>CM062819.1:601302686-602502686 GCA_031772625.1 Pinus tabuliformis
ACAACCAGCCTCAAACTATTGCAAATGTGGCAAACTGCACCCTCATTACTCCTGTTCACTTTATCTAATTTGATATATGAGGTCAATAATTACTCAAAACTTTACAAATTGATAATATGCTTTCCTGATTTAAGAAAAAGGCATGGCCTCTCTTATATATGTAGACAAGATGCAAATAAGAGTTGTAGTTGAAATGAATGTTTACATGACTAGAAACTTCAACTGTAAGTGACATGAGGAAAAAATTTGTTATGGTGGCAAAGTTGTGATCAAGAGTGCTTCAGGGGGTCTCAAGTTGGAGCCTTGGTCAAATTAAATACCATGCCTAGTTTGGCCAATGATAACTCCTTGATAACCAGAGATCCATTTCTGGAGAAGTGCATCCTTACAGAAAACAACAAAACAACAAAATGATATTTTAAGTAGTCAAACTGAATAAGAGCTCTGTTGGGAAATGCATAACAAAACTAATCAATACAGTCATGGTATTTTAAGTGTAAAGACAAGTTATCAAAACAACAATCGCTGATAATTTTGAAGACATATAACAAAATGATTCTCTATATTTGATTTTTCAAGTATACTAACATACATGTTGATAATTTCCTGTAATAAAGTAGAAGTATTTTTGCCTTGTATGAAAGCATAATTTACAAATATTCTTATCTAAATGCATGCAATAATTTCACAGGTTGTTTCATCTATGGCAAAAGGTACTTATGTTGCTTGTACAAGGAGAAGTGGCAAGAGAGTGACAAGGGGTGCACAACTATGATGCACATCCTCTGATGAGGATAGGACAGCTGATGTCAATGTCAACAATGCCCTAAGGAACATTGTTGAGGATGACCATGCCACTGAAGCTGATGTTAACACACCGTCAGCCACAAAACCATCATCAACAACAGTCCAAGGGGCAAGTTCAACTAAAAAGATCAATGCTATAAGAGGATGGAAAAAAGAAGAAATGTTAGTTGCAATTGACGACATAGAGTTAATGGATACTCAGTTTGGGCATCTACAAAAAAACATGGCATTCGTCCCTCATCAATACATTATTGGATAAATGGACCGACTCATACGAAACGTAGAGGGCCTCTTACAGTTATGACTGAGGAGGAGGAGGCCGAGGTGGTTGAGTATTGTAAAGAGATGGCCCAATTGGGACATGGGCTAGAGTTGATACAACTCAAATCCACAATTGCTCAAATATGTCAAGGGAGGCTAAACCCATTCAAAGATGGGTTTCCTGGTAAATCATGGTGGTTTGGGTTTAAAATAAGGCATCCAAAACTTGTATTGCATACTGCTGAGGGCCTTGACAGAGACAGAGCATTAAATTTGTGTCCTGTGGTTGTGCAAAAGTTCTATGACATACTTTCTAGTGCTTACGGTAAACATTCTTATGGAGCAGACCATATATGGAACTATGATGAAATAGGTCTACAAGCATGGAGGAATTGTGGCATGCGGGTAATTGCCAAGAGAGGGAGCTAAAATGTGCCAAAGATTTTGCCTAAGAGTAGGGAGTGGATAACTATTTTATGTTGTGTCAATGCGATTGGTACTTTAATCCCAGGATTTTATCCATTCAAAGGTAAAAATCAATTGAAAAACAATATACGGAACTGTGAACCAGGTACATGCATGGCTGCACATCCGCATGCATGGATGACTAAAGAACTACTTTTAAGTTTGATTTTTCACTTTGCTGCATCAGTACCAGGTGGTGTCTCACCTAATAATAGACACCTATTGATATTAGATGGCCATGGGAGCAACATGGCTGTACAAACAATTGAGGAAGCAAACAATTTAGGCATCGACCTGTTGACATTGCTCGCTCATACCACTCACAGACTGCAACACCTTGATGTTAGTGTGTTTGGCCCTTTCAAGAACTATTTCAGGTCAGAGCATGTTGCATGGATGGCAAAGAATCCAGGGGTTGAGGTGAAAAGGTTCGAGCTAGTAGAGCTTGCAAGTAAAGCTTTTGAAAGGGCTCTGACACCATCAAATATCAAGGCTGGCTTTAGGAGGACAGGAATCTAGCCATTGAATTATGATGCTCTTATGCATGATACTAGTTGTAGCCAAGCATTTCATGTGGATGGTCAGGAAGAAGGGAATGCCCAAATAGGTGTTGAAGTGCAAGAAGTAGATGACCAAGATTGTTAGGTCCCTATAATACTAGTGATTACCCCATTACTATTGTAGTTGTATCCCTTATTAATATTTTTGTGTCCCTATTATCCCCATATTGTTATTACTGTGCCCCATAGAATCCCTCTATTGTTATTTTTGTGGCTTTATATTATTATTGTTAGGTCGGCTGGGTTATATTGTGACTCCTTAGACTCCTATATATAGAAAGAAGGTTTTGTCATTTGAATCATCCAAGAATTGTTCATTTGTGTAATGTAAAGGATGTTTCCCCCTCGAAGAGGTTGAATTCTAAGGTGTTCAACTATCTTTTCTATCTTTTTGTGAGCTGGTTTCATAGCATTTGGTATCAGAGCTTTGGATTCTAGGGTTTCGCTTCTCCAAATAGGTCATCGTGGCATTTTCACTATAACTTTTTTTTGCGATGTTTCAGAAGTTAAAAAAAAAAACCATTTGAAACAAAATGGAACTAAACCTCGGGCCTAAATTTTAGAGCTTTTCGCACTATATTTGTGGAGATATGATCTGAGGAAGTTGGTCTTTTTGCAGACTCTTGAATTACATTCCAAACAGGTGACCTAGTGGAAATCAGCATAACTTTCTCTCTAAGCATCGGATTGAAATTTTGTTAGAATGTACAAAAAGAGGACGGACTGTAGTTTCTTATATATAATTTTGAGAGCCAAAGTTTGAAACAGTGACTCGTGGCACATCGTACAAGTTCGCTCTACTAAACTAGTCTATAATCAGGTCACTGTGGGAGATTTGGCATAACTCTTCCCTGGAGAATCCAATTTGGATCAGACTGGTGGCATTGGAAAGAGGACATAGAGGGCTACTGTAGGTCACAATTTCAGAACTGGATGATTTGAAATTACAGAGATACATCAGATTCAATATCAAGCTCCTACAAAGTGAAAAAATGTGTGTAGTTTTTTTCAAATTTTTGCATAAGCTTGGTTTGAAAAATTATTTTGAAGAAATTCAAAGGGCATAGTAAAGCATTATTATCGGTAATTGATGCCTCGAGAAAAAAAAATGCAAAAACCTAGTAAGCAACCTGAAAGCTCTAGCATGACTCATGAAGAAGAGGAAGAAATGCAACATGATATATCAAAATTACGAGACCAAGTGCAACAAGTGTCACTTGCACAAAAAGTAACAGAATCTAAGATGGATGGTTTAAAGAAAGATGTAAAAGGTAAGATGGATGGTTTAAAGAAAGGCATAGAAGCTAAGATAGATTGTTTAAATACAGGCATGGAAGATTTGAAGACAGATTTGACAAAGTTTCTACAAGAAATGCTTACTAATGGTGAAAGGGTAGTAAAGGAATCTCATGATGAGAACAAAAGAAATGTTAATCATGATTTCATAGACTCTAATGTTGGATCAAAGACCCACCACATTCCAAAAATCGATATGAGGAACTTTGATGGCAAGGATCCTGCAACATGGATATTACAGATGGAGAAATTTTTCGATCTCAATAATGTGCAAAACACACAAAAGGTACGTATTGCAACTTTATATTTGGAACCAAATCAATTTGTATGGTATCAATGGCTTTGCTCTCGTAAACAAATTATCACTTGGGCAATTTTTACGAAAGAATTGACAGCACATTATGAGGATACAAAAAGCAACACTTTTTTTTAGCCAATTGATAAGTCTCAAACGAAAGGGTTTAATAATGGAGCACATTGAGGAGTTCCAAAAATTGAACATAAGGGTAAAAAATATTCTAGAGGAGCATAGGATTGATGTGTTCATAAGGACTTTAAAGGATAATATCCAACATGATGTTCGCCTTTGGGAACTTGATTCATTAGAGAAGGCATTCAGGTTAGCAAGAAAAATGGAAAGCAAAATTATGGCAACCAGGAAGCATACCACTCACAACTATAAAGATGGAAGTGTTGTTGCCCCTAATCTTCCACAACCTATAAGGTTGACACCACAACAATTGGAAGAAAAAAGAGCAAAAGGGCTTTGTTACAGTTGTGATAGCAAATACACTAAAGGTCATAAGTGTGCTGAGAAGAAATCATTCTACATAGATTGTGAAGAGGAAGAAGAAAAGGAGCAAGAAAGGTCAAAAGAAGAGGATATACTCCAAGAACAAAGCCTAGATAAAGAAGAAATGAATCCGACCATATCTTGTAATGAATTGGCTGGAATTACCACTCCTCAAACCATCAAGATAGAAGGACAAATCAAGAAGAAAAAGGTAATAGTGTTGATTGATTCAGGAAGTACCCACAATTTTATTCATTGTAAGATAGCAAAAGAATTGAATTGCTTCCTATATCCAGCACCAGAGTGTCAAGTGATGGTTGCAAATGGAGGAACGATAAATTGCTTTGGAAAGTGCCATAATATCAAGCTATCCATGGGAGAATATGTATTGACTAGCCCAATGCTTTCCATTCCAATGGGAGGTGATGATGTTGTACTAGGAGTCTAGTGGTTACAATCCTTGGGTACAATAGTTTTTAATTTTCAAGAACTTTTCATGAAATTTTCTGCGGAAGGAAAGGAAGTTGAATTAAGGGGTATTGTAGGGAAATCAAGAAAGATAATCAGCTCTAACGGTATGACAAAGCTTCTAAAAAAGGAACAAAGAGGTGTAATTGCACAATTATGTTCACTAGATGTTTCCACATCGGAATCATCTATTTCTCCAGATCTCCAAAAAGTCTTGGACAATCATTCCAAGGTATTTGAGACTCCCAAAAGTCTCCCACCTATTCTTGATCATGATCATGCTATTCATCTGATTCCAGGAAGTGTTCCTCCAAACATCAGGCCATACAGATATCCCTATGCCCCAAAGAGTGAAATTGAACGTATGGTTGCAGAAATGCTAGAGGCTGGTATAATTCAACCTAGTCAAAGTTCTTTCTCTGCTCCAGTAGTATTGGTGCACAAGAAGGATGGATCATGGCGCATGTGTCCAAATTATAGGGAGCTCAACAAGCTCACTATTAAAGATAAGTTTCCCATTCCTGTCATTGATGAATTACTGGATGAATTGCATGGATCAATTTACTTCACCAAGTTGGATCTTTGTTCAGGATATCATCAAATCAGAATGAAGACTGAAGACATTCTAAAACAACATTTAGAACTCATGAGGGTCATTATGAATTTTTTGTCATGCCTTTTTGCCTTACCAATGCACCTTCTACATTTCAAGGTTTGATGAATTCCATTTTCAAACCCTTCCTTAGAAAATTTGTGTTAGTATTTTTTGATGATATACTAATCTACAGCAAGTCTTGGAAGGATCATGTTGAACATGTTGACAGGGTGCTACAACTATTGGAGAAGAAACAATTATATGCAAAAAGATCCAAATGTTTCTTTGGAGTACAAGATGTGGAATATTTGGGTCATATTGTATCTCATGAAGGAGTTAAGGTAGACCCTAGCAAAATTAAAGACATTAAGGAATGGAAAATCCCCACATCCATAAAGCATTTATAAGGATTTCTCGGGTTGACAGGGTATTATTGCAAGTTTGTTAAGAATTATGGGAGAATAGCAGCACCTCTAACAACATTATTGAAGAAAGATGCATTTTCATGGACTCCAGAAGCAACAAAGGCCTTCGAACATCTTAAAGAGGCAATGTGCCAAGCATCGGTCTTAGCTACAACAGACTTCACAAAAACCTTTATTGTGGAATGTGATGCTTCAGTAAATCGAATTGGTGCTGTTTTAATGCAAGATGAAAGACCCATTGCTTTTGAAAGTCATCCAATCAAGGGAAAGTTTTTACACAAAGCTATTTATGAGAAGGAAATGTTGGCAATACTACATGCACCTAAGAAATGGTGACCCTACCTAATGGGATGACACTTCAAGGTAAAAACGGTTCATGATAGCCTTAAATACCTTTTAGAACAAAGATTATCCTCTGAAGAGCAACAAAAGTGGGTTACAAAGATGTTGGGTTATGACTTTGAAATCATCTACAAAAAAGGGAAGCAAAATGTGGTGGCAGATGCACTCTCAAGAAAGGATGAGTATGTGGAAGCATTGTTGTGTGCCATTTCTATTATCCAACCAGATTGGATAAACGAAGCAAGGGAGGAATGGAAGAATGATGAAGAAGTGTGGGCACTTATTCGAAAGTTACAACAAGATTCCAGTACATCTGATAAATTTAACTGACAAAATGATTCGTTATGGTAGAAAGATCGCTTATACCTCTGTAAGAATTCCCAACTAAAACAAAAGATTCTTATGGAATTGCACACTTCTCCCTTAGGAGGGCACTCAGGATTTTTAAAAACTTACCACAGGGTTAAGAAGGAATTTTTTTGGGATGGCCTTAAATCAGATATTCAAAAGATTGTGGTGGAATGTTTGGTTTTCCAACAAAATAAAGTTGAAACAATTAAGACCCCGGGTCTATTACAACCTTTATCCATTCCAAGCCAACGTTGGGAGGAGGTTTCAATGGATTTTATCACAGGTTTACCCAAATCTGAGGGAAAGAGTGTCATCATGGTGGTAGTTGACAGACTTACCAAGTATGCACACTTTTGTGCATTATCACATCCATTTAAAGCCAGTACAGTTTCTACTGCATTTATGGAAACAATTCAAAAGCTACATGGAAATCCAAAGATTATTGTAAGTGACAAAGATCCCATTTTCACTGGAAATTTTTGGACAGAATTATTTTCTTGTCTTGGTACTCAGTTAGCTCGTAGCTCATCTTATCATCCTCAATCTGATGGGAAAACTGAGATAGTAAACAAATGTTTGGAAGGATATCTTCGTTGCTTTGTATCTGATAAATAGACATAATGGGACAAATGGTGGTATAACACTTCCTTCCATACAACAACAAAAATGACCCCATTTATGGCACTTTATGGATATCAGCCACCATCCATCACATCATATTTAAGAGAAAATTCTAAGGTTCAAGCAGTGGAACATCACATCGAACATCAAAAACAAGTCCCCCAACTCTTAAAGGATAACCTCGTGTTGGCAAAGAATAGAATGAAACAACAGGCAGATCAACATCGCAGTGAAAGAAGTTTTGATATAGGTGATTGGGTATTCCTACAGCTACAACCATATAAACAAATTTCCCTCAAGCAAGCTAGGAAGGATAATAAATTATCACCAAAGTGTTATGGTCTGTACAAGGTGTTGCAAAAGATTGGTACTATGGCATACAAATTGGAGCTTCCTGCAGCTTCTCAAGTGCACCCAGTTTTACATGTTTCATGTTTAAAGAAGGTTATAGGCGACAAGCTCCCAGTTCAAACAATATTGCCAGAACTTGATGAGGAAGGAAAAATTATATTGGAATCGGAGGCAGTCATAGAAATAAGAACTCGGCAGCTATGAAATCGATCAATTTCGGAGTATCTCATCAAGTGGAAGAACTTATCCACTGAAGATTCCACATGGGAGAATGAGAATTTTATACAGAAGCATCCAAAACTACTCAAGTGTTGAGGACAACACTTTTTTGAAGGAGAGGGGCATGTTTTTTTTTTTTTTTTTTCTGAGTAAAGACTAATTCTATTAAGTGATGGAAAATATAGTATAATCAAGCCTGGAAACAGGCTTAGCAGAGAAGCTATGGAGCCGAAGGTGATAGGGAATCAACCTTGCTCCAAATAGACAGACCAGGGACAGGTCATAGAAGCAAAGGATTACAAAGGAAGGTACTAATCAAAAGGCTACCCCGAAGGGTTGTTTCCTACAAATCGACCTTTTTTGCCTTTTTTCTTGCTCACTTTTATCCACCCAGTGGAGTTTGGCTGTGTCATGACAAGTTGTAGATTATTTTGTCCTGAAGGCTGATCATCCTTGTCAGAGTCTGAGGGCAAAGAGAGATGGGTACGTTTCTGAGAAATCTGCTGGTTAGAGGGAGCCTCCTGGTGAGCCGAGGGGGCGTCCTTCGGAATTTCCTCATTCTGTAGATCAGCTTCAATTTCCTCATCAACCTGCACATCTGCCTCAGATTCCTCCTCCTCCGAACTCTAGAAGCCTAAATCGTCCAACCGACGGGGTGGTTCAAAAGGATTCCATCTCTTGGATTTGGGCTTATGATTCAGATTCTTCTTTTTATCTTTGAGTTGTGAACATGTACTCTGAAGGTGCCCTGTTTGATGACAATGGCGACAGCGGAAGGCCGTGTTCTCGTAATCCAGTGAAGGAGAGGGGCATGTTAGGTCCCTATAATACTAGTTATTACCCCATTACTATTGTAGTTGTATCCCTTATTAATGTTGTTGTGCCCCTATTGTCCCCATATTGTTATTACTGTGCCCCATAGAATCCCTCAATTGTTATTTTCATGGCTTTATATTATTATTGTTAGGTCGGCTAGGTTATATTGTGACTCCTTAGACTCCTATATATAGAAAGGAGGTTTTGTCATTTGAATCATCCAATAATTTTTCATTTGTGCAATGTAAATGAGGTTGCCCCCTCGAAGAGGCTAAATTCTAAGGCGTTCAACTATCTTTTCTATCATTTTGTGAGCTGGTTTCATAACAAAGATGATGTTGTTACAGCTGGTAATATGATTTCCTTCTCTCAAGGACACTTATATGATGAAGATGATGAAACTATATGTGAATCACAGTATAACCATGAACAAATTCACAGTAACATGGAGATCGTTCCACCAACTCAAGAACATGAAACTCTTGTTGTTGATATTGTTAATGAAATTGTTGAACATGCAGTTGAAAATGACCAATTTACATTGCCGAGCCAAGTAACCCCACCTTCATGGCTAACAGAAGCAATGATTAACATGAATGCACATAGTGTCTCAGCAACCAATGAACAAAGCATGAACATGCCCTCACAACCAGCCTAATTGAACAGTGAAATTGTTCATTTGTTTGTGGACAATATATCAATGGAAGAAAATGAAGCACATAATGAGGCATCAAATGAAGATAATGATATAGTTCAATCAGTTCGATCAGATACTAAAAGGGAATTACCAAGCAATGACATGCAGGTGGGAGGGGTGGAGAAGATACTTGGCTAGTTCCTAAAGCTACCAGTAGAGAGAGTATCAATGAAAAAAAAGAAAGGTGCATCGCGTAGTCTTCATTTGGGCCAAATCTCACAATTACTCACCTCAAAGGACTATATAAACTTGTTAGTTGAGTCTGAAAAAAGAAATTTAAAATGCAAGAATTAAAATAGAAAAAGAAGGATCTATTAAAGGAGAAGAAGGCAGCGAGGATTGTTGCAGTGCAATGCAGAGCAGATGAAAGTATTGAAAGAGATAAAGCAAGGCAAGTTAAGGACCAAAAAAAACAAATGGCAAGACAGGAAAAGGAATCAAGAAAGGCACAACAAATGCTTGAAAAGGAACAAGGGATGATCAATATGGTTGACAATAATACAAGCATAGCTGATGAAACCAAGATTATTTCAAACTCATTGGACTCCATTGTAGATAATACACCATTATTCAAAGATCTCATAAACATTCAAGTGCCTCACTATCACACTGAGGGTTTACCCACTTGCCTTATTCCTACCAGAGTTGGTGTCAATTCTATGTATGCTCATTACACATCTCCACTTAATGCACGGGTCAGTAGTGAAAATATGAAGTATGGGTACTCAATACCCCCATGGTTGGAAGCTGCAAATTGGACTCAATCATATGGCAACAATCAATCATTTCCTAATCAACCCTTTTTAGGTAGGCCAACCTACCTGGCTCAAGAAGGTAACTCGGGGAGTTTTGGCACTCAAGATTCTCAGGGCCATAAAGAATAGGGGTGTCATATGTTTTTGGTTGTAACCACATTATGATGTGGATTTTGGATGGATTGTATCTTTTTCTTATCACAGAAACATTTTGGCTTACAACCTAGGTTGTTTTATTTCATAACGTGTGTGACATTGTAGCCAAAATCTATTTTAGAAGGAACATCGATAGTCTATTATAATGCAGAAATCTTACAAGATTCTTAGGGCCATAAAGAATAGGGGTGTCATATGTTTTTGGTTGTAACCACATTATGATGTGGATTTTGGATGGATTGTATCTTTTTCTTGTCACAGAAACATTTTGGCTTACAACCTAGGTTGTTTTATTGCTTTGAAATGCTAACAACATTATGGTTCTATGCATTCACTACATTGAAAAGCCAACAGCAGCTTGGTTGGTTGTAAAGCAGTTTTGTTTGCGAGCTAAGCACAAATGTTTATAAAAAATTGATTAATAACACTGAAAAGCTATTTATTACAGTGGAAGAAATATAGTTTGTCCTAGTTAAAAATCTAAACAAGGATCAAGTATTGACCTGCCTATCTATTGCAATGGAAGAAATATAATTTGGGCTAGTTAAAAAGCCAAACATGGATCAAGTCCTAACCTGCCTTTCGTTATTGGACTGCTCTCCTATTGAGATGCATGGCTTCTTGATCAGGCCTATGCCATGTTCAGGTGTGGATTGACAGTCAAACACCTCCCCTCACTCAACATCCATAGCTAAGATTTAGCTATAAGAAACTCATAGCATGCAACCATGGTTTCCAAAACATGAATAAATTTAAAATTCTAAGATCAAGCAAGTAATATTCATCTAGTGATGTGCAATAGTACCTAATCACAAATGTTTATAAAAAATTGATTAATAACATTGAAAAACTATTTATTACAGTGAAAGAAATATAGTTTGTCCTGGTTAAAAATCTAAACAAGGATCAAGTCCTGACCTACCTATCTATTGCAGTGGAAGAAACATAATTTGGGCTAGTTAAAAAACCAAACAAGGATCAAATCCTAACCTACATTTCGTTATTAGACTGCTCTCCTATTGAGATACATGGCTTCTTGATCAGGCCTGTGCCATGTTTAGGTGTGGATTGACAGTCAAACACCTCCCCTCACTCAATATTCATAGTTAAGATTTAGCTGTAACAAACTCATAGCATGCAACCATGGTTTCCATAAGATGAATAAATTTAAAATTCCAAGATCAAGCAAGTAATATTCATCTAGTGATGTGCAATAGTAGCTAATCACAAATGTTTATAAAAAAATTGATTAATAACACTAAAAGACTATTTATTACAGTGGAAGAAATATAGTTTGTCCTAGTTAAAAATCTAAACAAGGATCATGTCCTAACCTGCCTATCTATTGTAGTGGAAGAAATATAATTTGGGCCGGTTAAAAAACCAAACGAGGATCAAGTCCTAACCTGCCTTTCATTATTGGACTGCTCTCCTATTGAGATACATGGCTTCTTGATCAGGCCTGTGCCATGTTTAGGTGTGGATTAACAGTCAAACAGCTCCCTTCACTCAATATTCATAGTTGAGATTTAGCTATAAGAAACTCATAGCATGCAACCATGGTTTCCATAACATGATGAAATTTAAAATTCCAAGATCAAGTAAGTAATATTCATCTAGTGATGTGCAATAGTACCTAATCACAAATGTTTATAAAAAATTGATTAATAACACTGAAATACTATTTATTACAGTGGAAGAAATATAGTTTGTCCTGGTTAAAAATCTAAACAACGATCAAGTCCTGACCTGCCTATCTATTTCAATGGAAGAAATATAATTTGGGCTGGTTAAAAAACCAAACAAGGATCAAGTCCTAACCTACCTTTCATTATTGGACTGCTCTCCTATTGAGATACATGGCTTCTTGATTAGGCTTGTGCCATGTTCAGGTGTGGATTGACAGTCAAACACCTCCCCTCACTCAATATTCATAGTTAAGATTTAGCTATAAGAAACTCATAGCATGCAACCATGGTTTCCATAACATGATGAAATTTAAAATTCCAAGATCAAGCAAGTAATATTCGTCTAGTGATGTGCAATAGTACCTAATCACAAACGTTTATAAAAAATTGATTAATAACACTAAAAGACTATTTATTATTGTGGATGAAATATAGTTTGTCCTAGTTAAAAATCTAAACAAGGATCAAGTCTTGACCTGCCTATCTATTGTAGTGGAAGAAATATAATTTGGGCTAGTTAAAAAACATCTTAGATACAACAACTAAGTAATCCTATAATTTCGAAAATTATGTCCAGGCATGAAGTTTGTCTCTGTATTTTCTATTGTATAATCTTGGAGCTCACGATGTATAGAAAGGAATTTTATAGTTCCCAAAATAATTCAAGATGACCATTTATTTCACATATCCAACCTTCTCAATAGATAGCATAGGGAAGAGGTACTGTAGAATACTGCCAGTTGAACTTTTTTCATTTTTGCCCAAACAAAGGAGGAGAATGCATGTTCGTGCATACATTTCATGCTTTACTTCATTATTTTCTATGGACTACTATATAATGTGTCTGTGTTCCTCTAATCTAATACCTACTCCAAACATAACCAATAGTTTTTTCTCCCATTTCGCTCCAGTGCAACTGCTAGAAACAACCCTTGTAAAAAATTTCAGTATACAACAACAAAACATTATGATTGATGAATTGCAGAGACCTTAAAAGTATGTGGAAGGGAATGTAGAAGATAATAATACATTAGTCTTGGTCACCTACAATGAAAAAAAATACTAATACTTTCAAGCTCAAGCAACAGAATGCAAAAATGGGCAGCCTTGCAAGATAATGAACCAAATAGTTTCTTAAATGGTTCTATCATGAGCCAAACATCACAAAAATCATAGTGTCAATGAAGCTAGGATAGATGACATAATGCTGACAAGACACATTCCAGGTTCAAATTTCACCCACATTGCTCCTATTAATAACAAATGTACTTAGACAAGGTACTAGTAAATTAGCAATTATCAGTTGATACAGATCTGAAAACAAAAGAGGAAATTCTTGAAATAAATTAATAGAATGAAAGTCAGAGAGCACAAAGTTCATACTTTCATTGATTTCTAAGATGTAGATGGCAAACAAATGCTTCAAAACCCTAAACCCTCAAAACCCCTAACTTGCAAAACCCTAAACCTACAAAACCCTTTGAAATCCTGAAACTCCAAGAGCAAAAATAACAAAAATTCCAATAAGAAGGTGAGGTGTTGAAAAACACAGTGGAAATGGCTGGTAGGATTTTTCCTACCGGATAGACGTAGAAGCCATGTCCAGAGCTCACCAGACCTTCTCCAGAGCTTGCCAGACCTGCAACAAGTTGGAAATTAGCCAATGCATAAATATTCACAGACATTTCCAAAAAAAACCAAAAAAACATGAAATTACTTGTAAATTTATCTTCGACCTCGAACTGGCTGAAATTGGTACTGGCTCCTCCCCAAACAATAGGTCGCGCGAATGAAACAACCACCAAGGAAACCCTAAACCTCTGGTGGTCTAGAATGAACAACAATTACAAGTGGAATGAATCAAGAACAACAGAAACCCTGTTCCATTAATGGACGCATGAAAGCAAACAAGCTTGGTTAGAAGCTCAACAATGGTAGACAAGGTGCACAAGTAATGGAGCTGTCCCGCACCATCGTCGGTGGAGGGCTTCACCCAAACACCGGACCCGAACATAAAAACAGGGAGCAAAGCACACATTGTGGCAAACAGGCAGAAACAACTGGGCGAAAGGTTAAAATTAGGGTTATGAAGGGTTGACACCCACCACAACACGTGGTAGTCCATGTCGGGCAGGTGTCATTCATGTGGGAGTGCCATCCACGTGGGTGTAGCTGAGGTGGAGGGAAGAGCGCACAAGTAATGGCGTCCCTCCCCTAGTTATTCATGTGCTTCTTTTATTATTGGAGGGTTGAGACAATGTGTAATTATTGACCCAAACCCCAAACTCTCGGTGTAGTTAGACTGAATGGAGGCATGGGAAGGGTAGGTGTAATTATTAACGGATACCCAAAAATTTGGCCGTGGTGGAGAGGGGGCATCGAACGCAAATTATTTGTCCACTTCTGTAATTATTGGAAGGATGAGAGGAGGTGTAATTCTTGATGGAGACTGCTGAAGATGAAGTGGTGTATTTATTCGTCCGCTTCTGTGATTGTTCGAAGGAGTAGGTTTAATTCTCCATGGATTCCAAAGTTTCCGCGAAGTTTTCTCCATGGTGAAGAAAACTGTACAAAGGGGTGAATGGTGTAATTAGTGACCAAAACCCCAAAGTCTCTGGTGTGCTAAAAGTGATTATTGGAGCGATGAGAGGCGTAATTAGTGACCAAAACTCCAAAGTCTCTGGCGTGTAATTCTTGACAGAGACCGCCAAAGTCTCGGCGTGGTGAAGATGAAGCAGAGGCATGGGAGGAGATGTAATTACTGATGGAGACCTCAAACTTTGGGCGTAGTGGAGGGGGTCCGGACACAAATGTAACTAGAAGGATGAGTGGAGGGTTTTCTTTATTTTCTTTCTGATCTAATAAGTAAGAATGTAATAAAAAATCAATATAGTCAAGATAAATAGTACAAAGGTCGTCAATGAAAGTTTGAAACAACGGAAAGGTGTAATTATTCATCTCCCAATGGAGGTTTGAAAAAGGGTAAGGGTGTAGATATTCGAGATCTGTAATAAGTTGGAGATGATTCCTCCTGAAATTATAATTCTCCCAAATTGTCAAATTCTACAATAAAGAAGAGGAGTCTTAGAAATAAATATTCAAATTAACAAAGTTCTTGTTGCAAATAAAATTAATTAAATAAGTCTTTTCATCATTTCCAATTAAATATATATCATATTTATGTTACTTTTTAAATATTATTTCTATAAAGTATTAATTATTTGTTGAATTTAAGTTTCTATCATCTATATCAAGTTTTAGAGAAGATTTTTTGGGCGGAGATCACATTATAATACTTTTGTCACACGTTTCGAACCAACGAGTGTGGTTCATATTTATTAAAAAAAAAAAAAAATTATTTATATATATTATTGAAAACAAAATTAATTAAATAAGTATTTTAATAATTTCCAATTAAATATATATATTATTTATATTATTTTTATAAAATATTAATTATTTATTAAAAAATATTATTTAGATATTGATATATATTTTTGATATGGATATCATTTTTATATTTAAAAAAAATATTTAAATAATATTAATATTAGTTAAAAATTTATAAAAAACACTATTAATTATAAATAATTTATTATATATTAGAATAATAATTTTAAAATATTTGTAGCTTAATAGGGTAGTGTAGTTGAGAAACACAATGTTATGAAGTATTATGTAAATCATGAAATTCATAAGATTCAAGGTTCAAATCCCCATAATCAAGCTCACTAGCGATGACATGGCTTTTTGTTAAGGCACGCCATGGTAAAAATGTGACCGGTTCAAAACATCATAGGCAAAGATCTAGGGTGTTCTGTTAAGGCACTCCGTGGTGAAAAATTCACCACTTCAAAACCTCATGCATGAAGATCTAGTGATGCTAAGGGTTGGTGTAACCTGGTTTAGGTGCAATCCCCAGGTGATTTTGATGGCTTAGATGCCCCTAGGTCATGGCTATTCAAGCCACAAGTTAGGTCACCGGTTCGAAACTTTGTGGACAAAAATTCATCCATGCTAATGGTTGGTGTGTCCTAGGCTGATTTCAATCCTCGGGTGATTTTTGACGACTTAGATGCCCTTAGTGTTGGAAAATGTAACTAGTTTCGATCTTCATGATTGTCATTTGACTCATGTATCTATCAAATGGAGAAAGAAAATGATGTAATAACAAAAGACAAAATTATTTTTGTAAAAGTATTGGTCTCATGCTCAAAACATTTGTCATTAGGTCTCTTAAGGTTTACATGAGTCAAAATGTAATATAAAATACCCTTTCTGCCATTTGTATCAAGAAAAGAAAAATGGTTTCTATTTGGAAGTGTCTAGAATGCTCCCAAGACCAAGTCGGCCAACTAGGAAGAAGTCGGCCTAGAGAGGGATATGGAGCCTTTTGGAAAGGTTATAAAAAGAAGAGCTTCAACCTTATTTAAAGAGAACAGGCAAGAATATCTTAGGTTCAATCTACAATAGAAGGAGACATGTGAAAGTCATAGGAAGATCAGAAGATCCTAGCGAAGGAGGAGTCAAGCTCTATTCTGTTCAGAAATCTATATTATCTCTGTAGCAACTCACAAGTGAGAGAGGGATAGGTTTCTAGTCATGCAACAGGTCTGAAAACTTCAGGAAGGTGTTGCAGACTTTGTTGATGAAATGTAAAGGCTATTCTGCTTCTCTTACATTGAAGAAGGAGGAAGGTTGATTGGCTTGGTTCTTGGTGGTAGCCTCAGTCTAATATTTGGTCTTGGAAGTCTCCTTTGAAGTTGATTCTATAAGAAGAGTAGTTCTTTATGGGTCTTTCCCTCGCTTGGAGCCTATATATTGTGTTCATTTTTGTATGGTTGTGATCTTTATTGTTTTGGAATTTATTTGATGATAAGAACATAAACATAATCACGAACAATAATAATATAATATCACAAGTGAATGTCATGTAAGGAAAAGTGAATTAAATGTTTCCCTTATGGATTTTCCAACATGGTTACAGAGCTAAAGTCAAGAGTATGGGCAGCTGGAAGATCACAGGAAGAGTTTTTACAATGCTCTAAAAGACAAAAAGAAGAGAATTTTTTTGAATGCCTTGAAGGCCAAAAAAACCACCAAAAGTTCATACATCATTTGAGAAGACAATATGAAGCAACTGCATACTTCGAGGAAGAAAATCAAGTAAGGAAGGAAGATGTCTTAGCATCTTTCTGATGTTTTTGATTTCCATAGGACAAAGAGGAGAAAGGCTAAGTTTGAAAGGGTTGAACTGGGCACCTTTATGTGGAGAGAACCTTCAAAGAACAAGGCCACAATCTTTTATACTATGTTAGGAGTAGCCGAGACCTAGTTTGGGTGCTAATCTATGGTTACAACAACTATTTAGAAGGTCGCAGTCTTGGGCTTGGAATCCAAAATTTCTGAGGTATCTAGAAGGGTTGGATAAGCTCATTTCAAGAGGTCTGAGGTACATAGAAAGAGACCCATTCTAGGCCGACATTTCCCAGAGTATAACACATAGAAAAAAGGGATAAAGAAGGAGGATTGTGCATGATTTTGGAGATCAGATATGGCTGAATTAGGGTAGACCTATAGAAGTTATAGGCATAATAGGGGGCCAAAATCCTTAGAGTATCATGCTTAGATCAGAGTTGGTTTGAATTTCTAAAAGAAGCATGCCGCCTGTCTTCCAAGGTGAATAAGTGCTAGAATGAAAGACTAAAGTTGGAAGAAGGATCCTAGCCTAGTTTTTGAAAGTTGTTATAGTGAGTATGAACCTCTAGAACTAGTCCAAACTCCTGTGCAAGAAGTTCATGGTTTTTGAGGTGATTATAGAAGCAGGCGTCTCATCTGTTGAATAAGGCTATTCTAGGCACATCTATGATAACATTGGAAGTTGATTTCTTAAAGAAGCAGGTCAAGAGGTACAAATATCTATGAAGGAAATGTCGAGCTCATGTGGTAACTGTTGGGAGGGACGAATAGGCATAAATAAGGTGTTGGAAGTTTCTTCTAGGGAAATGATTTTCATAATCTTATGGAGAGAAGGAGGCCATTGATTTTTGAAGGAGGTTTGACCATAGATGGAAGATTGACTTAGGAAACATGTGTTCCCTAACCAACAATCAAACTTCAGAAGGTACACAAAATAGTTTGTAAGGTATGTATATTTGTTTTATAAATAAAGGGTGTGCAATGCATTATGTTTTTGTTGCATGTTTTGAATGGTAAAAGAATCTAGGGTTTAGAGGCTTCACCTTGTTGAATATTTTTGGTTTCTAGTGATTGTAAACCTTAGATAGGTATTGCATATGAAAACCCTAATTAAGAGAAAAACCATAACCCTAATTTGTTTGTTCCCTCATAGAAACCATAGATTTTAGCATCTAGGGTTTGTAAAAAGAATCTAAGACTTGGTAAAACCTAACGATGGTGGAATTGGATGAAATTTAGGATATGAAATCAAAACCCTAGAGTTGATGTTTCCTAAGGAAAGATCAAGGAATTTAGGGTTTGTACTTGAGAATCCTAGGAGTCTACCCTCTGATAAAACCATGGAAACCCTATATTGACAAAATAAATTCCATGCTCTTGTATTTGTATATTTTTCTTGGTTGTACTTGCTATTAAATATTGCATGTAAAAGGAAGATGAGAAGGAGTAAAGAAGAAAAGAAGATATCGTGCTTGATGATTTATCCTTGGAGATGATGACCATGATGGAAGGATAGAACTGTAAGGACCTTGAAGGAATTGATGGTAACAAGTTCAAAGGAGTAAGCATGCATCATTATATTTTCTAGAAGAATCTTGACTAGGTATGGCATCATAGATAGAAGCATGTAATAGTAGCATATTTAAATTCTACTTGTTTAAATTGCTTAAAATAAATCATCTAGTCCTTTAAGAATTAAAATATTGGGACCATTTTGAATATGTTTTCATCCATAAATTGTCTAACATTATGTTAGAGGAATCCATTTTGCTAAGTTGGATTTTCAAGATCCTATAAGAACCATCATTATGGAGGTTCTTGGAAAAGGCATTATGACAAGGATTAGTATATATTCCATATTGTATGGAAACAATACTATGAAAAAGATGAAGGAATGCATTTGGTCAAGTTGAAATCTCATTGTAGGATACAAATAACTAGATGATTGTGTGAAATATTAAGAATGCACATTTAAAGTAACCCTTGGGTAGGATTCATATAATCCTATAAGAAAGGTTGGTCATATGCATAGTGAATCTTTCATTTGGTTATATGATGCCTAAGAATATAAATTTGACTTACTCTAGAATGGCTAAAATTATAATACTTTCTTGCTAGAATATATTTATTAATGATCAACATCTAGTATAATATCAGAAAGCAAATGGTAACTTGGTAATCAAGTTTGATCCCTGGGAACTCTGATGCAAGAAGGAAGATTCAAGTGGAGATGGACCATGAGGATGTTGATGATGAGAAATTTGTCATGATGAGGTAAGTTTGATGTTAATATTTTTGTTGGTTATCTAGTGAACATATTTTTTTGCTACCTAGAAAGATGTTGAAAGAATACATGATGACAGTTGAATAAAGTTCAATTATATGGAGAATGTTGATGGAAACTCAATATATGATACATGACAACTATAAAATATATACTCATATTGGCATTAAAAGGTAGCAGTGTGAGAAGATAACCTGAAGGTCAAAGAAGAGCACTTTCATGAGGAAGCTATAATTAGCTTGAAGTTTGGGAAGGCTCGATATAATGCCTTCATTGATGATAACAAGATGAACGTGATGTGTAAGACTGATGACTTGGAACCTATCACAGATTAAGGAGAAAGATGGCTCAATGATACCCATAAAGGAATAAAGTTCAATATAATGAGATGCAAAGGAAAGCGGGATCCATTGAGTTATCAAGAACATGTAGTTGATACTTTGATGGAAGAAATATGGAAATATTGTATGACTTCTCAACTAGAAGAGGAATTCAAGAATCTCCTTTGGATTTGAGAGGGTGTAAAGGAGTCTCCTTGAATAGGAGGATGGATCTATTCTTCGATTAAAAGGAGAATAGGGATATCCTCTTTGGGAGAGAGGGAGTGATGTTGGATATCACATAACCATTCTTTTCTTCATGTGTCATGCACTTGACCAGGACTAACATCCATAATTCTATGTGAAGGCCTTGGAGATAGAATGGTATAGGATTGGATAAGCATGTGTGGTTTCCTTGAGGATAGAACATCTAGGAAAGGAAAGGTACTGACACTCTTCGAGGATAGGATAGGTGTCCAAGATAAGAGTGGTCAGAGAGGATAAATATTCTTTGAGGACTCAAGTTTGGAATTCCAACATAATAATAGTCCTAAAAGGACATAACGATGAACATCTAGATGGGGTATGTGCCTTAGAGGTAGTTCTATATCACATGTAAATCCTCCCACCATAATGCTTTCAAATGAAGTTGAGCTTGTCTAATTAGGCCTCATAGACAATGTTTATTGATCATAATGTTGATGCTTACATATGTCTTACCAATCCAACTCCTCTTATGAGAACTTTTCAAAGGGAGTGTTGTCCTTGTACCGGTTGGAAAATTATGAATACCTCCCTAGTTAAGAGAGAGTGTTGGAAAATGTAACTAGTTTCACTCTTCATAATTGTCATTTAACTCATGTATCTATCAAATGGAGAAACAAAATGATGTAAGAACAAAAGGAAAAAATATTTTTGTAAAACCATGGGTTTCATGCTCAAAATATTTTTCATTAGGTCTCCAAGGGTTTACATGAGTCAATTTGTCCTTGTCATAATGTAAAAGACCCTTTTGGGCATTTGTATCAAGAAAGGAAAAAATATTTTCTATTTGTAAGTGTATAGAATGATCCTAAGACCAAGTCAGCTAGCGAGGAAGAAGTCGACCTATAGATGGCTAATGGAGCCTATTGGAAAGGCTATAAAAGGAAGAGCTTCAACCTTATTTAAAGAGATCAAGAAATCATCTCTTGGGTTTGATTTGCAATTGAAGGAGACATGTGAAAGTATTAGGAAGGCTAGAAGAGCCTAGCAAAGAAGGAATCAAGTTCTATTATGTTCAGAAATCTATATTATCTCTGTAGCAACTCACACATGCAAGAGGGCTAGGTTTCTAGCCATGCAATAGGTTTGAAAACTTCAGGAAGGTGTTTCATATTTTGTTGATGATATGTAAAGGTTATTCCTTATCTTTCATTCAAGAAGGAGGAAGTTTGGTTGGCTTGGTCTACGATTTGGTCTTGGTAGTCTCCTTTGAATTTGATTCTATAAGAAGATAATTTATTTATGGGTTTTCCCCTTGGTGGGTTTTGCCATGACTTCGAGCCTATATCTTGTGTTCATTTTCTTATGGTTGTGATCTTTATTGTTTTTGCATTTATTTGATGATAAGAACATAAACATAATCAAGAACAATATGAATACAATATCATGAGTAAATGTCATTTAAGGAAAAGTGAATTAAATGTTTCCCTAATGGATTTTCCAATACTTAGGTTGCAACTACTCAAGCTATAGGTTAAACGTGCCAATTATCTGAGGACTCACATCACTTAACAAACAATTTTTTTAATATTTCATACTAATATTAAATTTGATAAAATATATTTAAAGAAATTTTTAAACTAATCTTTTCATACATATATAAAACCAATATTGTTGTTACAATTTTTTTATAATCGTTTAAAAATTAGTGATTATTAAGACAAAACAGAATGTATTTTGCCTACCATAATCACAATTTGGAAGTTCATATTTATAGTTTTGTGAATATTGTAATATAATTTTTTTGTCGAATGTACAATGCCATTTGATTATATATGTATAAGATAAATATCAGTAAACTTACTGATATATTATCTGAGTTCATTAGATAAGTAAAAGATGAGAGAACTAAACACATTGATTTATAAAGTGATTTCATTAAACATGTAGAAAATGATAAGGTTGAACTTATAAAAGTAAATTACAATTATTTTCACTATATTATTTCATTAAAATAAAATCGAAAATTTGAAAAATAAATATAATGTTTTTTTTCAAAAATATTATTAAGAAAATATATTAGTGTAATTAATATTTATGTTAAATTTTTTACGATTTAGATTTACTTATCATAAATAAATTACACTAAAGTACTTAATATTTAAATCAAATTAATGGGAAAAAGTACATACCATCTTTCCCTCTCCCCTTTAATAAATGTAAGATGACATGTTCTTATTTATGGAATACAAAGTTCATTGTTTTCACTTGTCAAAGTGTGATTCCTTCTCTATTCATTTTATTTATATCTTTGATATCCTTATCACTTTAGTGATTCTATAAGGTTGTGAGGTTTGGGTTGTAATTATTTTAGAGAATTTTGGGAGCCTCAATAGTTAGTTCAATTGGTAGATTCTCTTATGCTAAAGTTCCATGAGACCTCAAGAAATTAAATCTCATTAAGTTTGTTGGGGTTACATGTGAAATGTACAAGGTTGAGTCAAGCATAATAGTTATTGAGTCAATCATGCTAAACTTGTTCAATAATTTTCCAATGTATTTCTTTGGGGAGGTGAATATTTAGTTTGGATGTTGAGTCACTTCAATACCCAAATAGTAGTGAATATCTACAAAATTTTTCATCTGAAACCCTTTCTTCATCTCTTTATTTATGGATGCAATATGGATTTCATTACTCCCTATAATCAACAAATCATCTACATACACTACGAGGTATACAATAGTTTTTCAAACTTTCTTAACAAATAGAGTTGCATCATTAAGTTTAAAATTCATGAAATTTAATTTAAGAAGATACTCAATTAATTTTTCACGGCAGTCTCACAATGTTTATTTCAAGCCATATAAGGATTTGATGAGTTTACATATTTTTTATTTGCATCCCTTCACAATTGAAAAATATTTCAACTGAGACATGAAGACATTCTCTTTCAAATATCCATTCAAGAAAGTATTCTTCAAATCCATTTGATGAAATGTTTATCCATTCTATGTTGTCAAGGAAAATAGAGTATGGATGGTGGCCCATTTTGCTATGGGGGGAAATGTCTCATAATAAACAACTTATTTCTTTTGAAAATCCTTTTCCCATGACTATTTCTTTATTTTTTTAAGTGAACCATCTATTTTATACTTGTTCTTATTGACCCACTTGCATCCAATTGGATTGGGATCAAATGGAGGTTCCATAAACTTCCATGTCCCATTTTTTATGAGAGCATCATACTGGCGCATTTATTTTTTCCACTCATCATTTGAAGCATCTTCTTCAAATTGGTTTAAATTTAGTAGACAAATTCGATTCACAATCATATGAAACATCTACATCATATACAACATTTGAATAAAAATTATCTACATCACCTCCATCTTGTCTATACGAGTCTATGACTCCTTTGCTTCTGACCTCATTGATATGAAAACTTTTGAGCTTTTTGATGTGTAATTTTAGTGAAATTTTATTATTTAATGGACTAGGTTGCTCCATTAATTGAGATGGTGCTACATTTCCTTCAAGACTCACCTTCCAAACCTCTTAGTTATAACATCCAATGGATTTGCCTGATATGATGAATTCATTGAATCTTCATGAAGGGGATGTGTTGGTTCAAAATCATATCCAATAGATTTATCAAAGATAGTAATCCCCCCCTTTAATATGTTGAATCTCATATTGAAATTCATGATATATATTTTCCTAAGTGAATCTATCCAGATGACCATGCTACCACTCAACAAATTTTTCATTCTTGGAAGATTCAAGAAAAATTACATCTCTATAAAGAATAATCTTCTTGTTTACCTCATCATAATGGTGATATGCCTTGGTGGTATTTGATTACCCCAAGAAAATAAAGTTTCAAATACTTGCATCAATATTGTTTCTTTTGATGGGTATGCATTATATTGTTTACATGGGTACCTACACACACTATGCATTGTGCCAAGTGAAATAGGAGGTCACATGAGGGAGGAAGCATGCTTTCACAGGGGCTCAGGGAAGCACCCCTAGAAAAAAAATGGGTAGTTTTTTGCATTGATTGTTGGTGTCTTTCATCACAAAGTTTCCACTTTAAGCTGTTTTGTGTGTGCATGGTGGTTTATCCCATGGTTTTATAGTTTCAATTAAGGAATTACAGTTATATTTTAATCCATGTTAAATGAAATGGTGGTTTACAGGTTTGATTGGATATAGATATTGTATTTTAATACTATAAATACTAATATACTAAAAAATCTTCCTAGTTTCCCAGTTTGAGCTTCCAGGTTAAAATGTTTGTGTCTATATGTGTGTTTTTCATTCCATATTTACTATTTTATGAAGAATTTGTTTGCATAAACTAATTTTATAGTTTTAAAATCTACATTTGGTATTAGAGTGATTTTTTATTCAAGGGTACTCTTTTATGTCTACGGGGTTTTTCTTGGTCCTATCACAAGCCTTATTATAGTGCGATTTTTATGAAATCAATTCTTATGGTGGAAGGAAATGGTAGATTTTGCTTTCATGAAATATACCCATTTAATTTCTCGAAGAATTTGGATAATAAGCAAATGAATGAACCTCGACTATCTGCAGGGGCCCTCCACAAAACAACAAGTTTTTAACTCTTATCTCAATAGCTAATTGCGCATGATATTCATAAGAAAACTTCTTCAATTAAAAAGGAACAGAGTCATGGAACTTCAAACTGTCAATTACAAATTACATATATGTCTGCATGTCTTGTTTTCTGTTTACAGAGATATATATAGCATTCATGCCCAATAGTTTTGAGTTTTTCATGCCTTAAAAACTTAAAATAAATCCTAATCTAAATTCTAATCTGATAATGGAAATTTTAACGCTTCTCGACAATTTTCTATTTGGAAAGAAAATCAGAGAGTCGTGATTGATTTGGACTCTCGTTGCTCTGTTCATCCACGTGTTGACCTGTGTCCTTGACTGCGCCACTGAGCGATTCCCTTGATGATTTGGCTCGAGCGAATAGGAGGAGATCCATGAGGAGATCAATCCTTATCTGACCATGTGCTTCTTTTCTTGGATGGTGTACTAGAATCTGACAAACCATGGAGATAGTTGCAGAATCATAAAACAACTGCAAATTCGTATTAATTTTGTAGCTATTACAATCTTTAACTTAATAATAAGGCACATTAATAAATATAAAAATAAGACATCTAAGTACCTTGCCATGTCAAAATATATAATTTTACTATTTATTTGAGTTGATAGTAGTTATGAAAAGAGGAAAAATGGATTGAAATGGTGTAAAAAACAAAACCCTCATGAGACTCTACATTCCCCTATGCTGAGGTCTTTGCATGTCCTCATGCAAAACACAAAACTGATGTCTCCTATTTAATTATTTCATTTCTTTTGAAACTTATGCAAGTACATCCAACTTCATATTTTTCCCTTTCTTTCCACCCACTACCATCCTTGGCTTTTTCATGAGAATCTTGTACTTCATGTTTATGACTTGCCTTTGTAGAGCTCTATCTTTCTTGTTATTCTTGTACCACAAACTTAGGTGTAAAAGGAGATTTTCACTCTCAGCCACTTGGATTTCACTTTATGCCTTTAGGGTTTATTCTCCTTTTGAATATATCTGTTTAGTGTCTCCAACATGAAAAATTCTTGTTTTAAAACATTTACTATTGGAGGTTCCTATGGTTTACTAAACTAGACTTCTTCTTGATTTGAATCTAATGTTTTTTCTGCATCTCTTTTCTCTAGAGACTCAATATAATCATAGAATTCTTGTTGTACATGATCAATTTTAGGTGTTTTTCAACCTGGATTCTGAGGAGGTGTGATGAAAGTTGGTGGAGAAACCCTTGAATCTTCTTGTGCTTCTAGGTTGATATGCTCCATACATTTTGTAGGCCTTTCTTTTGTTGTTGGATTGAGTCTGGTACTTCTTATTAAGCTTCTCATAGGAGGCTCTTGAATTTTCCCTTCTTTCTTTCTATCTTAGGTTTCTTTGTTTTGGGTGTGCTCTCTGTCTTTTGGATGGATTTCTTTCTTCTAACATCCTTCTTGTTCATATTCTCTAAAAATTTGGCAAGAGGAATGTCATGATCTGACTGATCCTATGACTGTTGTTGTACTTGTTCTGTTGGTCCTTCATTTTTTCTTTTTCTTCTTCTCTTAACCTTGCTACTACTTGGTTGTTCTTGGTTATCTTCTTTAAAATGGTCCCTCACCAAAAATATTTCCCAATTATCACCCACATTCTTAAGATGATATTCAACAATGATTTTAATGATACCATGGTGATACATGGTGTTTTCTATAAACTGAACTTTCCTTTGGACATTCCCTGACATCTTTCTTAGAATATTGAGCAAGAAATAAGGAATATTTATTTCACTATCCACAATAAAATTTATCAACAGTCAGATATGATAACAAAAACATGCATCCAAACCTGCCTTCACAAGTAATAAATTTTTGAATTATCATAAGCAAATTTCTCCACTAACTTTTTAATGCTATGCTTGAGATGCCTTTCTTGAAAATGGTGGTGTCCATGCTAGGGTTCTTCGGAAAAAATTTCCATTCTTCACTCTCAATACCTCTGTTCTTAAACCATTTTTCTCCAATTTGAGGCAGTCTAGTAGCTTCGGTAACAAAGGATTCTGTCACTATGAATTTTATGTCCCCTATCTCAACATCCACTCCATCAAATGCTCTAGCGAAGGACTTGGTTACTTCCTTGTGGAATCCATCAAATTTCTCTACAAATTCTAGCGAGTGTGCTTTCTACAACAATTCCCTTGTCTGTGGATATCCTTCCAAAAAGTTTCTTCCTGCTGGTTCTATTCTGACTATAACTCCCATGGCTGAGAAGCTTTGTCTCAATAATATTTGTTTGATAGGGTATGAGGGTTTCATAGTAATGAGGATGAGAGTGTGAATGATAAGAGTGTGAGTGGTAAGGATATGAAGAAGTGTGATATAATCTAACCGTTGAGAGACTGAATGAGCATGATTTGGGTGACCGGATTCATAAAAATAGGGATATGAGTTGGAGTGTAGGTATAATGATGAGGAGTGAAAGGTGGATTAGATCTGATTTGACACGATACTATCAATGTTTAGTAATGATGATTTTGAATTCAATAGTATGATGTCTATATAATTCATACGATTAATTTTTTGACCCCAATTATCAAATTAAAGAATTGCATACCTTTGAATTATTGCTTATAACCTTTGGTTGTTGTTCTTTGTATTGTCTTCAGGTGTCTTACAGTGAAGGGAGTCAATCACTCTTTCAATTATTCAATCAAAAATATCTGTCAAATTAGCTACAAAAATCTGTCAAAGCTACAGAAACTCAATAATTCTGTAGCTATTTTAGTTTGAAAAAGAAGAGAGTGGTACATAAAGAAAATGGGTTTATAAAAGATGTAAAGAAAATTTAAGGTGTCGAAAATTGATTCTCAACTTAGATTTTATGTATAAGCATTCCAACCATTGTTGGTTTTCAAGTTTATATATATATTAACAATTTAGAAAGAAAAAGATTTTTGGAGATCAAGTTGGAGAAGAAGGAAAATCCTTCTTCACCAGCTTTAAATCAGTATTATCTTGCAATTTTTTTATAAATTCTTCCTTGGTCAATGTCTTATGATAGATTCTAAGTCAATGACCATTCACAAGAAAAGTGATCCTTTATTCATCAATAGTTTTGATTCTGACTGCACCATTTTCAGAGACTGTTTCAATCTCATAAGGCCCAAGCCAATGTGTTTGAAATTTCCCTTGGAAATATTTGAACTTTGAATCAAACAGTAATGCCCAATCTCCTGGTTGGAATTTTCTCTTTTTGATATATTTGTCATGCCATCTAAATCTCTGTTGTTGAACTAGATTAGTTCTTTGGATTGCATCTTGTCTTATCTCATCAAGTTCATTTAGTTGCTCCATTCTTTGTTTTTGTGCTTCTGAAAGATCAATGCCCAATTTGACTATTGTCTTGAAAGTTTTGACTTGAAACTCAATAGGAAACAAGACTTGTTTTCCATAGACAAGCTCATAAGGAGCATGTCCGATAGTATTTCTCCATCTGGTACAGTATGCCCATAAAGCTTCTGGAAGCTTTTCTGCCCAATCTCTTCTATGTAAGTGTGCAATGTTGGTGAGAATTGCTTTAATGACTTTATTGGTGGACTCCACTTGTCCATTTGCTTGAGGATGATATGGAGTAGACATTCCATGTTTGATTTTGTATTGCTCCATTATCTTCTTTACCAAATTTAATGTAAATTGAGTACCTTGATCTGTTACATTTATCTTGGAACACCAAAACGACTAAAGATATCCTCAAAAAGAAATGAAACTACAAAATTTTCAATAGCAGAAAGAAGTGCTTTAGATTCTACCCATTTTGTAACATAATCAATCCAAACAAGAATGTACCATTTTTTTTCGAAGGTGGATTAATTGGACCAAAAAAATCTAGAGCCCATTTTTCAAAAGGCTCAATAATTACCTCAGGTTGTAGAGGCATCTCAACAGAAGGAACATGTTTCCCCATACTTTGAAAACTATCACATCTCTTAACATACTTTCTGGTATCCTTAAAAAGGGAAGGCCAGTAGTATCATAAGAGAAGGACTTTGTAAGAAGTTCTTTTTCAGCGAAGTGTCCTCCACATGGCTCATCATGACCAGCTTTCAATATCTCTGGTACTTCATCTTCTCTCACACACCTTCGAATGATCAAATCTGGATCTGTTTTATACAGTTCTTCATTTATCCATGAATAAGGTGCACTAATTTGAATTACCTTTTTTTTCTCTCGAGGAGACAAGTATGATGGTAATTTTCGTGTAGCCAAATAGTTAGCAATATCTGCAAACCATGGAGATTTATTAGATACTGCAAAAATATATTCATCAAGAAAATTATCTTCTACATGCATATCATTGTTATCATTTTGAATCCTTGATAAAAAGTCAGCAACTATGTTTTGTGTTCTAGGTCGATCCAGAATAGTAATATTGAACTCTTGTAGCAATAATAACCATCTAGTGATTATGCCATTAGTGATTGATTTATTCATTAAGTATCTAAGCAGAATGATCAGTATGTACAAAAGTTTCATAGCTAGTAATATAATGTCTGAATTTATTGATGGCATGAACAACAACTAAAAAATCCTTTTATGTGATAGTATAATTTAACTCTATAGGAGTCAAATTTTTACTGGTGTAATAAATGGCATATGGAGTTAAATCGTTTTGTCCTAGTACATCTCTTAAAGTTGTATCTAAAACATCAATTGACATATGAAAAGGTAATTTCCAATTTGTTCCTCTAAGAATGGGTGCTTCCGAGATTTTCTCTTTCAATGACTCAAAGGACTTTTGGCAATCAGAATCCCAATTGAATTCACAGTCTTTCATGAGTAGCTTGAAAAGTGGAGATGCAATTTTTGTAAAGTTTTCTATAAATCTTCTATAATAACCAGTGAAACCAAGAAAAATTCTAACATCTCATTGACATGTTGGAATTGATAATTTAGAAATAACTTCTACTTTAGATGTGTCCACTCTAATTCCATTTCCTAAAATATGGTGTCCTAGAACAATTCCTTCAGTAAACATCATAAAACATTTTTCATGGCTTAATGAGAGATTTTCCTCTTTACATCTAGTGAGAACCTTTTCTAAATTTTCAAGAGCTTCTTTAAAATAATTTCCATAAACTGTAAAATCGTCCATATACAATTCCATATAATCCTGAATTAGATAAAACAAAAAAATGCCTAATACTACTCTTTGGAATGTTGCATGAGCATTACATAATCCAAAGGGAATTACTCGGTAAGCATAAGTTCCCCATGGGTAGGTAAAGGTGGTTTTATCTTGGTCTTCTAGAGCTACTTGGATTTGGTTATACCCACTAAAACTATCTAAAAATTAAAAATATTTCTTTCCTGCCAATGTATCTAAAACTTGATCTATGAAAAGAAGTGGAAAGTGATCTTTTAAAGTGGATTTATTCAATTCTCTATAGTCAATACACACTCTCCATTTTTCATTCTTTTTAGGGACAATTACAAAGGGTGAACCCACTAACTATTTGATATTGGATAGGTGAAATTAACATTCAACAATTTTTGTAGTTATTCCTTAATAGTCTTCCTTAAATTTGAATTGATTCTTCTTTGAGGTTGTCAAATTTGTTTGGCATCTTATTCAATATAGATATTATGTTTACAAGTATTAGGATCAATTCCTTTCATGTTAGTATATTCCCATGCATAAGCAAATGAATTTTCTTGTAACATCTTGATTAATTCTTTCTTTTGAAACTCTTCCAAATTATTATTGATATTCAAATTTCATCTTGGAAATATTTCAATTGTAGAGTTGCCAAATTTTTCCATAGAGTGCAAGGATAGTTGACGAGTTGATAAATATTGAATATTGTATTGTTCTTGAAAACCCTAACTAGATTCACAATATAATGAAGATTTATTATTTTCCATTAAATTCGAAATTTGATCTTCATCATCTAATTGTGAGGTAGCAAAGATTTGTACTATGTTGAAGTCATCATCTATCCATTCTTGATTTTCAACCTCTACTGTTGTTTTTTTTGGTGGATATAATGTGAATCTATTTGTTGTACGCCCATAAGAAATGAACATATCACCATATCTACAACTTATGAAAGCATCGCCTGTAGCTAGCCATGGTTTTCCTAGAATAAATGGATGCCCTCCTAAGTTATTCTTGGGTGTTAAAATGATAAAATCAACAAAATATTCCCAAGAATCTAAGGATACATATATGCATTCTAATACACCATCAAGTTTGATTACATATCTATCTTCTAATTGTAATAGTGTAGGTGTATATTGAATATTAGAAAGTTTTAATTGATCCATAGTTTGTTTGCTCATGTATTTATGGATGCTCCTAGATCAATCAATGTATTTGGGATCTCTATACCATTGATGTGCACTTTCAAAATGGGGCTTCCTAGATCAAGATATTTTTGAATTGTTGTTTTACCCATCATTATATCTGCAATTTTTCCAACAAGTTGGATTCTTTTGATTTCTTTTCTCTTTCTTTGAAGTTTTTTTATGCTCAAGTCCCTAATTGTCTTTGTGAAAATTGGTATTTCCTTAATAGCTTGAAGTAAAATAATCTTTATGCAAACATTCTTCAGTTTATATAACATGTCATAATTAGGTAATAGAATTTGTTTCTCTACTCCTTCATCAATTTTCAATCTTTTACGGAAGGGTGATTTTGAAACAGATGCTGAAGGTTGTTACATAATAGGATTTGAGTTATTTGGATGTGTTGAAATAACTTGTTTTTTGAGATTCTTCTTTTTTATCAATAAGAGACTTTTCTTCTTCAGGGGTCTTTTCTTTTTCACTTTCCTGAATAACAACTGAGAGGGAATTATTTTCTAATATTCTACTAGATCTAAGTTGAACATTATTTAGATCTAGTGGAGTTATCATGTAGGTTTGAAAATTTTGTCCTTCCATATTGTAAATTGGTTGTGAATTTTTAGTATTATTTAGATTTGGAAGTTGTTGGGAAGGATATTGATTTGGTCTTTGAGGAAATGGTAATGAAAGTTATGGATTCACATTATGAGGTTGAGTTTGTTGAATAGGCAGAGGATAATATTGCGGGGGAAAGGTAGGATATGATTGTTGAAATTGTGGATATTGAGTATATTGAGGGAATTTCCCATAAGGATTTTTCAATCCTTGTGACCAAGGTTGTGGCCAATATTGCCAAGGCATTGGAGCATTCCAATTATTTTGCAAATATTGTGCAAATGGTTGAGGATTAAAACCTTGAGCTGTATTTGGTTGTGGATTCTGCCAAGGTCTTTTAGCAATGAAACGGAGAGGGTCTACTTGGTTTGGTACTCCTTCTTCTTGATAAACAAATTTATGACCTAGTATTTAGTATTTAGGGACATTCTTTTGTATCATGATTTTCCACACAAATAACATAAGTTTGTATATTTTTTAAATCAAGAGGACATTCTCTCAAGGCATGTTTCTTTCTACACTTGGGACAGAAAATGAACAATGCAACATTTTTAGCTTTTTGCTTCTTTTGTAATTAAGGGTGTCAGTTTGTTCACTAAGACTCCGTAAAATATATGTTTTAAAGTTATCAAACAAATTTCCTAATTCTGCTCTACTTACTGTCCCAACTGTAGATTTATTAATTCTTGATAGAAGAGGATCTCTTGGATTTTTCCTAGTTCTTGCTTTGCCTCTTGACATGTGTATGCACAACTCACAAATTTCTCCTAGTGATAACTGAGAAATGTCTCCCTTACCCATTAGATTGAGAACATCAATCCATTTATCTCTAATTGATTTCAAAGTTTCTTCATCTAGATTATTCATTTTTTCCCTTTTTACATTATAAGTAAATCTTTCAACGAAATCTTCAAGATTTTCATCTTCTTTTTCTATCATTTTAAAGACTTCATATTTAATGTTATGGGGAATACAATAATCCTTATATTTCTCTAAGAATGCAGTTTTCATTTGTTCCCATGTCCTTATGGAGTTTATTCCTAAAACCATAAACCCTTACACTATTGGATCCTTAAGGGTTGTAGGGAATAATTTCAACTTTTGAGCATTATGTAGATAACCATATGATCTACACACGCCTTCAAATTCAAAGAGAAATGTCTCAGGGTCTTCGCTCCTTAATCCATGAAAGTTTGGAAGGATAGAGGGTGAGTCATTTTTCATTGTGACAGTTGTGTCTTCATCGAGGATTGGAAATCCAAAAGGTTTTGGACTTATATTCTCTCCTCTTCCTCTTCCTCCATCTCTTCCACCTCCTCTTCCTTGTCTTCCTCCTCCTCTTCCTCCTCCAATTCTCTTTTGTTCACCATTCAAATTATGTATCTCTCCTTCCCCTTCTCCAACCATTCTAGATTCTTAAGAACTAATATAGGGTTCTGATTCTTGTTCTAAAATTGGGTTTTCAATCTCCTCTAGTTACTTTGATTCTTCTATCAATGGTTTGAAGTAGGTTTCTTCTTCCTCTTCTTCAATAGGAACTTCCAAATCTTGAGCTAGAAGTTGTTCTCTAGTTGAAGATAGAAAAATTATTCCTTTTGTTGGGGATGTGGGATCTTCTTCGATTACTGCTTCTATTGATGAATTTGGTGAATCTTTAGGTTGGATTTCAAATCTTAGTACCTTAGTAAATCTGTGTTGACCTGCTATGGATGGAATTCAAGTTTTTATGGGTGGTGTGGCACTATGAGGTCGTGGTGGAGTGAGTGAAGTTGTTGGAATTAAGCTCTTTCCTCTACCTACAAATCTACCCCTAGAGTATCTTTCCCTATGCATATCATGTGTGTGTGTGTGTGTGCATGTGTGTTTTTTTAAGAAATCAAAACTTCGATTTACACTTCCCCGGCAACGACGCCAAAATGTTTAGTCAATTAAATGTTCTTGAATTGCTTACATAAATTATCGATCGGATTTGGTAAACTTGTGAAGTGAAAGTGCACTATATATGTTAGAAGCCTTTTTGAGTTTATTAAGATAATGATTGTGGATGGTTTTAAAGATTTTCTTTGTTCCTATGTTCCTAATGAAAGCTAAAGATTTACAATACAATCAATTCTTGAGAAGGAAAGTAAGAAAAGTTATCATGATCTTCTTTAACTAACTACTGTTAGTTACTATGTAAAATGATAAAAACAGAGATATCTAAACTAATGTTCTAGAGAGATAATTACTTCTACTCTAAAAATAATTACTTCTATTCAAAGATAAAATTTATAAAGCAATCTAGATTAAGATCTACACACTCCAATTATCAATCTTGATTGAAATAATAAAACAAAAGTAGAAAGAATGTGATATAAACAAACATGATTAATTATGAAAGGAAGGAAATTTATATACGTAGTACTATTTTAGAAAGGATGTAAATGATTTGAAATCAAAAGAAAATAAATAAAAGGATGTAAAAAAATAATTACAAAGAAATGAAAATATGATAATGCAATTCTGGAAAAATAATGAAATGAACTGAACTAGATAATAAGCAAATGAATGAACCTCGACTATCTGCAAGGGCCCTCCACAAAACAACAGGTTTATAAATCTTATCTCAACAGCTAATTATGCATGATATTAATAAGAATACTTCTTTACTTAAAAAGGAACAGAGTCATGGAACTTGAAACTGTCAATTACAAATTACATATATGTCTGCGTGTCTTATTTTCTATTTACAGATATATATATATGTGTGTATCTATATATCTATATATATATATATATATATATATATATATATATATGTATATATATATATATATGTATATATATATATATATATATATATATATATATATATATATATATATATATATATATATATATATATATATATATATATATATATATATATATATATATATATATATATATATATATATATATAGCATTCGCGCCCAAAAATTTTGAGATTTTCATGCCTTAAAAACTTAAAATAAATCCTAATCTAAATGCTAATCTGATAATGGAAATTTTAATGCTTCTTGACGATTTTCTATTTGGAAAGAAAATCAAAGAGTTGTGATTGATTTGAACTCTCATTTCTCTATTCATCCATGTGTTGACCTGCTTCCTTGACTGCGCCACTGGGCAATTCCCTTGATGATTTGGCTCGAGCGAATATGACGAGATCCATGAGGAGATCAATCCTTATCTTCCCATGTGCTTCTTTTCTTGGATGACGTACTGGAATCCAACAAACCATGGAGATAGTTGCGGAAACATAAAACAACTACAGATTCGTGTTAATTTCGTAGCTATTACAATCTTTAACTTAATAATAAGGCACATTAATAAATATGAAAAATAAGACATCTGGGTACCTTTCCATGTCAAAATCTATAATTGTACTATTTATTTGAGTTGATATCAGTGATGAAAAGAGGAAAAATGGATGGAAATGGTGTAAAAAACAAAACAGTCATGAGACTCTACGAACACCCAAAAATTAGTTCCTACTAGATTATTATTGATCTACTTAATAAAATAAAACTAGGTTCTTAACACAATTATTAAGTGGAAACACATTTACACAACCAATATCAATCACATGTGACACATACAAATCCTTCCCAATCACAATTATTCATTAAATTAATAATCTAAACCTACTTAGGCTTCCATCTTGAGATAATGGCCCAACATAGAAATTTACAAATACAACATACATTGTATTTTATCCAATAAAATAGGACCTAGATCTATTTTTAATCTTATTGGCTAATTTGGATCTCCAATGTTGTACCTGTGCACCTTCCTCAGACCCAACACACTTGAGTATCTCACTCCTCACTTGAGAAAATTTCTTTCTCAATGGATTGTGCCACTCTTTCGTATTTCCTTCTCCTCTCCTTAAACTTAATTTTATAACTTTTCATTGAGCTAAATCCATGACCCTAATCTCCAAAGCGATGGATGGCTAATATTAGATCCTTCTGCACTTGAGATCAGCAGTTGAGGTGAAAGTCACAAAGATAAATAGTTTATATTTCCTAATTTTCCTTAGCTCAATAGTCACCATAAGTAATTATGTTATTTTCCTAAGTTAAACTTAGGCTATGTTGCAATAACAACTTACACAATACTTTAGAAAGTGTCCTAAGGAGAATTTGGGCGACATTTACATGCTTTGATTGTGTACATATACTTTCCCAACCTACAAATATCAACACTCCCTCTTAGAAAGGGAGGCTTTCATGGCTACTCCCTCTGAACAAGAAGCCTTCATTGCCATCTGGTTTGGAATCATTCTTAATTACCATCTCCCTTTACACTTGTTCCTAGATTCATCTTAATCTTAAACATCTTGTAAGATCATATCATACCAAGAGACCGTCTTGATATACTTGGAAAGATATGTTGACCACTCCTCCCCACATGAGTTTGAAGGATAAGTCCCTCAGAACTATTCAATATTTGGATCTTCCCACTCCTTTTTCTCTGCCACTATTCTACTTCTTTCCATTGCTCAAATCGACTATCCTTTAGCCTATACATGTTTCCCTCTCTAACCCTAATGACATGGCCGTCATTTAAGCTAGATCCCATTGGTCTAATCAATGTTTTTCCGTCCTGGAATTCTATACCAAGCCCCGTCTTCTCTATCATAAGAATGAGAGAATAATTCTCCTATGTTTTAGCATACATAGCTTATCCTTCACTTTTAGCATGTGACTCCTTACTCAAGTTAGAATGACATTGACCAAAACCTATCATTACATGTTTAATATCAGCGTCAAACTCCACATGCAAATTTGAGTCCCACTTTTCCATGTTGTCAAACAACTCTCAAACTTCCTAGTTTCTTGCCTTGGCATTTGGTTTCTCCCTCATCTCCTCCTAGATTCAGTCATCTCATATCCTAACAAACAAGTTCTAATTCTCTCTAGAATAAATTCCTTGGATGAATGGATCCACATCTCTAGGAAACCATTCAATGCTACATTCACTATGCATCATTCACCTCTTCCTCCACTGTTGCAAGTTGATCACAGATATGAACAATTTTTAATCAAGTATCTTATCATTATGTCACACCTAGTCATTTGCAAGGACTAGATCTTGTCCCTCAACATCATTTTCTCACTAATAGTCTTTCACTACTATACACCCACCAAAGCATTCAATATCTCCTTGGATGACTTATTCTCAGAGAAGTGAGGCATCAAATTCTCCTTCGCTGCATCCAATAGTACCCTTTATGATTTTATCTCCATCTTATCTAGGGAAACTTTATCCTTTGCATCTTCCAACTCTAAGATCACATTCTCAATAATCTATCAGAGATCATTTTCCTTGAAAACCATGGTAACCCTAGTCTTTCAAGGTAGGGAAATTGAGGTTTCATCCATCCTATCTTCAAATTGAATACACACTATAGTCATCTTAACTATATCTTATTGAAGATATGTGTTAAGTCCTTCTAGCACTCTTAACTAGAAAAAATATGCCTGGTCCTTTAGGCACCCATCACTCCATACAAATTTTGTTGGCTAGCCCTCTCGACTGCTACCATCCATGTTGTATACTACCAACTCATTCCTCTCATCAATTTTCACCCTCTCATTTCTAGTATCTTGCTATGCCGCTTCTTGATCCTTACACATTGATCTTGTCCATGACTCAATACTTAAGGTTCTCTTCTCCACCCAATGGGTTTCCCTTCTTGAGTTTCCTCGGATCCTAACCATGTTCTTTACCTACACTCTATTCACCCAAAATTTTGAGAATGCCTTCATAGTGTCTCCCAAAGGTTGACTCCTCACTTGGAACCACTACGTCTATAACAATCTTTAGTCTACAACATCACCTATTCTAAACCATGTCACTCCCTTTGCATGTTGAAAACAGTTCATTGGTATTGTCCTGTAATGTAAGACAACATGGCCTAATATCTTCTCTTAACAACACACTCGATAGATTCTTTGAAACTAATATATCCTTAGCCCCACAAGATGTTGATCAAACATGTCCCTTGCCCTTGTGATTTATTGTTAACACCTCCTGTTATGCAAGATCTCTCCATCTAGTCCCAACAACTTTCATTCTTTGTCTATGGTCATAGTCATTTTCTTCCTGTAGTGATCATTCTTTGTGTGTTCCCATGCTACACAAATTCTTTGTGCATTATTGTCCTCAATTTTTCCTACTATGTAGCCTCACACCACCATTCACAAACAAAATGAATAAGCGAATTAGCCCTAGTGACAGGTCTGGATATCTTGGGCCATTGAAAAACCTGGATGGGCCTCTTCATGTCCCACTCAACGATCTCACCTTCTTTTAATTTCATTTCATTATTTTTCTTAGCCATTGTACACCGCCATTTTTTTCCTGCAAAATCATTTTCCTTGGCCACCATATACTGTGTGACCCTCAAATGGCCTAATTTTTTTTAAATATGCAGCTTGTATGACCCAAACATTCCTTCAATTATTCTTGTAAAAACTTTGCACCTTGAGATCAACTTCTTAGAGTTTTCACTCTGATACCATGTTAAATTCTAAACCTAACACATAGTAATTTATTCCTAGAAAATTATTATAGATCTACTAAACAAAATCACAACTAGTTTCTTAACACGATTATTCAAAGGAAGCACAATTTTTCAAATAAAAACCTGGATGGGCCTCTTCATGGCCCACTCAACGATCTCACCTTTTTTTAATTTCATTTCATTATTTTTCTTAGCCATTGTACAACACCATTTTTTTCCTACAAAATCATTTTCCTTGGCCACCATATACTATGCGACCCTCATATGGCCTAATTTTTTTTAAATATGCACCTTGTATGATCCAAACTTTCCTTCAACTATTCTTGTACAAACTTTGCACCTTGAGATCAACTTCTTAGAGTTTTCACTCTGATACCATGTTAAATTCTAAACCTAGCACATAGTAATTTATTCCTAGAAAATTATTATAGATCTACTAAACAAAAGCATAACTAGTTTCTTAACACGATTATTCAAAGTGTTAGATCCTAGATTTGTCTCAGGCTGAAAAGACAAGGTTCTAGGTCCACATCAAACCACGCTCAGCCTCGTAGTTAGCCCTACGAGGATAGGAGAGGGATCTCTCCGGGTCAATCTCAATGAAAAGTGTTTCAATAAGGCTTGAGATGACTTCAAATGGGAAACTGATTTTAGGCTAGTAAATAGATATGAAAGAGGTGATTTATCAAATGACTGAATTTTCTGGGCTGTATGGGACCAAAGGGCAACATGAGCTGAGAAATTAAATCAAAGACACAGATTATTTTGTGAGGCAAGATAGGCATGAGATTTAGCAATCAAACTGAAATAATATGGAGTGGACAGACTGTTGAGAAGCTGAAAAGGGCATATATAATGAATCCTTTTTCAGACAAAACAAGACACAAAGAGGGTGAATGTTTTTCCCAGGTAGAGCAATAACTGGATTCTACCTTTCTTACTTAAAAACATTCATCTGGAAACGATTATGAATGAACTGTAAACATAACAAAATACTCATGAAACAGAAAGAAGAACATATGCTAAAACTCACACCACAGGAATCTCATGAATCAGAGCTGCATCATTCTATTAATCTCCTGGCCAAAACTGTACAATGAAAGCGCTGGGTTTTTCCTCCACCTTTCCCAGAAATTTCAACCCTTCACAAATGATTTTTCATACAATAAATAAACTCAATCTGTGGGAAAACAAATCGATGAAAAATAGGGAGCTGGAAAACAAATCGATGAAGATAGGAAAAGTGTTGTCCATCTGTTCTGGAGATAGAACAGCGTTACATTATTCCATTTGAAAATCTCTGATGACCAATGGAAAAGCGTAAACTGTAACTGTAGACCCTTTGAATCATAACTAAAGTCCAAAAATAGGAAATCGAATCCTATTTCTCTACTAAATTTTGAGCCTAGAATCATGTAGGCGCTGATTTTAGGCCTGAAAACTCTACTTCTTGAATGCCACTTTGCGCATTCGTACACAACCGGCCTCAAATTTCTGGAGATGTGTTTGCCACTTTACAGAAATTAGGAAAAGGTCTCCAATATTTTAATGCTAAAATATGGGTAAATCCGCCACATGTTCTTTAAATCTGAAGATGAATCGAATGCCCAAGTATGGAAAAGTAGCAACTGCAGCACGAGCATGATACATAAAGCATTCTATTGCAGGACCCCTGCTTCTTAATGCTTGAGTGTCCCGAGCAAAAATTCTGTAAGATAAGGACTGGCCTTCAAGCTGTTGCAAAAGCTGATTGACTGTATCAACATTGAAGTTATGGGACTTGACCAATGCCTGATGTTTTCCAATAGCACTAAAGTTCACGGACTCCATATTTATAACATTCATGCGCTTCATCATAAAATCTGTTCATTGGCATATTAACGAAATAAAGGTTTGCTGTTGACAATGGATGCTTGAATCAAGCATTGGGCTGCATTTGTTTGCTCTGGAGTGCCTGAAATTTCAACCACTCCTTCAGATGTTCCTGGTCTGACTTCAAGAAGATTAACTTTGGCACCAGAAATCTGCTGAATTTTAACAATACCATTCCGAGACTTTCCTAGAATGGCTGCAACTGCGCGTTCTGGTATTACAACTTCAACTGTAGTTTTTGTGATAAGCCCACCAGCAGCTCTTCCAAATCCAGCAGAACCCCCTTGACGAAGAATTGGCTCCTCAAACTCAGAGGAATTGCCAACACTGCCTATATCCCGATTTGACTTTGATGACCATGGGGTTGGTGAAGACTGTATAGTCGGATAGCTTGATGATGAATGACCACCACCCTGAAACGCCATGCTAGAAGAGAAAGATATACCAGGAGAGCCCTGCTCGAACCTTTCTCTACTACTTAATGGTGCCAGAGATGAAGAAACCATAGCACCAGTACTGGACCTTTCATGGTTAAAATTTTCCCACAGTCTTGAAGTTATCTGAACTAAAGCTTCTCGCGCAACCCTTATATCACCTACAATCTGAACCAACTCATCAGTTTCCAAAGTAGACCGAGGAAGGTCTTCTCTTGGTAATATTATAATATTTGCACCTGTTGTCCGCCTCATTTCAGAAATCACTGTACCACCCCTGCCAATTAGACAACCAACTTGACTGGCTGGGATGAGAAGCCTTGTGGTGATAACACCATCCTTGTCTAGCCCCAGGTCCACAATTTGATTTTGAATGTGCAGTAAAGCTTCCTGGGCAGGAGACAGATTGTCATTGGGAACCTAATTTGACGATATTATAATAATGCGATCATCAGACCCTGGAACAGAATCGGTAGCTCTGATGTTCACACCAATGTCTTCATGCATGCATTTAATAATACCACCACCCTTCCCAATTACACTGCCAATTTTCTTATTTGGACATAAAACACGAAAAACTAGCTCTTCCATAGATGAAGAGGGCCCACGATCAGTCAGACGAGACCCTCCACTTTCAAAAAACATATGTCCAGAAGTTGGAGGCCCTTTTGCAGGAGCAAATATATGTCCAGAACTTGCAGGACCTGAACCCCTACTAAATTCATTAGATGATCTCATCCTTGGAACAGGCTCATCCAAATTTGCATGACGAGGTATTGTATTTTGATATGGCAAGTAAACATCTGCAGGTGTAGAATGATTATTTGGAGAGTAAATAGCAGAATGTGCAGGTGGCTGAGCACATTCTTTGGGAGGATTGTCTCTCAGTCGGGTTGAGATAATCTGTAATGTTTTTTTTTAGCAACATTCAAGTACCCTGTAATCTGCTTGATTACTTCTACTAACTAGAATTGAAAACCCGCGTGTTGCTAACGAGAGTATGGCATTGAATTGGCATAGCCATCGAGGGGACATGCTGCCATGACTATCAAATCCGTGCAAGTTCTGAGCGATTTGGAGCAAAGATTAGCAGTTTCGGGCCTTTTTGCTGTGTGCACCGCGCCGGAGGCCCAATGCGCCACGCCTCCTGGATGCACCGTGCCAGTGTAAATTTGCACTGGATGGTCACGCCCAGTGCACCGCGTGGCCCATGTGCGCCGCGCCACCTACTCTATGCGCTGCGACTCCTACAGCTCACATTTTCGGCATTCAAATATGAAATTCCTTCTTCCACTTTTAAACTCGACTTCTATGATGGTCTTTGTCATGCGGATTCATTGTAAAAACAACGGAATTACCATATATAATTGAGAACTCGATTTCTGCTTTGTACAAATGCATTTTGTAATGTTTTGGCTTCAGCTCTTTTCACATTTGAAAACAAACCTTTTTCCTTTGTTTCCTCTGATTATCTGACTTGAATGATGCATCTTTTGACTATTTTTGCAGGGATGGTGGCATATTTTGGCAGAGGATGATTTAAAAAATACATATTTACTACCAAAAACAAATTTGACGATTTCTTCTTCAAAACTCTATTTTGAAGAAGAATCATTCTCGAGCCTTATTGATAATGGACATTCTGAAATGAAGACTTATTGGAGACATCCTCATGGCCTGTGGGCGTTATTTGACATTTTTGAAGACCAATTCAACTAACCCTAGACCTACTGACTGAAATGACTCTTGCTGACCACGAGACCAAACAAGACTGTACATGACTTTTAAAATTGACTATGATGAACAGACCAGAGCCAGCAGGGCAAGGCATGAGGGACAAGACCCTTCCGTCGGATTATGGCATGCCCCTAGCAGAATGCAGGTGATCGAGCAGAATGGGACACCTAAAAATGAAATGCAAAAATATTTTGATCTCTGACGGAGGACTAACAAGACCGACTCTAACACAAAGGAAGCACAATTTTTAAAATAATCTCATTCACATGTGACACATAGTTCATTAAAGTAATAATCTAAACCTGCATAGGATTTTGTTTTAGGATAATGTCCCAATTATTGAATATACAAATAAATTTACATGCCATGGATTTGATCTAGATGATCAAGTCCTAGATATATCCTTGATCTACATGGTTTATCTAGATCTCCAATATTGTACTCATGCACCTAGGAAATTAGAGTATCTCACTCACTTGAAAAAACTTCTTTCTTAATGGCTTTTTCCAGTATATGGTGTGTCCTTATCCTCTCCTTAATCTTTCTTTTTAAACTTTTCATTGAGATAAATCCCTTAACCTAATCTCTCTAGTGATGTATAACCAAGATTAGATCTCATCTTTCTTGAGATCAACAATTGATATTAAAACATGATCACTAAATAAAATAATTTACTTTTCCTAAGTTTATTTTATTCGATAGCTAATATAATTAATTATGTGCTTTACATAACTTAGACTTAGTGTAAGTTACAATATCAACTTACTCAATACGTTTTCAAGTGTCCTAAGGAGCCTTTGGGTGATTTCTACATGCTAGACACTTAGGCCTATGTAGAAGTACCTATTTGAGCTACACACATCAACATGTAACTACTTTAAGTTTTGGCATTACAAACTCATCCTTCTTATCAAAGGAGATGATATAGAAAAACATGGAAAATAAGAAAACACAAATTCCTTGTTTATAAGAGGATGCTCTCCTAATAGAAATAAAAATAATTCCTCCAATGGGATATCTAAATCTTTAAGAAAAGTTGTAAAGGTACGTTGTATATGTGGAAAAGAATGGAATGACAAGAAAGATTATAAATCCAAAATGATTAAGAAAGGGAAGGGATTTAATGATGCTCCTTCTACATAAGAAAAAAAACCTCTTTAGATGAAGGAGGGTATGTCTACTTGGCATATTCAAGTACACACCTATATCATGAGGCATGATTGATCGATTTAGGGACATTGTTTCATATGATTCTTCACAAGGAGTTGTTTTTTGAGTATGAAATCAATATTGGTGATAATGTTTTCCTAAGGGATTGATCTAAAAAACTTGAGATGCACTTGAAAACTTATAAACAAGACCATTTTAATAATCATATGGGCTTGATAAATTAAGTTACAATTCATCCAAATACATGTTCATTTAATTATAAAATTGTAACTTAAAATGAATGTAAATGAAATTGATCAAACCGTGAATAAAAAAACATGCAACATCAAGATTGATAACAGAGTTCACCCCCACTGGGATACATCTTTGGATTCACCTCCAACAGTTCGAGTCACTTTTCTTGTCTTTCTGAAATGAGGAATATGTACAATGATCTTTTACAAATGGGTGGAAAAACTTAGAGTTGTCTTCTACACAAAGAAATTCAAGACTTGTACGTAACAAACACTTCCTTCGAAAGGCCTCTTTAGCTCTCCAAGGCTTCTCAAAAACACTCTCAAGCTCTCTTCTCCTAAACTATAATATCATCCAAAGTACATAGGAGGGTTATATATAGCTTTCAAAATCCCAAAACAAAGGAGAGAATATCTCCTTAGATCCCCTACTCCAATGAGAAAATAACTCTATGAATCCCTTAAAAGATGCTTCATGATATTTATGTGGAGTAAAACTCTCAAATCCTTCTATCAAGGACCTTATCCAAAACCCAAAGGATGAGATAAAATACCCTAAGCCTCTCAACTTCATCATGAATTTAGAAATTGAATTTGAGAAAATCCTCTCGTAATTTCAATTTCTATTTTAAAATTAAAAAATTTCAAATATAAGCAAATTTACAATCAAATTTGAAATACCGATAACCTAGGCTTGAAATGAGTTTTTCTTCACCATGGTGCTCCTTGAGAAATGTGTCAAGATCCTCTTGGATCATACCTCCCCAAACAAGAAGAATTTTGGTCCACCAAGAGCTGAAATAGTTGAAGTTGATTTTGATATCAGGGTATTGATTTTCTTAAATGAAGTATCTACCAATGAGTGCACTGAACATGAAAGTGACATTTTCTCTAGCACTTCTAGAATTCATTCCATTCATTCCAGCAATGGAAATGATCTTGACTCTCAATACCAAAAATGGATTTCCAATAACGACTAGACACTTAACCATGCACTAATCACCGTTAATATAACCATCAGCATGTCATCGAGCAGGATGCTTATGATTGTGTCCTTGTTGACCATTATGTTGAGAGTCACGACACCAACAGTAGCATAACTTGGATGTTTGTTACGATTGAGAAGGGAGTTTTTCATAGAATTTTAAGGTTAATGGCCGCTGCATAGAGCTTTGTCCAAAAACGACTACCGTTGTAGGATGAGGGTGTAAAAATACCTGCTTGAAGACCTGTCAATAATGCAGACATTTCATCATTTGTGAACTGCTGGTTGTCAACATTCATATGAATTTATGTAGTGTTCATTGGATGTTTTTATCCTTCTCTCATGAGGATTATCTATTTATAATCACTCCACATAAATTTGACATATTGATGTCTTAATTAATAATTTATATGCATTCCACCGTGAAATTCCACGTAGGCATGTACCTCCATCCATCTCCAGTGTAGCCTTCCACTATTTATGGAATTAACCAACGTCTCCAGATTTTGTGGCATCATAAAATACTTGCCTAACATTTTCAACTTGCCAGCTAGTGTATCTACTGCCAACTTATGTTGAACCTTTATACCTACATTGATTATGTTATCATGGAACCATCATAACAACTGGTACCAAATTTCGTTGACATTGCACATAATTAAATAACTCCATCGTTTGACATAACATTGATTGTGGCATGGGCCACCATATGCCACCAAATATCTATTTTCCCAAATTTGTAGATGTGCACTACCATCATTAGCATAATTGATGGCCTCTCATGTCTTCCGTTTGCTCTAGTGCTCTAGAAACAATGATCTTTCCTCCAAATCAACTCCATAGCAAATAGATCGAATTTCCACAACAATCTTAATCCAGGTGGATGTTGATGGCCACTCACCTATTCCACTTGGACCCCCACCACTGTCTCTTTTAGTTTTTTAGTTTCCTTAATTGTAGCACAATTTACTATTTTTGGCAGTTTTTTAGACCTTGAACTTCCGAAGCCATTTTGAGGCACTAAATGATATTTTTTGGGAAACCCAAGCCCAACATGGGTCAACTATCAATTTTGTTCACTCAAAAGTTGTATTCCTCGGATACATATTTCTAACAAGGTATTTTGCGTGTCAAATAGAGATCATATGCTAAAGTTATGACCCCAAGAAGTTAATGTACCAATTTATCCAAACAGGGCCCATAGTTTTGGCGCTTCATCTCATAGGGTTAGGTTTATAGATGTCTAGGGTTTTACATTGTTTATAAATAATAAATAGGCCTTCAAGCCTCATTTTAACACAATTTAGAGGCATGTAGCCACCACATCTCTTTTCAGAGATAAGCTACCATTGCCCAAGCTAGTCTTATTTCCATTCTGTTTGTAAGCATATTTCAATATTTGATATTAATGAAATGAAGTGTTATTTCTACTACATCTCTGTATTTATGGTTATATATTTAATTTTTTGTGTTCTTGTTTAAGTTTAGATCAGTGGTATCATAGCGGTCTACTCTTTCTCTTTTTTTCTTTGCATGTCCCCAATGAGGTCAGGATATAAGGAGTTAGGGCTCGAATTGGTCAAACCTTTGCAAGAACAACCTCACAAATCCTGACGTCATCCCATGGTGGAAGAGAAAAAAGATGAGGGGGCAGGAGATCCTTTCAAAGTATTCCTCGAAGAATCCATCGAGTGACAGAGGAACGCAATGCTGAACAACATTTCCCAGATCCTTCAGCGGCTGTCCAAGGGCAAACACATCTCCTTCCAGCAACTACTCTAGAAGCACCACACCATTTAAGGTACAAGTTAACTTTGACATCCCCATATTTGAGGGTCAGATAGATGTGGATGCCATAGATAAATGGTTAAATCTACTAGTAGGATGTTTTTTTGTTCATGATTTTTCTAGTCAAGAAAAGATACTTTTGCACTTCTCAAAGCCGCCCCCCATGTCAAGGACTGGTGGGAAACCTACTATGAGGAAAAGGAAATGGTAAAGTGGTGTGAGTTCCATAAGAGGTCCACTCACAACACAAGTGAGTGTCATGCCAATTAGTCACTAGTGACAAAGCTGAAGGCTTCTGAGTGAGACGCATCTTCTGACTCCGACTTAGAACCCGACAAGGGGAATGACAAAGGGAAGCAAATCATTGACACAGAGCCTAGTGCCACTATGGCCACCACCAAGATCCACAAGATTGATCTTGAAGATCCAGAGGAGGGGGAACACCTATTGCACTCACAGATGTGGGTGAGGGGTTCTCCGCTATAGTTCATTGTTGACAACGGGAGCCAAAATAACCTCATTTCAGTAGAGATCGTGAAGTGGATGGGCCTATTGACTACAACACATCCATAATCGTACACCATTGGGTGGCTTCACTAAGGACAATATATTCATGTTAGGTAGTAGTGTCACCTTCCCTACAACATCAATCCCTTCATAGATGAGGTTTTTTTTTATGTTTCCCCTCTTGAAGTTTGTGATGTATTATTAGGACAACCATACTTGTGGAAGCGGCATATTGTATATGAGTTTATACTTCATTAAGTTATCATTTCTTTGGGTAGTAAGTTATACAAGATATTGGAGGTAGCCCCACCTACTGCCATCTCTTTGATCTCTACTAAGAAATGTAGTAAGATCATCTCCCAGTGTGGGAAATTCGTTTTCTTTCTGATTCGCTCTCAAAGTAAGGGGACAATCGTAGCTACATCCATGGCCCTCAGGAAGGGTTCCTTGATGTAGAAAAAGTAGGTGGATATGGTCGTGGAAGAATACAAGAACATCTTCTCCTCACCCACAGGGGTACCCTTGCACTATCAGGTCAAGCATTCGATTGATCTGACTCTCGGAGCACCTCTACCCAATGGGATGATATATCACCACCCGATTCTAGAAAATGAAGAGATCAAGCAGAAAATCTACGGTTTGCTATAAAAAGGGCACATCCGACCAAGTTTCTCACCTTGTGGAAGCCCAATTGTACTTGTACAGAAGAAGGATGGGACCTGGAGGCTCTACATTGATTATCAAGCTCTAAACAAAATCATTGTTAGGAACAAGTATCCAATCCCACTGATTAATGACCTTCTGGACCAACTCAAGGGGGCCAATTATTTTAGCAAGATCGATATGAAGTCTGGCTATAACGAAGTTCTAATAGAGCCCACAGATGTATGGAAGACCACCTTCAAATCCAAGGAATTCCTTTTTGAATGGTTGGTTATGCCCTTCGGGTTGACAAATTCCCCTGCTACTTTTATGAGGCTAATGGATGACATCTTGTGACCCTTCACCAACTCATTCATGGTTGTTTATCTCAGCAAAATCCTCATCTTCAGCAAGGGTTGGTAAGAACACTTGCAACCCATTTGGCATGTCCTTCAAACCCTTCAATGGTACAAACTGTGTGCCAACTTGGATAAATGCACCTTTGGCATGAGCGAGGTCTAATATTTGTTTTAGATCATAGATGAGTGTGGCGTTGATGTGAATCCGACTAAGATCCATGTCATTTGGGATTGGTCAACCCTGACCACTCTAATGGAGCTTCATAGCTTTTTGGGCCTTAGAAATTTTTATCAGAGGTTCATCTTGGGATTCTCCCATATCACTTAGCCTTTGAGTCAAATTACTAAGGGAGGGGCAAAAGAAAAGTTTTCCTGGTATGAGTCCCAATAGAAGGCATTCATTGAATTAAAGCATCGAATCTTCTTTGCACTGATACTCACACTGCCAGGCCTACAACAACCATTTGAATCGAGACAGATGCCTTAGACTATGCTATTGGTGCAGTCCTCACCCCGCATGGGAATCGAGTGGCCTATCATAGTGAGACACTTTCCGATACAATTCGGAAGTATCCCACCTATGATAAAGATATGTATTCCATCGTGTAGTCATGCCGACAATGGAAGCATTATATTCTGGGGAAGGACACAATCATCCACACTGATCACCAACCTCTTGAGTTTATATAAACACAAGGGAAGTTGGTGAATGATCGCCATCAGAAGTGGTCTACATATCTGCAATGATTAAACTTGAACATTAAATACAAAAAGGGAAGCACAAATCATGTTGCAGACTGCCTCAGCCAAACCCCAATTGTAGCACGGACTACTATTCTCAGCTCTTGTAGCCATAAGACCCCTGGATGGTCGCCACAATAAAAAAGTGATCCACAGTTCACCTCCACGTACTAGATGCTAGTAGATGGCAAGCAAGTTCCTAATTTCCACCTCCATGACACATTATTATGCTAACTAAGCCACCTTTGTGTTCCTTCAAGCAAGTGTGCCAAGCTGATTTGGGAAGCGCACTAGAATCGGGTCATAGGATAGTTTGGTGTGGAGAAAATTGTGGTTGTACTACAAAGGTACTTTTATTTACCAAATCACCAACGAGATGTTGGGAAATATATCAAATCCTACAGTACATGCACCATTTGCAAGCCAACCATCAAGAAGCAATGCTTGTACACTCCTTTACCTACTACCAACCTGTCATGGGAATCCATCGCCATGGACTATATATTTGGTCTCCCTTCTACCAAGCATGGTAATGACTATGTATTTGTGGTCGTCGAAATTTTTTCTAATATGGCTATATTGGTGGCCTACAAGAACAGTATCACAACAGAGGACACTGCCAAACTCTTCTTTGAACGAGTGTGGGTACATTTTGGGATCTCATAGACCATTATATCAGATCAGGATAGAAGCTTCCTGAGCACATTCTGGTGAAGCCTCTAGACACTATTTGACACCAAACTCACCAAGTTGACTGCCTTCCATCCCCAGACTCATGTCAAGACGGACGTCATCAATAGGATGATAGTGCACATACTCTGCATGTACAACTCCAATCATCCAGAAACCTGGGATGAGAGTCTTCCCTATGTGAAACATAGTTATAATAGAGCTCTCCATAGCACGATTGGTCGCAATCCCTTTCAAGTGGGTCTAGAATTTCAACCATTGTGTTTAATTGATGTTTCCCTGCCTCATGCGACTATACAGACAGAATCCACACATGTATTGTTCGGGGCTGATAAAGTGACTAGATTTATTGAACACGTCCAACACATCTGCCAACAGGTTCATGACATCATGTAGAAGTCAAATGCCAAGTACAAGCATCGACATGATCAACATCATGTGCCACATAGGTTTCAGGTGGGCGACAAAGTTTGGTTGCATTTGTAGAAAGAATGCCTTATTGAAGCCCATCAGAAGCTTAGAACACTCTTATATGGTCCTTACACCATTACCAAGGCTATGGGAGACAATTATTTTGAGCTCAGCATTCCCCCATTCCTTGATCTGCACCCATTTTCAATGTGGATCACCTTCGACCACACTTCCCACAATTAATGGACACATTTGAGATTGCAGAACAACTCACACCAATAGAGTTAAACCCAGACTGCATGGAACATGACACAATTGATCAGGTTACAGACACACAGATCAAGAACACCCACCAGTAGAAGATCCAACTATATCGGGTTGTCAAAGTTGGCCAACTCCTGGACCAAGGCAAGTGGCTCACCAGGGACCAAGTTCAATAGAAATTTCCCCATCTCATGGGGGCAATCAACACAAGGGAGATCATTGCTTCCTAAGGGGGAGGACTGATCCAGGTGGATTTTGGTGGCCACCCTCTTATTCCACTTGGACCCCCACCATTATCTCTTTCAGTTTTTCAGTTTCCTTAATTGTAGTACAATTTACTATTTTTGGCAGTTTTTCGAGTCCTAAACTTCCAGAGCCATTTTGAGGTCCTAAACAACGTTTTTTGGGAAAATCAAGGCCAATGAGGGGATTAATTATTTTTTTCCACTCAAAAGTTTTATTTATCAGATAGATCTTTCTAACGAGGTATTTTGTGCATCAAACGAAGATCGTGTGCCAAAGCTACAACCCCTGCAAGTTTACTTACCAATTTACCTAAACAGGGCCCATAGTTTTGGCACTTCATCTCCTAGGGTTAGGTTTTTGGATGTTTAGGGGTTTCCATTATTTCTCAATAATAAATAAGCCTTCAAGCCTCATTGTAACACAATTCAAAGGCATGTAGCTGCCACATCTCTTCTTAGATATAGGCTACCATCACCCGAGCTAGTCTTATTTCCATTATGTTTGTAAGCATATTTCAGTATTTGATATTAATGAAATGAAGTGTTATTTCTGCTACATCTCTGTATTTATGGTTATATCTGTAATTTGTTGCGTTCATATTTAATTTCAGATCAGATTTGTAGTTCAATGGCTCACTTTTTGAAATGACTATTCTGACGACAACATGTGAGTAGCTTACGACTTCTCCTTTTGTATGCATCATCAAAGCCTTGTCTATTTTCAACAATTCCACCTTTTGCTTTATATTAAACTTTATGAGATTTGATACTTACTTTCCTCCTGCAAATCATTCTATTGCTAGAGAGGAAAAATTAAAAAATTGGAAAATTTAGCATTCTCCAAAAATTTTGTTGTTGCATACCTCTTGCATGACATATCCCTTCATGTTGGTTGTGAATTTCACAATCACACTAGATGATAGTAAATTCCTTTGCAAACTTTGTTAACTTGACTCAATTAGAAAGTAGAAAGATATCATATTGAATTTACAAGGTCCTAAAAAATACAATGTTTTTCCAGATCAAGCTCTCCACTATGGTGAGCTCCTTCATGCAAGATTTATCCAATCTACAACTTGGAATCATCTACCCATAGATCTTAGCACATGGCTCATTCTAAGGAACCGCGTGGAGCCATTTCTGCTTATGTATGTGCTCTTGATGCAAATTTCCATACAACAGATCTAATGTTGATAGACAAATCGCCTCAAATCGATCTCCTTCATTTTACACGATTTTTTTCACCTTTGCTACACGAAAATGTGGGTCAAATACTTTGAATGGCTCTATGGAGCTATCTTAAACTTATTTCTACAGTTCCTATCCATCGTAACCACCATATCATCATAGATTTGTGGTTATAAAGCATGCATTAGCACTCATGCCACATATTTTCTTGTATTGCACCCCCAATGCCAATGCAAATTCCATCGATCTCATTTCAAGAAGGAACCAAAAAATGTTGCCACCAGTATAACAATATCGATCTTCTAGCAATTTTGCAGGAGAGATTTGGGATAATACGTAACCATTAAACATTGATTTGCATACCTAGAAGATAATCAACCAACTCCATTAATTGTCATTGAATGTTGCATGGACCATGTAATACGTGGCCATATGCCACCAAATGAGCCAACATCAATCCATTTTCTGAGTTAAAACAATCTCCCACAATACCTCCATAATAAAATATATCCACTTGCAATGTTGTGCCCTCAAATTTGCATTGTAGTAAATTTGTAACTGTTCCACTATTTGAATTTCCATAGATCCAAATCATGGGGCCATTATGTGGAGCTTGGCATGTGATCTACCTTGGAACTCGTAACAATCCACCATATTATGTGGCCTAAATAATTTCCTACGCTATCACAGAGGCTTGGAATCCACAATTCTATTCATAATAAAAGAATTGGAAACCCTTCATTAGCTTCGGCCCACTTGGAAATGCTTATTACAACACTTTGTAATACATTTATCTTAATAATATCGTGGGTATGCTGTATTTACATGCACAAATAAAACCGGGCAAGAATTCATTTAAGGAGAAATGCAATCCATTGCTTACCGAGCCAACCGAATGAATTCTTCTTTAAATTGATTTCATTATGCTCAGTTTCTTGATGGATTTTTCTAGGAATACTAACCACATGTTCTACTTTTACAGATTCCCTGTATTTGGTGGATTTCGCATGACTTTTCTCCAAGCTTGAGGGCACTGATGCAGTTGAATCCTTCCTCATTTGTCAACCATATTTTTCTCCTTCTTTACCTGAAGTGAAGGATCTCTCTGCAATGGTTTACTTTTTCATATGCCAATTTTTTTACCATAAGCTTTAAATCTCCAACATTCTGCAAAAAAGTGATTATTCTTTCCACAAAAAGTACAAAATGTCACTTGTTTGGGAGAACCATTATACCTAAGATACTTAGCCACGAATTGATCATCGAGGAACTTATATTTTTTTCTTGGTCTTTTGAACTTGAACTTTGATGGGGAGAATTAACTCTTCTTTGGATGTGCTCATCCCCTTGTGGAGATAACTTTTCATCATTATTACCTGCATAGTATATTGCATCATTAATTTGTGGAAGTCCCTTTGAGACAAACTCAATATTCGACAATCTCCTTGCTTCGGTAACTTTGGAGCATTCTCCAATTTCTTCACATGTATATCCCAAGCCTGCATTTTGAGGTTCTCTTATCGCCTTAATAGGATTGACAATGCCTTGACCATTGAGTCCAAGGCATATTCCTTCGTAACCCATTTTCAATAATAGTTTGACCTAATTCCTTGAGTGTGCTTATCCAAGGAACCAAAAAAAACATTTTCTTCAGGGGAATTTAAAACAATGTTGCTTACTTCATTTACCATAGCATTTTGATACCTTTCCAGGGCCTCTTCTGAAGCTTGTTATTGCAATTCCATTGCTTGAAGTCTATCTTGAAGCTCTTGCTTCTCATCTTCCAATGCTTTCAACTATTTCTATAACCTATTACTTTCTTTGTCATCATCATACAACTCCTCTACCATTTTCTTCATGGTCAAAAAAATTTCAAACATCTTTAAATTTTGATAAAGATTTGCAAAGAAAGGATTAGGAAATGACTCATTTTCTAAAATCAACATTTCGAAACTTAAGAAATTACCTTCTTAAGTAGTTTCCTTCTCCTTTCTTGAATTAAACTTGACAAATATACCGACTAAGCTAGGCAATGAACTGCTCTTATATCAAGTGATTTGAAAAACTCAGGAGGCACTTAAAAAATTATAAATAAGAACTTTTGAATAATCAGATGGGCTTTAATAATTAAGTTACAATTCATCCAAATACATGTTAATTTAATTGTAAAATTGTAACTTAAAATGCATGTAAATTAAATCGATCAAATCATGAATAAACAAAACATGCAACATCAAGATTAATAATGGAGTTCACCCCCTCCACTGAGCTATGTATTTGAATTCACCTCCAACAAGTTGAAACAATTTTATTGTCTTTCTGAAATGAAGAAGATGTAAAATTCTCTTTTGTAAACGAGTGGCCAAACCTAGAGTTGTCTTCTACACAAAGGAGTTCAAGACTTATACATAAAAAACAATTCCTTTGAAATAACTCTTAAGCTCTCCAAGCTCTCCTCAAAATGAATCTCTCTAAGGCTTCTCAAAAACTCCCTCAACCTCTCTTCTCCTAAACTCTCATATCATCCAAATTACATAGGAGGGTTTTATATATCTTTCAAGATCCCAAAAACAAAGCAGAGAATATCTCTTTAGATCCCCTATTCCAAGGAGAAAATAACTCTATGAATCCCTTAAAGTATGCTCCATTAAATTTATGTGGAGCAAATATCTCAAATCCTTCTATCAAGGACCTTATCCAAATCCCAAGGGATGAGAGAAAATCCCTTAAGCCTCTCAACTTCATCATGAATTTAGAAATTGAATTAAAGAAAATCCTCTCACAATTTCAATTTCCATTTTACAATTAGAAAAATTCAAATATGAGCACATTTACAATCAAAATTGAAATATCCATAACTTAGGCTTCAAATGAGTTTGTCTTCACTATGGTTCTCCTTGGGAAATGTGTCAAGATCCTCCTAGATCATATGTGTCAATAGACGAAATCCTAGGACATGGAAAATTCAACTTGAAGCTCATGGGTGGAAGGATTATAACACTCACTAATGTTTTCCACATTCTAGTATTAGCCAAAAGTTTCATTTCTATAAGAAATTTGAGCAATCCAAGTGTGAAGACAATGTTTGAAAATGATACCTATAAGATGGTTCAAGAGCTATATTATTTCTAAGAGGATTTTGGATTGGAATTCTATATAAGCAATCACTATTAGCGATGGGTGCAACAAATCAATTGCTCCTAAAAGTGGAGCAAAATAAGGAAAAAATCCTAAAGTGTCTAGAGAAAAGACTATGTAATGGCATCAAATATTAGCTCATATCAAAGAAAAAGGTGTTCGAGTACTACATGCTAATGGTATGGTAGAAGGTATGTCTAAGTTATATCTAGATTTTAATTTCTCTGAACATTATTTATATGGGAAGTAGAATTAGGTAAGATTCTCCTATGGTGTTAGGAATATTACAGTTGGTGGATAATGATGTGTTTGGAGTTGTGTTGGTTCCATCATTGAGTAAATATGTGTATTTTGTCTCATTTATAGATGACTGCTTAAAGAATACGTGGATTTATTTTCTTTGGAATAAATTTGAAGCTTTCATCACATTCAAAGAATTTAAGGTTCTTGTGGAAAATTATAAAAAGAAGAAAATTAAGGTTTGGAGGATAGATACTGGTGGAGAATTATGTGGGAATGAATTTGAAGAATTTCACAAGAAGTGTGGTATAGCAAGGTTGAAGACTACTCCATACACACCTTAGTAAGATGGAGTTGTAGAAAAGTTGAATAGACCATTGATGTAGAAAGCAAGGAGCATGTTTAGTGGTACCAAGTTACATTAGAAATTCTAGGAAAGAGGCAAAGTATAATGTGTGTTACCTAGTAAATAGATCACCCTCATGAGAATTGGATGGCAAGACTCCATATGACATGGACTAGAGAAACCCTCTCTTCAACTTATTAGGTTATTATGACATTATGCTTATGTACATATTCTAAATTATAATAAGAGCAAGCTAGAAAAGAAAGTTGAAAAGAATATATTTATTGGATATAAAGATGGTATGAAAGGTTATAATATTTGGAACCTAAAATCTATGAAGGTTATGTATAGTAGAGATGTACTATTTAGAAAAATAAAAGACATTTTCAAATAGGAAGTCCTACCAAGGGAGAAAGAACTAAAGAAGAGGGAGTTTGAATTAAAGGATGATGAATCAAACTCTACAAAAGAATAAGAATTGAACAAACAAGAACCACATACTCCATTATTAAGGAGATTAGTTTAAGAAATAAGGAATCTATAAAGGTATACTCCACCTTATTTTTGTTAATTTTATTATTATTATTATTATTATTACCGATGATGATCCTATAACTGTTAGGGAGGTGGTGGATTTGGAGGATGGGAAGGTCCAAAAAAATGCCATGGTTGAAGAAATGACAACATTAGACAAAAATGAGGTTGGATATCTAGTGGAGTTTTCATCCAAAAGAAATCGCAAATGCTAGCAAACATGTGTTTAAGAATAATTTTAATGTAGAATGAAAAGTGGAGAAACACAAAGCTTGGTGAGTGGCAGAAGGTTAATCCCAAGTAAAGGGAATCGGATTCGCTGACATTTTTCTCCTATTTCCATGTTAAATTCCATTATATATATATATATATATATATATATATATATATATATATATATATATATATATATATATATATATATATATATATATATATATATATATATATATAGATATATAGATATATATATATATATATATATTGCTTTTGATTTCGAAGTAGAAAATATGGATGTGAAGGCAACATTCCTACATGGAGATCTATAACAAAAAATCTGCATGAAGTAGTAAGAAGGACTTGTGGTGAAGGAAAAGAAAGATTTCATATGTAGGATGAAAAATACACTCTATAGGTTAAAGGAGTCACCAACGATGCGGTAGCCAAATTTTGGCATGTACACTGGGACTCGGCTTCACAAGGAGCAAAGTACATCACTGCGTGTATTTCAAATTGATTGGTGCTCATTTTATTTATTTGGTATTGTATGTGCATGATATGTTTTTGATTGTAAATGACAAAGAAACCATCAAGGATGTGAATTTACTTAGTTTTCCACTAAATTTTAGATGAAGGATCTTGGTGTTGCAAATTTCATTTTAGGAATGGAAATTAAAAGAGATTAAGACAACAAGTAACCTTGGTTAAATCAAAAGAACTGTGTTGAGACAATATTGTAAAGGTTTAATATGAAAGAATATAAAATGGTAACTATCTCTATTTATGTAGGTTTAAAGCTAATTGCAGATCAATGTCCCAAGACATAGAAAGAGGAAGAGGACATGTAATGTGTTTTTTATGATATTTCAATTGGAAGTTTGATGTATGTGAGGGTTTGTACTAGATCGAACATTACACATGCAATGTCAGCATTGATCAAGTATATATCAAAGATAGGGAAGGAGCATTATAAATCAATAAAGAGGGTTTTCAGGGATTTTTGTGGCACTATTGGCAATCAATTGTACTATTAAGGAAGAATTGGATTGGACAGAGTGTTGAACATACATAGATTTTTTTTATTTATGAAGAGTGGGCTAGAAATATGGATCATAGAAGATCTAAAAGTGGTATGTATTTAACCTGTTGGGAGGAGTAATCAATTGGATGAGAAAGAGAATTTGTAGTGGCACTCTTAGCTACAAAGGTTAAATACATGGCATCAAATAATGCAGGCAAGGAAGAAATATGGTTAAAAATATTGTGTGAGAGTATTGTATCGGTGAAACAAGTTGTAAGGATAGATTGTGATATTCAGAACGTATTTTCCTTGGCGAAAAGCCCAAATTATTAACAAAGAAACAAAATATTGATATTAATATCATTTTATGGGAGATATGATTGAAGACAAGAAGGTGTTACTGGAAAAGGCTGACACTTTGAAGAATGTTATATATTCATTAACAAAATATGTGAGCATAGAAAAGTTCTCTTTGTGTAGAGAAGAAATGGGAATTATTGCCCTAGATTATTGATCATGTACTACTGTGACCCATTATGTGTAAACAAAACAACAAGTGGGAGAATGTTATGTACGTGTTATATTCTTTTCATGACTACTTGCATGTGTTGTATTTTGTTCCAGATGCAGTAGTGGCAAAGCAACCTTGTGTGGTGTTTGGAGGCAAGGTGCCTGGTTTTTTTTAGGTTTTTTTTTTCCGTGTTCATTTTTTTAGTTTTCGGCGCACAATTTTTGTGTTAAACATTTTTGTGGTGCATAGTGGTTTAGCCCATGGATTTATAGTTTATGTTAATGAACTATAGTTATCTTCTAATCCATGTTAAGCAGATTGGCATTTTATGGATGCCATGATATATATATATATATATATATATATATATATATATATATATATATATATATATATAGATATATATATATATATAGATGAATATACTAAAAAATAATAATATTTTTCCCAGTTTAGATTTCTAGGGTAAAATATTTATGTTTTCCATTATATATGTTTAGTTTTTTAAAAATTTGTTTGCTATGATTAATTTTATGGGGTTAAAGCCTACATCTTTGCTCCTCATAAATCAAGGCATAACAAGAAAAATCAAATACCATGAGATGTCTCACTGAAATAATGTGGCTATACCACATTCCATATGGAGTATTATTTCAAAGAGCTTGAGATGGAAAAAGTTTTTTCACAAATACTATGCATAGAGCCACATCAGCCAAAAATATCAACTTTACATTATTTTAGCTACACCATTATGTTGAGGATTGTATGGGATTATGGTTTAACGTTGAATCCCATGTTGTGAAAGATAACTTTCAAATTCATTAGATGTATATTCTCCTCAATTATTAGTGCGAAGAGAGAAAATATGTGATTGTCCTTCATTTTGAATCAATACATGAAAAATTTAAAAACTTTGAAAATCTTGAGATTTATATTTAAATAAGTACACTCAAGACATCTTGGTGTAATAATCAACAAAATACATGATAGTATTTATTTCCATTAAAAAATGGAATAGGCATGGGGTCACATAAATTAGAATGTATTAGTTCAATCTTTCTACGTACTTTAGAAGTGGACTCATGGAAGGGTTGTTTGGTATGGTTTCCAAGGACAGAAACATTACATTACTTTGGTTTGCTAGGAATGGTAGACAAACTACAAACACTATTATTTTCCAATAATTAAAGGTTGTCATAATTAATATTTTCAAATCTATCATACCATAGAAGATTATATGACAACGTACATTCATTCTGATGAGAGTGATATGCAGAACACTGTGAATGAGTAGATGTCCCTTTCAACTTCAACAATGTTTCATATTGCACTTTAGTCATGACAACCATGTTGTTAGAAACCTTTTTTATTTGAAATTTTCTATCAAATATATGAATAGAGTGGCCTTGTTGTTAAATGTTTATAAGGGACAAAAAGTTCATTCACAACTTTGGAAGATAGAGCGCATCATGTAGAAGTGAATCTAAGAACTAAGGAAAGTTAATCATCATGGTGTCAATTCTAAAGGTTTAAGTCTTCACAAAATACACTACATCGTCTATATTGTCACTAAATATTCAAAGAAGTGTCTTTGGAAGATTGTGACATGTTACATCTATGTAAGCAATCATGCATCTCTCCAAGTAGGAAATAAGACTTCACAAAATACACTGCACCAGATATATTTCACTAAATATTCAAAAAAGTGTCTTTGGAAGGTTGTGACATGTTACACCAATGTCAAGCAATGATGCATCTCTCCTAGAAGAAAATGAATTATGAAACAAATCTTCAGTTATTTCAAAATTGCAATGAAAAAGTAAGTAATAAGTAGTTCATGGTGCTTTATGTTTTGTTGGATTATTGTTTTACCTTTGTCTACTTTCTAATTTTGTTTGTCTTTAATTTTCTGCTAGAGGATTCCATATGTTGTTGCATCAGATCCATTTATGTTGCAACAAATACAATGAAGATTAAGTCTTTCTCCTCAATTTTTTTTACCCCTTATCTCTAGAATTCATTTTTGCCCCACCCCCTTTTAGTGTCATTTCCTATAAAAGAATCATGTGGTTGATTTCTTCTTTCCAAACAATTTCTTATGTTTTGCTACTCTTTCCACAAAAAAATCATATGTGTTAAACTTGAATCAGTGACTAGCATACAAGGATTCAAAGTAGAGAATACATATGGCAAATGACCTTAATGAAAACCATGAGAAAAACATTTATATTCATTCCAATGGCATTTATATCATATATATATATATATATATATATATATATATATATATATATAATGGATTTTATCTCAAATACTATAACCCAAATCATCATCCTTCAACTCTAATTATACAAATTCGAGTTTCAATTGAAAATGCTCATAACACTCATAAAGATTTACAGAAACACTCCTAACACACAAATAGTCAGTTCCAATGGAAAATACTCATAAATATGAATCTCAAGTTCAAGTTTAAAATAATACTCATAACACACGTATCTCAAGTGGAGATTTATAAAGACAAAGTGCATGAACTTCTAACCAATCAATCATTACCTTTAAGTGACGCATACGCAATACTGTACAAGGTGCAGATTTGAACTATGTTATGAATTTAATCTTAGTAAAAGGGTATAATATATATTGAAGATCATAGCATCAAATTCTATGTGGAAGATTAGATGTGTATCAATAAGAATGTAAGAATATATATGAAATTAGATAGGGATAAATAAGAATATAATTATTTTAATTTTCGGATGAAAAATAATTTGGAATCCTGAGTACACTTAATGAATTTTTGAAAACGAAAAGGAAAAAAGCCTTTTGGATTACCACCTTTCAACCCGGCAGAAGGAAAGGTTCAAGAAAGGTTCACTTTGATCACGGCCTCCCAATGATTTCGCAATCATGTATTACAACAATAAAACAGCTTTCTCGCGAGTGTTTATGCAACAGCGTTGCTGCTGCTATTCGGATCTTCATAGCCTCAATGACCAAGCTTTTCATTACGACTCTCTCCTCCTTTCTGGGCTATCGTCGTATATAAAAATAAATATAACACCGTCCAAATTACGAATAAAAAAATAAATATAATTTATATTATATTAAATTATTAAAATATTATTGTGAAAAACTTTATTAATTTGAAAATTTGTTCCACATATGAAAAAAAATGATCATCATGTTGAAATTTTCATCGTACACAAAGACGACCACCATTTGAGATGTTTGAATTTTGCGATTCAGATGGCAATGATTCTAAATGATGACATCCGTTGAGATCTAGAAATTTGAGATTTTTGAGATCTCGCTTTTCACATGGCAATAATTTTAACTATTGAGATGTAAAACCTAAAGGTAAAAACTAATGCACATATTTAATTTGAATAAAGTTCAGGTTAAGATACTCAAGTTGTTTCAATTGCCACAATGATCTTGGCAATAATTGTAGCGCCGTGGTACTTAAACCCAACACCCTCAGAGAGCCGAGGTTAAGCAAAAATGCTTCTGGAATCTCTTTTAATTCAAGATTGAGTGTTAAAGCTAGACAGACCAATTTTGGACATCTCAATTCCATGTCTGGGAGAGACGTAATATTGGTACCAAAAAGGGAGAGCCTTTGTAATTATCAGGAGTCTCGATATCGGGGAAAAGGGCGTCGATGTCAGCGCAATGTTTACCTGCCATGGATACAGAATTCTCCTCTTTCTCTGCCACATAAATTGCCATATCACGCGCAACAACCTGAACTCGAAATGTAATGCTCCAATAACTGGATCCACCAACTGCTTTACTTAGCTGTGCGCAGTATCTATTAAGGAGTCCACATCTTTGCACTTTACTATACCTTCTGCGATCCCAATGTGCGATGTCACATGCACATGAATGTAGCAGTCCACTTGAGCCATCATACGATACAGAAAACATGTTTTCAAATGAGCTATTGGGAATTTCTGATAATTCCAAACAAAACTGAACAAAACGGAACAATGCTCTGTTCTATCACAGCGGGAATAAAAATCGTTTGCGGAATATGGTGTTTGACTAACAGAGTTTCATCAACTGAGTTTCAGCTGCAATTGGTGTTTGAGCAACACTATGTTTTTGACGCCGAGAAACTATTTGCGAAAAATGGAGTTTCAGCAACACACACAAAAAAAAATTGTATTAATTAACGAGACTGCGGTTACAAAATTCTTCCTCTCACGGAGGGATTTCACCAGGAAAGCTATTTCACTCTGTCTAAGCTTGCAAATTGAGATTGTTGTGTCTGCACTACTGCATTACAAAAATACTCAATTTCTGCTAAAATTAACACGCTGTATCTATTTTCAGCTTGCAAATTGACACTGCCGTATCTGCACAACTGTGCATAAAAAGAAAACACAATATTTCTGCTGGAAAATCAACACTGCTGAAAAATTCAACTTACTTTCGCTGCTGCGAGTTTTTCCCATTCCAGTGCATTCACAAGAACTGGACATTCATGCTCTGCTGCATTTTGCCCTCTTTTTCGTTCGCGCTGCTCTTCACAATGGCACTCACGCTGTAATATCTCTGCACTGCTCTGCATTACAGACTCTGTGTTCTGCTGAAAAACATTACACTGTTGTGCGTAAAACTTTCAATACATGTGCACTGCTGCGTCTCACATCACCTCTCTATCACTGCACTTCTGTGCATAAAACAACTTCTTACATTACTCTCGCGCTACTGCGCATTACATTTCATGTTCTCTCAACAAAACAAAATTACCCTCGCACTGCTGCGCATTCCTTTCACATTCAACAACAAAAACGAACTTCACGCTACTGCGTGCTTTCCTTACATATGCAATTCTACGCTGCTGCGTATTCTTTGCATTACATCCACACTGCTGTGTGTATTACATTCAACCTGCTGGAAGAATTCTCCTTACATTCACTGCGGCAAGTTTTTCTTTTCATTGCATGTTTCAATCTCTGCACTGCTGTGCATAAAAGTTTCATTCATATGAGCTTGCATTGCTCCGCATTACTTTTTCATCAACATAAATTACATTCGGGTGTTGATGTGCTATATTGCAGAGGGATTAACCAAGGATACTTTTAGGGGCGAATGTTCGCCCTTTGGCGAAATTAAGGGGTTTTAAATTTTTAGTGGGCGAATATTTTGTATCATAGTACATTTTTACAAATCACCTCAAATAGCCCACCTTATTTAAAGGGAGAGGGTAAAAAAGGTAAATTTAGCCCTTGAAATTAGGACTTACAACCTTCCATTCGCCCATTTTCAAGAATAGGTTTTATTTAAGTGAATCCTATGGGCCAAATACCATATTTATAAAAGAGGTATGGTAAATTAACAAAAATATAAATAAATGAGAGGTATGGTAAATAAATAAAACATTTTTTATATTTACTCCATAAGTCACTTTATATACATGTAAGGGTGTAAACAAATAAAAATATAAGTGAAGTGGAGGTATGGTAAATAAATAAAACGTCTTTTTATACTGACTCAAAAGGTATGGTAAATAAATAAAAATATAAATAAACTATACGTATCGTAAATAAATAAAGCCTCTTTTTATATTTAGTCCATATTAACCCTCGTTCTATTTATGAAGGCTCAAGAAAGAGGTTTTATTTAAGTGAATCCTATGGGCCAAATACCATATTTGTAAAAGAGGTATGGTAAATTAATAAAAATATAAATAAACGAGAGGTATGGTAAACAAATAAAACATTTTTTTATATTTACTCCATAAGTCACCTTATATTTACGAACACTCAAAAAATGGGTTATATTTAGGTGAAACCTATGGCCAAAATACTATGGGACAAATACCATGGACTAGATTGTTATTAATACCATGCAAAAAACCATTATTAACCCTAATATTAGAATTAATAAAAATAAAAATGGCACATGGTATTGACCCATGGTATTCACCAAAATGGCACATGGTATTGACCCACGGTATTCACCAAAATGGCACATGGTATTGACCCATGGTATTCACCTGGAATGTAGCCTATTTAAATGGGGGAATTAAACTACCATGTAGCCTATGCTAAGATTCACTAGGACTTTACAAAGTTTTATTATTTAGTGAAAGACTCGCCAAGACCTTACAAGATTTTATAATTGAGTAAAATATTCGCCATGCCTAGTGAGAGATTCGCCAAAAAATTATATCTACATATTATATTATTGATAAAATCGCCTTCCATTTTTCCTATATACCATGGAGATTGGCCCATTTATTATATTTATAAATTTAAGGGGGGTTCTTAAAATTTTCCCTGGGATTAACACTCTTACCACTCTGTTTCTATGCTGGTGCGTATTACATTAAAACAACACACCAAAAAAACTACTTAAAATTTTTATGACAAGAGTAGAAATTAAAACAAGGTATGGAGGGGCAGATAAATAAGTTTAATTCCTGAAATTTCTAGATGTTCGGTACACTCTCTATGTTTGCAATAAAACCTCGTGTTTACTATTTTTACCAACATTTACCAATCACATTAAATTCATTAATGTTTCACTGACAAAACTGGTGGTCAACGAGAATTGCACTTCACGTCACGTAATAGATAAATCTATGGTGCAGGCCTATACATTCAATCAGACACCTGCCCATCCATATCCCACGGCTCTATCTACTGAAGTTTACGCTCCGGGGAAAAAACTGCTTTGACAAAACCACTCAGCCACGTGTTTGCTGCTCAATGTGATCGCTGCCCCTCCGAGGAATACAACTGTTTCGTAAAAGCGGTGCGGGGAAGTCTGGCTGGTTTTCTGGAAATAGTACGTAGCAGGGGAAATTAACATTTCAACACTCCCCTTTAATTTCAATTGCTGGGTTATCAGTCATACCCAGACATTTCATCAAAAACTCAAAACTTTTCTATCCCAATGGTTTGGTCAGAATATCAACAACCTGTTCCTTCTCTACTCTTATGACAAATTTAATTGCATATCTCTCCCCTATAAGAAGATCCATATGATAGAGTTCTACCAAGGTCTTCATCAAATCTTCAATCTCTTCCTCTATCATATTGACAAGGGTGTTGGCAGTGAAGCCCATCTCGGCCATCTTGGCAAGAGTTACGTATCGAACTCCATACTCTTTAAACAGATCTTCAAGGAACTTCAACTCCTTTCTCCCATTCATGGGTTCTATCCATTTCCTATCCTTAATTTCTTCTTCGAAATGAACAGGGTCATCAACATGACAATATAAAGCAAACAAAGAGTTCATACCTTCATTTGCGGCCTCTTGTTCATAAATGTCATTTAAATTTCTGAACTTCTTACCTCTTTCATTTGGTGTACAAGTACTTGAAGAAGCACTTGAATTTCCTCCTTGGGGTGTGCTTGGAGAAGCACTTTCATTTCTCCTCAAGGGTGTCTCTTGCTGCCCTTGTATTGCTGTTGCTGTTTCGGGATGTATTTCAGCCATATCCTCATCATTTTCATCATGTGACAAAGAGTTTTTAACATTCACTATTTTCTCTATGCTTCCATCCCAAGCTTCCTCCTCAATGAACTGTGGTTTTGCTGTCTTCATTTTCTCCATGCCTTGATAGGCTATCCTGAGAGTTTTCCATGCTTCTTTGGATCTCTCGGCTGCTGCTATCCTTTCAAACACACTCTCATTCACTGCTTGATGCAATAAGCAGAGGGCTTTAGCATCCTTCTTCTTATAGCTCTTCAACAGTTCTTTCTCTACCTGAGTCAAATAATTAAACTCATCTTCATCTGCTAGTTCTTCAAAAGCATCCTCAACAAATTCCCATAAGTCTTGTGAGGCAAGCAAAGCTCTCATAGCTATTCCCCAATAGTCATATTTTTTCCCATTAAATTATGGAAGATGAGTATTACAAATACCCATGCTAGTGTTGGCTCCAACCATTCTTGCACTCTTAACTATGCTTCAAAATACTTGACTGTGTATTTAAAATCACCGATTGTCTTCAACAGTAACACAAAAAACTAACTTGAGAAATACCTTGGATTCTTTCTTGATTGAGTCTTCACTCTGCTGGAGAAGCTGCTACAGCAAGGAATCCTTATTTCAGCTTCTTTGACACCTTCAAAGAGCCTGGACAAGCTCTGATACCATGTTAGGAATTTCTGATAATACCAAACAAAACTGAACAAAATAGAACAATGCTCTGTATTAACACAACGGAAATAAAAATCGTTTGGGGAATACGGTGTTTCAGATGCAACAAGGGAAATTAACATTTCAACATGAGCATGGGGTAAACTATCGTAGCTTCATCTCAATCGTTGATATAGATCTTGATGAATGCGAGGATGAGTAATTGGAAAATTTGAATCCACTGTCTGAATCTGTGTTAAAGCAAAGTTGCCCATCATTGTTGAGGCTATTACATTTATAGCCAAGGGCAACCCTTTACACTCCTATGCCACGACTTTGGCAATATGCTCTATTTTCTCAGGAACATCGCCCAGTTTGAAGGCTATTTTGCAAAACAATTCCCAGGCCTACTCTCTTGGCAGCGATTGTATTTTCATGCACTGGTCTGTGTTCATTTATTGAACAGATCTCTATTTCGAGTAGAAAATACAACTTTTCTTCCTTTGTTTTCACCAAATTCAATGCCCAAATCTTTGAGAGTGACTATCCTCCACATGTCATCTAAAATCAGGAAAAATTTCCTTGTCCTCAGATGTGCCGATAGCTTCATCTTCAACGCATCAACATCATTTTAGCTTCATCTTCAACGCATCAACATCATTATAGGAACAACTAATGATGTCTAGATTGATTGCAGGAGCCATACGACTCTGCAACTCTAGAATGGAAAATTGAACAATTGCAACCCAAATCACCTGACCACTGATCTTGTAGGTGTTGTAGACCTTTTCAAGTAAAGTTGTTTTTCCAACCCCACCCATCACGCTCTTATCCTGGCGGCAGTCTTTCAACCGCACATAGGCAGGTGTGGCACCGCTACCCAATTTCTTTTCACCAATACTCTCGAGTACGAACTATGCCTAACAATCAATACTTAATTTTTTCTTCAACTTTTAGTAAGCATTCATCTTTTGACACAATGGAAATACATTCATCATCATCATTTATAAAAATCTACCATGGATACAATCTTATTTTCATGGGAAGGGAAACTCCTTGGTTAGAGTTTGCCCAAATAGTAATAATAATAGATTTTCACAAGTATCTTTACAATCATAGCCTTTGTGAGGCAACCCAAAGTTCACCTTTGAAAAACTACCAATTTTCAGTTCGAACTGTCATTCAGGGTTTCCCCACCCCAGGTCGCCCTTCGTCTAGCCTCACCCTTCGGTTTGTGTAGGGTGGCCCTCGTTCAACCACACCCTTCTATTGTTTAGGGTTGCCCTCATCATTCAGCAACACCTCTATGTTCATTTAGGGTTGCCCCTTCGCCACCGTGTTCGTTCAGGGTCGCCCTCATTCAACAACGCCCTTTGTTCAACTTATTGGGAAGACGTGCCCCACTGCAACTCGTCCGGGTAGGTGTGCCCCACTACAGCTCGTCCACGGGTAGACGCGCCCCTCCGCAGCTCTTCTAGGTAGGGTTGCCCCACCGCAGCTTTTCCAGGCAGAGGCTCCCCACTACAACTCTTCAGGGTAGGGATGCCCCACTACAGCTCGCCCATTCAGATGTGCCCCGCCTACAACTATTACATCCACTGGTTTGCCTTTCTCTGCTCCTCCTTACGCCTCACAACATGCCAAAATTCAGACTAAGTTCTAATGTTGGATTTGCACTTGCATGCTTAGTTGAATCTCCTCAACTTGTCGCCAATATATATGTGTGCCCATCATGTATGGAGGGGCGTTGGCCTTCAAGCTGACTTGACCATCCTAACTCATCGCATGCCATCCTCACGTCAGCTCGCCCCCATACGTTGCCTCGTTGGGTCCATTTACCCAACCAAACACCCTATAAGCTTTCCATTGCAATTTTCCACATTTAACCATTTTTTCATTTCTTTGTTTTTTGACTCTTGAGTTGGCTCATCACAAATCATGTATCGGGCACGCTTAACCAACCACCCAACTCATCACACACCAACTTGTCCCATCATCATAAGTTTTGTCACATATGACTCGACCGCATTTAACCGACTGCTCGACTCGTCGCACCGAATGACTTGTCGCCTTTAACCGAGGATGTCCATGCCCCACCATCGCACATCGCATGTGCTTAGCTCGTGGGCGTGACATACCCCTTCACTCTAAATGGTTGTCATCCTCGACAACACTATCTTACAACATCGCAAAGTGTCACTAGCTCCAACATCCAAGATGTCTATGTTCCCCATCTCTACTCCACCATCGCACAAACAATCAAGGTTCATGACTCCATGAATAGGAAAGTCTCCTCAATCCATGATTATCAACCACATCCGTCACAAATCCACATGCTGCCCCACAGTGGAAGGTTGGTCCCTCCAACTCAAGCTACATCCTATCACTGCATTATACATAGTGTCGACCGCATCATGTATCGACATCATGTGAACTACTGCCATGATACTCCAACCCAACTCAAACATATCTCAGTACACTGACGTCGCCCATGACTCTAACTAGTCGGGTGGCTAATCCAATTATCATGTTCAAACCATGAGAATGCACCTTCTCATGCCACCATAAGTCGTTTCTCTCAGCATCCTATCACAACATCAACTAGATCAAGAATCCATCCCATCTCCATAAAAATGTAAGCAAGCCATGCCCAGGTCCATGAAGTAGTCTCCATCTCATCCATAACATGTTGTCAATGATGTTGGTGTCAATGTGCTGCATGTTAATCAGTTGCATCTATGCAAACATCATTATCCATATGTGTATGTAAGATCCATCTCCTCAAAATGAATAGATCCTCTCATCAAACCGACTTTCAATGTGCCACATCCAAGTCCATGAAGTAACGTCCATCACATCTGTAATATGCCATACCTCAAGTCTGTCAAAGGGACAATTATACACCTGTCTCATCATCCATGTGCTGCCCATGGTCAGAAACCAATCAGCTTCCATGTATCAAAAGTGGTTAAGTCTCAGCTCAACCCATGCCCAAGTGTTGCCACCAAGGCATCATCATCAATGTAACTCCATCAACTCCAAAGTGTCTCATCTTGGTCATCCTCGTCAAGTCACTCTCTCGAACACACCCATAAATGTGCTCAAAAGTATGCACCCCATACTGCATCAAAGTTAGGTACACCACTGACCTCAACTCCTCAATGCATCAAATACTCCAAGACCACTATAATATGAAGTCTCCAATAGCTACAATAATCTCATGTCATCATGAGCTCCATGAATTATCTCCATTCAACATCTCAGCAAGCATGCATGTCTCAGCATCAAAGGTTCCTGCAAGATGCCTCAACTCTCCATGTAGTAGGAATGCTCTAATAGAGAACTCACAAATCCAACCAGTCCATGGTCTTGTTGTACGAAATTGTACAGCATCTCCATCAGCTCATAAGTAAAATGTATCCATGTCGCATCAGCAAATCCATACACACAACATCCCTACCTTGGCACTACTCATTGGATGCCCATAAGTGACCTCTCTATATAAGTGCACCTACATAATGTCCCTGAATAGTGTCTTCCATGCTCCATCTATCCAACTCGATGTCCATGACTCAAGCTGACCATGTTGTCCAACTAAGTAGACCCATCACAACATCGGTCATCTCATCCTAGTCATCAAATCAGGTTTAGTGCCCTCGGTCACTCAAGCCATATATATCATTAAGTCACATAGGTCTCTTCCATCATCGCTCCCCCACTAAAGGTCCACCAAGATTGCCTCTTGGTCTCAACCATGAAGAAGTCTACCCAAGTATTACCAAAATCTCAAATGTGTGCCCTTTCTCCAATCTATACATGAGTCATGCCGAGCACTTAGCCAATTCTTCATATGGCTTAAAGCATGACCCATCCTCCACAATGATCATCATGTTCCTCCCTTGTCACGAGCATTTTCACCCCCTGCCATGAGGTCACAAATTGCTCCAACAAGCTCTCCAACAATCAATGTTCCTTGCTTGTCCACACAAGGTCTCATCGTAGTCGTCCATGGTAAGGTTTTCCATCGCATCGACAAACTGTTTTTTCCCTTCACTGCATATGGCCCATCCTCCAAAAGCTCCAGTGAAACACAAGTAGTAATAGGAATACTTACTTCATCATGAGGCTCCTCCATGTGAGTGCTTTCATCCATCAGTCGTTGCATCGTGCTCAAATATGGTTCAACTTGAGTAATCAGCGATACCTCAAGTCCTTCCTCTTTCATTGTCACATCTGCAACGTCCTTCAAATTTGGTTCTGCTATGGTAGGTTCCTTCCCGCCAAGCTTGTATTCATTATGTACTGCAACTTTCTCTTTATCATGAGTGAAAGCTATGAACCACTCTCTCTTAGGAGTTAGCTATTCTCGAAGCACTTCTTGCCTCTTCTAAAGAAATTTCTTTGTTACTTTCAACTCCTTGAGTTCTGCATCAAATAAGTCAACTTTTCTTACAAGTCTGTAGAGTTCACCTTTATTCATGTGAGAGATCCCTTCCTTAGCCAAAGCATGAAGAGCATCCCTTGTTTCATAGAATTCCTTGCTTAATTATGAAATTCTTTGTTCAACATCACCTGATTCTTCAAGTAGACTTTTGCTCAGATTGACTTGGCCCCAAAGTGTGCCTCTGCCATTCTTTAAAGCTCATAATTCTTGCAAAACCCATTTTCTGCAAAATGGATGTACTTCTCAATTCTCTGAATCAAGGTCTGATACCAACTTGTCATGAAGTGCATGTGTATCAACTTTACTTCAAATATCCAATCGAGCCTTCTTGGCAGCAGTATTTCAACCACACATAGGCAAATGTGGCACCGCTACCCAATTTCTTTTCACCAATACTCTCGAGTATGGACTATGCCTAACATTCAATACTTAGAATATTTTTCAACTGTTACTAAGCATTTATATTTTAACACAACAAAAATACATTCATCATCATCATTTATAAAAATGCACAACATATACAATCTTCTTTTATTGGGAGGGGCAAATCCCTGGTTAGATTCTACCCAAATAATAACAATAATACACTTTTACAAGTATTTTTACAATCACAGCCTTTGCCAGGCAACCCCACGTTCACCTTTGCAAAACTACCAATTTTCGATTTGGACTGTTGTTCAGGTTCATCCCACCCTCGGTCGCCCTTCTGTTTGTTCAGGGTGGCCCTCGTTTAGCCATGCCCTTCTGCCATTCAGGGTAACCCTCGTCATTCAGCATCATCGCCATGTTTGTTCAAGGTCACCACTTCATTTAACAATGCCCACGTGTTTGTTTAGGATCGCCCTCGTTCAACAGCAGGCTTCGTTCAGCTCACCGGGCAGATGCACCCCACTGTAACTTGTCCGGGGAAGTGCACCCCACTGTAGCTTGTCCGTGGGCAGATGTACCCTATTACAGCTTGTCCAGGCAGGGTCACCCACCATAGCTTGTCTGGGCAGAGGTGCCCCATTGTAGCTCGTTTGGGCAGAGTCACCCCACCACAGTTCACCCGTTCGAATGCGCCCCTGCTGCAACTCTTACGTCCATCGATTCACCATTTTTCGCTCCTCCTTATGCCTCCCAGGTGAGCGCCAGTGTTGCAGAAATAATGTTGCAACTTCTGGGCTGCCTACTTTACTCTTATCAACCCAGTAGTTCTTAACAAACTTGGAAGCGACGGTGTTGTATGCACAAGTACTAGTTCTTACTGCAGGTTGTTACTTGGTCAACTGGTGCAAGATCACTAGGAGCTCAAGCCAACTTCTATGGATTCCAGAAGAAGCTCTATATGTGATAAAAGAAGAGATTACTCTACAGAGGCTACTCTAATTGTAGAAAGGAGAAAGACTGAAATGCAAAGCAAACATAGTAAACCCTAATTAACCAACTAATCCTACTTTTGCAGAAAGCACTATGAAAACAATGAAATGAATGCCATTACCTACTCAAGGAAGTAAACAACATCTATTCAAGCTATTTCTAGAAGTAAATAAGAAAAAAACATCTTTTTGGATTTCTATGTATTTTTATGTGAATTTTACATGCATGTATTCTATTGTGTGTGAAAGTGGAAGAGAATAAGTGGGGTTGAAGGGTGACTTTGGGACATGAAAGAATGTAGGATGGTGTGGATGGGTCCTAGGAGGTCTCAGGTGGCCTTCTGGAGGCTTTTCCCACACTCGACCTTCAAAAGAAAGTCCACAGGAAAATCTACAGGAGGATACAGTGGATCTACAGGAGGACGCCGAGAGCAGTTTTCATGGTTTTGAGGGTATGAGAGTGGGTGGAAAAGGTGGATGAAGCTGGAATGAGGTGTTAAGGTGCCCAGGGTCTATCAAGAATCACCAAGAGAGATAAAGATGATTGGGTTTGCTTAAGGAGAGAGGAAGAAGTTCTATGGAAAAATGCAGAAAACTAAGGCAGATTTGGGGTGAGATTTGGCCAACCTGTAGGGCATGGATCAGAGAGAGGATGTGATGGCTGATGGGCTATCCTATTGTGAGAAGAGATGTGATACAAAAGAACTGACAGTCAACCAATAAGATCAAACAAGTAATGAAATGAGTGCATCTAGAAAAACAAAATTTTGCATCAATCCAATCTAAACTATGATCTATGAAAGCAAATGCTGAGAAATGATACAAGAAGGAAAGCATGGAAGAAGACTTATTGCAAATAAATAAGTGAGGCTAGTGGAAAAGATATAAAGCAAAGCATTAACCTTCTAACAAACTGCAAACACTAGAAGTCCCATGAATGAGGAAAATCTCTGTTTTTGGGGCAGCAAGAGGGTCTTTGCCTCAATTCAACATCCTAAAGGGAGGAAGAGAGGCCAAGGCATTGTTGCTAGCCTTTTGAATCTTCTTTTTATCACTGCTTAACCTGCTATAGTAAGCACAAATGGAAGCAAACTCCTAGATCATCAAAAGCAACATATTCTTAACCATGAAAGAGATACATCAAACATCAACTAATCTACAAACTGAAACAAAGCATATAAATACAAATAAAGAGGAGCTTGGCTACTTGGATTAGGCCCTAACCCAATAGCTTTAGCCCTCTAAGGTAACTCAGTGCTAGCTCAAAAGGTATTCCATCTTTATTATAAAAAAAGTAACAAGATTACATGAAACTGTCACAAAAATAAGCTTGAAGTGGAACAGAGTTTACATAAGCCAAAATCCAACAAAAATCCAACAAAAATTTGACCCTAGTGAGGCCCTAAGCCTCTCTACTTATACAACTGAAGCTACCAACAACTTCCTTAAAATCAGGGAGGCTTGGCTCCCAAAACTCGAGATAATCATCAGTTATCCTCCATTTGCTCGGCTGCCTCCTAGTGCATTGATTTGGCTATTTGTACTCTGAACTGAATGAAGGGGAATTCGAAGTGGGGAGTAATAAATGAGGGGGATTCCCTCCTATAAGTCCTCTCCTTTGTCCACTTCAAGTTATTGCTACCATTTTTCCACTGAATCTTTGACTTTGTCTTTAAAATTCAACAATAAGTTGCATTAAACACATATTAGACCACATGTCATCATAACTAACTCAACTCTCTCCATAAGCATAAATATAATTAAAAAATATACAATAAGCTAAGAAAATGGTTAATTTGACTATGTTAGGAGGTAAAATGAGCCCATATAATTACCCCTTTATGGGGCTCATCATCACCCCCTACTAAAAGTGTTGCTCATCCTCTAAGAAACTTAGTCCATGTCCTCATCTTTTATGGCCCTGGTGGCCACTCTAACATCCCAAGCTTCTGATGTTGTTTCCTCTTCCTTGTCATAGAAGCTTGCCTTTTTGTTTATATCTTCTCGCTGCTTCTTCTCTTCTTCTTCTGTTATTCCTTCTAGCATGCATAACAACAGTGGGGGACTCAGTTTGAGGCCAATCCAGTTGACCTACAGTGTCTGCATGGAGTTCTTGTACATTGGCACTCTCCTTAGTGCCTCGTTCATCCTCATGGGGGAATGATATTCCCTGATCTTCAGACTATGTGGTAAGGTGTTCCATCTCCTCATAAATGCATGCACACAGTCATCCCTAAATAGCCTTTCCATGTCCTAAAAATGTGTAATGGTTTGTGCTTGATCACTTATATATCTAGGAGCGATCTGAGGATTATTGGCAAGCAGCCAGTGTGTGCTGATGAGTGCCATGGAATCTGATGGCTTAGCTTTGATCATTAATGGCTCATTCTACTCTCTTATGATCAGCCTTTTTACTTCTGTTGCCATCAACTCTTCATTGTTCATCCATAAGGCCATGGCCATTAGTTGTAGGTCCCCTAGCCTAGCATTGGGATCCTACACATTCATGTTTGTGAGGGCCATATTATGCAGGTAAAATTCTGCCATCTTTGCCTTATCTTCTTCTGTGCTTTGGTCACACAGGTCCATAAACTTCCTGTAATCTTGAAAAGGCATTGTGCCTCTTTGTGCCAAAGACTTGATCTGAAATTGTAACCATTGGTCCTTGAGATATAAGCCATAGGATTTTGCTGGTGTTCTACAATGCAATGTCTCCATGGATAAGCTGGCCATGCATGCCAGCTGGGTTTCTTTCTCCTTTAGCTGCCTCCTTAGCAATTCATTTTTAGTTTCTAGTTGGCTTCTTGCAATAGCTTCTCTATGTCTGACATCACTTAACTCTCTACCCATTTGTCTAAGTTTATTTTCCATATGGCCAACATCCTCAACTCCCTTGGATATGGCTATTTGCATCCACCGATGTGTTTTTATTCTTTCCTTTTCTAACTCAAAGAATAGTGGAATTGCAAATGTTTGTGGAATTATCCTACCTCCTTCAAGAAGATGGTAATAGGAGGCAAGGCTGGGCTGAGGATCAAGTTCTTGTAGCTTTTTAGCTTCCTCCTTCCCCTTTGGCTATTCTTCTATTCTTTTCTCAAGCTGCTGGGTCTCCTGTAATTTTGACAATCTCCCCTGTAGAACTATCCGAGCCTCATGTAGGACTGTTTTTGGGTCCTATAGTTGCACTTTCTCCTTCTAGGTGGAAGATCTAGGAGTCCCTCTTTCATATGTGATAAGTGTTTTGGAAGGAGATTCTTCCCCTTTGACAGAAGGTGAATCTTCAATTGTAATTGGCACTATTGAAGATGGTTGGGGTTTCCCTATTTTGATCCTTGTGCTTTTCCTAGCCTTGAAATACATGGAGGTCTGCCTTTTTCTCTTTTCTTTTGGCTTAATTGGTGTGCTCAGGGCAGTGAGGGCAGCTGTTTCCTCCTTTTCTAGAGTCTTAGGGGACCCTTCTCTTTATTTTGCCTCTACTGCCTCTTCTTCCCCTCCTTTTGTCTCTTTTTCTTTCTCTATTTGCTTTGTTTCTTTCTGCTATGTTTCTTCACCCTTCTCCTATTCTATCTTAGTTTCTTCCTCCTCCCTTTTTTGTCTTGCTGAATCATTAGTTTCTTCACCTTCTCCCTCTTTCTACTCTTTCTCCTCACTGTCATAAGCACTGATATCATAGGTGAGGGCCTTTATGTCATCTTCTGCTGTCATGTTTCGGAAGACTTCCCATGCTATAGGGAGTGTGAATGTATGGAGGGCTTCTTCCACTAAGATTTTGATTAACCCATGGTGAGCCAGTTGATCTGAATTCCCTGCCTTAACCTTAATGTTGGAGTCTAGGAGGGACTGGAGGAGAAAATAGGGGATGTTGAGTTTCTGGGGTGTTGGAGTGTCCATGCCATAGCTTAGTTCGGGAAGGATTCTAAAATTGCAACCATAGACTATGTTGTACCTCCCTTCATAGGAAATGTATTTGATGATTTGGTAACTAACCTCATCTCAAGGGTATGGTATGCTAGCCCTTCTAATGCCATTTTTATCCTCTACAAGGGTTTCTTGTTTTGGAAGAAGTTTTTTTTGGGAGCTTGTCCAATTGGTTTTTCATCTTTGCTCCAAGGTAATCCAAGAGGAAGGGTAGTAACCCAACTGATAAATTCATGGGTTATCTCCATGTAAATACCTTTAAAAGTGACAGTGGCATGTGTTCTTGAGTGAGGGACTAAAGAGAAGGCAAATTCTTTGGCAACTTCTTCATCAAACCCTCGGAATGTCTCAAAAAAGTTCATGCAATTTGCCATTGTCAATATGGCCACTACTTGGGGATGTTCATGGAGCCTAGTGGAATTAGTGGGCTCCTTCTTCATGAACCCTCCTATAATTGTGTTTATACCCCTTTGGAACACCAAATGTGGAGATGGAGACAATATTTTTGAAGAAAACAGGAAAACAGAGGAAAACTATTTTTTTTTTAACAGGCAGAAATTTTTATGTATTTCTCCTTCTTCTATGGACTTAATTCCTCCTTAAATTGATATAATTTCTTACATATACTAATCATCAAGGTGGGTATGCATGGAACCTACCTCCTCAGGCCAGAAATCGTGCTAAAAACTCGTGTTTTCTTCTTTAAAACAACTCACTACCCTTCCTGTAGAACTGCCTATAGGTGCTCCTGTAGAACCTGTAAGTGCTCCTGTAGAAAACACCGAGAGCAGGAGGATGGGAGAGATCAATGGAGAACGATGGTTTCGAGGCTGTGGGGGCACAAGGAGTCTGCTGCAGCTTAGTTTACAAGAAGAGAATGAAGGAAAAGGTGGTGAGAATGCGCGAGGAGGAGTAATTATTACTCTTTTTGGATATTTTCGGTGATGGGGTGAGCCGGAAAAAGTGTATGTTGGCCATATTTGGACCGTTGGTCCCCACTTGCCTTGTCATCATGGTTTCTCCCCGTAATCACCTCTCATCATTGCATCAGAGTTTACACACACTCCACTACCTGTCCTTGACATCTCTCTTGAGTTGACCATGCACACGTGTGGATGACATCTTTGGATGAATTTCGTCAACTAGATGAAGGTGGCTAAGTTAATTGGCCACCTTTTCCTCGTTCAACCTCAACCATCTCATTGCTCATGCATATATTTCAATTACACAAATGCGAATAGAGGAGCGAGTTAGTCACTTACCTGTGATTCGAATGCATGTGTTGTGAGCTATTTTGGCTCTTTCTATTGCTACATGCCTGTATTTCCCTTGATGCATGCTATCTGCTTGTTGATGTGTGGTTATTTGTCTTGTGCAGGTATCCTCTTGCTAGATCTGAGCTTTAGATGTCTCCTTCAATCCTCATGGTTGCACTTCTTTTGCTGCTGTGGCTGGATTTTAACAGGATCAGTTGCTACAGGAATTCCTACAGGAGCTCCTATGGCTATTTCTCCCCTTGAATCTTTAGCCTATTTCTATGTTGGGAGCTGTTAGGATGATGCCAGAGATGTAGATAGAGATGGAGAGGTAATAGGTAAGTTGCAGGTGAGATTTAAGGTGCTGCTTCCTCTCTTATTTTTGTTTTTTTCTCTTTACTAAAAACTATTATTTTCTATGTTTTTCTAGGACAAGAAGAAAAAATGATGATTGGGGTGTGATGCAGGTGTGGAATGGATGGCAAGGAGGATTTAAGACTATAGGAGGGTTTATATGTTCTTCGAGAAGCTTCTCTGCCCCTCAAATTGCTTCTTATATTCATTTTTGGCTCTCCGTAAGTCCTATAGGAGCCTCCTGTAGAATACACAGTTTCTGAAAAAGAAGCACAGTGGGGTGAAAGAAATGTCAGAAATGATGGAGAAGAGTGTGGAGAAGATAAGATAGGTGTTGGTGTGAATGTCAAGGATCTGTGGCATCTTCTCTTGCTCTCCGTAGTCCTCCTGCAAACCTGCACTGCACTTTAAAATCAAATTTTTTTTTTTTGAAAACAACTAGGGCACCTCAAGGAGGTTTTCACCCTAATTTCCTACCCTGGACGCCTCCAAGGGAGGTTTTCACCGAGGGATCTTATTCTATTTTTCTTTTCTTTTTTCTTTTGATATCACTGGGCTAGCTCAAGAGAGGTTTTCAACCCAATGATGGGACTCAAGTGCCTCATGGAGGTTTTCACTTGAGTCCTTATTTTTTCTTTTTTCTTTTCCTTCAGTGAGTGGGTGAAGTGGAGGCTAAGACATGCTCCACTACCATCACTATCTTATTCAAATCTTCAATGAACTCTCGCTTGGAGAGGGGCTTCTTGTAAACTTTCAACCGATGTCCATTGACAAGCATGGGGATGGCTTCATCATCAATGGTTCTGATTAGAACTGAACCATTATCATTGTATTTTTCCACAGTGTAGGGTCCCAGCCATCTTGTCCTCAGCTTGCCTTTGAAGTCTTTATATCTTGAATCATAGAGTAGTGCCCAATCTCCCTCTTGAAATTACTTCTCCTTGATATTTTTGTCATGCCATATCTTCCTCTGAAGCTGAACTACCTCTGTGTGGAGAAGGGCCTGCAATCTTTGTTCATCCAATCCATTGAGCTGGAGTAATCTTTCCTTTTGTGCATGGCTGAGGTCTAGGTCCAACTGAGTTGCCATCCTTAGTGTATTGAATTCAAATTTTATTAACAACAAAGCCTTCTTCCCATAGACCAATTCATAGGGTGTGAAGCCTGTAGTGGTCTTCCATGTTGTGTTATAGGCCCAAGTGGCCTCAACTAATCTGTTCGCCCAGTATTTTCTGCTACTGCTCACTACATTGGTTAGGATCCCTTCCAAAGCTCTATTGGTGACTTCCACCTACCCATTGGCTTGTGGATGGTAATGTGTGAGCAGGTCTTCAATCAAATTGGATGTAAATTGACTACCTTGATCTATGACCAATTCTCTTGGATCCCTGGACTTGTAGAATATGCTCCCTTTCAAAAATTCAGCTACTTTTTCCTCTATCGATGCTCTGGTTGCTTTTGTCTCTACCCACCTTTTCAAGTAATCAGTGCACACAATGATGTATTGCTTTTGCTTTGAAGGAGGGCTGATAGGACCCATAAAGTCCATGCCCCACTTCTAAAATGGCTCAAAGGTCACTTGAGGTTTCATGGGAATTTCATCCTTTGGAGTAGGTTTCCCCATCCTCTGACATCGATCACACTCGCTGGTATATCTTTTCACATCCTAAGGAAGAGTGGGCCAGTAGTAACCTGCTTGCATTATCTTGAAGGCAGTTCTTTCTGCTACAAAATGACCTCCACAAGACCCATCATAATAGGTTAAGAGGATGTCAAAGACTTCCTCCTCCCTCATACATCTTCTCAAAATCTGATCTAGGCCAAGTTTGAAGAGATTGACCTGAATCTAGGTGAAAGGGGTGCTTTTCCTCACTATCTTGCTCTTCTCTTTTGAGGACAGATGTGGTGGAAACTATGCTGAAACCGAGTAGTTTGCTATATCAGCAAACCATGGAGAGAGTACTAAGATAAAAAATAGGTGTTCATCCAGCATTTGTTCATCCACCATTCCTTCTTCACCTACAAGCAAATTTACTCTAGAGAAAAATTCAACAACAACATTTTCTTTACCAGGCCTATCAATAATGGTAAAATAAAACTGCTGTAGTAAAAGCAACCATCTAATAATCTGAGCATTCACATCTGGTTTGTTCATTAAATTTCTAATTGCAGCATGATCAGTGTGCACAAAGGTTTGATAGCCTATGATGTAATGTCTGAATTTGTTTAAGGAATGCACGACAACTAGGAGTTCCTTCTCGGTCATTGTATAGTTGAACTCTGCCTTTGACAAGTTTTTGCTTATAAAGTATATGGCATAAGGTAACTTTTCATCAATTTGTCCCAAGGATGCTCCTATTGCTTTGTTTGAGGCATTTGTGTGAATGTGGAAAGGTAGGGCCTAGTTTGGGCCTCTCAGAAACGGGGCGGTCACGAGCTTGCTCTTCAAGGTATCTAGGGCTTCTTGACAGTTTTCTGACAATATAAACTCGACATCTTCACCTAAAAGGGAAAAAAAAGGAGAGGCTAGCTTGCTGAAATATTTAATGAATCTCTGTTAATATCTAGCTAAACCTAGGAAACTTCTGACATCTCTCACCTTTTGAGGAGGTGGGACCCTTTAGATGATTGCAATTTTGTTGGGGTCCACCTATAGTCCCTGTTGGGATATTGCATGACCTAGCACAGTCCCTTCAGTCATCAAAAATTCACATTTTTCTAGACTAAAGTACAAGTTCATCTCAATACACTTGTCTATAACTTTTCCTAGGTTAGATAAAGCTTCTTGAAAGTCAAAGCCATAAGGAGTAAAGTCATCCATGAATATCTCTACTGCATCATGAAATAATTCAAAAAATATACTCAATACCGCTCTTTGGAAAGTGGCTGGAGCATTATAAAAACCAAAAGGAAGGATCCGATATGCAAAGGTACCCCAAGGACAAGTGAAAGTTGTCTTATCTTGGTCTTCTGGGCTAATTTGAATTTGATTGTACCCGCTAAACACATCTAGGAATGAGAAAAACATTTTCCCTGCCAGACCGTCTAACACTTGATCTATGAAAGGTAAAGGAAAATGCTCCTTTTAGAGGCTTTGTTCAATTCTCGATAGTTGACACAAATTATCCACTTACCATTTTTCTTTGGCACTAGCACCAAAGGAGAGACCCATTCACTGTCAGAGATGGGATAGATGAATCCTGCATCAAGCAATTTCTGCAGTTCTTCCTTAACAATATATTTAAGTTCTAGATTCATCCTCCTTTGAGGCTACCTGACTGGCTTGCAACCTTCCTTGATATATATATGATGAGTAGAGACTGAAGGGTGCACTCCCTTCATCTCCTTGTAACTCCAGGCGAAGGCATCTAGGTGTTTTCTCAACGAGCTACACAGTTCCTTCTCCTGAGGAGTGGATAGGGATGTATTGATTTTGAAGGTTCTTTCTCGGTCGAACTCTATATTATTAATACAGAGAGGAGTGGAGTCGTCCGCAAAGAGATCAGTTGAGGGGTTTTCTTGGGTTTCTCTTACTATGTCCTTTAATGGTGATACATTGGGGGGTGGATTTTGAATTAGATTTTCAATTATATCATCCTCATCTTGCGGTTTTCCTCCCATGGAAATTTCTAATGCACAAAGCAGTGCAGAATAGACTTCATCCTCATATTCCTCCTTCAACTAGAGAGGTAGATCATATTATAGCAGGGGTTGGGCAGGAGGATATAGGATTAAGTGCTTGGACATATGCTCGTTCTTGATGGTCATGTTCCCAACTCGACAGCTGATGTTGGCATTGACGACAGCCAACTAGGGTCTTCCCAGAATGAGAGGATACCTAGTGAGCTTTGCCTTAGGCTAGAGAACTAAGAAATTAACAGGGTACTCCCAAGAATCAATGGAGACCATCACATATTCCACAATCCCCTCAAGGGTCATGGTGGAGTGGTTTGCTAACTGTAGCACGATTGTGCTCTTCCTCAAGGAGCCCTGGAGGTTGAGTTTGAGCATTTTGTCTTTTATCATCACATTAATGGCATCTCCTAGATCAATCAAAGTATGTGGGATCATGGTGCCATTGATGTGGACATCATCTACTTGGCTTCCAGGGTCTAGATATTTTAGACAGATTACCTTCCCCAACATCAGGTTGGATAGTTGCCCTATGACATTGATGGTCAGGGCATCTCTCTTATGCCTTCCTAGATGCTTAAAGCACTTCTCTTTGATCAACCTATTGTAGATAGCCACATCTTTTATGGCTTGGAGAAGTGGTACCTTCACACATAGATGTTTCAATTCTCCCAGGAGTTCGGCTTCTTCTGGGGTAGGTTGGACTATTGTGGATAGTTTCTCAGGAAAGGGTGGATTTTCTTTAGGTTCACTTTCCTCTTTATCTTTCTCAACCTCCCTAGGTGGAGGCTAGATATCCGGGAGAACCTTCCCAGATCACAGGTTAATCTCCTTAATCTCCACAACATAAGTTGGGCATGACAATTCCCCACTATACAGTTGTTGAGCATGTCTGTTGTTCAGGTTTGGGTTCAACTAGGCAGGCATTTGGGGTTGCCTTGGTGGAGCAGAAGGTAATGGTTGTGGTTGAGCAGGTGGTGGAGGCAAAAGAGAGGGAGGAGAGTTGCATTAGGGCCTCCACCCCTGATGAGATGCATTCCACTGAGGTTGCGGCTAAGCATAGGATTGAAATGAATGAGCGGCTGGTTGGGCATGATATTGAGAAGGGAAGGACCAAGGAGGAGGTGTTGACCAAGAAGGATGAGCAGGAGGGCCCCAAGAAGGGATGGAAGTGACTTGGCTGGGGTGGTAGTATGCCTGACATGTCCCTTGCATCCCCTGCTGGTATGGTCTATGTCCATGCGGTCTCCTTTGGTTCATGAAATAGAGTGGTTCAATGGCTCCTTCGCCCCCCTAGTATACCACTTTAAGTTCGGGCAAGGAAGGGCACTTGTCTGTAGAATGATCTTCTTCACAGACTAAACAAACCTCTATAGAGTTCCATGGACATTCATTCCTAGGATGCCTCCTGGTGCATCTAGGACAAAAAATGGCCAAAGCCCTCTCTACTTCCTCTTGTCTTCTTTTGATATGTAAGGTATCCATTTTCATTACAAGAGTCTGTAGCATCTCAATCTTGAATTTTTCTAGCATGTTTCAAATTTCTCCTTTAATGGATGAATTGGAAGAAGAGGTACTAGCTATGGGTTAACTCCCCCTACCTTCCTTTCTGGCTGCTCTAGAATGGTTTCTAAAAATAGCCTTTATGTCCTCATAAGATAGTTGGTAGATGTCTCCCCCTACCAGTATATGGAGGTTGTCTAAAAGGTCTTTTGGAATTCCCCTGAGCAAGACCAACTTTAGAGATTTAGGGTCAAGTGTACACCTCGCCCTTTTGTAACTGAGATGGAACCTCTCTTCATAATCTATTTAAGATTCATCACTTCCCATAGTCATTCAGAAGATTTCTTCTTTGGTATCTTCTGACCTACAGTAGTTTCAAAGCTTGTCATTAAAGGCCTACTGCATCTGAGCCCAAGTTGTGATGCTATTGCCAAGTAACCCCATGAACTGGCGCAATGCTGCATCCTTGAGAGTAGAAGAGAATAGTTTCAAATTTTGGTCTTCTTCATAGTCATAGGTTCGACAGATGACAACAAGCTCAAACAATAAGGTGTCAGGATCTTTTGTAGTCAAACCATGGAAGTGAGGTAGGGTTGAAGGACTATATTCTTCATTTTGGTGTCCCCATTGGTCTCTCAAATGGGAAAGGTACCCTCTATTCTCTCTCCATTTCCTTTTGCATTTTTGTTTTTAGCCATAGGCTCAGGAGGGATGTTTTCTTCTTCTTCTTCCCCTATAGGTTCTTCAAATATGTCAGACTGTTCACCTAAGGGTTTTTCTTGATTTCAGCCACCAAAGAAGAGAGAAGGTTGGTTGTGTGAAGCAGTGGGGGTGTTGGGAATTTTTTTTCCTGAATTATCTCTATTCCTACGAGGCATAAAAGGAAATCTTTTTGGTTGGTTTTTGTTTCTTTTTCCTCACACTGATAGTACCTTCAAAACTGAAATTGATTGAACAAAACAATTTGCAACTAACTGAAATGAACTTGCTGAAATGAAATTTCCAGAATTGAAGAGGAAACCAAGGAAATGCAAAATTGAAAGAAAGGAAATGACTATTCTACTTTTGATGAAATAGACTATTAGCAGAATGTTGCAAGAAGAAAATAGAAGAAAGAAGTAATCACAAAATACTCTGATGCTTCCCTGGCAACGACGCTAAAATGCGTTGAGCAACAGTATTGCATCAATAATGATACAACTCTTGGGCTGCCTAATTTACTCTTATCAACTCGATAGTACGTAACAAACTTTCAAGCGATGGTGCTGTATGCACAAGTACCAGTTCTTACTGTAGGTTGTCACTTGGTCAGCCCGCACAAGATCACTAGGAGCTCAAGCCAAATTCTATGGATTCCAGAAGAAGCTCTATATGTGATGAAAGAAGAGATTACTCTACAGAGGCTACTCTAATTGCATAAAGGAGTAAGATTGAAATGCAAAGCAAACCTAGTAAACCCTAATTAACCAACTAATCCTACTTTTGCAGAAAGCACTTTGAAAACCATGAAATGAATGCCATTACCTACTAAAGGAAGTAAATAACATCTACTCAAGCTATTTCTGGAAGTAAATGAGAAAAAACATCTTTTTGGATTTCTATTTATTTTTATGTGAATTTTACATGCATGTATTCTATTGTGTGTCAAGGTGGAAGTGAATAAGTGGGGTTGAAGGGAAAATTTGGGACATTGGAGGATGTAGGATGGTGTGGATGGGTCCTAGGAGGTCTCTGGTGGCCTTCTGGAGGCTTTTCCCACACTCAGCCTTCAAAAGAATGCTTACAAGAAAATCTACAAGAGGACAGAGGGGATCTGTAGGAGATCTACAAGAGGTCTACAGGAGGAGGCCGAGAGTAGTTTTCATGGTTTTGAGGGTATGAGAGTGGGTGGAAAAGGTGGATGAAGGTTGGAATGGGGTGTTAACATGCCTAGGGTCTATCAAGAATCACTAGGAGAGAGAAAGATGATTAGGTTTGCTCACAATGAGAGGAAGAAGTTCTATGGAAAAATGCAGAAACCTAAGGTAGATTTGAGGTGAGATTTGGGCAACTTGTAGGGCATGGATTAGAGAGAGGATGTGATGGCTGATAGGCTATCCTGTTGTGAGAAGAGATCTACTGCAAAAGAACTGACAGTCAACCAATAAGATCAAACAAGTAATGAAATGAGTGCATCTAGAAAAACAGAATTTTGCATCAAGCTAGTCTAAACTATGGTCTATGAAAGAAAATGTTGAGAAATGCTACAAGAAAGCATGGAAGAAGACTTATTGCAAATAAAGAAGCGAGGCTAGTGAAAAATATCTAAAGCAAAGCATTAACCTTCTAACAAACTGTAAACACTAGAAGTCCTATGAATGAGGAAAATCTATGTTTTTGGGGCATCAAGAGGGTCTTTGCCTCAATTCATTGCCCCAAAGGGAGGAAGAGAGGCAAAGGCACTATTGCTAGCCTTTTGAATCTTCTTTTTATCACTTCTTAACCTACTGTAAAAAGAACAAAAGGAAGCAAACTCCTAAATCATCAAAAGCAACCTATTCTTAACCATGAAAGAGATACATCAAACAACAACTAGTATACAAACCGAAGCAAAGCATATAAATACAAATAAAGAGGAGCTTGGCTGCTTGGATTGGGCCCTAACCCAATAGCTTTAGCCCTCTGAGGTAGCTCAGTGCTAGCTCAAAACGTATTCCATCTTTATTATCAAAACAATAACAAGATTACATGAAACTGTCACAAAAATAAGCTTGAAGTTGAGCAGTGTTTACACAAGCAAAAAGCCAACAAAAATCCAACAAAAATACAACCCTAGTGAGGCCCTAAGCCTATATACTTATATAGCTGAAGCTACAAATAGCTTTCGTAAAATTAGGGAGGCTTAGCTCTCAAAACTTGAGATAATCATCAGTTATCCTCCACTTGCTCGGCTGCCTCCTAGTGCATTGATTTGGCTATTTGTACTCCAAGCTGAATGAAGGGGAATTCAAAGTGGGGAGTAATAAATGAGGGGGATTCCCTCCTATAAGTCCTCTCCTTTGTCCACTTCGAGTTATTGCTGCCATTTGTCCACTGAATCTTTGACCTTGTCTTCAAAATTCAACAATAAGTTGCATTAAACACATATTAGACCACATGGCATCATAACTAACTCAACTCACTGCATAAGCATAAATATAATAAAAAAACATACAATAAGCTAAGGGAATGGTTGGTTTGACTATGTTAGGAGGTAAAATGAGCCCATACAATTACCCATTTATGGGACTCATCACTCCCAACACACTAAACTTCAGACTAAGTTCTAATGTTGGATTTGGACTTGGATTCTTGGTTGAATTTGTTGAACTAGTCACCAACATATATGTGTGCCCATCATGTATGGAGGGGCATTGGCCTTCAAGCTGACCTGCCTATCCTAACTCGTCGCACCCCATCTTCACTTTGGATCGCACCCATACATTGGCTCATCAGGTCCACTTACCCAACCATCCATCATATAAGCTTGCCATCACAATTATCCATACTTAGCCATTTTTTCATTTCTCGGTTTTTTGACCCTTGAGTTGGCTCATTGCAACTCATGTCTCAGGCATGTTTACTGACCACCCAACTCATCGCACACCAACTCATCCCATTGTCACAACTTTCATTGCAAGTGACTTGGGTGCGTTTAATCAACCACCTAACTCATCGCACCCAACGACTCATCACCTTTAACTAAAGATGTTTGTGCCCCAACGTCGCACATCGCACACACTCAGCTCGTGGGTGTGACACCACCCATCCCATATACAACAAATATCTGATCACGAGGAGCTTTTGTAAGCCAATTCTTGAGCCGTATTTCCACACATTTAATTTCCAACCCTACCAGTCTAGTGTCTGGTTGGTCTTGAAGCAATAGGCTTGCCTAGTGTGGTGCCACAGAGGCAATTCGTTGAGCATTATGAAACATAGAGAATTTGGTTTGAATATTGTACGAAAATTCTCATCAAAATTTTTCATCCACCTCCAGATTTCTGTAGAAAGTTTAGGCTTGCAAAGGAGGCAACTCATACACTGTTGCCGCCTTTGAGAGAAATCGACCAATTCTCTTGCTTTTCCAACTGCATCTTGCATCCTTTGTAGACAATTTTGAAGAGATTAAGGTGGCATCTTTTTCCGATCTTGAAATTGATCAGTAATATTGACTATGAGACTCTTCATATGATTTAACTACCCTTCCAGAAGTTGACAGTTCTTATCCAACATAATAACATTGTTTATTTGCTGGATAAGTGGAGGAATAATGCTACTGTAGGCATTGACTATGACTCTAGTGATAATAGCCATCATTTCCATTTTCTTTTGACTTCGCAGTAGAAAAAATACCATGTCTAAAGGGGCGAGAGACATTATAACACAGGCTAACAAACAAATATAAATACAAAGAATTGACATGTTTGTTGTGAAATCATCGAGGAGATACAAAGTCATAGGTCGTTATTTAAAATGCAGACTGAGTTCATCTAACATGGTTATTATATAAATTTGGAATCCATAAACAGATTGTCAAAATTTATATATAATCAAGCCGAGCTTTCAATAAATAGTGCTTAAACGCAGAAATTTTATGATCAATAACATCTTCCTTAGATATGCAAGTATGAGGACACATGTCTTAATGTATACAAGCCTTCTTAAATGGTAGAAAACAAAGGCGAATCTATTTTAAGTTTGTTTTCGAATTGAACAAATCGGGCCTCTCTCCGGTATACATAGTTTTTCTTGGCATTGTACCAAGAGCCCTATTTAGACAAAATTTCCACAAATAACACTTGGACTACCACCTCGAACTACTGTGTTGTTCAGTTTCTTTCACTACTACATCAAGGGAACTTTTAAGACATTTTTTAAGACAAAAGAAAGCTTTTGTCTTAAAAATTCGCTTTTTATTTTAGTTATTTTACATTAAAATTTACTATCAATTGAAATGTTTTAAATATAAAATTTAAGAAAAAAATAGTTCGAGACAAAAATAATTTAAAAGAAAACTTTATATTTAAGACAAAAATATTTTAAGACAAAATTTTAAATTTAAGACAAAAATATTTTAAGACAAAATTTTATATTTAAGACAAAACCAGTTTAAGATAAAATTATTTTAAGATAAAACTTTATATTTAAGATAGAAATAGTTTGAGACAAAAATATTTTAAGGAAGAACTTTATATTTAATTAGACAATAGCCACTTAAGATGAAATCCATTTAAGACAATTAACAATTAAGACAAAAACATATCAATTTGAGACTAGTATCTAACCAATGCAAAATTGACTCTAACAATGCGCCCTACATCCACCAGCTTGTAGGCTACTATTGTCCTGTGCTTATATTAAGGTTGTTATTCCACTTGTCATTCATTTTATTTTATATAAAGACAACGATTTGTTGGTGTCTAGTCAATTTAACGTCTTAAATTGCTCTACATAAATTATCAATCCGAGTATCGTAAACTGATGAAGTGTGGTGCACTATATGTGCTTAGTTAACCTTTCTCTTACTTCGTTGTTTTATAGTTTATGTTTTTTTTTGGGTTTTGTTCTTGTTGGTTTTCTAAAGTGTTTAATGCAAATGGAAATCCTATTCTAAGGTCTTAAGAATACTTTTAAAGGACAAGTATGGATAAATATTTCAAGACAAGGCCTATGTCCCTAATGGTAATTTCAAAAACTTAGCACTTCAAAAGAACTTAAAACATGTTATTGATGGAGTTAGTATTTAAACAAAGGTGTAAATATACAACTAGTTCAATCAAAATAAAATGCAATAATCAAATAATGAGAGAATGACTATGAGACCCAGTATCCTTGCTGCTTCAGCAAAAGGACAAGATGATGCTATCACGTCATTAGTTCATTAAAAGGCTATGTGCATCACTAATCTACAATCAACTTGAAAGCAATTTATGTACAACTAATATACATGAGAAAAATGTAAAACAACAGTAATCAAAACAACTTTTTTATGTACAGCTAATATAGATGAGAAAAATAAAATGCAAAATTAAATGACAACTATACAAGGCAGGGGCCCTCTACCACCTATGAAATCAAAGCAAAATTAAACACACTTGCATGAATGAAAAATCTAATCTACCTTACATTCTGCAAAGAAATTTTTACAAAATGAAATATACTCTACCTTACATTCTAATATGCTCCATGACATCTACTTCACATCTCCTTCCATGTTGAGAACATCAAAGCTTTATTCAAATTCTTCAAAAGTACAAAGTACAACAAAGTTCTCCAAAGCTTTCAAAAGCCATCAAGGAAGAACTACAAACTTAAGAACTAGGGACTAAAAGACTAACAAATGAAGGAGAGAGATCTCCTATTTATACAAAAAGATGAGAGCCATCTCATTAATGATAGTCCATGAATCTCTCCCTCTACCTCTAGAGTCCTAATAAAAATAGGAACTGATAAGACACATGTCTTTTTAGAGTTACAATACAATTAGGAGATGTGACACATATCCTCATGATCCCATGATTCTTTCCACTCAAATTCGAATTTGGCCTTGGGGTGCCACATAAGGGTCTTCTAGAAGCCTCCTTTCAACGTACACATGTCAACAATCTCAACCCATTTGTTAGGTATAAGCATATGCACATTACTTTCTAATGTTTAACCACAAATTCACTTAAAAGGCTTAGAAATAATAAAGATTGGAAAAACATAAAGGTGGCCCAATGATAATGAAAGTGGGATGAATGTGGTGACATAGTAGTGAAATGGAGGTGAAATGGAGGTGATATAATGGACATAATAGTGAAAGTGTAATGGAAATGAATGACATTTTCAAGGCTCAATAGCTGGGCTCTTCATTTTGTGAGGGTAATAGACTCTGAAGAATGCGACAACATTTCCTGGCATGGTTTCCTGGACACTAATTCCACTTTTATCCCTTCAATCTCTGCTGGTACAATTAGAGACAACTTGTTTATCGTTGCATTTGGCTAATAAGTCACTTTAGTGCTTATCATTACAGAGCAGTTGATAAACTAACTAAACAGTGGACTACTTCTCTTGGTTATGTGATTAAGCCTCGAGTTTGAATTTCCCTTAATATTAATCCCCTTAGACTTTGGATCTAGCTCAGGGTAATCAGCTGCAAGAAATATTGCAATGTGGCTGGCTTACAATTAGGTGGAGAGTTTAAGTCCTTCCTTTATTTTGGAGCCATCATTAAACACACATATAAGTGTACATTGCTAATGTGTATTTCCTTATGGAGTACGATGAATCTTGCTACATTGTGAGTGGTGCAAGATCTTGCGTGCTTGTAAATGTAAATGAATGTCTGAGCTTAGACGCTCACTGTATCTTCATGATTAGAATTGTATCATGTATGCAGTGTGCCTAGAATATTTTATTCATTATTATGTGCATGGTGAATGCGCAATTATGTGTTCATATTCAGTTATTTTATTTCCAAATTTATGGGTATACTTCATTTAACCAATCCCTACGCTAGTTATTTTGTCAAAACTGAGTATTTAGGTATTAGGAATTTAGCCATTAGTCTCCTTGAAACTACAGGAGGGTGGGTGCACAAAATGTGTAGTTATGCTTTATGAACCTAGCCTAGGTTTTTTTTTAGTCCATGTACACTATGTTTTCAAGGTCAAGAGGAAGTGGGAGAGCATGACTATGTTGACATGCTAGTAGGTCCAACACCTAGTGGGCACTGGTGAAAGCACACCCTAGTGGAAGCATGTTGTGTGTATAGAAACCAACCATAATCCATCGACCCTAGAGATCAAATCTGAGGTAAGGCAGGGTATATACACTTGGCCAAATGTTGTTTTATTTTGGGTGAGAAGCCTAAAGGCCAAGAGTGTGGTCAAGGAAGAACTTGGAGTGTTGGGAACATTTCCATACACCAATCGCTAAGATACTTGTACCCTAAAACATCCTAAGAGTGTAGAAATTAATATAAATTTTCTACTATTGATGTATTCAAACTAAAAGCAAGAGCTTACAAATTTCCTCTATTATTCTACGAAATGGAAATCACAATTTAGAAACACATTTTCTAACACTCCCTCTGTTGGGTCCCTATAATACTAGTGATTACCCCATTACTATTACCCCTTATTTATATTTTTGTGCCCCTATTACCCCCATATTGTTATTTCTGTGCCCCATAGAATCCCTCTATTGTTATTTTTGTGGCTTTATATTATTATTGTTAGGTCGGCTGGATTATGTTGTGACTCCTTAGACTCCTATATATAGAAAGGAGGTTTTGTCATTTGTATCATCCAAGAATTGTTCATTTATGTAATTTGAAGGAGGTTTCCCCCTCGAAGAGGCTGAATTCTAAGGCGTTGATCTATCTTTTCTATCTTTTCTTGAGTTGGTTTCATAACATTTGGTATCAGAGCTTTGGATTCTAGGGTTTCGTTGCTCCAAATAGGCCATCGTGGAATTTTCGCTATAACTTTGTTTCTGTGACGTTTCAGAAGTCGCAAAAAAAAACCATTTGAGAAGCGATCGCGCTGAACCTTGGGTCTGAATTTCAGAGCTTTTCGCGCGATATTTGCAGAGATATGATTTGAGGAAGTTGGTCTTTTTGCAGACTCCTGAATTACATTCAAAACAGGTGACCTAGGGAAAATCGTCATAACTTTCTCTCTGGGTATCAGATTGAAATTTCGTAAGAAGGTACAAAAGGAGGACGCATTGTAGTTTCTTTTGTGTGTGTTTCAGATTCAAAGGTTGAAACAGTGACTCGTGGCACGTCGTACAAGTTCGCTCTACTGAACCAGTCTAAAAGCAAGTCACTGTGGGAGATTTCACATAACTCTTCCTTGGAGAATCCAATTTGGCTCAGACTTGTGGAATTGGAAAGAGGACATAGAAGGCGACTATAGATAGAAATTTCAGAACAGGATGATTCAAAATTACAGAGATACAGCAGATTCAATATCAGGCTTCTATAAAGTGAAAAAAGGTGTGTAGTTTTTTTAAAATTTTTGTGTAAGCTTGGTTTAACAGAATTCAAAGGGCATAGTAAAGCATTATTATCGGTAACTGATGCCCCGAGGAAAGAAAATGCAAACACCTAGTAAGGAACCTGAAAGCTCTAGCATGACTCATGAAGAAGAGGAAGAAATGCTACATGATATATCAAAATTACAAGAACAAGTGCAACAAATGTCATGCTCACAAAAGCTAACAGAAGCTAAGATAAGTGGCGTAGAATCTAAGATAAATGGTGAGGAATCTAAGGTAAATGGCGTGGAATCTAAGATAAAGGGCATGGAAGCTAAGATGGAGGATTCGATGGCAAATTTGAAGATAGATTTGAAGACAGACATGGAAGAATTGAAGAAGTTGCTACAAGAAAGGGTCACTAATGGTGAAAAGGTAGTAAAGGAAACTCATGATGAGAACAAAAGAAATGTTAATCATGATTCCATAGACACTAATGTTGGATTGAAGAATCACCATATTCCAAAAATCGATATGAGGAAGTTTGATGGCAAGGATCCCGCCACATGGATATTACAGATGGAGCAATTCTTCGATCTCAATAATGTGCAAAACGCACAAAAGGTATGTATGGCAACTGTATATTTGGAACCAAATCAGTTTGTATGGTATCAATGGCTTTGCTCTCGTAAACAATTTATCACTTGGGCAATTTTTACGGAAGAATTGATAGCACATTATGAAGATACAAAAAGCAACACTTTTTTTAGCCAATTGATAAGTCTCAAACAAAAGGGTTCAGTAATGGAGCACATTGAGGAGTTCCAAAAATTGAACATAAGGGTAAAAGATATTCCAGAGGAGCATAGGATTGATGTGTTCATAGGGTCTTTAAAGGATAATATCCAACATGATGTTCGCCTTTGGGAACCTGATTCATTAGAGAAGGCATTCAGGTTAGCAAGAAAAATGGAAAGCAAAATTATGGCAACCAGGAAGCATACCACTCACAACTATAAAGATGGAAGTGTTGTTGCCCCTAGTCTTCCACAACCTATAAGGTTGACACCACAACAATTGGAAGAAAAAAGAGCAAAAGGGCTTTGTTACAGTTGTGATAGCAAATACACTAAAGGTCATAAGTGTGCTGAGAAGAAATTATTCTACATAGATTGTGAAGAGGAAGAAGAAAAGGAGCAAGAAAGGTCAAAAGAAGAAGATATACTCCAGGAACAAAGCCTAGATGAAGAACAAATAAATCCGACCATATCTTGTAATGCATTGGCGGGAATTACCACTCCTCAAACCATCAAGATAGAAGGACAAATCAAGAAGAAAAAGGTAATAGTGTTGATTGATTCAGGAAGCACCCACAATTTTATTCATTGTAGGGTAGCAAAAGAATTGAATTGCTTCCTATATCCAGCACCAGAGTGTCAAGTGATGATTGCAAATGGAGGAACAATAAATTGCTCTGGAAAGTGCCATAATATCAAGCTATCCATGGGAGAATATGTATTGACTAGCCCAATGCTTTCCATTCCAATGGGAGGTGTTGATGTTGTACTAGGAGTCCAATGGCTACAATCCTTGGGTACAATAGCTTTTAATTTTCAAGAACTTTTCATCAAATTTTCTACAGAAGGAAAGGAAGTTGAATTAAGGGGTATTGCAGGGAAACCAGGAAAGATAATCAGCTCTAATGGCATGACAAAGCTTCTAAAAAAGGAGCAAAGAGGTGTAATTGCACAATTATGTTCGCTAGATGTTTCCACATTGGAATCATCTATTTCTCCAGATCTCCAAAATGTCCTGGACAATCATTCCAAGGTATTTGAGACTCCCAAAGGTCTCCCACCTATGCGTGATCATGATCATGCTATTCATCTGATTCCAGGAAGTGTTCCTCCAAACATCAGGCCGTACAGATATCCCTATGCCAAAAAAGTGAAATTGAACGTATGGTTGCAGAAATGCTAGAGGCTGGTATAATTCAACCAAGTCAAAGTTCTTTCTCAGCTCCAGTAGTATTGGTGCACAAGAAGGATGGATCATGGCGCATGTGTCCGGATTATAGGGAGCTCAACAAGCTCACTATTAAAGATAAGTTCCCCATTCTTGTTATTGATGAATTACTGGATGAATTGCATGGATCAATTTACTTCACCAAGTTGGATCTTCGTTCGGGATATCATCAAATCAGAATGAAGATTGAAGACATTCCGAAAACGGCATTTAGAACTCATGAGGGTCATTATGAATTTTTGGTCATGCCTTTTGGCCTTACCAATGCACCTTCAACATTTCAAGGTTTGATGAATTCAATTTTCAAACCATTCCTTAGAAAATTTGTGTTAGTATTTTTTGATGATATACTAATCTACAACAAGTCTTGGAAGGATCATGTTGAACATGTTGACAGGGTGCTACAACTATTGGAGGAGAAACAATTATATGCAAAAAGATCCAAATGTTTCTTTGGAGTCCAGGAGGTGGAATATTTGGGTCATATTGTATCTCATGAAGGAGTTAAGGTAGACCCTAGCAAAATTAAAGCCATTAAGGAATGGAAAATCCCCACATCCATAAAGCATCTGCGAGGATTTCTTGGGTTGACAGGGTATTATCGCAAGTTTGTTAAGAATTATGGGAGAATAGCAGCACCTCTAACAACATTATTGAAGAAAGATTCATTTTCATGGACTCTGGAAGCAACAAAGGCCTTTGAACATCTTAAAGAGGCAATGTGCCAAGCACCGGTCTTAGCTACACCGGACTTCACAAAAACCTTTATTGTGGAATGTGATGCTTCAGGAAATGGAATTGGTGCTGTTCTAATGCAAGATGAAAGACCCATTGCTTTTGAAAGTCGTCCAATCAAGGGAAAGTTTTTAAGAAAAGCTATTTATGAGAAGGAAATGTTGGCAATACTCCATGCACTTAAGAAATGGCGACCCTACCTAATGGGAAGACACTTCAAGGTAAAAACGGATCATGATAGCCTTAAATACTTTTTAGAACAAAGATTATCCTCTGAAGAGCAACAAAAGTGGGTCACAAAGATGTTGGGTTATGACTTTGAAATCATCTACAAAAAAGGGAAGCAAAATGTGGTGGCAGATGCACTCTCAAGAAAGGATGAGGATGTGGAAGCATTGTTGTGTGCCATTTCTATTATCCAACCAGATTGGATAAACGAAGCAAGGGAGGAATGGAAGAATGACGAAGAAGTGTGGGCACTTATTCGAAAGCTACAACAAGATTCCAGTACTTCTGATACATTTAGCTGGCAAAATGATTCGTTATGGTACAAAGATCGCTTATACCTCTGTAAGAATTCCCAGCTAAAACAAAAGATTCTTATGGAATTGCACACTTCTCCCTTAGGAGGGCACTCAGGATTTTTAAAAACTTACCACAGGGTTAAGAAGGAATTTTTTTGGGATGGCCTTAAATCAGATATTCAAAAGTTTGTGGCGGAATGTTTGGTTTGCCAGCAAAATAAAGTTGAAACAATTAAGACACCAGGTCTATTACAACCTTTATCCATTCCAAGCCAACGTTGGGAGGAGGTTTCAATGGATTTTATCACAGGTTTACCCAAGTCTGAGGGAAAGAGTGTCATCATGGTGGTAGTTGACAGACTTACCAAGTATGCACACTTTTGTGCATTATCACATCCATTTAAAGCCAGTACAGTTTCTACTGCATTTATGGAAACAGTTCAAAAGCTACATGGAAACCCAAAGATTATTGTAAGTGACAGAGATCCCATTTTCACTGGAAATTTTTGGACAGAATTATTTTCTTGTCTTGGTACTCAGTTAGCTCATAGCTCATCTTATCATCCTCAATCTGATGGGCAAACTGAGATAGTAAACAAATGTTTGGAAGGATATCTTCGTTGCTTTGTATCTGATAAACAGACACAATGGGTCAAATGGTTGCCTCTGGCTGAATGGTGGTATAACACTTCCTTCCATACAGCAACAAAAATGACCCCATTTATGGCACTTTATGGGTATCAACCACCATCCATCACATCATATTTAAGAGAAAATTCTAAGGTTCAGGCAGTGGAACATCACATCGAACATCAACAACAAGTCCTCCAACTCTTAAAGGATAACCTCGTGTTGGCACAAAATAGAATGAAACAACAGGCAGATCAACATCGCAGTGAAAGAAGTTTTGATGTAGGTGATTGGGTATTCCTACGGCTACAACCATATAAGCAAATGTCCCTAAAGCAAGCTAAGAAGGATAATAAATTATCACCAAAGTATTATGGTCCGTACAAGGTGTTGCAAAAGATTGGTACTATGGCATACAAATTGGAGCTTCCTGCAGCTTCTCGATTGCACCCAGTTTTCCATGTTTCATGTTTAAAGAAGGTTATAGGTGACAAGCTCCCAATTCAAACAATATTGCCAGAACTTGACGAGGAAGGAAAAATTATATTGGAACCAGAAGCAGTCACAGAAACAAGAACTCGACAGCTACGAAATCGATCAATTTCAGAGTATCTTATCAAGTGGAAGAACTTATCCGCTGAAGATTCCACATGGGAGGATGAGAATTTTATGCAGAAGTATCCAGAACTACTCAAGCGTTGAGGACAACACTTTTTTGAAGGAGAGGGGCATGTTGGGTCCCTATAATACTAGTGATTACCCCATTACTATTGTAGTTATACCCCTTATTTATATTGTTGTGCCCCTATTACCCCCATATTGTTATTTCTGTGCCCCATAGAATCCCTCTATTGTTATTTTTGTGGCTTTATATTATTATTGTTAGGTCGGCTGGATTATATTGTGACTCCTTAGACTCCTATATATAGAAAGGAGGTTTTGTCATTTGTATCATCCAAGAATTGTTCATTTATGTAATGTAAAGGAGGTTGCCCCTTCGAAGAGGCTGAATTCTAAGGCGTTGATCTATCTTTTCTATCTTTTTTTGAGCTGGTTTCATAACACCCTCTTATCAAGAATGGGATTTTGCACCACCCATATCTTGCACCTATGGAATTTGAATTAGCCTCTTAACAATGCCTTTTTTAATATATCCACATATTTATTCTTAGTTGGAATGTACTATAGCATCATAATTCTCCTCTGCACACAATTCTGCAAGTGATGGTACCTGATATCAATGTGCTTGGTGTTGAGAAATCTAAGGCATTCAAAGTCAACAATTTCTCTACCTGATAATTTCTTTTGATGCACTTTTACCTCTTATCTTATAGTCTTTTCTTCATTATCTTATTAATGTGTTCTTTCATCAAGACAATTATCAAAATGCATAATAAAAGACAAGTGACACAGAGTGTAGGCTTCTCCAGCCAGGGCCAAAACCTCTCACCTTTTGAGGGGAAAACCTGATCAAAATTATTCTTCTGGATCTTCAATTGATAAGTACCAAGACCTTGACACATACACTTGACTCTAGTATCCTCTCAAGAACCTTATCACCAACCTTGGTGCTCTGCCTCTTCCTTCCTTTGCCTTTCTTCTTGATCTAGAACTGCTCCTTTTTGGCTCCTTCTAGAGAAACTCAGTCTCTATCATTTTTTGCTTCACCTTCACAACTTCCCTAGAGAATCTCAGTCTCTAGGTCTTCTATAGAGAAACTCGGTCTCTACTTTGATTACCCAGAAGAGTCTTTCCTTTGTTTCCCCAGAAGAAACCCTTCTTCACACTACCTAGAAGATACTTCATTGCCCTCGAAGAAACTTTGTTTCCCTAAATTCGCACTGCCCAAAATATACTTCACTCCCCCAGAAGAAAGTCACTTTCACTGGTCCAGAAGGAACCCTAACTTCACATTACCCAAAAGAATCCTTTATCTCCCTTATTCGCACTTCTATTCTCTTCCTTTTTCATAATTCTACCTTTCACCCTTTCTTCTCACTTCTTCAAGTCAATTTGCTTGTTGGAATTGTGTTTTTCCAAATGAGGTCGAGTTGGGCTATTTAAACACTTCTTCACTTGACCTTTAGGCCAACTTGACATCTGGAGTTAGGTTGACGTTGTCTAGCAACTTCTTCGTCGTTTGTAGGCTGACTTGAAGAGTTTATGTGACAAGTTCTAGGAGGATACTTTACATAGAAAATATTGACCTTTTACAAAGAGTAACATGACTCTTACATTTTATGACTAGATGAAAAATAAATCCTAAAGACTCTCAATGGGAGTCTTGACTAAAAAAAAAAATCCTTGCTCATGAAACCCATGAAGCAATTTAATATAATAATTTCATTTTTCTTATTTACATCTCATTACATAAAATCATAATTACATGTCATTATGAAGACCAAAACTAGTTACACTTTTCAACATTCCCTCTTAACTAGGGAGGTATTCATAATGGTACTTGGACTTTCTCAATCTGAAGAATCTCTCATAAGAAGAATTTAGATTTGTAATTCATTTGAATAACATCATACCAACCAGCATTGTTATATAGAAAGGCCTTGACAAACACCTCTATCTCTCCACAAGATCAGAGCACAATGCTAGTGAGACCAATGATTTATAGACAAACTCATCATTGCCTCTCTAGGAACATACCCCACCTAGGTTCACTTATTGTATGCCCCATAAGGACTATTCTTTTCTTGGACTCCCTAGTGCCACAAAGAATATTGGTCCTCCACGACTACTCTTTCATGGGATTCCCTATCTCATCCCCTACGAGAATCAAATCCCAAATGATTACACAATCCTCCATTCTATCTTCATAGATGAAGAAAAAAACAACGTGTCTATATCTCCTTTTCAAACTAGGAGGTTTTATTCCATTAAAGGAATGTACTTATTCCTATTACAAAGGAATGTACCTAAGCTCCCTGCTTAGGAATTTCTAAGTTTCTTCCAAGTAAGAAACTTCTTATCAGGCTCCCTCTTAACCAGGGACCTATCACAACTCTTCATGTGGAGATCCTAAAACAACCAGCTGCATGAAGAGCTCCTTCCTTTGATGTCATGAATTTTTTCTTCACTAAGGAGTCTTCATCCTTTGGGAACTTCTATATACAAGGCACATATCATTCATCACTTTTGTTCATGAGTTAGTCATGTCCTCAACTTATTATAAAGTGATCCATCAGATTCTCCATCTAGTGTTGCTTCATGTCATTCTGTTTTCATGCCATATTTTCGGAAGGAAATTACATCTTTCTATATGGTTCATTTGGAAGTCATTAATAGATCTTACCTTCACAAAAATTCTACATAATCCCAACCATATGTTAGTTCAAACATAATCAATCATTTCAAATCAGACTTACCTTCGTGATGATCTTTTACCATGAAATCTTCCTGTAAGTATTAACATCTTGCATGCAGATTGACACATGTCCCACTGATATCTATTGTCAAGGGTTTCTATCTTTTACTTTCGTCAGAGTCTCCATATCTTTCTGGGAGTTATTCTAGTCAGATCTTCTCAGACTTCAGATGCTTTATTTCTTTGTTGCATATTATGCTAATCACTTCCTTTCTTTTCATACACACTTCATTTCCAGGAGCTTCAAATCATATTCCCTTGATTGTAGTGAGCTTCCTCATGATTAATGAGAGAACATATTATGTTGATTTCATCTAGTGTGACTTATGGTTTTCTACAATCCTTCAAAGTAGGAGATCGTTCCTTCTCTTGATCATATTTCCCATGAGGGAAATAGTGATCTATATTATTTGTGACATGACTTTCATAATAATCTATGTGAGCATACATACATCGTCTTTCTTTCACTCATTCAAACATCCTATAGAAACTTTATTCGAAAGGATTTTATCCTTCATACCTAGTTTCCTTTTATGTCATCATACCATCATTCCTTGAATCCCACAAGTTGAAATTCTTAATGAAAACCTTTGCTTCCTTTCTACATCGGTGAATCCTTTTATGAGAATTTTTTCGGAGAAACTCAAGCATGTTTCATATCCTCACACTACAGTTGTTTTCTTCTATGATGTTCCCAATTGATGATGACCTCTGCTTCTATAAGTATTAATGAGGTTTCCTAATAGCTTCCTATTCTTTGTAATTTGACCAGACATACTTTCTACTTTAGATGTCATGAGCTCTTGTAATGTTTCTATCATGATTCTTCATTCTAACGTGATGCATCCTATCTTATTTACATTTCTTCCGATCTTTAACTTATAAGTGAAAAGAACCTTCTAATGAAGAAGACAACTCAATCATCTTTTCGCTTCTTCCTTCTTATGCTTCTTTGTCTTTGGTTATTTCACTTCATTAGTAGAATAATATTCTTCCCTGTCCCTCTTGCGATTATGACAATCCTTTTTGTAGTGCCCAAAATTATTACAACCATAGCATCTTTCTTTATCCATGTTCTTCTTTTTCATCTTTGTATTACTAAACTTTCCAAATTTCCCCTTTCGTCTTAACACTGTTTGTTCCCTTCCATCTTATCTTTCATCACTTTCATTCTTCATCTTGTCTTCCTCTACCTTTCAGAGAGACCATAACCTGATGAATGGAATAGCTTCCTATTCCCTAGCGTCAATGAGGCTGCCTTCTTCATTAGTTAATGCATTTAGAATAGCGAAGATTATTTCATTACCAGACACTATCTCTCTTAGATCCTTCAATTGACCTTTTATTGGAGATGCCTTAGAGAGACATGATGATATCCCTCCATCCTTTGACACCTTATATTTATGAAGATCAGATCTAAGTGCTAAGATATTTTCTATTGTGCTTCTAGAGAAAATTTATCCCAGCTTTTCATATATTTCTTTAGATGTCTCCGACTTGGCTACATAGGAAATGAGTGGATCTTTGATGGAATCCTTAAGAATCTTTTGATCTTTGAGATCCATTTCCATGTATTCAGACAATGATTACTTTTCGGATGACTTGGATATCTTCCCTTGGACGTAATCAATGAATTCATTTAATTCAAAGGACAATGTCTATCCTTCTTTTCCAAACAAGGAAGTTCGATATCCTAACCAGCTTTTGGTCTTACTTAAAATATGAAATCATTTTTACTAGATTTTATTATAATAAGAGGTACTCACTTGTGAAGATCAAATATTCAACTTGATGCTTCTTATTTCAAATATTTAGGTGAGGGAGGACTGCCTTTTATGATATCTCTGCTTCAATAGAGAGAGGATTGAATTTTGATTCAATCTTCCTTAGATTTGAGGAGCTTCCACCTCCTTTGATGATTTGATGATATCTGAAGTGCTTCTAGGGTTTTGGTCTTTCTTCCTTCTTTCTTCAATCTAGAGTTTCTTTGATGTAGATATTCATCATTTTGATAACCTTCAACTTTGTTTAATGCCTTCTATGAAGAATGATTCTTGTGTGTCAGCTTATTTTGACTGCCCCTTCTTGCCTTCAACACCTAAGCTCTGATACCATGTTGATAAATCTAAGGCATTCAAAGCTAAAAATGTCGCTGCTTGATAATTTCTTCTAATGCAATTTTACTTCTTATCTTACAGTCTTTTCTTCGTTATCTTATTAATGCATTCTTACATCAAGAAAACTACCAAAATTCATAATAAAATATAAGTGACACAATATGTAGGCTTCTCCATCTAGGGCCAAAACCTCTCACCTTTTGAGAGGAAAACTCGATCAAAATTATTCATCTAGGTCTTCAATTGATAAGTACCAAGACCTTGACATAGACCCTTGACTCTAGTATCCACTTAAGAACCTTATCACCAACCTTGATGCACTACCTCTCCCTTCCTTCACCTTTCTTCTTGATCTAGAACTGCTCCTTTTTGGCTCCTTCTAGAGAAACTCAGTCTCTTTCCTTTTTTTTTGCACCTTCCCAACTTCCTTAGAGAATCTCAATCTCTAGGTATTCTATAGAGAAACCCGGTATCTACTTTGATTAACCAAAAGATTCCTTCCTTTGCTACCCCAAAACAAATCATTCTTCGTACTACCTAGAAGATACTTCGTTGCCCTAGAAGAAACTTTTTTACCCTAACTTCACACTAACTAGAAGATACTTCATTGCCCCAGAAGAAAGTCACTTTCATTGGTCCTAAAGAAACCCTAACTTCAAATTACCCAGGAGAATCCTTTCTACCCCCCCTTCACACTTCTATTCTCTTCCTTTTTCATAATACTTCCTTTCACCCTTTCTTCACAGTTCTTCAAGTTGAGTTGCTTGTCCAAATTGTGTGTCTCCAAATGAGGCTGAGTTGGGATATTTATACACTTCTTCACTTGACCTTTAGGCCGACTTGACAACTGGAGTTAGGCCAACTTTATCTAGCAACTTCTTCATCGTTTGTAGGCCGACATGAAGAGGTTATGTGACAAGTTCTTGGAGGATAATTTACATAGACAATGTTGAACTTTTACAAAGTGTAACATGACTTTATTTTCATGACAATGACTCTTACATATTATGACTAGATGAAAAATAAATCCTAAAGACTCTCAATGGGAGTCTTGACTAAAAAACAAAATCCTTTCTCATGAAACATGTGAAGCAAGTCAATATAGTAATTTCATTTTTCTTATTTACATATCATTACATAAAATCATAATTACATGTCATTATGAAGACCAAAACTAGTTACACTTGTCAAAACTTGGACATATCGTGAAATACAAGATTCTTAGAGAGTTTGATACAACCATGATTATCACAATAAATCGTTGACTAATCCATCTGCTGATGAAAGATATACACACTTATTTTCCTCATCCATATGACCTCACATGCTTCTTGACTTGTATCCATGTATTCAACCTCTATTGAGTTGAGTACTACATACCTTTGTTTCTTACTATACTAGGAAATAGTTGCAGACCCAACACTGAAGATAACATCTGAAGTAATTTTCTTGTCTTATGGACTCCTTGCCTAATCTGCATTAGTGAAGCCTTTGATCTTCACTCCCTTTATACTCCTGTACCATACCCCATACTCGATTGTGCCTCTCAGGTACCTAAACACATGCTTTGTTGGCTTCCAATAAACCTTGGTACGCTTCACCATGGTTTGACTGAAGTGATTAGTTGCATAATGTATGTTGGGCCTTGTTTTCACTAGATACATCAAAGATAGGACAAGATGTCTATAGATGGTAGCATCTACTACCTCTCCTAAAGAAGCACTCTCCTTCCTCCATTTTGTAGCTAGAGGTGTGTCCATAGGCTTGCATTTCCGCATGTAAAATATCTAAAGTATTCAGAGGCGTACTTCCCCTGACTCGCAAACATCTCACCATCACCCTATGATACTTCCAGCCCAAGGAAGTAATGTATCAATCTCATGTCCTTCATTTCAAATTATATTGCAAGGTTATCCTTGCAAGACCGGATCAACTGCTCATCTCCTTTAAGTATCAAATCATCAAGATACAATACCAAGATAAGCAACTTTCCATATACCACAATGTGATATAGGTTGGCATCTCTTCACTTTTGGTGAATCCCAATCCACTGATATATGTATAGGTCTAAGTGTACCATGCTCAGGGTGCTTGTTTGAGACCATACATGGCTCTTTTGATTCTACACACATCTCCCATTCATATGTCTCAATTCCTCTAGCTACTCTATGTAAATTTCTTCCTCAATAAAACCATTAAGAAAGGTGGTCATCACATCCATCTGGTTGATCTTCCACCCCATCTCTGTAGCTAATGCTAGAATGGTTATGATCGAGTAATATCTTTCCATTGGTGCAAATGTTTCCTCATAGTTCACTCCCTGTACCTGAGAGAAGCCTTTGGCCATAAATATAGCCATGTACTTCTCTATACTCCTGTCAGCTGCATGCCTCATTTTGTAGATCCATTTGGAACCAACTACTTACTTGTTCTGTGGCCTCGACACCACCTCCCATACATTTTTATTTATGATGGAGTCATACTCCTTCACCATGGAATAAACCCACATTGGTTGAGAAACTGCTTCCTCAAATGAAGAAGGATCTGAATCAATGAGCTTTGTAATGGGAGCCATATACCTAATAATAGTATCTATTCCAAACATTGCAGGGCAACTTGCTATTTCTTTCACAAAGGATGATACTAATGGGGAGATAAACTCTTTGTCTGTTATTTATGTCATTAATTTTGTGACCAACCTAGTAGCATATAAAATAAGAACTAATTCTTCACACAATATACATTTATGTCATATGGGGAGAATTGCCTTATTTGGAAGATATGGATTTGCTGCTTAACTTCCCAAAAATAGTTGTATATTCTAATCTCTCTAAATATTATTTTTGAGATAAAACTAGTGCAACGCAAATAAATAAGGCAATGGTAATGGATATTATAATAAAAACAATGCTAATTAGATAATGTAAGCAACATCTAATGGTTATTGTAGCTATCTTGTTCAATGTACCTGATTATTTTAAGCTAAACATAATAGAATTTCTTTTGTCAATTAAATTATGTAGTGTTTTGAATCAATGGAGGACTATACAAAGTTGAGAGCTATGGATTTCTTATTGACATTGTTTTGATAATATATCGAATTGACATAATTTTACCAAAACATGTGAAGCTTCATTGAAATATTACAACTTAAAACTGAGCAACAAGTCTTGTTGTGTAATTGATCTCCAACATTGGTTACAAGCTTTGCTTGACATGCAACATGTACATTAATGATAATTTTGGAGGAATTACATGTTCGATATCTGCAACATATGTTTCTTCAATCATTTGTATTTCTGTAATGAAAAAGAACACAGAGAGTTAGTTAACTAGGGGGACATTTATTTCCATATGCCTCTTTACTAATGAAGGTTGAATTGTAAGTGCAACATTGTTGAAAATTAAAAACCAGTTTCTTGAAGAGGGTCAAATTTTTATATTAGCTTTTACAAGTTTAAAAGTTGATGCTTTTATTGTGTAATTTTGGAGAAATTTCATGTTCGGTATGTGCAACATATGTTTCTTTAAAACTTGTATTCCTTCATTCAAAAACAATAGATAATAGAGTTGCGAGGGAAAATTACAACCATAGGCCTCTTTCCGATGGGTAGAGCCCTGCATATGAAGGGAAATCCTTATGTTAGACTTAGGTCAATGGGAATTCTAAGTTTATTAACCTCAATACATTGTGGGAGTTCAAGGGCCACTCCTATTTAAAAAAACAAAAAGCAAATTTAATCTAAGTAAGCTAGAAAAGAAAGTGTTGTTGGACTAATAAGGACCAAAAAGAGTGCATTGCAGGGATGCCTTCAAAGAAGGTAAAGGGGGAATGGAAGATGACTCAATGCCCCCTAGGCCTGTCACTTGAAGAGGAGAAAACATTTCCCTCCTGTAGGTTATTTCTACCATTAGAAGATGAAAAGAAAAACTTATAATATATGACTATTTTGAAGTGCTAGAAGAAGAGCTGGTCCATGGAGCGTTTTTCTGTCTCAAGGGAGTGGCTTGCTGGTACCATCTTGGAGTGGAGGGTTGCTTGCTGGAAAGGAGAGCTCTGTCCTGAGAGAATGGTACTTGTTTAAGTGACATATTTAGGAAGTTATTAGAAAATAGTCGAAGATTGTTTCTGAAGACACTGGAAAGGGATATCTCATTCAATACACAACTCCCTTGGGAGAGCCTTCCTGTTTGGTATTGTGAGATTACAACTTCTATTCCAACTAAATTAGTTATGCATAACTATTCCTTCCTAAATTTTCACTATCTTAACTATCAAGGTTTCCTATTTGAAATTTGTTCAATGTTGCATATGTTTTGGGAACAAGCTCATTTTTTTTTTATATTGATAACTTAAAAAGTTAAGTGATGAATATTGGTAAGTTACATGACGAATATTTGTCATCATATTGGTAAGATTAGGAGTGTAAAATTAGTTGCTAATATGATCTTTGATGGCAAAGATATGATAGGAAAATTAAAGTGTGTAGCTAATAATTTCAACTTTCTCTTTATTTTAATTTTAATTTTGTTTGTTTTTTTGTTATGTCTATGTAGCAACATAACATGTTTTTTTTAATAATGTTCAACATATTAGGTTTTTTTAATAATTTTTAGAATGATGGTGCCATGCCCTGTCACTTTTTTCATCTCTCTTGCGACACAATAGCCCTGTCACTATTTTTGTCTCTCTAGCAACATATAGGTCTTTTTTCCGTCACTTGGGCGACATATAGGTTTTCTTTATAATGGGTGGAATGACGGGTTCCATGCCATATCACTGTATTGTAACACGCTTATAAGTCTCTCAAAAACTAATCGGAATCTCAACTCAGTGGCTATAATCAACACTGTCTTCGATAAGATTATATAGATTTTTTCATGGCACAAAACATTCAAAAGCCTCTTTACCTGCCAAGTAAGAATGTCACAAACATTCAAAGCCTATTTACATGTAATAATACAAAACCGCTTTACCTACCGAGCAACAAGAGCAGTAGACAGGAAGTCCTTCTCTTGTCCTTGTTTTTGACAGGCCTATTTTCTTCAAGCTTGGCTGATGCAGAAATCATATTACAGCCCCTAATTGTGGCTTGCGATTCAGGATTCCTAAAAATAGTGGAACCCGCCCGGTATTGCATACAAAAATTGATAGCTTATGGTCCTCTCAAGGGTGAGGTTGATGTAATCGGCAACCCTTAGAGGAAGATTCCCCAAGAGAAACCTTATATTTCAGCTTGTGGAATCGATCTGCAAGTGACATGATTTGGGAGACGAGAATATCAAGCTCTTGGTTCTCAAGTCCCTACATTCCGAAGTTACATCTATGATCTAAAGATTCATGGAGATGGCCTACTACATGCTATTTACTGAGGTAGAAAAAACATGGTTAATTACACAGCTTCTAATGCCTCTCTTACACAAATTTTCATCATAGAGTTTCACCACATGGAGTCTGATTTGTTGACCATCCCCTTGCAACCCATTTTTGTAGATGACCTCATGGATCCCATAGAGAAATCCAATTCTGATGATGTTAGTAACAACCTTTTTGTGTATAATTTTGTTTCTAAAGTGCAAGATATTGTTGGGGTTTTGAATCCTTCTCCATTGAAATCAATTGGGAGCCACGATGGTGCATTTGATTCCGCTGTTGTCGCCTAGATGAATATTGTTGATCTATTTGATTCCTTGGATAAATACTTGTTGGATGCTAATTATTGGGTGACAAGCATGTAAACGACTACTCTGGAAGGAGAAAAGAGTGAGTTGGTTAATGAGGATTTTGAGTGAGATGGATATTTGGAAGTTAAAAGAGCAACAAGCTTCTGCGAGATGCATTTTTCGTTTTCAGGGCACTGTGTGAGCTCTCAATGAAGAGTATACCTCAAGAAACTACCTCAGATGACTGACATTGGAGCTATTGAAGTTGCTGGAGTTGTTTTCCGGACGAGTGAGAGATACTGAGTTTGGTTTTGTGCCATGATTGTGCAATTCATCGCTCTTACATTGTGTGTTAATGTTTCTTGGAGATTGAGATGGGATTTAAATTCATTTCTGATCACAATCCACAACTTGAGCCAAGACCCTAGTAAACTCTGTTCATGCATTTTATATGTCCATTTTATATTTACCATTTTTTCCTGTCTTTCGTGGTATCCTGTTCAATTGCTACTTTCAAGTGGTTTCTTCCTGTTTGTCATGGTATCCTGTTTAATTTCTACTTTCAAGTAGTTTCTTCAGTATTTACATTTTGATATATAATATGTTGAGTATTATATATAATATCATTTTTTATAGTTAAGCACTTTTAAATGTTGTAGGCACTATTTACTTTGTCACGGATTGGAAGAAACAACTCCATATTGATGAAAATATAAAACTGTAACTTCCTTTACCAGAATTGCCATCATTATTGTTTGAAAAACCAAGGTACATCACTACTTGAAACATATAATATTCACCTACAAGAAAGTCTATTGATTTCTTAAATGAAGTCTAGTCCACCTTTAAATGATTTGGAACTAATGTTGTAACAATCCCATATGTAAGTGGCTGTTGTAAAATCTTCAAGTCCAGATCTAAGGCTCAGATGGGAATAAACTATGAAGACATAACTAATGAAGATAGGATTACATAAAAAGAGAAATACCCTAGGCTTGCTCTAGTGCAATAAAGTAATTTATAAAATAAGTCCCTGGTATTGGATCCCATAAATCAGTACTCACAGTTGGCAAATTTTCATGCCAATTTTGTTCGTCGCTCAAGTTTCTTACATTAACCCAAACCTGATGCTAACGGAGAATTTGTATGAGACATACTTGGCTACTTAACATTTGTTGACCATAAAATAGTTTTTCTCCATTCCCTTTTACCTCTTCACTTATTTTCTTAGTTTCTTTCTCAGTGCTTGCATGCTTTTTGATTCAGACTTTCTCAATTCAATTACCTCACAATAAATTACCCTTGTTGGAGTCATTAGCAAGGTTTTTTAAATAGCCAAAGGTGAGCCTATTGTTGAGGATTGTCTTGATTGAATACACAAGGAGAAGAACAAGTTGAATGAATGAATACAAGAGTCTCTATCTTCTCAGTGCTTCCTTGCTATTTCCTGCCTTACAATAATAAACCACCCTCGCTTCTATATTTGAGAATCAGAGCTACTTCTTGTTATCCATGTTGAGTGGAGTATATGTATGTTCCTCTGTGCTCTAATTTTCCTTAATTGTGTAATCCTATCCCTCTTGGTACCATTGTTGTTGTGGCCATTTTGTCCTTTTTGATGTAGCATCTTATAGATCATAGTAATATATGGTTTTTAGAGAAAATTAATATTTATTACTCTGTAATTATGCCTTGGTATGGAATTTGACTTGTTTAATTGTTATGAAAAGTATTTAGCTTACTTGTCCCTTTCACCATCAACGAAATCTCAAGTCTCTAGAGCCAGAGCAATTGTTGAAAAGCTATATGTGTTAACTGAAAAGTTATGTGTCTAGTGAGATATGATCAATAGATGGTAAGTATTCCATACCACAATTGGCCTCCCACTTTAGGCTTTATTATGCATACAAGAAATCAGATTATCTTTAACTTCAAGGCTTCCCGGGACCCAAACAATTCTTGTTCATTTTGTAATATTTTGTTCATGTATCACGAAGCCCGGTGATGTAAATTCTTGATTTCATAATCTGAATCATTGTGATTTTGCCGATTAGAAGAGTAGCACCATATCCCCCTTAATTCAGTGTTGAAAGCACGTTAAATACTTACGATGGACCATGCTTGAATATTTATAGATTATAATTTGTAAAGACAAAAACTTGTAATTACCCTAATTGATTTAAGCCAATTGTAAATGAGAACATTGTAATTATATATTAAGTACTAAAAAATGATGGTTTTTGGCTCTATTACATGGAGCAAAAGGGTTTGAACTTACTTACTATAATTGCTTTAAATGTTATTTTTGGCATGTTAATTTTAACATTTCTTGAGGGGCTTTGCTTCTGGAAAAACTATTGCAACTCGTTCAGAACCTAGGATCTTGCTCTTGTAAGTGAAGTAATGGTTATTTCTCAAAGATCAATAGAATTATTTCATTTACTCTTTGATCTATTTATTTCCCACTTACAATACATTTTGTTAGCAATTCTGATAAAGGGTCAGTTTTACCAATCATTTATTAAGGTAAATCAATCCATCGAGGCATTTATTTGGCATATAAAATTATTTCAGTCTGAGAATAATTATGAATTACCTTTGTAGGTACTACATGAAAACTATGGACTTGATATTTGTTTTTTTCTACTATACCTATGACGTTCAGTTTGAGAATAGTCCTGAATTACCTTTGTAGGTACTACAAGAAACATTTGGTCTTGATATTTTCTTTACTTGTGAGTCCAGATTTTCCATAACTCTGAGTATATTTATTTTGGAGGATTCTTAAAGTATCTAACATGTTTATTATGTTACTTTGTATGGAGATTGAAAATTCATATTTATATTTTTGTTTCACTAAATGTGAACCATATACTCACTGCTATCAACAGAAAATTTCCTTAGAGACATCAGTGGAAAATTATAATTAACCTTATATTTAATATTTTTTTCCAATTATTTTTGTCATATTTTGTTGTATGCAATCTGTTTTATTTTTTGGTCTTTATATTTTGTTTACTTGTGAGTCTGGATTGGCCATAACTCTCAGTCTATTTATTTTGGAGGATTCTTAAAGTATCTATCATGTTTATTATGCTACTTATTAAATATTATTTTTATTTTACTTTGTATTGACATTGAACATTCATATTTATCTTTTTGTTTCACTGAATGTGAACCATATACTCACTGGTGTCAATAGGAAATTTCCTTAGAGACATCAGTGGAAATTTATATTGAACCTTATATTTAATTTGTTTTTCCAATGATTGTTGTCATATTTTGTTGTATGCAATCTGTATTTATTTTCTGGTATAATGTCTAACTGTTTGGGTAATATGGTACTCTAATTTGACTACTATGAATATTCATTAAAACAAGAAGTCTTTTATTGCAGGAGATGCCATTACTAAGGAAGAATTGGAAATGCAGCTTGGGTACTTCACCTTGCATGGGTTTCATGTGGATTGTTTTTAAAATGTTCACTCCTTTATCATTTGATATATTTGTTTGAAAATCTTAATTTTTTATGTAGTATTGTGAACACGTTTGTGATTGTCCTTCCCATTAATTTGCTAAGGATGCAATATGGGTTCTTCTGATAGATCTTAAAAAGAAATTCAGGTTGGACAAAGGCCTTGGAGAGACATACTCATGTACAACATGTAGAAGGCCACTATTCAAAGTTACCTTCAAGACACCTGCAAATTCCACTGTTGGGCATTAGATGGTCGAAGGTGAACAAATGGTCGGGCATATAAATGCAGGAGTGGATGCATTGTCTCAAAATCAATATGAAGATATCTTATTTGCGAGCCCATTTACTACTCAATGATGGAATTCCGTTGGCATGGGCATGTTAAGGTTTGTGCTCCTTTATCTTTCAAATTGAACTCCTTTTATCTCGGTTTAATTTGGGCAGCTTGTTACATTTGAAATCAACATTTTTGACTATGAACATAACTCATTCTAATTTCGTTGCATATTGCTTCAATGGTCATTTCTATTATGTTTTCTTCTAGAAATGCCCCAATTGGTTGTGTTATGTGAAGTGATGGACACATACTAGAGAAGGTCCTAATTGGTACTTCAATGGTATTTAATTTCTTTCATGTTGTTTTCTGTGTCAATTCTTATACAACATTCCTTAGTTTTCAAAGTTTAATAGTGTCACAGTTGATGGAGAACTATGGAAGTTTTAATAATGTATCATTTATGCATAAATACAAATGAATTTGGATCATCTTTTTATTAGGGTCTAACTCAACCCCTGGGCATTTATTTTCCACGGGGTTGTATAAATCTACCATTTATGGTATATTACCGTCTAAATAATCTCTTGGATCTTTCCAATTGTAATTGTTCCTAATTCAATTACATATCTCCAATGAATATTTGCATGTTATAGTATCTAAATATTTGTATACATAAAGAGATGGATAGTGATAAATCAAACACAGTGAGATGTTTTTGTGATTTCTTTCACGAAGTTCACATCTCTGCACTCTATTTCTGACATCAAGAAAAAAAATATTGATGCAATCAAGGTTAGTAGCACTCATATTATTGCATATCATCTTTAGAAATGGTGATTTTTATTTTAGAAAGGAGTTTGGAATGGAGAGAAAGGGTTGAATATGATCTTTAGTTGTTTAGGGAAATTCATCCATGACATGGAAAAGAAACATTTGAGGCTCATGCATCATGCAAAATAGTCAACTTTTAAAATGACTCTAGCGTAGATGAGATAAAATGAAGCATACACATCTTGATATAATTTCTAAATCTGATAAACATTGTTGGTTTATAGATGCAATTGTATGGATTTGGCTTGATTAACTCTCTTACAAATTAAGTATGCTTTCTGGAATCACTGTGCACCTCTTGTTTCTACTAGTGAGTATGAAGTAATATTGTTGATGTGAACGATAAGCCAAAGACTTTAGTGGAATAATTGACTATATTGATAAGAAATCAAGAGACACATGGAGAACATGTTGTCCTGGTCCTAAAGGCCACCAAGCAGATCAAGCTAAAAGGTTTTTATCATAAATTTAAAAATTAACTAGTGGTTCTTTGCTTAGGAGTTCCTTTCATGGTGTTCACTACATATTTATGTCACCCACAAGGTTCACATCGAGATTCTACTATGAGATTAGTACAAAAGTTGGAAATGTACAACTTCATTGTCTAATGTACACATGGAGAAGGCCTAATTGGATAGTCTAGAAACCACTATGGAATTGGCCTTCCTATAGATGCTATACTAAATATTACATTTTTCCATAGAAGGATATAACAAAGGTGTTTCTTATACACCACATGAAAGAAATGATTCCCATAGTTTAGAAGCATTGAGGAGTCTTAACCAAACATGGATATGCTACACTACAATAAACACAGGTGGTTACTATGTTTACACAATTTCCAAGAATATTGATGAGGATGTTATTCATAGGGAGAATGCATTGAAGTTGTTATTGGAAGTGTGCAATTGAACTCTAGTATTGAAATTTATGTTGGTGGACACTTACTATCACAGGAAATGATAACTCAGGCTGTGAGACATACTTTGATTCTCATTAATTTTCATTGGAGGATTTCCATAGTTCAAGTGCAACAATCACAAAAACAAAAAAATAAACAAACTATTTCATGCCTTTGGTTGGAAAATAGTGGACATAATCAGGTGTAGCACACCTTTTCTCGGCCTTTAAGTATAATGGCTACCATTTTTTGTTCTTTAGGGCTCATGTAATTGCTCAGGCATATCTTATGAGGTAGTTCCTTGTTAATGTTTGATCAGGTGCTTAGAATTAAGATCAAAACTCAAAGTGTTATAATCTTGTCAAACTCAGCTTTATATTGAAGAGATTGTCATTCTGAATCTAATGGTACTGAAATCCGAGTTCATATGGAGAAGTTAGAGCAAGTCAAAGATCCAGTTTAACTTGCCTACATGGCAGGATCGGGATGATGTGGCAAGTCTTTAACGAATAAGGAGGCGCCAAGTGGTAGCCTTCCATTGGCTCTCACAAATCACATATCGCAAATCGCATATCACAATGGTAAGTGTTTCAGTGTTACAAGTAGGCCCCCACAAGTTCATGGTTGCAATGTGATGCAATCGCATATCGCAATCGTATCAGCAACAAGAATCAGCCTTAGTGCATTGGAGTTCTGATAGCGATAGACCCTAGACCTGATAATATTATATTCCACAATTTGAAGTCCCAACAAGTCCACAATCATATTGTTTCTGTGTAACAAAACCTCAGGTGTTGAACTTGCTGATTGCGATAAGCAGGAGGTTCCGGACGTAGGGTATTATAAGTTGCAGTTAATTAACATGTCGGGTCTGCAAAACCACATATCAATTTTTCATTGTGTTAAGAGTTTGCATCTTAGCCGATTTTGACTACAATATGGCCAATAGGATATGGCCCATGGTGCAACAAAATTATTGCCCAGTTAGAGGATTTTGGGGCTAATTTGTAGTTTTGTGCTGGTTTTGTAGCATTTTTTGGAACGAATAGTGGGAGAACTACAAGAAGTCATAATTCTTTCAGTTATTATCCAAACAGGATGCAAAAATAGCCTATTCTGGCAAATTTTGGTATTCTAAACTCATTGAGACATGTTTCAAAGGCATCTAAGCATTTTTAGCACACTTTTGATGTAATTTGAGCATAATAGAGAGGACCAAGATGTTGGAAGTTGGACCAAGGAGACATAACCCAAGAGGGGTGAACTCCTTTATCATGTTCTTGTTGTGTGTAGTATATTGATGTCCATTGTTTTTATATTTCTACTGTTCAACATATGTTTTTATGTTAAATTGTTTATAACATTTACATAAGAAACTGTCATAGGAATCTGTTAATTGCAAAAGGTTTTGGAATCCTTAAGCACTTGAAAAGAAAATGATAAGCATCTTGGGTTTATTTCTAAATGGGGAATTAACACAACATTACTAATCTACTCCAACTCAGATCAAGTTTGTATCAGATTTCTGGTTTTTCTTACTAGATTTTCTTTGTGAAGGAGGGATTTAATTGCTTGCAAGTTTATGTCATGTTCACAAGGTTAAATCTCAAAAGAGGTAAAGGAACGCTGGTTGAATGTCTTGAAATTGGGCCAAAGGGGTGAAGAGCGAGGTTGCCAAAGTCTTCTACACCAGTTTAGCCTCAAGTTGCAGAAGTTGCGGTTGAGATTCCAACACTAGTACAACCTCAAGTTGTAGTTGAGTCTTCAGAGACCATGTCTCATGAAGGAGAACCTATCATGACAAAATATGATAAGACCTTCAGAAAAGCTTTCTTTGATATGATAGAGATGAATAACGTCCTCTATGAAGAGAGGAATAACAAACTACAAGGAGAAAGTTCTAAGCCTCCCAATGGAGAAGGATCTTGAGGAGGAGGTAATGGAAAAGAAGATAAAGGAAAAGGAGGTAATGGGAATGGAGGAAAACCTCGACCATCTCCACCATCTTCTTCATCTTCTTCTTCGAAAGCATCTTCAAAATCTTACACCAATACTACCGTTACTCATACTCATCATCATTCTTCAAAAGGGGTTGGTAAATCACCTTTTTCTGAAGCTTGATGTTAAATTTGAGTTTCCTATGTACAATGGAGAAGTTAATGCAGAGAAGCTGGATAACTGGATTCATCAGCTAGAGGTGTATTGTAGAATTCAGAACCTTCAAGAGGATGATATCAACATTCAGTTGGCTTCATTGAGAATGGAGGGTGCAACACTTGTATTGTGGGAATCAAGGACTCAAGACGATATCAAGAAACATGGCAAGATCTCTATTACTTGGTTTGATTTCATTTCTTTTATAAAAAGACAGTTCTACCCTTTAGCTCATATGAAAAAAACCATTATGGTTTGGAAAAATTTCAGAAAGTTGAAAGGTCGAAATGTGCAAGAGTATATTCAAGAGTTTAGGAAAAGATCTCTTATGCTAGGAGTAGACTTACAGTCACAAGATACCTTGCTGAAATACATAGGAGGGTTGCATAGCTATCTTCGACATACCATTCTTATGTTCAATCCCACAAATCTTGATGAGGTTTGTGTTCAAGATACACACCTCGAAGCAAGAGGGAAAAATATACAGGAAGAAGGTAAGAAGAAGCCATTTCAGAGTGTTGAAAAGGGGAAGAAGTTTAAAGGAAAGCACAAGAAAAATTCTTATGTTAAGAAAGAAGGGGAGAAACCCGTGTGAGAGAATTGTTCCAAGGAAGGACATGATGAAGCACATTGCTGGAAGCTTCATCTGGAATTATGACCGAAGAAATTCAACAATAAAGGGAAACAAAAGACCAATGTTGCTACACAACAAGACTTGGGTTCAGACTCAGGGGATGAAACAAAAATCGTAGCCACAGTCACCAAAGGGGAATCCGTGGCTAAAGCAACCAAAGAGGTTAGCAAAGAGGAAGCCGTAGCAAGTACCAGTGCAACAAATAATATCCACAATCTTTCAAATGAGGAAAACCAAATAGAGATGTTCCATATCTGAGTTATTTGGAAGCATACAAAAATCGACACGTTGTTTGACAGTGTATCTCAGGCCAACTTAATTTCTACGGATTTAGTCAAGAAATTGAATCTGGAAATTGTGCCTCATCATAAACTGTAGCCGTTGGGTTGGATAACCAAGGATACCAATTTGAAGGTCACACGGAAATGTGTTTTTAGATTTTCAATCACCGCCAATTTCATTGATGATGTTGAATTAGATTTTGTGTAATTGGATATCCCAGGAATTGTGTTGGGAAGTCCATATTTGTATGATAGGAAGGTTGTTTTCCACATATTTGAGAACAAATATCATTTTTTCAAAGATGTAGTGGAGTAAATTGTGAGAGCTCATCGTAGAAATCTTAGTCTATCTTTGACACGCATAGGTGAAATGAAACGATTGGTTAATTCTAGCAAGAGTCTTGTTCTCCTCATGATCAAGCAAAAAATTGACATGCAGCAGGAATCCTTTGCAAGCTATGATGTGATGTTGAAAGCTGAATTGGTTGATGTGGTTAATCAATATGGGGACATGTTTCAAGAACCAAATGGACTACCACCAAAAAGAGGAATTTAGCACGAAATTCAGCTACAGCAGGACTATCCACTTCCAAACATTGGTATGTATCGAATGTCAATTCTGGAAAGTTTAGAAATTAAGAAACAAGTCCAGGAATTGTTGGATAAAGGTAATTCATCCCTCTACTTGGCCATGTGATTCACCAATTGTATTGGTACGCAAGTAAGATGGAATGAGGCCCATGTGTGTAGATTATAGAGCTTTAAATAAGATCACAATAAAGAATTAATACCCATTGCCCATAATAGATGATTTTCTAGATCAATTGAAAAAAGAAAAGTATTTTATTAAATTAGACTTCAGAAGTGGATATCATCAAGTTAGAATACTTGAGGAGGACATATGGAAGACTACTTTTAAAACCAAATAGATATTGTTTGACTCACTGGTTATGCCTTTCGGTCTTTGTAATGCCCCAACTACATTCATGAGAGTTATGAATGATGTTTTAAGATCATTTCTTGATGAGTTTGTAATTGTTTATTTAGATGATATTTTGATATTCAACAAATCACGAGAAGAGCATGTCATGCAGGTTAGGAAAGTTTTGGATATCATGAGAAAAGAACAGTTATTTCTGAAGATTTCAAAATGTGAATTCGGGAAAACTACCTTAGTGTATTTGGGCCACATATTTGGAGGAGGTGAGATGAAGATTGATCCTTATAAAGTTTCAGTCATTGTGAATTGGCCAATACCCAAATCAGTTACAAAAGTAAGGAGTTTTTTAGGAGAAGCGCAGTATTAGAGGAAGTTCATTTCCAGTTTCTCCTCCATAGCAGCTCCACTACATGCATTGACCAGCGTGAAGGTTGCCTTCCAGTAGGGAGGAAAACATCAAAAATCATTTGATGCTTTGAAACAAAAGATCAGTTCAGCCCCAGTTTTGGCATTGTCGGATTTCAAACAACCCTTTGAAATACAGACAGATGCAAATGACTACACCATGGGTGCAGTTCTTTTACAACATGATAAGCCCATTTCATTTCATTCTAATATTTCTAATGGTTTTGTTATAAACTATCCTATGTATGATAAAGAGCTTTATGCATTAGTATAAAGTGTGAAGAAATGGAAGCATTATTTGATGGGAAAATAAACCATTATTCACATCGATCATCATTCTGCAATATCTGCAATCTCAAACTAAATTGCAGCAGTCAAGGCACTTTCGTTGGATGGGCTCTTTACAGCAATTCCACTTGGTAATCAGGTACAATAAAGTTATATAGAATAGATTTTTTGATATGATTTCTAGACCAATTGTAAATATAGCCATTTTACTCAAGAATAACTATGTTTTGCCTGAAAGTTATGTTGAATATGCACAGGATGCTAACTTTCAAGAGGTATATTTAAACTTGAGTCAAGGCCACCAAGTTGAGGAATTAGACTACCATGTACATGATAATATGTTGTATCATTTGGGAAAACTTTGTGTTCCACGGGGAGAGAGAGTAAATGTCACAAGGGAAGCACACACTTCTCTTATTGCTGGACATTTCAGTGTAAGTAAAACAGTGGAAAATATTCGGAGGTATTTTTATTCACCTCATATGCTTGAAAGTGTGTCATGTTTGATAAAAGGTTGTTCATTGTGTGTATTCAGTAAGCCTAGTAATAGGAAACTAGGATTGTACACACCATTTCCAGTGCCTTCAAGAACATGGGAAAGTGTTTCTATAGATTTTGTAGGAGGTCTTCCTTTGTCAATGAAAGGTCATGATTATTTGTATGTAGTTGTGGATAGGTTCAGCAATATGTGCATGTTAATGCCTTCTAAAAAGCAAATTACAGCTGAACAAACAACTCAACTTTTCTTTCAGAATGTATGGGTTCATTTTGGATTGCCTACTTCTATTGTAAGTGATTGTGATTATCAATTTGTTGGGAATTTCTAGTCATGTTTATGGAACTTGATGGACACCAAGTTGAAGAAAAGTATAGCCTTTCATCCACAAATAGATGGTCAAACTGAAGTGGTTAACAGGACAGTCATTCATTCACTAAGAGGATATTGCAACAAACATCCTAAGTTGTGGGATGAACAATTTCATTATATTCAACATGCTTAAAACCAAGTGAAACACTCTTCTACTCTAACTTCACCTTTTGATGGATGTCTTGGTTATTTTCCTAAAATGCCTTTGGATTTCATCTTTGAAAAATATGTAGTTGTAGATGGGCATAGTGACATAGATAGGGCAAAGAAATTCATTGGGAAAATTTAGTTGATTCACCAAAAAGTTCAAGAACAACTAGAAAAGAGTCAAGGCAAGTATAAGGCAAGGCATGATAAGCATCGTGTGGATTATCAGGTGCAAGTAGGTGATGAATTTTGGCTATACATTAGCAAGGAAAGGCTTCAAGGTGAAGGTAAAAAGATGAAACCAATTCGTTATGGTCCATTTGAAATCTATTTTGCTGTTAATGTTGAAAATTTGAGATTGTATGAACCTTCTTTGGTTGAAGATCAAGGAGAGAATGTCCAAATTCCATCTATTGAAAACTTTTCTTCTTAATACCTTGATATGCTTCAACAATACATTATACTTGATAGAAGGACAAGAACAACTAAAAGAGGAAATAGTGATTATCTTCGGGTGGGTCCCAAATGTACACATCCATCAAAGGCCAATGGACTGAAGTGGGGAAGGTGAGGAAATAGTACCCTCATCTGTTCAATAATTGAATGTGATCCTTTCGGGGTCCAAAAGGTTTCCAGTGGGGAGGAGTGATCAGGTGCTCAGAATTATGGTGAAAAATCATAGTGCCAGAATCTTGTCAAATTCAGCTTTAGATTGAAGATCTCGTCATTCTAAATCCAATAGTGTGAATGACACTCAAATCTGAGTTCATATGTAGAAGTCAGAGCAAGTCAAAGATCTGGTTTGACTTGCCTACGTGGCAGGATTGGGATGATGTGGCAAGTCTTCAGCGAATAAGGAGGCGCGAAGTGGTAGCCTGCCATTGGCTCTCGTAAATCATATATTGTAAATTGCATATCATAGAGGTAAGTTTTTCAGTGTTACAAATTGCCCCCCGATAGGTTCAGGGTTGCGATGTGATGCAATTGCATATCGCAATCACATCGGCAACAAGAATCGGCCCCGGTGCAGTGGAGTTCCAATAGCGATAGACCCTAGACCCGATAATCTTATATGCCAAAATTTAAAGTCCTAGTGGGTCCGCAATCATAGTGTTTCAGTGTAACAAAAGCTTCGGGTGTTGAACTTGCTCATTGCGATAAGCGGGAGGTTCTAGACACGAGATATTATAAGTTGCAGTTAATTAACACGTCGGGTCCGCAACACCACATATCAATGTTTTGCTATGTTAAGAGCCTGTAGCTTAGCCGATTGCGATTGAAATATGGCCGACAGGATATGGCCCGTGGTGTAGTGAAAATTTTGCTTGGTTAGCAAATTTTGGGGCTAATTTGTAGTTTTCTGCCGATTTTGGAGCATTTTGTGGAACGAATAGTGGGAGAATTGGGAGAAGTCATAACTTCTTCACTTATTATCCAAATGGGATGCAAAAATAGTATATTCTAGTATTTTTTGGTATTTTGAACTCATTGAGACAATTTTCAGAGGCATTTGAGCATTGTAAACACATTTTTTTTTATGTAATTTGAGCATAATAGAGAGGCCCAAGCCATTGGAAGTTGGACCAAGGAGACGTAACCCAAGAGGGGTAAATTCCTTTATCATGTGTTTGTTATGTGTTGTATATTGATGTTCATTGTTGTTATATTGCTGCTGTTCAGCATATGTTTTTATGTTAAATTGTTTATAACGTTTACATAAGAAACTCTCATGGGAATCTATTTATCACAAAAGTTTTTGGAATCCTTAAGCACTTGAAAAGAAAATGATAAGCATATTGGGTTTATTTATGAATGGGTAATTATCATAGTTACTAATATGATCCAATTTAGATCAATGTTAAGCAGGATGGCAAGGCCAAACCTGATGGTTGTCTTGTGATCCCTCCACATGGGTTATTCCAATCCCTGTATTAAGAAGTATTATGAAGGGCTTCTCATGAATTCAATATTTCCTTCATTTGTTTCTAGAAACTTATTTGAATCCTGAATAAATTGAGGTGCAGTGTATAACATTAAGCGTTTCTTGGTCTTGTTTCGTTCCACTTGATTCATTGTTGATACCAAACAACGTTGTCTGAAATTTGAATGTTAGGTTTAAAGGCACCATTAAATCCTTTCACATTTGAAGTCTATCTTCTAAAATGCATTGCCTCTTCATTTCCACTGGCATGTCCACATAATAATCTATATGGTTGACTATAATGGATATAGGTTAGAGTGGAAATATCATCCCTTTATTGGAAATCACTGGCTGAGATGTTAGCTCTCATTCAGTCAAAGTGCCCACTTGAGGAGATATTGAATTGTGTCACTACCAAGTTGATGACTGAAATATAGTGTGGATGTCTTTTTTGCATATAGACCTTGTGGAGTAGGAGTATCCTCTCTGTGGACAAAGACGATCCCTCTAGCCCAAGAGAGTGGGTCTAGTCGCAAACAAGACAATCTAATGTAAATTTCCTTAGATTAGAATCGAATAAGAGGGCCTACCTCTTATAATGTTAATCCACTTGATGGTGACCTTGCTTCCTTGCTCGAGCTTCCTTTTTCTCCTTTCGTTCAAACACCTGAAACAAACATGCAAGAAACAACAACAAACGTGATAGCATAAAATCGAATTCAATCTACTTAAAAGGTCAAGGATTTTTAATATATCAAATGTAATATTACACACAATATAGGAAATAAACCATTAGTTGTACTAATATAAACTTCAAAGAGAAATACAATTGGAGCCTTGATGTTGTAGGTTCCCTTTGTCATGTTTGGGTTCTAGCACCACTACAAGAATCTCATGATTCACCCTCAAAATGATGGAAGTTCAAGGCCTCTTTCCCTTTGCTCCAAACCAAACATTATAATCTTATTCTCCCTTCACACACAAACTAGAAGGCTAAGGTTCTCAACATGGCTATTAAGATTTTTAGATTATTTCCATCCCTTTCATTAGCTAGCCGAGGTTGTAAAATGAGGAGTTTATATATCTTTGATAGAGGGGAAATGGATCCTCTTATGGTGGAGAGGCCTTATCCCTTTTGGTTTGTTCCATTTTAATAGGGGTAAGGAGCCGAAATAGTCTCTCTCAGATCTATCTTGCTCATCCATTTACCATACTTCCATTCATGAAGCTTTTAAACCTGGAAGCTTCGACTCCCTTTTTAAAAACTTTCCAAAAGAGGGTTGGCGCAGGTCATGAATGGTTAACCAGCACTTTTTGGCACTAGGCCTAGTGTTAGACTCTGCAAATCAGTGCAGGGAAGACACTGAGTGCTAGCGTCGGTCTTGAAAACTAAGCTTGAAGCAATATTTTGGGAAATGATGTAAGAGGGAAATGTTCTACAGATGAAGAGGGATGTAGGGACATGTTCTTCATGGAAGGAAAGCATATGAGGGTCACTATAGAGGTCCTCTAGGATCAAGGAATGGGTAGTACAGGGACATTGACAAAATGATGTGTAATAGATTTGCGTGTTTCTCATCACATTGAGCCATGAATGCATTGTTCCTTTTTTTCTGATAAATTTTGATGTGATCTGTCCAACAAGAATATTGCAACTCATTCTTTTATTTTAATAGAAAACTTAAAAGTGGATTATTTTGTTCCAAACTATGTATACATATAAATGTAATTTATTGTGTCTTTGTTTATGAAAATTTATACTAGCTTAGAATACTAAATCAAAAGAAAGTTTACTAATGTCCAATGAGAGAAAGTTTATTAATGTCCACAAGTGACCGAAATAAGTTAATGGGACTATATTAGAGAGTTCAAGTCACAATAGCAGTGTGGGAGTTCCAAAGCATGCAACACATACCCGTGGATTGAATGCTTCAATTACCATGGGGAGGTACTATGGAATTTTCGTAGAGAGTGGAAATGCCTTCCCTTAGTGTTGGAGTATGACTGCATAGTGCATGTATATTTGTGTGTATAATATTCATGTCTTGTAGGTCTAAGAAAGGTCAGAACTTCAATAGATCTTGCAACAAAGTTTCATGCTAGAATATGTCTACATAAAGGCAAAGAGTCCATCTGATGTGAAGTGGAATCCCACCACATAACATAGTAACCTTTTACTATTGTTCAAATGTGTTCCACTGTGGGCATGGAAAATTGCATTTTCAAACACTATATATCTAAGATTTAACACTATAATTTATGACAAAAAATTTAGCGTCGTAAGAATTTGCACAGTTTTTGGTTTGAATAGCCTATGTAGGTAGCTCTCCCGTCTCCCTTGACAAAAGTAACATTTCAATAAACTAAAAAATTAATCTTAGAAATGTGTGCAACTGCAAACACATGACACAAGAAAACATGTTGGAAATGATATATTTATTTCATAGATAACATATGATTTGGGAATAGTGAATAATGAGTATGTAAAAAATAAACAAGAAACCACATGGTGTGGCTATGGGCTCTCGTCTATCCCCCATAGTTGCCAACATCTTTATGGAGCACTTCGAACAGAAAACTCTTAGGTCATTTCCATACACCCCTGAAGAATGGAAAAGGTTTGTCGATGACATATTTGCCAAATGGAGTCATGGAAAAGAAAAACTTGACCTATTCCTCAATCACTTAAACAACCTTTTTGACCATATAAAATTCACCATTGAAATTTAAAATAACAACCAGCTTCCCTTTCTTGATATCCTTCTAACCAAAAAAGAAGGGTCACTTGGCTTCCAATTCTATAGAAAGAAAACCCATACAGAATAATATCTACATGCTAATTCTCATCACCACCCTAAACAGAAGATTGGCATCATTAGGACCTTAACCACTAGGGCGGCCAGAATATCTAACCCTAACCATTTAAATGATGAACTCAACCATCTTCACAAAATGTTTGAATTTAATGGCTATAATAGGAATACCATTAAGAAATCCATGCACCTATCCCTAAACAAGAATAATAATGAGATCAAAGATCAAAATTTATCAACTCCTAAGGTCTCCCTTCTGTACATAAAAGGCACCACTGATAAAATTACTAAAATTCTTAATAAACACAACATTAATGTAGCCTTCACCCCTACCAACACCATCAGACAATTATTCAACTCAGTCAAGGATCCCATAAACCCTAACCTTCAAAAAGGTGTTTATGTTATTCCTTGCTCATGCAGAAAAGAATACATAGGTGAAACAGGTAGATCTCTTAACATCAGAATTAAAGAACACACTGCTGACTTAAGAAGAGAAAGAACCTCAAAATCAGCCTTAGCAGAACATGTTCACTCTTCCTCTCATTACATCTACATGGAAGAAGTCAAACTAGTTAGAAAAGAAGACCATTACCTTAAAAGGAAAATCAAAGAAGCCATTGAAATAGAAAAAAGGAAGAACAACTTAAACCGAGACGATGGATTAAAACTAAGCAACACCTGGAATCCTTTACTTGAAACCTTAAAGAATCAATAATCAACTCATATCCCTTTTAATATTTTAATCCCTTCTCTCTCATTAAAATTAATAAAATGTAAATCAAAACAACACAGAAACATTATCTAACATCCTCCTTAAACAGTAAAACAAAAATAAATATAATCATATAAATAAATAATTGGCTATTTCATAACTAATCATTTGATAATATTAAAATAAACTAAAATCATAGTTTATTAATTATAATATTATAGTAACATGTGAATTTAAATTAAGCATATAGTTGTAATATCTCAAATTAAAATAAGTAGAAATTAACAATAGGAATTATATATAAAATTATAGTGAATTAATTAATTAAATAAACAAATTAATTAATTAATTAAACAATATTTAATTAATTAAACAAATTATTTAATTAATTAAACAAATTAATTAAATAAAAAATAATCAGTTAATTAATTCAAAAAATAAAAAATTAATAAATAAAAAAAAATGAATATTAAAAAACTAATTGGATAATGGCTGACCTAATTTATTAGATTAATTCTTTCATATCCTATATATATACCCTAAACTATAGCTCATGGATACATCATTAATATCTTTAGCATATGTATTGACACATCCCTTGATGATGGACTCACTTGGTAGTCCGAAACGTTGTGTTCATAGAAATCTATAACAGGTCATTCCTCCTCTATTTAAAAGAAACCACATGTTATCGGTTCAACAAAATGGACTCATAGATATAGACAAAGATGATCATTAGGTTGTAGAAATAGAAGCCTGCACTATTTTTACAGTCCATAACATCAACATAAATCACTTAGATTAATTCTGTCAAACATAACAAGAGTGGATACAAAGAAACTGAAGGATCTGCACTCCTTCAACTTTGTCATTTCCAGCGTTTTTGTAAACCAGTAGAGTGACAGATTGTTGGATAGTAACTATGAGTTGTTCAAACTGTTCTTTGTTGTAGCTAGGCAACAATAAACCTTAAATAATCAGGTAAGCTATAAAAGCCCATATTTTGACAAGCTAAATGGACACATTCAAGCTCATTAAGAAGGAAATCTATGTAAGCTTACAGACCAACCAGACTAATCCTCGCAAATTATAAGGGTACCTTTTGTTGGGCAATTTATTTGCTTCAATTGCTTTCATTAAATTATCAACCAGGGAAACTCGTAAGCTTGTGATGGTGCTAGCAAAATATATGCAGGAGTAGGCAACTAACACTATGTCTAACTAAATTATTTACGATTCAATATAATATGCAAGGGAAGAGGCTCCTAATTAAGGAGGTCCTGGTTGTCGTTCCCTATAGTATCACAGAGAAATCATTGATTACATAAAACCAGAAACTTGAAATAAAGACAAGGGAATGAACTTTAATTATTGTTCAGATTTGAATAGAGAGAAGGACTAACTTAGTCCCTTGATTGTCCCCTCATATACTAATCCAAACTAAACTAAGATTGATTCATAAGCATAAGAAATGAAATACTTGAAACATAAAAGCAAAAGAATGAATTTCAATTATCAGACAAATCAAATGGAGAGAGAGCCTAACTTAGACCCTTGGTTATCCCCTCATATGATACTTGAAACATAAAAGCAAAAGAATGAATTTCAATTATCATGCAAATCAAATGGAGAGAGAGCCTAACTTAGACCCTTGGTTATCCCCTCATATGCTGATAAGATTTAAAACTCATTCATCAATCACAAACAAATCCTCAAACATCTAAGCAATTAAATGAAATAAGATCTATTATGAAATAAAATGTTCCTTTGATCCTTTTAGGGTGAGCTCAATTCTCTTAAGAACAAAGTGACAAATTACTCCATTTACTACACTAAGACAACTTATATCTAAAACTACATAGTGGAAATATATGAAAAATGAAGCTTTATTCTATTCCATCATAAGTTGGATACATGCTCCAAGAGTCCTCCCTTTGGAATGGAGGAGTTACTCCTATTTATACAATGGGATGAGATAACAAACTCATAATGATCCACTAATCTCTCTTTAGTTCCATACATTTCTCAACCATCTAGACACATAACCCTATCCTCCATGATCTCCTCCATGAGGTCCATGATCTTCTCCATAAGATCATGATCTTTTCCATTAGGCTTATCTTATCAAATTCGAATTTGATCATTCAAGGCCACATAAAGATGCCCTGGAAGCTTCCTTTGTACCTACACATGTCAACAAACTCATTCTAATTGTTAGGTATAAATATAAGCATATTATTTTCTAAAGTTTAGCCATAAATCCACTTTAAAATGTTAAGAATTAATAAACTTTGGAAAAACATAGTTATAACCCAATAATGAGGTAAATGTAATGATGTGGAGGTGGAATGGAGGTGACATGAAGGTAAAATGTGAAGATATTGGTGAATAATGGAGTGAAAATAAGGACAATTTTGAAGCCCAACATACCCCCAAACTGAAGGTATTACATGTCCTCATGCAATCTATTACATTACTTTTTGGTACTTGAGCTTTGGCTTAAACGCTGCATGATATCATTTACATAACTTTTGCAAAGCGTTATTTTGATGAACTACAACTTGGTTGGTTCTTGTGTTTCAACCATATTTTGTTTGTTGCATTCAATGTATGATCTTTGCATATTGATAATGTGATTTTTATTGCAGAGTATTTTTGTTGGAATGCATCATGGTTGGTTCTTGTGTAACAACCATGATTGTGTTGGCATCCAATTAACTTTTAAATACTTTTGTCAAAGCCATTTGTATGCTCATGTAATAGTGAATATATTTTGAAGGTAAGTGGATTTTAAAATGTGATATATGAATGTGGATGTTATATGAATGTGGCAAAGTATGTATGTAAATGTATCCTTCCCCTTAAACGGATGGTTTGGGCAGTTATGTGAAATGGGGAAAGGAAGGGGAAAGGAAGGGGAAAGGAAGTGAAGTTTTTCCAAAAATTATTATTCTAACTTTTCAAGGTTTTAATGGTTAAAAGTTAGAAAATATCATACCTTAACTTACCCTTCCAAAAATGGATGAGAGTTGTGTACGTGTGGCTGCAAAAACAGTTGTTCATAGTCTTCTTTACTTGGTTTTGAAAATGGTGGATGAAATCGAAAAAGTGAATATTTTATTGTTGCTGCATCTGCTGTTGAATCTGTTGTTGGATCTTCTACTGAATGTTCGGAATCTGCTGCTAAATGCGGCTGAAAATGTATAAGGCTTGGAAGGTATACAAAATATAGAAGTTACATTTTCCCCGCAGCCTTATTTATTGACTTGTCGTCAAGTGATGACAAACTGAAAAGCAATGAACGAAAATTGGCTTCATCTGCTACAAAATATGGGTCCTCAAGTCTTCAAAGCTCGATGGCACAAATCTTACTATGTGATTAAATGTGTCGATGTCGAACATAGCAAGAAGTTGTTGACTTAGTGGCCATTAAGGAATGCCCCTAGCCAACACAAGAGCTCCCACCATTGATTCCAATGGGAGTCAGGATGCCTAACACATTTTTGTAGGTACGAATAAATTTGTCATGGTCGAGTCACCTACAAGATCCAACGAACAAGGGATATTAATGTACTCCCATTGTTCATTGGAAAGAGTACTTTCCATTAAGGCATGCAAGCCTCTAGGTGTTTTTTCAATGATACTTAGACTCTAGGACTTTGACTCAAGCAGGGTCTTATTGGCGAAAATGAAGGGGAATGGTAATGACAAGGAAAATGGCAATAAGCTTGTAAGGAATGGATGTAAGGAAATGCATGGTGTATGAATAAGAACTCTTGCTGTGAAAAATGGATATGGAAATGTCATGCTTACAAGTGGTAGAATTCAAAATCTTTTTCAGAAAGGGAGGTGGAAGGTAGTGGTTGTGGAGATGGATTTGTCTTCAGAATGTTTCATGAATTTAGTCTTTGGAAGACTAATTGTCATCACAATGAAATCTCCTTAATGATCACTTTGTTATCCTGTAACCTGTAAAAAAAACTTGGCAGAAAGAAAACATAAGTTTGTTCAACAAGAATTGTGCATTTCCTTCATGATTATTATGCAAAAATTTCATACCAAATAAAACAGATTTAAGAAAAATCAAAGTGTTGAAAGTAACTCAATTCATTGTATGAGTTTCAATCCATTCTTAAAAATAACCATGTAAAATAATACTCCCTGTCAGATAACTCAGGAAATGTGCTCGGCAAAAAGATTGACATTAGAAATATCTGTTGTGTTCTGCATATTAGTATGTCACGTAAAAGCATTTAACAGAAGGATGTGATGAGTTAATGCCAACTTGAAGTTATCGAAACAAGAATCCTCCAATGTTTGATAAATCGATTTTTGAAATTTGTTTCCAAGTATTCCATTTTTTTATTTTCAAAGCTGTGTGAATTTTTTTATTTTTATTATATATATATATATATATATATATATATATATATATATTTTTATTAATTAATTAATTAATTTATTTTGTTTTGTCATTTATTTATTTATATTTAAAAAAAAAAAAAAACAACAACAACAACAAATGTTAAAAAGAATATATCAAAAGTAATAAATAAATGAAAACAATTTTTTTATGTTTTATGTTGATTTTCTTTATTTATTTAGATTTTTTTTTTAAACAACAAATTAAAAAACTTAAATTTTTTTAATTTGTTATTTAAGTTGAGATTTTTTTAAAGTTGAAAATCAACAAATTTTTTTATTAAAACTTAATAAGGAAAAATTCTAAAAATAAACTATGTTTTAGGATGGGAACTATTCAGTGAGGGAAGAGGCCACATCCACTGATCATTAGGTCCTAGTGAATCGATGGAGGACTCAAATGACACAGGGGATGTTTCCTGCTGTTGGCGAGATATCAACTCAACTGAACCTGGAGATAGCCTCTTCACTTTCAACCTGTTTGATGTTGAATCCGGCTCGCTGATGGATGAAGCAACAAGTGAACTCGGACCTACAATTCTCAGAGACAAGGGTTTTCCATCATTGGCAGAGGCATGCCTCAACTTGGAAGCCAGTGCAAACAGGCTAGAAGCCAGGTTGCTATCCTCTGTGCTACTACCTAGGGGTAGAGGTATCTGGAGCGGCTGCCTTAGATGGAGCTCCCTTGCACCTTTAACAGTCACAACGGCTTCATCTGCTAGCATTACCTTCTTCAATATTCCAGCTTCAACATCATGCGGCACAGAAAGGCGCATGTGATCTGCATCCTGTATCCACAACTCTAAAGGGCCTGCCAGCTGAAAGGGAGCTAAAACTGGTGTAATTTGCGGACGACGTTCAGCAACAGTGATCTCAGATCCCTCCGTTTCTTGTTGATCCTCATTTACAGAAATATCTTCCATAAACTGCCAAGAAGCCACATCCTCAGAGAGTCTGAGAGGAAGAATGGCATTACCAATTTGAAGATCGAATTCGTAAAGTGTCGCGTGGCCAACCATGGGGTCAATCGAATTAATATTAGAAATCTTGACTTCCTCAGGTTTCCATCCCATCTTTTGCACAATGGAGTCTTTCAAATCAGAGATAACTTTGATGGTGGTCGGTTCCGCTGAAGCACCTAATCCACCGATAACCACGAAAAGAAACACCATGAATCGAAATAGCCAGAACCTCGAGAGGCATGGCGACGCCATAGATGCCAAAGAAGACCTTCGCCTCTGCTTTACACTAACGCGCCACAGCTTGACTACTCCATCAAGTCCTCCAGTGGAAAGTGTACCTTCATTTTCTTCATCAAAGGTTGAAAAAATTCATTTCAGAAGGCCTGCATGGGCTCTCATCATTGTCGAAATGCAGGTATGCAAGCTGGTATCCATTGACCCCATCCCGTTTTCTCCGCGAAGGCCAGTATCACCGTGTAGTGTTGTCAGGAGCATGTGCGGCGAGCGGCCAAAGTTTTTTCTCCAGTCATCCGATCCAGTGAAGAGCAATCCGTCGGGGCCTACTACAACGGCGTTGACCGCATCGTCGTGGGCTTCGATTGTTTCAATGCACTTCAGATCTGAAATTCTCTAGACCTTCACTGTCTTGTCCCACGACCCCGAATAAAGAAAATCGTCGTGGTGGCCAGGGACGAAATGGCGGCTGTGTGCTTCGCAGTCTGCGTAGTCTCTCGCGTACGTCAGCATCCAAGAACATCGTGTTTTGGCTTCATCCAGTGATGTATACTGTCCATGAGGGTCGGGATTGTTGCCAGTCGCTTGTGGAAGCTGGGACTAGCACTCGACCTGCGCCACACCCAGATCTTATGGTCGGCATGGGCGCTGAAGACTTTATCGTCTGTGAGCACAATCGCCCTAACATTTCCGCTTCCTGAATCGAGCCGACCGAACTCAACAAATTCACGGCGTTGGTTTCGCCAGACTCTGATAATGTTGCTGTCGGAGCCTGTGTATAAATTCCCATCGGAAAACGCCAGAGAGAATTTATGGCCACCGTTTTTCTACATTTGCGCCATAATTTTAAATGAAATAACTGGGTGCGATTCACTGTTCTCGCCCCTCTCCATTTCTGTAGCGAATGAAACCCTACCATCCAAAAGATTGTTTTCAGTTGTGAAACTATTTCTGTGGGGGACAACTCTAGCCGAGGTCATCCTAGTGGGGATGCCATCCACAGAACTCATCCTAGGTGGGACGAAGTCCAAAGAACTCAATTTGAGTGGGATTCTATTGACTGAACTCATTCTGTGTGGTTGAATCGCATCACGGTATTGAGAGCCTTCAGCGTTCATTGACAAACATCTCACGAAGGAAGATGATGATTTCATCTCCGGCTCTCTGGACTCGAGTCTGTCATTAACAAAAGAAGGTGAAGGTTCTGGACTTCCCATTTTGGTAGCCGAATGACCTTGTCCTGTAGAGACTTCATCAAAAAACAAGTTTGCAAAAATATGCATGCGAGCCCATACTAATAACGTGTTATGCATGCAACAAAATAGGGTTAGATTACTGCGTTGTTTCCATACTAGTTATGCCACGATACATGCAACTATACCTATGAATCTTATCGCCAAGCCACATATTTGTTAAACTCATGTCATCTGATCCTTAGAGTTATTGCTTCTAGAGTTTTTCGGTGTTTTTACCTGGCTATTGACGAGCGCTGAGGAGTGTTAAATGGCGCTCCAAATCCCTGGGACTACATTTGGCTGACTGGTGGCAAGAGCAGGTGCGTTAGTCAGCAATGTTTCAACACGACTCATGGTTTGCTAGCTAAGTAAATCCCGCCATTACCTGAGCTATCCTGTGATTTCAGGATCACTTTGCATTGCATTCGGACGTTTTACCTTCTTATTTCTCCACATACCGGCTTCAGTTTCTTCTTTGCTGGCGACTATGCAGCTCTCAACACAACACTCTGAGTTGTTTGGCAATGATGAAGTTTTTTTACTAGGCGCAGGAGAGCGGAGTCTCAGCAATGGCGAGCTCATGGATGGCCTTTATCCTGCATTTTCAACCATCTCTGACTCCCAAACGAAAGCGACCGTGAAAGATTTGTGCTGGTAGAATCTGAAAGCTTTTTCCTGACAGGGAAAAATTTCTTGCAGTTTTGCAAATCAGAGTGTTGTCTATGGGAATCGATACATGTTCTAGACGCTCCACTAAACATAATCTTTTGTAATTATCTCAATTTAGATAACTCATTGAGACTCAAATTCATTTAAAAATATATTCATTATTTTCCCAAATCTGAGCTTTTCCACTGCTCAACGACATTCATTTGATTTTTTTTTTATTAATAGATTAGGTGGCCAAGTAACACAAAACCCTAATGTTTTTCTTCGGCTCACAGGCTTCTCTGGTAAGCTTCGATAATGTCTTGAAGCTCTTCTTCATTCCGGCCGAGCAGTGCCTCTCACGCCAAAACTAGATTCTAGAGACCGTCCAATCTCGACTTTAGCATTTTTAGTTCCGTAGAAAACAGGCTTGTTTTCTTTTTCTTTTCCTCGAACATCGCATACATATAAGGTTCAATCTACGGTGGCTCCATCCTCTTTATCAGCTTCATTCTTCTCTACATTAGTGCTCTCTTTTTCAATATTTGAACTCTTTTCTTCGACACTGTTTTTCTTATGGTCAACATGTTTTTCGGAAGTCAATTTCTCATCTGGAACTGAAACATTTCCCATCCTTGAGTTTCTCAACGACATCAATGAAAGCGACTCGAGGCCCTTATCGCATTATAAACCTTGTTACCCTTCATCATCAATTATTAATCTCTTCCTACTTTATGTCTTCCCCAAAAAAAAATGATTGTGCTCTCTTTTTTTTTTAATTATTTTTTTTTAATGTTGTTTTTATTTAATGTTTTGCATTTTTTTTAAATATCGAAAAAAACAAAAAAAGAATGGTTATATTTTTTTAAATATCTAAAAAACAAAAAAAAATGGTTAGTTTTTTTATTTATTTTAATAATAATATGTATATATATGATACATATATTATTATTATTTTGTGGAAATTTTTATTTTTTAAATCTAAAATTAAAAAAAAACTAAATTTCATCTGAAAATTGAAAGATGTTTTTTTTCATTCACAAAATTATTTATTGTCATATTGTAGATTACTTCTCTAGCAAGAGTATTTTTATTTGAACAAAATCAATAGATTTTCTGATCTTCTTGATCGCACGAAGCGCAGGAAGAGAGCATACTAATCGCTTGATTCGTTTTTATTTATGCAGGGGGATTTTTAAAAATATTGAATTTAAAACTAGCTAAATACTAAAACATTAGAAAACTCAAGCTTGAACTTCCTTATGAAGATCCTGCTGTCACTAGGTCTCACAAGTTAGTTTTTCTAAATAAAAATACTAGTACTGAATTAAATTCCTAATGCCCGATCCATTAGCACCATCCCCGGCAACGGCGTCAAAATGTTGGGCAATTTATTTGCTTAAATTGCTTTCATTAAATTATCAACCAGGGAAACTCATAAGCTTGTGATGGTGCAAGCAAAATATATGCAGGAGTAGGCAACTAACTCTATGTCTGACTAAATTATTTACGATGCAATATAATATGCAAGGGAAGGGGCTCCTAATTAAGGAGGTCCTGGTTGTCCTTCCCTATAGTATCATAGATAAATCATTGATTACATAAAACCAGAAACTTGAAATAAAGACAAGGGAATGAACTTTAATTATTGTTCAAATTCAAATATAGAGAAGGACTAACTTAGTCCCTTGATTGTCCCCTCATATACTAATCCAAACTAAACTAAGATTCATTCATAAGCATAAGAAATGAAATAATTGAAACATAAAAGCAAAAGAATGAATTTCAATTATCATACAAATGAAATGGAGAGAGAGCCTAACTTAGACCCTTGGTTATCCCCTCATATGATACTTGAAACATAAAAGAAAAAGAATGAATTTCAATTATCATGCAAATCAAATGGAGAGAGAGCCTAACTTAGACCCTTGGTTATCCCCTCATATGCTAATAAGATTTAAAACTCAATCATCAATCACAAACAAATCCTCAAACATCTAAGCAATTAAATGAAATAAGATCTATTATGAAATAAAATGTTCCTTTGATCCTTTTAGAGTGAGCTCAATTCTCTTAAGAACAAAGTGACAAATTATTCCATTTACTACACTAAGACAACTTATATCTAAAACTACATAATGGAAATATATGAAAAATGAAGCTTTATTCTATTCCATCATAAGTTGGATACATGCTCCAAGAGTCCTCCCTTTGGAATGGAGGAGGTACTCCTATTTATACAATGGGATAAGATGAAAAACTCATAATGATGATCCACTAATCTCTCTTTAGTTCCATACATTTCTCAACCATCTAGACACATAACCCTATCCCCCATGATCTCCTCCATGAGGTCCATGATCTTCTCCATGAGATCATGATCTTTTCCATGAGGCTTATCTTATCAAATTCGAATTTGATCTTTCAAGGCCACATAAAGATGCCCTGGAAGCTTCCTTTGTACCTACACATGTCAACAAACTCATTCTAATTGTTAGGTATAAGTATAAGCATATTATTTTCTAAAGTTTAGCCATAAATCCACTTTAAAATGTTAAGAATTAATAAACTTTGGAAAAGCATAGTTATAACCCAATAATGAGGTAAATGTAATGATGTGGAGGTGGAATGGAGGTGACATGAAGGTAAAATGTGAAGATATTGGTGAATAATGGAGTGAAAATAAGGACAATTTTGAAGCCCAACAACCTTTGCAAATCCAAGAGGAGATTTGCCCTGAAATTTGCAGGTTGGACTAAGATTAACTTCCATAACTTCTTAAGAGTGCCATAATACACATAACAATTGATAAACCTATTATCCAATAAAGTGATAATATTTTGAAGGACAATGGAGTTTCCCAAATCCCAACAACCTTTATATATATCAGGCGACTGCTATAAACATATGCAGACCCAAAGAATTTCACATTCCTGTGCACTATGATGTTCTCATACAAAACGTTGTAGAGGCTATGATAACAAGTGACGTTCTACCTTGATGACCAATACCTATCCATGAAGTATATGATTTTTTTCTTTCAGCACCTTTATGTGACATCAATAAAGAGAGGGAGAGAGAGGCTTAATGATGCAGAGGAGACCTCAGTATCTCGAAATCTACTCTTCCTCCAATGTTTCAAGACTACAAATACAATTTCAATTGGCTCTCAGAGTTCAAGACTACAATACAAGTTCGATTGGTTCTAAAACCCAATGAGGTATTAAGGTGGAACAAATTAAACAGCATACAAAAATTCAAAGCACCAGCACGCATATATATGAACTAGAGCATGGGCTTGACTACCTTGAAAGATAAAGAGTGAGTAATTGTTCTGATTCCATATGAGCAAGTTCCTATCAATTTCATTTAGAAGGGTGGCAGTGGTTTCTACGCCTCATTCCATCCTTTCGGAATAGGGAGTGTTGTGGGGTTCAAACCCATCAAAACAATTAGTAATGCCTTCCTTATAATTTATATCAGTACACCTCAAACCATCAGCATAAAGATATACCAAACTTGAAGAGTCAGACAGGTTCTTTCATGCAAATGTTGAGCTTTTGGGAATCTAAACATCCTAGTGATTTATTTCTGCAATATTCACAAGATTGTAGGGATGCAAAGCCATTAGTCGTTGGATCTAAAATTATGTGCTTGGTTTTCTTATTTTCAAGCAAGGAATGTAGTTAAGGGCAAAAATAGTTTTTTGGTTGTATGACTTGGTTCATTCGATGGCCACTTTTTGTTGATTAGTAGAAACATTACTATGGGAAAGGTACGATTTTCACAATCTCCTTTTTCCCTTATTTGAGACTTTTTTTTGCTATCCCTATAAAAGATGTTTGTATGTAGAAAAGTGGCTTCACACCTTATCTTCTATCTATCTCTTTGAGGGAACATGTTGGTAACTTGCTTCAAGAGAAAATTCTTGGGATACCCAAAATAAAGACACCCCCTACCGGATAGGGATACCCAAAATAACACTCAACTATAAGAGGCCAACCGTATTCATTGGAATGAAAGATGAAACTAATAAAAGGATGAGCCAGCTAAGCATTTCTGTATTTTGATGATTTAGAATGATGAGTCATGTAATGGTGGGAACTCTCCTTTTTCAATACAGTGAAACTCCTTAGAGTGGAAGGAAGGGCATGAGCACTTAGAGCATCTTTAATTTTTAATAAATTTTATATCTATCTTTTGGCTTGGTTTGGATTTTCTAGAAGTCAGCTGGTTAGAGAAAAGAACTTTATATTATTATGTTAGTGGTTTGCCTAAGCATCTAGTTCTTTTCTCCCCTTCATCATTTAGTGTAGTGTTGAGTTGAATTATGATGTGATGTTTCCTGTGGATTTCACAGGAAAACTACCTATGGCTCTTGTCTTTGTGTGGCCACAAAAAGTACAAAAACATGACAGAGCATACTATGAACCACATATTCAACAACATTTGTTAACTTGGAAAATATAACATAGCATTCGTTATACTTCTTCCAACAATATGAAGAATTTGAGGACAAATTCCAATATAGGGGAAAATTACATTCAATATATTATTTACTATAGTTGGGCTACCCCGAGTAGCATATGTTGTGAACCCATCAGAGAACATGCATGAAAAACTATATAAATTAAGGAAGTGGAAAATGAAATGATTATCATAGGAGGTTCCTAATGATCATCATCATCTAAGGCTATTCATTGGAACCATTACAAGATAGTGAAGTTCATCCCCAACTTTGAAGGGATACCACTAAGCCTCTCTCCACATAGACAATGAAGGCTCGTTTACAAATTCTCTGAGTTTGTTTGGTCACCAAGTCTGGCTGAGGAAGTATCACATCGCAAAAATAAACCCCAAGGAACCTAGGCCAAGTCTAGGTTTGCAACCTCTCTAATGAATCCACCTGAGGTACAACAAATACACTAGATCTAATATTTTTGGTTGGTCATCACAGGATGGAACCATTAAGAGGAATAAATGAATATTTTTCCACATAGTTGAGGCCAGTCTAGGCTTGCAACCTATCTAAGGAATCCACTTGAGGCACAAGAAGTAGACTTTGTGATAAGGTGGGCATATCTAAGGGATGAATCCTCACCAAAGAAACCATTATAGGCTACCTGAGGTGGATGTTAAGGAACAAAAGCATAATCAATTGTACAATGGTAGTGAAAGAATTTCAAGGCCTAGTTTTTAAAGGATGGCCCCCTTTGTGAAGGTGATTGGGGCATTGATCCATCCCAATTTAATTTTGAGACTATTAACGTCTCTTAGAGCAACGACACCTAATTATAGTCACGCAAACTTTGGAACTTGTATAGGCTTGATTGATCAAGTATGGTACCATTGTGGTATTATTCAGGACAAGAAGTTTGAGCCAGGAATTAGCGAGAAATTACAAATTAGAACCTTCTCTGTAGCTCTCCACATGAGGGATACTTGACCTCCATGATGCAGTAAGGAGAATCAACACAATATATAGGGAAGTAGTGTAGAAGAAATTGGGTTGAATATTATATCATAGTTACAATTATTGTCAAATTTTGAAGGAATTATGCATTGTTGGATTTTTTTGATTGGACATATTCACTATTTTCTGGGAAGTGAGCCCTAATATATTGTGTATTGGTTGAAATCATATTTCTGTGGGAATTTCTATACTCATGCATACATTACCTACTTTTGTATAAATGTGCATTGTTGTTATAAAGGTTTTTTTTTCATGATTGTTTGAAAAAAACCTAGAAAAAGGAAAAACCCTAAGGGAAAAATTACCCTGGGACATTACACACCACTATTGTACATGAATTCTATCAATATGCCTCAATGGAGTTTTGTTCCTATTGAAAGGATGATCAAAATGGACATCCTCCATCATAGGCTTGCATAGAATTTCAGCATATAGGGTAACACTCTATAAATTGGCTTGATGATTTGAGGATATTTTATTTTTGAAAAGTGGAACTACATTATTTTTCCTCATGAAGCTATCTTGGCTTATAACTATTTCATTGCTATAAAACCAGTTGTATCAATTTTGACATCATCCTTGGAACCATAGTTTCTAATCAGTTCCGCAATTGGTTTTCTGAATTTTGCAATTATTTCTTTGGTATCAAGGGTTAATGTTAAAATTCATAATCTACATGAGAGTAAGTATAACATTTATTTCATCCAATCATACATCAAGAATCGTTAGAAGTTTTCCTATTATGTATTGGCAATTAACTTTGTGTATGCACTACATTTCTTGATTTGCCATTTTTCCCAATATTTCATTTCCATTATATTTTCAAGTGATTGCTTATTGTTCTATATTGTTTATGACTAGTTACCAAAACCTTAGAGATATCATTTTATTACTATTTATTGAATTTTAAGTGCTTTGTACTCATTGTTGTTTGCACTATTCAAATATTGCACCTAAAGAAGAAAATTATGCATGCTAAAAATTGGGCTTAAAGAAACCTATCCATAAGATGCTTTAACAGTTTCTACTCCTCCCTTTAGATGTGAATTTTTATTTCCATATTTGACATTCTACTTATTTATTTTTATAAGATTATGTTGCCATTTCCTGTGCCATCTTAGTGGGGTTTTTTGTCCTACAACATTATGGCACAAAAGGATTCTTTTCTGTTTTCATTTGTTGTAATAGCTTGGCTCATCTGTATTAGTGGCACTAGTATTTACAATATTATACATTGGAATCCAAAAGTGTTCCAAGAACTTTCTCTTACTATTTATATAATTTCCTCAAGAAGACAAGATGTAGATGGTTGGGTGTCCCTTGGAGGCATAGTCCTCTGCATCACAGGTGCATACCCATATCTCACTTGACCTTTAAAAGTGTGCTTGTTGTCTTTTGACTCTTTCGTGATTTCGAATGTTGAGGTCAAGAGGGATGAAAATGCATTGAAATTTAGTTGATTTATATTAGTTTTCCAATGTGTTTTCTCTAGGTTCTAACTTCTCATGCTATGTTTTCTGATTTGGGACATTTCTCCCATTGTAAATTAAGGTAAGTAAATATTCTTATTTCAATAACTTCATATATCAACATTTAATCTTCTAATTAATTGAATTTTTAGTATAATACCGCATATATCTTTTATAGGTATGGTATATCCTACTTGATTCTTGCATATATAGGTGAGGTTGCTTTTTTATCCAAACATATGGGACCTTAAAATAAATTTCTACAAGGCCATCCTAGGTAAGTCTTAAATGTTGATTTATGTAATCTTTGTATGGGAGTAGAAATCCATGTTTTAACAACTTCAATATGTATTTTGAGTGGATAATTCAACAAATGCAAAAAAATATCAAATAAACTAAATAAAGAACCATGAATTAAACCATACTTGCAATGTTGAAAAACCTAGAGCTAAATACACTCAAAAGTTGAGACAAACTTCTTGCATAATCTCTTCTTTAGTAAATTCATATACAAAATTAAAAATAGATCTCATCCCATTAAATAAGATTTTTCCAGAAAATAAGTCCGTATAAAATTGTCTTGTAAATACAACTAGATATTATTAGCCCTGTATGACATTCTCATGGTTTCACTTGGTTCTCAAAGTAAAAACATTTTCCCAATAGATTGTTGACCTTTCATAGGATCTTTTAAAACTGATAATTACTTCTTATGATTTCTTTAGTTACTCTTTTCTTGCATTCATATTCATCATAAACTAATTACATGGAAGATCTCAACAATAGAAAGTAAATTCTAGTAGGATCATAAAGAGACACTTAAACAAGAACACAAACATTTACCTTGGGAAAACCCTCATGGGGGAAAACCCAACAACCTTAGAGAAATTATTCGATTAATCAAGAGACACATCTAGATATTTTAGTGAATCACAAGGTAAAATTAACCAGTGAAGTAGACTTGGTCAAACCTATTCCAATTCCCTCCTAGTCAAATTAAAAAAATTCCCAATAAACTCTACCTGATTTGGTCTTCCACAGAAGAAATTGGGATCACTTCTACACCTAAGAATCTAGGTCATGTTGCCCTAGTATGCCTTAGAAAAATTAGTCCCTTTTGTCACACGTCCGAGGTCACAACAAAAATATAGATCCATTCCTGCGAGGTTATAAGTGTGTGTGTGTGTGTGTGTGTGTGTGTGTGTGTGAGAGAGAGAGAGAGAGAGAGAGAGAGAGAGAGCGAGAGAGATCTTGATAATTTTTCATCCTTCTTGCGTCCTTTTCTTTTGATTCCCAGAAGATATCTTTCCTTTTGTAATCCACATTGTGCCAAGGAAAGGAGATCGAGTGCCTTATATATACATTTTTGGCTGGCTGAATGGATGCCTCTTTGACTGGGGCTGACTTGACTAGGAGGGATGACTGGGCTTGTTGGGAAAACCCACATGGGGGAAAATCCCAACAACATTAGATAAATTCTCAATTCAACAAGAGACACACCTAGATATTTTAGTCAATCACAAGGTCAAACTAACCAGCAAAGTAGACTTGGTCAAAACTGGTCCAACTACCTCCTAGTCAAATTAAACAGTTTCCCAAGAACCTTTGCCTGATCTAGTATGTAAGGGAAGAAATTTGGTCTGCTTCTGCACCCAGGAATATCATTCATGTTACCCCAGCATACCTCAAAAAAATTTGACCCTTCTGTCACATTTGTGAGGTCACAACAGAAAGATAGATCCACACGTGGGAGGTCAGATGTGTGTGTGTGTGTGTGTGTGTGAGAGAGAGAGAGAGAGAGAGAGAGAAAGAGAGAGAGATCTTCATATTTTTTGATTCTTCTTGCCTACTTATTTTCTTTTCATGCCCATAAGATATATTTTCTTGTGCACTCCAAATTGTGCTAAGGAAAGGAGGTCAAGTGCCTTATATATACATTTTTGCTTGGCCGAATGGGTGCCTCTTTGGAGGCTAAATTGACTAGGAGGAGGGACAACTGGGCCTATATGGAGGAAAAGAATTCAATATCAAAATTCAAAATTTTTATTTTGAAAGAGGACATGAAAAACATGACTTATATTTTCTCTTTTGACAAGGACATGAAAAATATGCCTTATATTTATCATTACATATTCATCAAGGGATAAAAACATTAATTATGGAGATCGACAATAGCTACAAAACTCAAAAAATATATCCGCTTGATATAGCCTTTATAGAAGCTATTTAGAATCCTTGACTAGTGATATATACAAAATTTTTCATACATGAACCATGTCATTGATTCTTTTATCTTGCAAGAGAAATGGTCCACAAACATGCCTCTTTATGGCATAGAAAATCTGACATCGTCTAGTTTTGATAACATGGGATATGCTTCTAGTGTACAAGGGATCTATTTTACATCAAATATGGAGTGATTTCAAATCCTTCAAAATACATTGAATCTTACTATAGGAAACACATGAACGTTGCCACAAATGTTCATCCTGCATCATGTATTGATTTCTAGACCTGTGGATACTTTTTTCTCTATATATATTGAACTATTTGATATCCCATATTGACATAGCATATAATTCATGTTCATTGTCAGCATACTATTCTCCTATGTCCAGTTCATTAGTGACATCCATTCCTGCCACAAATTGTAAATTACCAGGACTAGAATTACATGCTTTTCTTCTCGAGAAATATTTGCAAAATTGGCTTCCTCAATTGGATAATAATGTAGCTTCTCAGGTTCTCTTCCTAATCCATCCCTATACCACCCCATATATCAAATTTAAATGTGCATGGTGTTAGGCTCAATCTTCTGTCAGAAATGGGGCTCTAGTATCAATTGGATCTCATTATTTATTCTTATTGCAAATATTTCAAAGAGTAACTTATGGGGGGAAGGCTCCATTCCTTGGAATATTCATGATGTTGGAAAAAAACTTTCCTATTTCCAGTTTGAGTGCTCTGACAAATTTTGAACAATTATGGGAACATCAAACATTTTACATGTGCTTGTGAGGCATATTGAAATAATTGTGGTAGAAATACCCTTTATAATTCTTCTTAATCTTTCCATTTCCTGCAATTTTCTCCAATATTAGAACTGTATCCTTTAATCCGGTGGGGAAATTCAAACCATATATTGTCAAAATTTGTAATGCTATGAACAATGTCAACGTTGGTTGCAATTATCTCTATTGTCTAAATTCTCCCCTTGTGGTATCTACAGGTTATGAACTTCATGACTTCTTACAATATGCTCAAATAAGAATCATATAAGCATGAGAATATTCAAATCACCATTCTAGTTCCTCATTATCGGTTTGTTTATGCATTCTTGATCTTTATGAAGATTTTCCATTTGATTGTTTTCTTCTTTCCCTTCGAAGCTCTTTTTCATCATGTACACACAACTCTATACTCATAGTTGGAATTTTTTGAGCAAAAAGATCTATTTCTACTATTTTTTATGATACAAGAATTTTTCCATGCATATTACAAATAGGTGTAGCAACTACCCCAAACTAGCAGTCTATCGTAATAATTAAGTTGGTCATTGGACTTGTAATAGTTCTAGATGTACCTGGGAAAGACATTATTGCCATGGTTGGGCCAGAATTCAAAGCAAATACTTGTGATCCAAATGTGTTTCCTATGTATTGACTTTGTCCATTATAAGATGTTGCATTACAATGCACCGTAACAACCTTGATTCAACATAGGGTGTGCATGCGATATTTTACTTTGTCCCTTATTTCATTAAACTTGTAGCACTTTTCACTTTCTCATTAAATAAGTAGAAAATACCCCTAACTTTTACTCTCTGTTGACATACTTGTATGCACAAAATAATTTCCCCAAGGCATTAAGCATATATCTCAATTTTCAATCCTGACTTCCTCAATGTTGCAAACATTTAGTGGCATGCCTACTTGTGGATTAACAGAGCCCCTACCAACTCTGCCTTTTTGTGGCTAATAAAAATTTCTACATCCTTCTTGATCATTTAGATCTCTGAATACTTGTTCCTCGACAAAATTTTCACTTGATTCATCTTCTTGAAGTTTCTTAGGTTTTTTTTTCCATTATAATTTTTTCTTTCTAGATTTTCACAATTGTGAATTGTTATACATTCTCCCTACAGATGAAGCATATCAAACTTTGTCTATTATGCTAGATTATGAGAAATTCAATGTTATGTCTGCCTATAGGTCATTGCACACACACACACATATACTTTAATATTTAACCCTTCATAGTTTTGGCACATTTCAACATGATTCCACTAGTTATTTTAGCAAAAATAGTGAGTAAACTGGAAAATAAAATGTTTTAGGTGTCCAGCAGAGAATGTAAACATAGCTTAAATATTAGAAGCTATGCTATTTACCACATCAATTACAGATGTCAAGGCTTCGACAAAGTTCAATAATTCTGATTGGCCTCTAGCCTTTCAACTATGATCTGGAGGAATTTCAAGTACTAGGAGGCCACATCAAGAACAAGTACAATATCCATGGAATTTCCTTCAGGAAAAAGCTCCTAAATAGATCTATAACATTTTTCATTTTCTCTTCCCTTGACTTCTCCATGATATCGGTTTCCCCACTTTAGCGGCATTGTTATTTGTGCTAATGTTTCTTGATTCCTAACTTGTTATGGGTGGAAAGAGAACACCATCTGAATTACTTTTCCCATTCAAAACTACCTTATGTTGGATAGAAAGCAGAATAAAGTCAACCTCCTTTTCTCTGAATTCCATACATTCATATTTTCTATTCCTACTTGGATTATCATTGCTAGTATGTCCACTATCTTGTGTCTGGCTTAGCTGGTCATTTCTTATGGCTTCACTTGAAGTGTGACCAATGCTATCATCTTCTTCCTCATCAAAGCATAATAGGGGTTCAATATCTCTAATATCTTCTTGTAATTGACTTTGATAACCTCCTTTGCTTGAGCCATTAGAACTCATTTGGCTTCTACTTTCTTCTTGTGTGGAGAAAGCAACAAACCTGTAACCAATAGCCTCTACACTCAACCACGTCCTATTTCATATTCCTTGCAATGCTTGTGAATGGAGTCATATGCTCCTTGTATGCCAAAAACCCATCTTAGATAGTTGAACTAAATACCGAAGGTAATTCCGAAATGATTTTTGTCTTACGTATTCTATTAAAGGCATAGATTTTGTCCAAGCCTTATTCTATTATAGACATAGATTTTGTCCTGAAGCCTTTTGTAGAGTTGGGTACCAGGTTTGGAAACTCATGCACAATGGGAGGGTGGAAAATGATTCAAACTCTGCTTGTAGCCTGATAAAAAATAATGAATGTCTTGGAACATGCTTCAGAGACCATAGCACCTTTTACCCACAAAAAATAATGCCCCTCTATGAAAATCCACTATAAATTTCAGGCCTACACACTGAAATTTTTCCCATAGATGATTTCAAGTGTGGACCACCTTTACAAAAGATTCTTCGGTGAAGATCACATGAAACATCATTTGTCAACGCGTTTCGAACCAACCAGTGTGGTTCATCGTTAGGACAAGTTGAAGAAAAAGATCCAGCTAAGCAAGTTAAATAGACAGAGCAGAGCCTCAACCGGCTAAGGAGACCAACAGCTACTTTTGACTAGGTACCTAGGTCAAAACCCTTTTTAATAATTAAAGGGAAAAAAGTACCCTAGGGGAACCAAAAAATAATATTATGATAATAGTTAGTTAAAAATATTAATAAATAATTAAAATATTAAGTAAAAAAAAATTAATTCATGATACTAGTTAGTTAAAATAAATAATTAAAAAAATTTATATTTAAGGAAAAGAAATTTCCTAGGGGGAACAATCCCTTAAACTAAATTAAATAAAATAATTTAAAGATAATAGTTTGTTAAAATATTAATAATCCATGATAAGAGTTAGCTAAAATAAATAGTTTAAAAATTATATTTAAGGAAAATACCCTAGGGGGACCAAAAATAAATTAATAGAAATAATTTAATAATAATAGTTAGCTAAAAATATCAATAAATAATAGAAAAATTAGTAACTAAAATAATTCAAAAAAAAAATCATTTAATGATAATAAAAACATTAATAAATAATTAAAATATTAAAAAAAATTAATTCATGATACTAGTTAGTTAAAATAAATAATTAAAAAATTTATATTTAAGGAAAAGAAATTTCCTAGGGGGACCAATCCCATAAACTAAATTAAATAAAATAATTTAAAGATAGTAGATTGTTAAAATATTAAAAAAAAAAATTTAATAAATAAATAAAATTATATTTACGGAAAATACCCTAGCGGGACCAAAAAATAAATTAATAGAAATAATTTAATAATAATAGTTAGCTAAAAATATTAATAAATAATAGAAAAATTAGTAACTGAAATAATTCATAAAAATCATTTAATGATGATAAAAATATTAATAAATAATTGAAAGGGTAGTTAAAATAATATATAAATAATAAGTTAAAAATAAATTAAAATTTTATAAAAATAAATAATTAAAATGGTAATAAAGGTAATATTTTAGTGTTAAGTTAAATTAGAGAAATTAAAATGGTAAGTTAAATTAGAGAAATTAAAAACATGACTATTCTTATGAGAAAAAAATAAAATAAAATAAAATAAAATAAATAAATAAATAAAATCAAAATCAAAATAAAACATAAATAAATAAATAAATAAAACAAATAAAAGTTAAAAAAAAAAGGACGACTAGGTCAAGAGTGCTGGGACCCAACACCGACTGATCTTCCAGCCATCATCTCTATTGAGATTATTCAGCATCTTTTCAATTTCAAGCGCCTGCCTAAATTTCCAATGATGGAAGTGCGAAACCTTAGCAATAACACTAGCTTCCTCAATACAAACATGATGATTTGTTTTCTTAGCATGCTCAGCTAAAGCGGAAAGTTTGCCTATGCCTAAGGTCGGCTGCATGCTCACTAATCCTTTGATTAATGGAGCGACAAGTTTCCCCAATGTAGGGGGTCCCACAGGAACAGGGGATCAAGTACACCCCATTGGGGGTCCTACCTACCTTCTTGCTAAGTTCTTGGCATTAAAGCTTAAGCCCTTGGTTGGTTGTACGGAGTCCTTCGTAAAAGACTCTACTTCCTTCATTAGGGAGCTCAAGGACATCAAGCTTGACCCTGGGGACATTCTTGTTAGTTTTGATGTTGTTTCGCTCTTCACTTGCATCCCTATTAGTGAGGCCACGGAGGTAATCAACCGCCTAACAGATCCTGACATTGCTAAGTTAGTTGAGATCTGTCTCACTTCTACGTTTTTTTGTTTTGAGGGAGAGTTCTTTGAGCAAACCTGCGGGGTTGCTATGGGCTCAGCCCTTTCCCCTGTCGTTGCTATTCTTTTCATGGAAGATTTTGAGTCCAAGTCTCTAAACTCTTCCCGGCTCTTGCCAAAGCTTTGGAGAAGATATGTGGATGACACCAATGTTATCTGGTCTCACAGCCAGAAAGAATTAGATCTCTTCTTCAATCATCTCAATAATCAATCCTCTGCCATTAAGTTCACTATGGAGTAGGAGGTCGATGGTTGCATTCCATTCCTCGATATTCTTATTTCTAGGAACAGTGATGGTTCCCTCAACCACCAAGTTTTTCAGAAGAAAACGCATACTGAACAGTATCTTCATGCCAGTTCACATCATTTCCCAGCTCAAAAGATGGGTGTTCTCAATACCCTTGCTACTCGGGCTCTAAGGATCTCAGATAAGAAGAGTTTTGAGAAAGAAAAATCCCATCTCCTTGATGTCTTTGTTGAGAATGGCTATAGTAGATTTATGGGTCAGAGGGCTTTCCTTAAAGCTTCCAAGAATTCATTGTCCCATCAAGCTCCAAAGGAGCGAGTTCCAGGTGTCGATCTGCCATATGTTCAGGGGACCACTGATAAGATTGGTAGGATTCTCAGGACGCATAATGTCCCTGTGACCTTTAGGCCCCTGAACACCATTCGCATGTCCCTCCGATCCGCGAAGGATCCTATCGACCCTAATGATATGAAAGGGGTGTACTTGATCCCCTGTTCCTATGGGACCCCCTACATTGGGGAAACTGGTCGCTCCATTAATCAAAGGATTAGTGAGCATGCAGCAGACCTTTGGCATAGGCGAACTAAGTCTTCCGCTTTAGCTGAGCATGCTGAGAAAACCAATCATCATGTTTGTATTGAGGAAGCTAGTGTTATTGCTAAGGTTTCGCACTTCCATCATCGGAAATTTAGGGAGGCGCTTGAAATTGAAAAGAGGCCGAATAATCTCAATAGAGATGATGGCTGGAAGATCAGTCAGTGTTGGGTCCCAGCACTCTCGACCTAATCCTCCTTTTTTTTTTTAACTTTTATTTATTTTTATTTATTTATTTTATTTTATTTTATTTTATTTTATATTTTTTTTCTCATAAGAATAGTCCTGTTTTTAATTTCTCTAATTTAACTTACCATTTTAATTTCTCTAATTTAACTTAACACTAAAATATTACCTTTATTACCATTTTAATTATTTATTTTATAAAATTTTAATTTATTTTTAACTTATTATTTATATATTATTTTAACTACCCTTTCAATTATTTATTAATATTTTTATCATCATTAAATGATTTTTATGAATTATTTTAGTTACTAATTTTTCTATTATTTATTAATATTTTTAGCTAACTATTATTATTAAATTATTTCTATTAATTTATTTTTTGGTCCCCCTAGGGTATTTTCCGTAAATATAATTTTATTTATTTATTTATTTATTTTTAATATTTTAACAATCTATTATCTTTAAATTATTTTATTTAATTTAGTTTATGGGATTGGTCCCCCTAGGAAATTTCTTTTCCTTAAATATAAATTTTTTAATTATTTATTTTAACTAACTAGTATCATGAATTATTTTTTTTTTAATATTTTAATTATTTATTAATATTTTAATTATCATTAAATGATTTTAGTTACTAATTTTTCTTTTATTTATTGATATTTTTAGCTAATTATTATTATTAAATTATTTCTATTAATTTATTTTTGGTCCCCCTAGGGTATTTTCCTTAAATATAATTTTTTAACTATTTATTTTAGCTAACTCTTATCATGGATTATTAATAATTTAACAAATTAGTATCTTTAAATTATTTTTAATTTAGTTTAAGGGATTGTTCCCCCTAGGAAATTTCTTTTCCTTAAATATAAAATTTTTTAATTATTTATTTTAACTAACTAGTATCATGAATTAAAAATTTTTTACTTAATATTTTAATTATTTATTAATATTTTTAACTAACTATTATCATAATATTATTTTTTGGTTCCCCTAGGGTACTTTTTTCCCTTTAATTATTAAAAAGGGTTTTGACCTAGGTACCTAGTCAAAAGTAGCTGTTGGTCTCCTTAGCCGGTTGAGGCTCTGCTCTGTCTATTTAACTTGCTAAGCTGGATCTGTTTCTTCAACTTGTCCTGATGATGAACCACACTGGTTGGTTCGAAACGCGTCGACAAATGATGTTTCATGTGATCTTCGCCGAAGAATCTTTTGTAAACTTGATATGGATCATAGAAGCCTAAACTCTACTGTTGACCACCTATCTAGAAAAAATGTGTAGCTTCCTTCTGGGACCTCAATTGATGCATGGGATCCACTAAATCAATATCAATGCTTCGTATAGCAGTAAGAAATAGATTTCCTGGTGATATAGCCAACCCAAAGCAACTGACAAATACATATGATAAACGGCCCATGTAATTTTTCAAATTTTATTGTTTTGAAGCAAGGTTAGGAAAATTTTCTGGGGAAAGGTATTGGAAGAAGAGAACTCCCATATTTTATCCAACTACCGATAGAGTTGTCATTTCTGTAGTTGTATAGGAATCTTCCTCAAATGTCCATGTGATATCTGTAACCACTTGATCATAAGCCTCTTACTGACCCGACTTGTGATATTTACACCTAGAGGTGTAACATATCAAAAAAAATGGAAGGACAAAACCTTTTCCAATTACTATAAGAGCCTTGTTTAGGGATTTTGGAGTTATGACCGAGGATACTTCTAAGATGGGTACTGAATTAGCTGGTACCACCTCCTTCAAGAGACCTAATGGCACAAATTTAGTAGTAGAAGACATATATTGAGGCTTCTAGGATACTCATGCCATAGCTTAGCATTTTTCTCAAAATTTATAGTGGAAAAAAATAATTTTGTTGCTTGAACTATCCACATCCATTTTCTGAAAAAAAATTTAGAGTGCACATGGCACAAATCACTACAATAACCCAAGATTTAGGAACCTAAAGTAGGCCAAATAGCCTCACTTCTAGTTGTTGCAGGTTATGTTCAATAGTGCACAAATGTGCTTCAAGGACTCTTTATAAAAAACCTTTACCATATTTTTCTCTAATAGCCAATATAGGAAAAACTATTGGATGAACTTGCCAAAGAACTTTCATCTTCTTCCAAAGAGGATTTTCTTATTGGTGAACAACAACAAGAATATATGCCAATAGCCCACAATGTGTTGCATATTGATCTGCACTGATCATAGATGACACACCATTTCTAGAATGTTTCCTTGTTGCTTGTGCACTAGATTTTACAGGAATTTCTTGACATAGGCTTTTCCCTAGATCGGAGGTATCCATAACCACTACCAAACCATTTTAGGAAACTCTTTTGACTTGCAGATAAAGCTCTAGAATAGTAACTAACCATGATTTCTATTCACCATTCCATATCAGTGCTACCCTCACATTATCAAGATCTAATGAATGCATCCACACTCACCATTTTATGCTACATTCATGATCCTTTATTGCATTCTAAGCACGTATTGCTATCACCATAGGCCATTAAACCACGTTTCACTATAGTTTTTCATCAAATAAGTTGTGTGCTAAGTGCTAATGTAGAAACCCCTATTAGGAACTTTCCATAACCAAGTATGGCTTTCAGGTCATTTCTTTATTGCTTCAAAGAGCTCCAAGGCCTTGCTATAATGCCCAATCTTCACATAACCAATAATAAATGAAATCCACAAAACCAAAATCCCATTCACAAATTTTGTCAAATGGTTGGTAGGCACCCTCCATTCTCCTACTATTAGTCAAAGAATCGATCAAGAAATTACACCAAACATTGTGAGGATTTAAACAATCTGGGTGACCACTCATAAATAGTTCGCTTGGATGTTCATTTAAGATCCTTCTCGACCATGGCTACTTTTAGGTGAAAATAAACTATCCAATAGTGGATCCATCTCCACCACACTCATTGCATATCATGATATTCATCTGTATTGGAAACAATATACAATAATTTGTATAATCATGAGAAGACACCCTTGGATTTATTTGCTATTAGGTGAAAATAAACCATCCAATAGTGGATCCATCTCCACCACTCTCCTTGAATATCATTCTATTCATATGTATTGGAAATCATATACAATAATTTGTACAATCAGGAGAAAATACCCTTGGCATTGTTTGTTAGTATATGATAGACATGTTTGGAAGAGTGAGGGGACAACTTGTAATATAAATCCATTAATTAAAACCTATGGCTATAAGAGCATTGAACAATTAGTACCAGCATGCCTATTTTAAATGATGCAAGAATTTCTATCCATAGCCAATTTGAGCATATCTTGTTGTTTTTCCAATGCAAACAATTAGAAGAGAATGGATATCAGATCTGTCCTACTTACTATAGCACACTTATATCTAAATTAGTTTTGGTGCATTTTTTTGGAGATGGAAGCTCATCCTCCTCCATTTATAAATGTTGGGCAAAATTTGAGAAAAAGAAAATACACTGAAACGAAAAGCAATGCAACAATGATAGTGAAATAATAATAATAATAATAATAATAATAATAATAATAATAATAAAATGAAAAATGTGTCAAATTTCAAATCATATAATTCTTCATTTAGAAAAATAAACTCTAAAGCTAGTAGCTTAAGATTTGAAATATTTAATCAAATAGCAAAGATGAGTTGCACTTGTGTACAAATTCATATTTCTGGAATATATTCCCAGTGAAAATGAGCTAAACATAAACCATTCAATAGCTCTGACAAGATATTAACAGTGTGTGCTAATTCTAGTTACTTTTCTTTGTATGACTATATTAAATTGTTTGTAAATTATTTTTTATTATTAGCTTGTTGTGTGGTTCACGTTACAAGGGTGTGACATTAAGCTAACTCTCTTGAGCTATTTTTTATTAAGTTAAAAAGAGGGGCTGCATGATTATATATTTTACATAATACAAATATTATGTCATTATGTGTCAAACATTTTTTTTTTTAAATCAATGCCTATATATGCAATTTCAACGATTGCCATAATGCATGTTAATTATTTAAAGGGTGCTAGATTAATGGAAGAGCACTTGCCTGTTGGTGGTTCGATTCCATTGTGCCCTGACATGAATTAATCAATGATATTGTAGTTTATTTTTAATTAAATATTTTCAATAGTGAGATATTTTTCTGGATTCATTGATTTATATTGTCTCTAAAGAGACAAAAGTGATATTGTATTGTTTTTAAATATAATTTTTTATTGTCTCTGAAGAGACAATAGCTAGGATTAAAGACATATTGTCTCTATAAAGGCAATTTCTTTAATCTCAACTATTGTCTCTCAAGAGACAAAACTGAAGTTGTCTCTTAAGAGACAATAATGCTTATGTTATATATTGTCTTTATAGAGAGAATATTTAAGACAATAATTTGAGACACCCACTTAAAGACAATATTTAAGACAATACACAAAACTGAAGTTGTCTCTTAAGAGACAATAATGCTTGTGTTATATATTTTCTTTATAGAGACATTTTTTTAAGACAATAATTTAAGACACCCACTTAAAGACAATATTTAAGACAATACACAATTACTTTTGTCTCAAGTTAAAACAATATACCAAAAAATTGTCTCAAATATTGTCTTAAAAGACCCCTCTATATTGTAGTGTTTCAGTTGTATAAAAAATATGATATTTACATCATAATTTGCCGTCCTTGATTGAACTTAGATTGAATTGAATGATAATGGAAAATACCGGTTACAAAGCATTCATTCTTCCATGCTATCATATCAATCACAGTTAAATAATTATCTAATTACAACCTATGCCCACGCCATGTTTTCGCAAAATCTGAATAGCTATTGATACCATTTAGTGCACATGTCTTTGTAATTGACTGAAAATAACGCTATTATAAAAATAAAAATGAAAGTGGAAGCGAAAGCATTGTAATTGTTTGGTGGATTTTGTAGTTCTATATGAGGATTTCATTCTTTTGCCAGATTAGACATGTATTTAACTGTCTTCTCCATTTTGTGAATTATGAAAAACTCCATTTTCACAAACTTTAGGTTTGTAGATGATTGTTTCGGTCCCAAAAAAGATTCCAATATGCACTAGAAAACACTAAAAAGACTTTTAACACCGTTGATAAAAGTTCACATCCTTTGGGTGCACCCGTGGATTTCAACTTGTTTCTTTTATTACTTTATGATCTAATCACCGGTCATATGTGATATTTCCTTTCAATGTAATAACTAGAATGACCATGTGGTTGATATAAGCTCAATCCATAGAAACATTCAGGGCATCTCAGTTGGTAATCAAAAACATGTGAAATAGTTGAAACTCTATAGGTTATAGTTCAAATCCCTGTTGCTATTACGTGTACAGGGAAAAGGACATATCGTAACCAGTTTATTGACAGTTACCTATCATATACATCAATTATGATCCTCAAGACTGTAGAGGTCATAGTTCAAGCAACCAATATATATATATATATATATAGATATATATATATATATATATCTATATCTATATCTATATATATATATATATATATATATATATATATATATATATATATATAGTTATTGATATATTAATTCTACTTTAAGTACATATGTCCCCATCTATGGCCATCGACCCAGGCATCAACTAATCCCCACCCCTGGTTGGCATGCCCCTATCATATTATTATGGTCATACATATCATGGGTTTTCCTACTTTCCCCATTTTCCAGTGGTTCTGCAACTTTGAATCATAGATGTGAACCAAACAAGTGGACAACACATACCCCACAATACATATTGAATGTAGTAGGATTTCAAATTTTATATCTATCCCAAGATTTCAAACTGGAGTGCACCACATTTTTGAAATGACATCTGGTTTTGGAATACGATTTTATCCCACCAGGTGCACAATATTTCCATGGGAAATAGACCGACGAAAGGAAGGAAGTCCATGGAAGTCATGCCAGCAACGGGGTTGGGAGTCGGTGATTCAACAACCTTTGCAATGCCAAAGAGATCGAACATCGAGACCACAACATATGCAATTACCAATGTAAATGTGGATGCCTTCATTTCCATTGTCGTTACAAGTCATGAAGATGGTGTTGGAAATATTAATCCCAACCACTGCCTTAAACACACTGACAAACAACATGATTTCTTACTCAACTATTGCAAGGTTGCAATTTTTTATGCAGGCAGAAGGACTAAAGTATGAGCAGATGTACATCGTTGACCATTCCATAACACATCAGATAGTTAAAGCACTTAATGATAAGTTATCAAATATGTATGGGAAAGCATTTACTTTGTAACCTTTACTGCATTGTGGAACCTCTCCAAGTTCAGAAAATCCCTCATTTTGTATCATTTTGAGAGGTAGTGAGGAGAAAATCGTGGAGAAAATATTGGTGGGCGCATGAAAACAATAGTTACTGTGTGTGTTACTCTCCAACCCTTGTGTGGCATAAATCATAATAATTTTTTTTCTTTTACTTGTAGTAGTAGCCTCCAACTTGTTAGTGCCTAAATCTACCTCAGGCTAAGAAAGGCAGGTCTAGGGTAAGATCAAGCCACGCTTAACCTGATAGCTAGCCCTACCAGGTAAGGAGAGGGTTCTCTCCTTGTTAATCTAAAAGAAAATATGGCAAGTAAGGCTTGAGATGACTGAAATGAATTCTAATTTTAGGCTAGGTATATGCTCAGAGGATTTTTATTGATTTTAATGGTTGGTTACTGGATCAGATGAGGAAGGCAGCTTTGGGTCCGGGAAATCAACTCAGATTTGCAGAGGTTTCTATGGGGCGAGGTAGGCAAGTGTTTTAGCACTTTGAAATGAGTGTGATGGTGAGTCTAAAGACTGGTGAGGAGTTGGAGAGGGCATGCAAGTTTCATGAATCCTCTTCAAATAGCAGAAAACATTTAAAACTAAATGACACCCCAAGGCAGAGCACTGAACATCAATGGATTCCACCTATTAATCTTGACTCATTCAGTTATGTAGAGAAAGATAGATGATGGCACATATACACATAAGAGAAAAACTATATAACAGAGGAGAAAACAATGCTAATTCACATTGCCACAAGAATCCCACAAAATGTTGCAAAACCCTGGTTCATTTCCTTGCGAAATTGTAGAAGTGATTTACAAAGTAGCTTAATGCATCCACAAGAGTCCAACCTTGACAAATGACTAAGGAAGAACAAGATATAGGAATCAAACCACCTATGCAAGCCATCAGGGGTCGAATCCATGAGTCACAGAGTTGTTTCAACAGGATCTAAACTAGGAACTGAAAAATAGGCAGTGGAACAACTTGCCTCTAAAACTATGGAAACTAATTCATTCATCCTCCAACCAACTCTAACTAATGTATCTACCTCCTCAAGTCATTTTTCATCATTTTTACATTATAGTACATCATATTACATCATCAATTTACCAAAGAAAGAATAAAAAGTCAAACTTCCAGCAAACTAGGTGGAATTTTGAGTTTTTAGGCAAAATTGGCAAAATTTTGCCTGATGCACAGTGCCCTGATCCTAATGTGCAGTGCCATTTCAAGCCTGAGTTTGAAGGCCTTCCACTTCACCAAATCAGGCCCATGATAGCTTGTTGGAAAGCTATGCCTATATAATTTATAAGACAACTGAAATTTTTGGATTTGGAGTCCATTTGTCCCTTCAAAAATCATTTCTCCAAGACTAGTTCCTGTGGGTCCAAAAAGTGGCAGAGAGGGCATTTTTTAGGTGTTTTTATTCCCCTTTACGTGACCCAGATCTCCTCCAAATTTCATGAAATTTTCTTGGTTTCATTATTTTTCCATGAGGAATCCAAAAATGAAATCCATTTTGCAAAATTCCTAGCCAAATCCACTGGCACTGCGCATCAGCTGAAAAGTCTTGTGTTTTGCATTTTAAAAATTGTGAAATGACAAAATATTCTCAAAATTGCTTCAAATTTGGCAAGAGGATAGCTTACTAATTGATTTGCTGAGCCAAGGAAGCTTCAGCCAAAATTTTAAGTTTTCTTGTTCCTTTTTGGCTTTTAAGGCTCTCTTCAGCTTAGCCTTTAGGCCATTTATCCTTGTCTTGCAAATTTTATTCGAAGCTAAGTAATGATAAGCCATGTGGCACAACATTTTCTTCTCCTTGTTAGCCTTATCAAGAAGCTTCTCAAGGTGGATATTCACTCTTTCCAACCATGATTCTTGGTCAGCCTCAATTTCTTGCTTTAGGGATGTCATCTTGGTTTTTCTTCTTCCTAGCCTGACTCACTATTTCTTGTCATGGGGCTTGGTGCTTGTCTTAGGGAAGTGATGTGATGATAATATGGTGGAAAATTATAATGGGGGAGGACAAGGGAGATGTGTATGAAGAGATTTTACTAATGGGAAATGGATATGGGGAATGAAGGGATAGGTTTTAGGAAACTAGGGTTTTGTGAGGGATTTAGGGTTTGATGAAGGGAATGAGTTGTCTTAGGGAAGTGCGATTGTTAGGATATTCCGACACATAGGAAATAGTTAAGTACAACTTGGTCTAGTATAGAGTTAGGTATAGAGTTAGGTAAAGTGTGTTTCTTTACCTTGTACATTTTGTAACTTACAATCCGACGGTCACGATATGTAGTGATCCGACGGTTCATTCTCTCCTCGGTATTACCGACACTTGATCCATGGCTTGACACCTGATTGGTCCATGATTTCTATTTAAAGCACATGGAGGGTCATTTGTAGGGTAATCCATGCATGAGAGAAGCATATGTAAATTTTCATTCTTTTATTAATAAATTGCCTGAAGTGGCTGCGTTGGCTCAGGCCGTGGACTGTTTCCCTCCTTGAGGGCTTTAACCACGTCAAAAATACTGGTGTATTGATCCGCGATATGGTTGTGAGCTGTGTCCTTTGGTGTTCTGTCTGAGGAACTTACCCTGTAAATTCCTACATGGTATCAGAGCTATTTGAGGGCCGCGTCCGTTGGTGATCCAAATCTGAAGCCAGTAGAACTGCATCTGACTGCCGTTTCCTAGATCTACTGTTTCTGACTGCTTTCGGGCTGAGAGGACTGCTCTGTTGTGTTGAGAGCATCTATTCCAGTGAGGAACCCCTTTCGTTTCAGGCGAAAATGTTTCCGTTAGCCCTAGCTGTCTCATTTTTAAGATCTGGAGGTATACAGTGTTTATTTGCAGTTTACAGTTATTTTCTCTCTGTTTATTTTGGTTTTGGTTTATTTATCCTTTTTTATTACCGGATCTATACCTTTCATTTCTGCGTATGCTCTTTTCCCTGCGACTCTGTGTGATCTGGGCAAATCAGAAACAGAAAGGAAGGATTTTTCTCATGCGTACACTATTCTCCCTGCGCCTTAGTGTGATCTCGGAAAATCAGAAACATTGAGAAAAATATGTAGTTTCCGGCTAAAGCTAACTTTGAGCCGCAAGGTTCATTTTTGAAAATATTTAGTTTTTTGGCTAAAGCTAACTTCGAGCCGTAAGTTTTGTTTTCTTTGCATGTCCGTGTTGGGTTTTGTGTTTTTTGTTTTGTAGGGAAAAAGAGCTTTCTCAAAGCAAGCACGCAACCCATAACAACCCCCCCCCCCCCCCCCCCCCCCCTCTCTCTCTCTCAAATTTTTTGTATAGCTCAATTGGTTCAAAGCTATTTTAGGAGAGTATAGGTCTTGGGCTCAAGTCTCCATTTTGTGGGGGCGGACTTTTTCATTTCCACACATTCCCGCACTTCGTCAGCAACTTCATCAACTTTTTTTCAAAAAGCCATAACTTCTTCATCCGAAAGCCGTTTTCAGAGCCGTTTTTTTAAACCAGCCTAATTTTTCAAGATCTATCCATTAGAACACTTAGTTTTAGCATATTTAACTTCATTTTCTATTGAAATGGAAAGTCAATACCAAGTTACCCATGATAGCACCAACTACTTCGAATGGTTTTCCTACATTGAGGATTTACATAGAAGTAAAGGTCTCTACAGAATAGCCTTAGGCCAAGAAAAGAAACCGAAGGATGAAGATAAGGCTTCTAAATGGGAAAATAGGAAAGATCAAGCACGTGGATTGATATGGATGTCTATTTCTCCAGATCTTAGATTCCATATTGCAGAACTTGATACTCCTGATGAAGCAATGAAACAAATCAATAAAGTTTTTGGGATTAAAAATGAACTTAGAGCCCATCAACTTGAAAATGAGTTGCTTACATTGGACCCTAATAGTTTTTCTTGCATTGAAGATTTCTTTTCCAAGTTCAAGACCCTTAGATATCTCTTGGAAGGTGTTAAAGTTAAGAAAGAAGATAGTAACCTTATCTATTCCATTCTTACTAAGTTGGGACCAGCCTACTCTGTGTTTGTTTCCACCTTCCATTTGTCTAGTCAGTTTAATGTCTTAAATTGCTCTACATAAATTATCAATCCGGGTATCGTAAACTGATGAAGTGTGGTGCACCATATGTGCTTAGTTAACCTTTCTCTTACTTCGTTGTTTTATAGTTTATGTTGTTTTTGGGGTTTTGTTCTTGTTGCTTTTCTAAAGTGTTTAATGCAACTAGTTCATTCGAAATAAAATGCAATAATCAAATAATGAGAGAATGACTATGAGACCCAGTATCCTTGCTGCTTCAGCAAAAGGACAAGATGATTCTATCACGTCATTAGTTCATTAAAAGGCTATGTGCATCACTAATCTACAATCAACTTGAAAGCAATTTATGTACAACTAATATACATGGTGAAATAAAATGCAAAAACAAAATGACAACTATACAAGGCAGGGGCCCCCTACCACCTATGAAATCAAATGCTTAAAGGAAAATAAAGACATCAAATAAAGGACTAATGACATCAGCCCAGTATCTCTGCTGTTGATTTAAAATGAAAATGAAATGTGAAATCTAAGTGACACTACATAAAGGAGACAAATCACACTACTTTAACCTTTTCTTAACCTTTTTGCCTTTCAGCTAGATTTATCATGTGAGAACAGTTATGAACAAGTCAACAATGTGAGTCTTAAAGCAAACTAAACCAAGTTGTACTAAGTGATATTTTGGCTCCAATAAAGTTATTTGATTATGGAAAAATAACCATCAATAGATGAACAACTTGATATCTAAGAGCAGAAAGTAAAGTGCAAGTTAAAGAAATGATACTAATGAAAATCAAACTACAGAAAAATAAAGGTCAGCAACATAGACAAGATGATCACACATGCCACTAGTCATGAAATCAAAGCAAAATTAAACACACTTGCATGAATTAAAATTGCATGAATGAAAAATCTAATCTACCTTACATTCTACAAAGCAATATTTACAAAATGAAATCTACTCTACCTTACATCCTAATATGCTCCATGACATCTACTTCACATCTCCTTCCATGTTGAGAACATCAAAGCTTTATTCAAATTCTTCAAAAGTACAAAGTACAAAAGCTTTCAAAAGCCATCAAGGAAGAACTACAAACTTGAGAACTAGAAACTAAAAGACTAAAAAGGACTCCCAAATGAAGGAGAGAGATCTCCTATTTATACAAAAAGATGAGAGCCATCTCATTAATGATAGTCCATGAATCTCTCCCTCTACCTCTAGAGTTCTAATCAAAATAGGAACTGATAAGACACATGTCTTCTTAGAGTTACAATACAATTAGGAGATGTGACACATATCCTCATGATCCCATGATTCTTTCCAACCAAATTCGAATTTGGCCTTAGAGTGCCACATAAGGGTCTTCTAGAAGCCTCCTTTCAACCTACACATGTCAACAATCTCAACCCATTTGTTAGGTATAAGCATATGCACATTATTTTCTAATGTTTAACCACAAATTCACTTAAAAGGCTTAGAAATAATAAAGATTGGAAAAACATAAATGTGGCCCAATGATAATGAAAGTGGGATGAATGTGGTGACATAGTAGTGAAATGGAGGTGATATAATGGACATAATAGTGAAAGTGTAATGGAAATGAATGACATTTTCAAGACTCAACACCATTCTACAAGAGAAGCCCTCATTTCTCAAGGAATAGACTACAAGTCCCCTTCCTTTGACTCTTTTTGTGATTCTTTAATAAGAGAATAAGAAAAACTCTTACACCTTGGTCTTCTTAATCTTGGAAACTCTTCCAAGAAAGCGTTAGCCGCCCAGCAGCAACCAAATTCAAAGAATCCTAAGAAGTCATATCCTAAAAAGAATGGTCCTAAACCAAACAAGGGTCCTAAGCAATCTCAGCCTCAAAATGAAAAATCATTTCAACAAAATGATAAGACAAATAAAAACAAATGGAAGAAGACTGATAGACATTGCAACTTTTGTAATCGAGATGGCCACTTAGAATCCAAATGCTTTAAGAAGATGGAAGCCTTGGAAGTAGTGATGAAGAAACATAACATCCATTTGGAGCAATCTTCAACTTCAACTTCATCTTCAGGAATGGAACTTTCTGTATGAGGTTGTCAAGCATCTCGATATGGCTATGCACTAAATGTATCTTCTTCTTCTCATTCTCATGAGTGGCTCATTGATTCTGGAGCTTCTTATCACATGGCCAAAAACAAAGCCATGTTTTCTTCTTTAAATGATTGTAACACCAAAAATATATATGTTGGTGATGATAGATCTCTTAGTGTTGTAGGGACTGGAACTGTTCATCTAGACAATGGTCAGTTTAATGATGTATTATGTGTTCCAACCTTATCCTGCAACCTTTTATCTGTATATCAGATAACTCATTCAGGTGAAGGTAAAATCGTTGAATTTTCACCTCATGATGTTGTAATCAAGGACCTAAGAGATCCTAAAAAGATTTTAGCTATTGGCATTGCTGATGATTCTACAAGGTTGTATAAGTTTCACAACTTTGGGTCATCAAATCTTCCCTCGGTATTTGTTGCTCATAACGATGAAGTGAGCAAACTTTGGCATGAGCGATTTGGTCACTTAAACTATCGCTCCCTTCAGCATCTATGTAAAGAAAATGTGGTGACAGGTCTTCCTATGGTATCTTGCAGAGATGGTGTTTGTTCCGGATGTGTACTCAGAAAACATCATCGGGACAGTTTTGAAAAACGTGCCCCTTGGCATGCGTCAGCCCCTTTACAGCTTGTGCATACTGATTTATGTGGTCCACTTCCAGTTGTGTCATTCTCTGGCTGCAAGTATTTCTTAACTTTCATTGATGATTTCTCCAGACGCAGTTGGGTATACTTCTTAAAACTCAAGAGTGAAGTATTTAACACATTTTTGGCCTTTAAGGCCTTTGTTGAAAAACAATCTGGACATCAGATTCTTAAGCTAAGATCTGATAATGGCGGAGAATATGTTAAAAACACATTCATAAATTTTTTCATTGAGAATGGAATTCAAATGCAACATACTGTTCCATATACTCCACAACAAAATGGTGTAGCTGAAAGGAAGAATCACACCTTAAAGGAAATGGCTAATTGTATGCTACAATCTAAAGGACTTGCTCTTAGTTTTTGGGCAGAAGCAATTACCTGTGCAAATTACATAACAAATCACACTCCTACTAAGGCTTTAAAGAATATCACTCCAGAAGAAGCATGGAGCTCAATCAAACCAGATGTAAGTCACTTTCGTGTTTTTGGAAGTGAAGCGTGGGCCCATATTCCAGATGACAAGCATAAAGCTTTAGAACCCAAGAATGAAAAATGTACTTTTGTTGGATATTCTGAAGATGTCAAAGGCTATAGACTTATTCCATTTAAGTCCAAAAATGTTATCATTAGAAGAGATGTAAAATTTGATGAAAATATATCGGCCTGCGAGCCTAGTCTAGCGGATGTGCCACCTTTCCCTATCTCTTCTACTTTTGAAAACATTTCTTCTTCAGATGATGAAAGTGAGGATGAAAATCCTCCCCCACCATCTCAGGATCCTCCTTCAGCTCCTCAGCTTCCAAAATGGGTTCGTGCTACTTGATATGCAGCAGGTGATCTTGCCGGTGATCCTACAGATCAGCGACGTACACGTTCTCAGTTTGAGAGAGCCTCTTCTTTACTGGCTCAAGCTCCAGTAAATTATGATCCTGACACCTTTGCAGAAGCTTCAGGCCATCCAGATTGGGAAGCAGCTATGAATGAAGAATATCATTCATTATTGGCAAATGATACATGGGATCTTGTTGCTCTACCCAAGGGACGAAAACTTATTAGATGCAAATGGGTTTACAGAACCAAGTATGGACCAGATGGGAAAGTTGATAAGCATAAAGCTCGCCTTGTTGCTAAAGGTTTTTCATAGGTTGAAGGCATTGACTACACTGAAACCTTCTCCCCTGTTGCCAAAATGAACTCTATCTACCTTGTTCTTTCCCTTGCTGCCTCGTTCAAATGGGAAGTCCATCGGATGGATGTTCAATCTGCCTTCTTGCATGGGGACTTGCATGAAGAAATCTACATGGAACAACCTATTGGCATTATACAAACAGACTCTAGCCTTGTATGTCGGCTTAAGAAATCCCTTTATGGTCTCAAACAAGCTCCTCGAGCTTGGTATGCCAAAATGGATAACTTTCTTTTAGAATCTGCCTTTTCTAGGTGTCATTCTGACAATACTGTCTACACCAAGAAAGTGGGCAAGTCTCTTATCATTCTTGTTCTTTATGTTGATGATCTTATCTTGACTAGTAGTGATCCCAACCTTATCAACCATGTGAAGTCTAGCCTTAAAAGGAAGTTTGAAATGACAGACTTAGGACACTTACATTATTTTCTCGGTCTTCAAGTCTTGCAATCCAAGGAAGGTATTTCCCTTTCTCAATCCAAGTATGCCTGTGATATTCTACGCCACTTTCACATGGAAGACTGTAAGCTATCCCCTTCTCCCTTTCAGTCTGGAGTCAAAATTTCAGTCACTTGTACTTCTCCTGAAGTTGATGCTACCTTATACTGTCAACTTGTAGGAAAAATTTTGTATCTAACCCATACTCGTCCTGACCTTTCCTTTGCTGTTGGCCTTGTTGCTTGATTCATGCAAAACTCCCGTGAAAGTCATTGGAAAGCAGCTAAAAGAATACTTCGTTATGTTCGAGGTACAGTTCAGTTTGGAATTCATTACAGTGCCGAAGCATCTCCTCTATTGGTTGGTTTCACTGATTCCGATTGGACTGGTCACCCTGATGATCGGAAGTCTACTGCCGGTTATGTGTTCACTCTTGGTTCAGGACCTATTACATGGGCTTGCAAGAAACAAGGTGCCATTTCTCTTTCATCAGCAGAAGCAGAGTATCGTGGTGCCGTAGAAGCTAGTAAGGAAGCGTTGTGGCTTCGTCAGATCCTGTCAGAGTTTGGCTTTCAGCAGCAGCATCCAACTACACTTTGGTGTGATAATCAAAGTGCCATTCAACTATGCAAAGATCCAGTCCAACATCAGCGCAGCAAACACATTGAACTGCACATGCTCTTCATCAGAAAGCTCATTCATGACCATGTTCTTGAAGTGCAATATTGTTCAACAGATGATCAAGTTGCAGACATCTTCACAAAGGCTCTCACAGAGGCGAAGTTCACTAAACTTCGATTTATGGTTGGAGTTTAGGAAGTTGTCACTAAGGGGGGATAGGCTCTAGTGCCTCCTTCCTTCTCCTAATGTGTCATATTTGTAAATCCTTCAATCCTATCCTAAGTTGTTCTTAAGGGGGGATGTTAGGATATTCCGACACATAGGAAATAGTTAAGTACAACTTGGTCTAGTATAGAGTTAGGTATAGAGTTAGGTAAAGTGTGTTTCTTTACCTTGTACATTTTGTAACTTACAATCTGACGGTCACGATATGTAGTGATCTGACGGTTCATTCTCTCCTCGGTATTACCGACACTTGATCTGTGGCTTAGCACCCAATTGGTCCATGATTTTTATTTAAAGCGCATGGAGGGTCATTTGTAGGGTAATCCGTGCATGAGAGAAGCATATGTAAATTTTCATTCTTTTATTAATAAATTGCCTGAAGTGGCCGCGTTGGTTTAGGCCGTGGACTATTTCCCTCTTTGAGGGTTTTAACCACATCAAAAATACTGGTGTATTGATCTGCGATCTGGTTGTGAGCGGTGTCCTTTGGTGTTCTGTCTGAGGAGCTTACCCTGTAAATTCCTATAGGGATATCGAAAATGGGATTAATGGATTGATTTAGGGCAATGTAATATAGAAAAGGGGAAAATGACGTTGGTTTTGGTTATGGAGTGAAAGTTGTACAATGAAATGGAAAATGAAGAAAAGCTAGGGTTTTCTTTTCAAAATGCAAAACTCATGAAGAACACATGCAAAAGATCAAATTTAGCTCAAATGCAGTGAAGACTTACTTGTAGAAGAGAAATGCATCACTTTTGAGGGTTATTGGGTAATTTGGAATGTTTTGGCAACTTTTTGACTGATGCACAGTGCACTGGGCCCAATGCGCAGCGTAAGGCAGGTTTGCTTGGAAAACACGGTTTTCAACTTCCTTTGTTCAATTTGCCTCCAAATCGTGATTTTAGCTCTCCAAGGGTATCTTGCACAATGAAATAGATGAATAGCACTCCTTTCTCTTTATATATGGATGCCTTTTGATTTTTCCTTCTTTCAAACCCACTTTTATAATGTCATAGTCACTTTTGCTTTAAAAGTATGTTTTTCATTTGAATTGACTTTTCTTGATCACTTGATGAACTGATGCATTGATGCTTTTTATTTTGTTTGCAGTGGCTGGAGTTGGAAAGGTGAGAAAGGGTAACAGCTGGAACTTATTACATATAAAAAAAACTTTAAATTACATAAAATTTGTACATAAAATAGAAAACCCTTTTTTCACCCCAAAACAGAGTTTTGAGGTAAAAACCATTTATTGAGCATATCATCAGTGAATTTATGATTCTCTAAACTTATAAAACCTCCTGATGTGCCTACTGACCTTTTATTGAGTTTTGGATGATCATGGTGGCAAACCCTAGACCTAATGAGACTAAAACCCTAAAACTAACTTTTGTAAATGAAATGAAACAAAAATGACAGTAAATGACCTAAACATCTGAAAACAGGCTAGCAGGTATATGCCATCAAGGAATTGACAATGAACCACTACCACCAGTTGATCCATGACCTAATGGAATGTAGCTGATCGGATGGGACACCTAATATGCATGCAAAAAAAGACAAATTTGATCACTGATGAAGGGATGAAGATACCGACACTAACACAACTTATCATACGAATGTATTTTTCTTATGTTTAGAAATATAATCCATATTTTGGTTTGTTGCGATATTCCTTTAAACCTTCACCACTAGCTTTACCGCAACCATTTTATTTTCACTCTGTTTTATTGTGCATTTAATTTCTGTTTCAATTAAGCCTCTGTGTAGTTGTGATGTGCTTGCTGCAACTGATTTCTTGTCCAGAATCGTCTCCTTTGCCCCTTAAAAATTTTCCTAACATGCTATCAGAGCGGGTTAAACTTTGTTAGTGTAAAAACAAGTTTTTTTACTAGCAATTAAAATTTGTTTTTAGGGTATATTTTTAATGTATATTTACCAGTAGGTAGAAAGTTTTTTTTTTTTTTTTTCTCACTCAGAAATGGCAACATCAAGAACAAGATTGACTAATCCTCTGATACCTCATTTTAATGGAAAAATTATGATTATTGGTCTATTACAATGAAGGCCCTTTTTTCTTCTCAAGACATTTGGGATTTGGTGGAGAATGGTTTTCAAGAACTAGCAGATGCAGCAACATACAATGCATTGTCTCAAGAAGAAAGGGATTTGTTGAGGGACAATAGGAACAAGGATGAAAAAGCCCTTTTCTACCTTTTTCAAGCAGTTCATGAAAGTATTTTCCCAAGGACTGCAGGAGCAACAAAGTCCAAGCAAGCATGGGACACCCTCCAGACAGCTTACCAAGGCATGGAAAAAGTGAAGAAAACAAAGCTACAAATGCTAAGGAGAGATTTTGAAACACTTTGTATGAAAGAGTCTTAAAATGTAGACTCATTGTTTACACATGTTATTGGACTGGTTACTCAAATCAGGTCTCATGGTGAGACACTTGAGGAAAGGAGAATAGTTGAGAAAGTTTTGAGAAGTCTTCCAGCAAGGTTTGATGCCATTGTTGTGGCCATAAAGAGACAAAGGATCTCTCATGGTTATTAGTTGATGAGATTCATGCATAGCTAATTTCTCATGAACATAGACTAGACAGAGCAACAAGCTCCTCATTAGAGCATGCCTTCAAGACACAAGTTTCATTGGGTCAAGGTAGAGGTAGAGGGAGATCATATGCTAGAGGAAGAGGAAGAAGCCCACACAGTGGTGGAAGAAGCATCCCTTCAAGCTCAAGTGGAAGAGGCATCAATCAAAATTCAAGTCAAGGCCAAAGCCAAAATCAAGCACAAGGTCAGAGGTATGATAAATCTCAAGTTCAATGTCATTACTGTAAGAAGTATGGTCATTATGCAAGTGAATGTAGGAAGAGGCAATATGACATTAGTAAAAAACCTAGTGTAAATTTTGCAAAGGAAAATCAGAACCATGATAGCATGTTTTTAGCTTGTAATGTAGAACAAGAAAAACAAAGCGATATATGGTATCTAGATTCAGGGTGTAGCAACCATGTGCCAGGGAACATAGAAATGTTTTCCAATCTAGATGAAAGTGTGAAATCTGAAGTGACATTAGGGACTAATAGCAAAGTCTCTATCATGGGCAAAGGAAGAGTTAATATCCTAACAAAGAAGGAGGAGAAGAATTACATCTTAGATGTTTACTTTGTCCCAAGTCTGAAGCATAACCTCATGAGCATTGGACAACTCATGCAAAAGGGCTACAATGTCTTTTCCAAAAATGATGAGTGCACAATTTTGGATAGGCCTCCAAGAAGATAGTTGATTGCAAAGGTTCATATGACAAACAATAGAATGTTTCCCATAAAAATAAGATTAGATTTGAAGGAAGAAGGTGCACAAGCACAACTATCAATGAATTCACAAGAGGATGGAAGAAAAGATGCAACTTTCACATAAGTAAACTTTCAAGCAGAGGTCAAAGATGAAAATTGTTTATGGCATTTGATATTTTGTCATCTCAACTTTGGAGGTTTGAATTTGTTGCATAGGAAAGGCATAGTGAAGGGGTTACTACTCACAGAAAAATTGGACAACCTATGTGAAGCATGTATCTTGGTCAAGCAACATAAAGAGACATTTCCAGTAGGAAAGTCAGTAAGGGAAAAGGCACCTTTGGAGATTGTCCATTAAGATTTATGTGGACCAATGTAGACACCATCAATTGGTGGCAACCACTATTTATTGACCTTCATAGATGAATACACAAGGAAGACATGGGTCTATCTCCTAAAAAAGAAAAGTGAATTGTTCGAGTGCTTCCGTCAATACAAAGCTCTTGTTGAGAATCAAAGTGGAAACTACATCAAAGACCTTGGGACTGACAGAGGTGGTGAATACATCTCAAATGACTTCCTTTGATTCTGCAGGGAGCATGGAATTCACAAGCAATTTACAACTAGGTATACACCTTAGCAAAATGGTGTCACGGAAAGGAAGAATAGGACCATTATGGAAATGACAAGGAGTATGTTGAAGGCAAATAATTTTCCAAACAATTACTATGTTGAAGCTATTGCTTGTGCAGTCTATATCATGAATAGTTGTCCAACCAAAAGAGTCCAGATCATGGTTCCTGAAGAGGCATGGAGTGGAAGAATGCATAGTGTCACTCACATGAGAGTCTTTGGATGTGTGGCATATGCACATGTCCCGAATGAGTTGAGGAAGAAGTTGGACAACAAGGGGGAGAAATGTATATTTGTTGGATATAGTGATGAATCCAAGGAATACAAGCTCTACAATCCATCAACCAAGAAGGTCATAATCAACATAAATGTGCAATTCATAGAAGAGGAAGCATGGGATGGAATTTTAGAGAAGACAATCAATGTCAAAGCATGCATACCACATGAGGACAAAGAGGAATTGACAACAACAAGCAATTCCTCAACAATCACTCCCTCTACTCCTATTCAAGCACAAAAAAGTAGGTATCAAGTAATCCCGTCAACAAATAACAGAAAAACGTCATGCAGTTAAGTAAGTGATTCTCCAAGCACGTCACAAAGCACAACATAAAGTGACATGTCAAGCCCACCTTCAGCAAGCATAAGAAGACCAAAATTCAGAAATTTAAATGAAATTTATGAGTAAGATGAAGTTGATAGTAGCGCTGGTCTAAATTCCTTATTTGCATTATTTTGTCATGTAGATGACCCAATCCATTTTGAGGATGCAGTCAAAGAAGAAAAATGGGTTGCGGAAATGGAGGAAGAAATAGAAGCAATATGAAAGAATGACACATGGGAGTTAGTGAACCTTCTGCAAGGAAAAGAAGTCATTGGAGTGAAGTGGGTCTATAAGACCAAGAGCAATGTCAACGAGAATACTGAAAGGCATAAAGCGAGGCTAGTTGTCAAAGGATACAAGCAACAACATGGAAGAGGTTATGCGGAGACGTTTGCGCCAATTGCAAGGATGGAGACAATGCATACAGTGGTGTCGATTGCCATGGAACATAAATGGAAAGTGTATCAAATGGACATAAAATCAGCATTCTTGAATGGAGTGTTGAAAGAGGAAGTGTATGTTGCACAACCACCTGGTTATGAGGTAGAAGGCAAAGAAGACAATGTGTATAGGTTGAGGAAAGATCTTTATGGGCTGAAACAAGCACTGCGTGCATGGTATAGCAGGATAAATGCTTACTTGTTGGACAATGGTTTCAGCAAATGCGACGATGAGCCAACTCTCTACATCAAAGAGAGTGATGATAAGATTCTTATTGTTGTCTTATATGTAGATGATTTGATTTTTACAAGCAGTGATGATTTCCTCATCAATAATTTCAAAGAAGTCATGAAGAGTGAATTTGAAATGACTGACTTGGGGTTGTTAAGATATTTTTTAGGCATAGAAGTGAAGCAAACAGATAATGACTTTTTTATTTCTTAAGAAAAGTATATAGCAAACATTTTGGAGAGGTTTAAAACGAATAACAACAAGCCCACACCAACTTCAACTGTCATGTGGTTGAAGTTGGGAAAAGAAGATTGTAGCAGCAATGTCAATCTGACATTGTACAAAAGCATGATAGGCAGCTTGATGTATTTAACTGCCACTAGGCTAGATATAATGTATGCAATGAGTTTGGTGTCGAGGTTGATGGAGAAATCCAAGGAAACACATTTTCAACCAGCGAAAAGGATTCTAAAGTATATCAATGGGACAAAATAGTACGATGTTTTCTACACTGCAATAAGTGATTTTAGGCTGCTTGGTTACATTAACAGTGATTGGGAACGAAGTGTTGATGACAGAAAGTGCATGTCTAGATATGTTTTTCATTTGGGTTCTAGAGAAATTTCATGGGCCTCCAAGAAGCAACCAATAGTGTCACCGCCAACAACAGAAGTTGAATATGTCACTGCAACAACAATAGCGTGTCAAGCAATTTGGATGAGAAGGTTGTTGAGGGATCTTCGCCATGACCAAGAGGGAACGACAACTATTTTTAGTGACAACACTTCCACAATTGCATTCTCAAATAATTCTATCTTTCACTGTTGGAAATAATACTGAGAGGGGAGGGTGAATAAGTTTTATCAGATCAATAATTTTTCATTTCCCAAACAGATTTACATACGCTACTTCTGTGAAGTGAAATAGTGTGTACATGCTATTATGATTAGAGAAACCAACATATACCCAAAGAACTTGTTATTTAGTCAATTTATCATGTGTTGATCTTTAACCAGTGCATCAGTAACTTATTAAACAATGCAGTAAAAATAGAATAAAGCATCACATATAAGAAACACACATGAACACCAAGATTTAAGGTGGAAATCCAATGTGGGTGAAAACCACATGCTGCTCTCATCTCTGTCTTCTTTCAATAATAAGAAAATTTGAATACAATCTTGTATTGGTGCAGACTCATATGAGTACACAGGCACCCACCTGCAAAATGCTACAACCTTCTCTAGCTTTCCAGCTTCTACAGGAAGGGAGATACAACCCCCCTAGCTCTTGTACTGGCCAATGAGTTTACTAGTACATAGGTGGCGGCGTACAAAATGTTACGATCTTCTCTCTTCCTCCAGGGATCACGTTTCATAAATTTTCAGACTGGATGCTCTATTACACAACAATACACATGAAGGCCTCATTTTATCAAATTTTCATACTAGACTCATCAAAACTTTCAAAATGCCTCAACCAATAATCAGTTAATTTGAATAGTCATATCACTGTCACGAGAACATTGTGCTGAACCCAAAAACCTGCATTATCATTCAGAACCAGCTACAACCTCAAAAATCATGCATCAAAATGTATACGCTACTTTACTGAACCCAACTTGCGTGCATACACTACTTCCTTTAATCAAACCTGCGTATACCTTCAAAACTACTGAAACATAAAACTTCTGATTCAAGTCTATACCAACCAAAAATATATTGAACATCTACATATCAATTTACAAAGCTTTACATAGGCAGTCGCAAAGATCACCCTTCTCATTTATACAATCAATCAATCAAATACCAAACTCCTTATGTATTCATTTTTACATTCAGATCTAAGAATACTTCATTCACAAACAATAGTAAAACGATAGAACTGATCAGATAGATCAGTCAGATCTAAAGAAAAAGGCTTTTCTTTTGTATACGCTACTTGGAAGAGTAGAACCTACTTGTACATGCACTTTTACCGAGACGAACGAGTGTATAGATCTCAAAATATTAACTCATAACTTTGCTGCAATTCTGGACTTCAAACAAACCCAGATCATCAAATTTGAAGGATAAAACAGGTGTACATAATCAGATTTGGCCCAACCAATATCAAATCATTCAATGATAAGTCATTTTAGGTCTCATGATCCTGATCCAACATTGAATTCAAGGTGCACAAAATATTTTAGATCAAATCACAAACATAGCCCTTGCAACATAAAATATACTTCTGATAGAAGTATTCCTTAGAAACCATTTCACTTGCACACCCTCGCCTTATGATATTCTCCTCCTTATATATTTTTAGGCCTTTCTCAATACCTTGGACCAAAACCACTTAGGACTCGTGGTATTCTTGGATGGGATCAAATAGTCATTACTCCATTCAATATTTTGGGCTAATACCATGGTATTGACCCATGGTATTTCCTCCTCTTGAGTTTCCTTGATTTTTCAACACATACGAGATTTTCTTCTTGTGAAAGTGCGTGTATACATATATGCCCTTTTTGTTCTGTGAGCCAGCGTGTGTACACTATTTTGACTAAGTGGACCTGCGTATACACCTTAAACTGCTTTTCACCATCGTTTACCTTCAACTTCTTCATTCTAATTAGTAGACTTTAGTTCCATCTTCCTTTTCTTTTGTACCAATGCTCTGTTACATCTAAATGGACCTGTTACATTGTGGGTTGCCTTTCATCAAAACTAAACTGACCTATGAGTGATTTGCCATCAAGGACAACACTTGTATCATAATGCCAACAATCTCCCCCTTTGGCCTTGATGGCAACCATGTTGGTGTTGATTACTGCAAGCTGTAGAAACTGTTAGAGATATCAAGCAACACCAAAATACTTTCCTCCTTTGACATCAAGCGCAAAGGGTGGACCAAGATATTCTCCCCCTTTGATATACATTATGTTGTCCGTGCTCCCCTTGAGTACATGCCAAGTCTACAGAGATATGCTTCAAAATAATAGCATGACTCTATAACTCAACTAAGTGAGTATGACCTACTATTGTGGCCAATAACAACCCCCCTTTTTATTTAGTTTTATTACTAATACTAAATAAATGGGGACCCTTCTAAAAAATAAAAAAGTAGCACTTATATTCCCCTTTGAATAAAACTTACTATCATAAACTTAGGAAAACATCCACAAAACCCAAAAGGACTTAAGCTTTATGATAGGTTTGAATAAAATCGTTCTCTCAATAATAAAGCATCGCATCGCAAAAGGTAATGGACGACACCATATAAGCAAACTACTGAAATTATGAAATCGCGATGCGAGATCACATGCTGTAGAAGCTCATCGCACGTCATAGTTTTAATATGCCTCAAGTATCACTTAAGGTAAAATATCTCAACCCAATGATATGCGATAGGGTATCTCGCAAATCGCATCTCGCAGAAACATGTGGTGATAGATGATTGTTAACACAATGAATTATCGATAATACGATCAGCGATATTGCGATCTGCGATATTGCGAGGCAAATCACAAAATCGCTTTATCGCAGATCTGCATGGCTCATAGTTCAATAAAAAAAATTTGTAATCTGATGCCAAGTTATGCACATTAATGTTAATTTAATGGGTTAGTTGATGATCATTAATGAGATAAGGTTTAGATCTGATCTAGTGGTCATTTCACGTAGGGTGGTATATTTTATATAATTTCAGCATTAAAAGCTTTCCCATCACCTTATTTCTTATCATTACTCTTTCCTCACTTGTAAATTGTAGGAGCGGAAAGTAGAAAAATATACGGAGCAGTGTTCAGAGTGTAATGGGAAAGAAGGGAAAAGCTTCGATTGCTGAGGACAAAGAAATGACACCCTTATACATAGACACCACCTGTAATAGAGGCGCTTCCATAACTACTTGGGAAGGCATGTACAGTTTGCTCAAAGAAGAAAATCCCAAAGTAATGGAGGTTAATGTAACAGCAAACTCACGTGGGTCATCTAAGGCGTCAATCACTGAACTTGCATGTTCATTCTTGCACTGGATAGCGACAAGACCCAAGATTATTCCATACACAGACATGGTCAAGTGGGTACTGGACAATGCTGATATAACAGATAGACAATTTAAGACTCACAGCCAAGAACTCATTGGGTCATTCACTCCAGAAGATTTAAGACTTATGTATCATCTACCAGAGCCACAGGCAACCTACAATAAACAGTTCATGGAGAAGTTCGCTAAAGAAAACGAAGATTTGGTGGAATGCACCAAGGACTGGTTGGTAAGGGAAGAACCACTAAAAGAGGATAAACACGGTATGTATAGTACTGCTTCCCTCTCTTCCCCATATTGTTTTTCTACTGCTATGCTCTGTAGACTATTTGGAAGGCCCAACGTCAATAAGTTTTCATCTGAGTGGCTACCCCTATTAGATGTAGCCAATAATGCCACGATTATGGATTGGGCTAGGGTATTGTCTGATAATTTAGATACATCTATTTGGAATTGCCAGTCCAAAAGAACTACTACTGAGAGGATTTATCCTCCTTTCTATTTAGTTGTTTATGTTATGGATGCGATCTGTTATGTTTCCAAATTTCTTTTAATGGGTTGGAATTGGACTACTCAGAATCCCCCGCCCATTCACATTTATCATAAGGAATTATTGGATTCCAAGTTTATTCCATATTTTTACAAAATTTGTCATGGAGTCATGCTACCTCTGCATAGAATGTTGTATAATAGGGATGCTCCAAGATTTTCCCCTGAAGCGAAAGTTGACATTCTCCCTATCGCAAGAAGGTTCGGGGAAGAGCTTTTCATCTATGTCAGAGTATTTGGAAGCATTGCTTCCCCTCATGTCCTACCCTTATATGTCTCTGATAAGTTATTGGTGTGAGAGATTGCCTACTAGACCTGTAGGGTGGGAGGTATGAGAAAAGAACTGAAAGACAAGAAGAAGGCCATTTGGCCACAATTTCCTGTGGCCTGTGGGGCCTTTTCACTATTTGATTTAGGTCATGCATTCAAGGAAGTAGGCAATATGCTATGTCTACAACTATTCAAATTTCCAGGAAGACAATTCGACCCCCATGATGTCATTAATAATTTCCCTACTACTGTTAAGATAAAAGTATTTTCCAAAGAAGACGATCCTTTTGATGATATCTTTCAACATAAAAGCTTACTGAAAGAAGTTCTGCACTCTGTCCAAATTCAATTTCCCATAGCAAAATTCCAAGAATTCAAATTGTACAGAGAAAGGAGATTAGCTAACATCCCCTTGGATAAGTTACACTTAGGATCAATAAGGGAGCCAACTCTTAGTATCAATTTAAGTGGGAGATCAGGCATGGACAAGTCCAGATCTAAGTCTGGGGAAGAATCACTAGAATGCTCTAAAAGGTCCAAGAGTGACCATAATAAAAGCGAAGGGTTAGTAGGAGATACTACCAAAGCTAAAGAGCGCCTACAACAACAGGTCTTGACTACTCCACGGGTAAATCTTCCCCCTCTCATCATCCAGCCACCAAAGTCAGTGGGAACTGAGTTCGATAAAGAGTGGGAAACATTCAATGAATTGATTAATACTGAGGAGTAGAACACAAAGACACCTGACAATACAGTGCAGACATTGACTGATATGGTCACTGGAATAGTCAGCAATGCTCCAAAAATGGATCATATTCCCATTACCCCATATTCTGAAATCATGCTCAAAGTAGAGGAGAATCCTCCTCTAGATGTATTTTATAGTCCATAGCATAAGACAGTGATAAGAAGGCAAAGAAAGAAAAGGAAATTGGATAGCGTGATCTCACCTGAGGTGGAGTAGTTAGACGTCCTTTGGTGAGACCCTACAACTGACCCTACTCAAAATCTCACTAAGTTATCTCAGATCGCAGGAGCCTATGCTTCTGCTATCATTCACAAAGCGTCTGAGGTACAACAATTTCTGAAGGATAAAGAGGAACAAATACAGGTTTTGTAGCAATAGCTACAACAAGTGAGCACCAATCGCGAAGCAGAAGAAAAGTTAGAAAAGTTACAGCAAGATTTTCAACAGATGCAGCTGGGATACCAAAACAATTTTGCTAAAAAAGAAAATCAGTTGCAGGTTATGCTAGAGATGCACTGAGATGATCCCAAGCTTACAGAGTTTGTCACAAAAGCCTTTGCCTTAAATGACCAACTCTTGCAACAACAAGAAACATTATGCCAAATAATATCGCAATGGAGCCCCTATTGTGAGATGAGCGACAAAATTACCAGTCAAGTCGTGGATTTGCGACATAATTATGATTTAATTGATAAAACAATTTCTAATTATTTGGCTTGGAAGGAATCAGAAGAAGGAAGAAAATCAAGCGCGCTCATAATCAATGAAGCCCACAAAGAAATGCTCTTTAATAAGTGGGATGCACAGATTAAGAAGGAAAAATGGGTGGCAGAAGAAGCAGCCACAGCGGCAAACAATGTTGTTGACTGTGTCAATGAAAACCTGCATAGAGCAAACCTCATATCAAAGACTGCAACGGGATTTCTCCCAAAGGCATAGCATCTGCAGACAAGCTGGAGACAAAAGGCTGAAGAAAGAGCAGAGTCCATCAAGAAGTTAACCAAGTTGCATTGAGATTCTTACTGGCAGTACTTGGTTTAACCACACAGTCAATGCATGACTCTAAAATGTTTTACAAACTTTGTCTAGAAGATAGCACCAACACTTGCTGATTCTGTTTTCGCAGGGCAACTAAAATCGGAGGTCAGCCAACTGACACTCATCAAGCCGATGTTGAATGCTTGTGACCTCATAGAACAGAGACATAGATAGTTAATTTCCAAATTCAGTTTTAGTTTTAGTTTTGATTTATTTTTTCCTTAGATGAGGACGGTCATTTAAACCTCCTCCTATATTTTTGTAATAGACTATTTTTAGGATTTAGTTCATAGTATTTTAACCCCTCTCATGCATTGAAAGAAGGGTCCTGAAATTTGTCAAAAACGTTTCCTCAGAACATGCACTTCTCCACCCTTAGAGGAGGTTTTGATGAATGAATGGAACAAGATTTATTGATATCTATGTTTAATATCTGCTACTGAAATGCACTTTTGTACTTTTAGTAGATGTTGAATTAGGAAGAGATAAATCATTATTGCTAAAGCTCATGAGTAGAACTTGTTATCAATGGTACTTTTATCTCTTAATGATTTATGTTTATGTGTTAAAGTGATATTTATGTTCAGTCATTTATATATGAATGCTTGAATGTTTTAGTTATCATTTGGCAGTTTTGTACGGTAATGACTATTATATTTATGCTTGATGTATAAATGACTTATTATGTGATATGCTTCTCACAATTGTTTTGGCTAACTTTTTATACAAAACGGTTCATTTTTATTGAATTTTTTTCCCATAGCAATTGAATGATCTTTATTACCAATTGTTGTTAGAAATTATTTTAGATCGCATAACTGAAAAGTTAAATCCTGGGTTAGTTTTAGAATTAGATATTTTTGTTTATTAGAATACAATTGCATATTATTAAATTAGACTTAGATTAAAAGCATTTTACTTAGAAATTATTAGAAAGGAAATATCAATTCTCATCACACACACACAAATTGGGAAACTAGTCCCATTATCCCTAGTTAGACGCACCATCCCAAATGGAAAAGGAGCTACCTTCAAGGTCCGAACCAGGTGGGTATCCCCCTTGTTGTAGACCCGATTTTTTGGGCTTCAACACCTACCTATGACTAATGACTCATACATACATCAATTTCCCAACCAAGTGGGGATACACCATATTTGACTCATTGACCCAACCAACTGGGGATATACCAATTGTTTATACATGACAGAAATAGAAAAATTATTACATCATTCATCACATGCAAAGTGGGGTTACAAATTACATCATATTCCTAACAAGACTCATTCAAATATAGACCATGACAAAATAAGTCATATCACACCTTAGATCTTTACAAGACTTATGCGACAAATGATATAAGTATCTGAAGCCATAGATGAACTCATCAACCATGATGCCAACAATGCAGAATGTGTGTGTAGGCTAATGCTCCCCCTGAACCTATTCTACCTATACATTGTCAACAAGTCATTCATCAAGGCATCTTTGTTAGTCAGATAAAAATCAATGAACAAAGAATATCGTCAGACTGTAATCATCAATATCATATAGAGCACCCATATGAGAGTCTGAGCCACTATTTTTCTATTAGAAAAACATATACGCTCCTTCAACTATAGAAACCCACGTGTATACGTGATTATACTTCATGAAACCTACGTATAATAACCTTCCTTTGAAAATTGGATTTAACAGCAGGATGATGCAGCAATTACTCCCAGCTTTTGTCTGAGATATTCAAAAGTTTCTTTGGGAAGCGGTTTGGTGAATATATCAGTAACATGTTCTTTAGAGGGAACATACTCCAACTTAACCTTTTGTTCAAGCACTTTTTCTCGTAGAAAATGGTACTTAATGGGTATGTGCTTGGCCTTGGAGTGCATGACAAGATTTTTCGGAATACTGATGGCACTTGTATTATCACATAGAATGGAAATGGGTGGATTACATATGATTTGAATGTCTTGAAATGTTTGCATCATCCAAAGTAGTTGTGTGCAGCAAGATGCAGTAACCACATATTCTGCTTCAGCATTAGATAAGGCAATCGAACTTTGTTTCTTGCTGAACCAAGACATTAGCTGTGAACCCATATAGAATGCACCTCCACTAGTGCTCTTTCGATCATCGACATTTCCTGCCAAATCTACATCTATATATGCATGAAGAGTCAGATCTATATCTTTAGCATACCATAGTCCAAAGTCCTGAGTTCCTTCAAGATATTTGAAAATTCATTTAACTGCCTAAAGATGTGATTCCTTTGGGTTTGCTTGGAACCTTCCAACAATTCCTACTGCATGCATGATATTAGGTCTTGTACTTGTTAGATAGAGTAGACCTCAAATCATAGATCTATATTTTGGTTGGTTTACTACTGGTGATTCGTCGTTAGAACTGAGATTGCATCCTGTTACCATTGGAGTACATGCTGGTTTAGAATCTTCCATTCCATACTTCTTCAAGATATGCTTGAGATATTTTGTTTTTGAAAGGAAAATATCATATTTTGTTTGTTGTACTTATAGACCAAGAAAATAGGTAAGTTCACCAAGTAAGGACATTTCAAATTTTTGTTACATTACTTAAGAAAAATTTTGACTCATGGATTCTTCATTGCTACCAAAGATGATATCATCAACATAAACAACAATAATTGGCAGTTTGTCATTTTCAATCTTTGTGTATAAAATGTTATCTGCAAAACCTTTTGTGAAACCTTGTTGTTGTAGATATTTGTCAAGGCAGTAATACCAGACCTTGGAGCTTGTTTCAGACCATAGAGAGCCTTTTTGAGCTTGCATATGAGTTTTTCATCATTTCAAAGAATGAATCCTTCTGGTTGTTCAATATAAACTTCTTCTTCTATATCTGCATTAAGAAAAGCTGATTTTATATCCATTTGATATACTTTGAATTTTCAAAAACTAGAAAGAGCAAGAAACATCCTTATGGCTTCAAGTCTGGAAACAGGTGCAAAATTTTCTTCAAAATATATACCTTCTTATAGAGAATAACCTTTACAAAAAAGCCTTGCCTTATTTCTAATAAATTCTCCATTTTCATTCAGCTTATTCTCAAATATCCATTTTGTTCCTATAACATTTTTATCATGAGGTCTAGGAACTAATTCCCAAGTATCATTCTTTTCAATTTGGTCAATTTCTTCATCCATGGCCTTGATCCAACATTCATTTTTGCAGGATTCATTTACATTCTAAGGTTTTGTGGAGGATAGTAATGCTAGATAACTTGAGGTCCCTATAAGAGTTCTTCTTGTCTGTACTCCATACCCTTTTTCTTCTAGAATTTGAGATTTTGGATGATTCTTCTAAACATACTTGGAGAGAGTCTTTTGTTTGTCTGTTGTATCTTCTTTTGGTGCTTCATTGGTTTCTTCTTCGACATCATTTTGATTTAATGTGGGAAAGCATTCCCCATCTTCCTCATTGTCATATTCCTCTTTTGATTTCATTTGTTTTGGATTTCTGCATGCTTCATTAATTACAACATCAATGCTTTCAACAATTTTCCAAAGTATTTTGTTATAACATTTGTATCCTTTACTTCTGGATGAATAACCAAGAAGAATTCCTTCATCTTCTCTGGGTTCAAACTTATCAAGTTTTTTATCAGTCCTTTTGATGAAACATTTTGTTCCAAAAACTCTAAAGTTTTTTATTGTAGGAGGCTTACCATACCAAAGTTTATATGGAGTTTGATTGCTATTTACCCTAACATTCCCTTTATTGAGAATGATCATGGTAGAAAATGCATCTTCACCCCAGAAGGTTGCAAGAGTTCCAGATTTATCAAGCACCGCTCGATCCATTTGTTGAATTGTTCTATGCATTCTTTCCACCATATCATTTTTCTGAGGAGTTCTTATGATGGAGAATTTCCTTTTTATTCCATGTTGTTCACAAAAGTCAAAGAATTCATTTGATATGAATTCTCCACCTTGATAAGATTTGAGACATTTGATTTTTTGATCTGATTCATTTTATACTAAAGCTTTGAAGGCTTAAAATTTTTCAAATGCTTCATCTTTATGCTTTAGTAGTCCTATCCAACACATCCTAGAAATGTCATCAATAAATAAAATGATCCAAGTGGATCATAGAAAACATCTAAGTCTTCAAAATCTTCTAAACATTCAAAATTGTCGCCTAAGAAAAAGCGTTTAAAGAAGGCGGATAACACTATCGAGAGGCAAAAACATAGAGAAATCATTGAAAAATAGAGTATCAGTGGTTTAAAGAAACTTTGAATCGAAGCTGTCGGATTTGGCTGATGAACGGCCGAAACCCGATCGAAAAATCGCAATCGGTGGTGACAAAGGGAGGCTATCGGCGAAGACCACAAGGAATATGCAACAACGATCAGCGGGGTCAACAAGGATTGTCGATCAAGTGCGCAGATCGATGGCCCAAGTTGCATCACAGTATCGCTATCGACAAATGCAAAGGAGCGCTTACAACAGCCCAGGGTATGTGTGATATGCGATTGCGATTAATCGCATCACAACATCGCATCGACACATTTCAATGGAGTGGGGTTGATAATAACGATGACAACGATAGCTGGACCTGATAAAACTATGTACGATATTTCATAATATTTCAAGTCTGGAAACAACGCTTTTTCAGTGTAAATCACATTTTTGTTAAACAAACGAAATACAAGGGATAAAGCATTGATGCGATATTATGGACCCGAAAGGGTTTATTAATGTTGTTGAATACTATTTCAAATCTGATATGAGTGGGATTTCAGTTTTTAATGTTTTTTTTTAATACAAAGGAAACAGGCAGGATTTCGGGTAGGCCGTGGGTGGTAAGTGGTTTTGGCCAAGCTCTGCCTAATCCCATACAATGGCTGCAACATCTCCAGGCTGAGGAGAGAGAAAACCACCCTTATCAGGCAGTTAACCCTCATACTAAAGGACCGCCCGAAATGAACCACAGCCATTGGATTAGGATCTCCCAGATCAATGGTGGAGATGCGATGCGATTATACAGGTGGACCCCATAGGAGTTATAAGGCAGATTCATAATATTTGAAGTCTAATAAACAGTGTTTGGCAGACTTTTCCTATGTTTGAACGTATTTCTATGTGTAAATAGAGAACGACAATTTTGAAGGAGTTCAAAGGCTCGATCACCCATTTCGTTACAGAACAGGTGGCCACCATCCGTGGAAGCGTTTAGCAATGATTGCTAACACTCAGAGGGGGATCTGAGCGAACAGAGTTCAGGGAGCCAGAGAGCCCGAGAAGGTGAAATGAATAGACAACACCGATTGGCTTTAAAGCCACATACAGAGAGAAAACAGGGGCAAACAATGTTGAGACAGAGCAACAGAGACAAAGAGTCAGTGAGGAGAGTCTATGTACTCAGAAGAGACTTGGGGGATCCATGTAAAGCCTTATTGTTTTGTATCTGTTGTGTGAGGCTCAATTTGAGCTCATTGTTGTAAAACTCTATTTTGATGACATAATAGAGAGGTCACCACTGAAGGGTGGACCAGGAGACGTAGCCTAAGAGTTTAGGGTGAACTCCTTATTAAACTTGTTGTGTTTATGCGTGTTGTCTATTATGTTTCTTTTACTGCTTCATTGTCTATGTATTACGCAATATTATCCATCCATTGCACAAAGTAACATAGGCATATCCAAGCACATGAGTCTGTAATACCTTAATAATTGTCAAAGATCTCAAAATCAGATCAACTAGTATTAGAGCTTTAGGTTTGCCAAGGTTAGACAAGCTTGTACTGGATTGTTGAATGCTAACTAGGTCAAAGCTCAAATTAAAGGAAGGAGAACTGGTTAAGACTAATCCCAAAATTGGAAGAGTCTATCTTAGGTGGAAAATGGTAGAAGAAACTCCCTTAGAATCAGTTTCTCAGTTCATGGACAGTTTCATGTCCATGAGATCCATGGTAGAAGAGATGTATCGAGAATTTAAGAAAGGTTGAAGTGAAGATACTACCACCTCGAAACAAGAAAAAGGAACAAAGGAACCTCTTCTAGATGGCCATTTAGAAGGCAAAGGGAAAGGGAAAGAGCCTCCTCTATCAACACCTCCTTCTAGCCCTTTGATTAAATTAGATGTAAAACTTGATTTGCCAATATATGATGGATAATTAAATGTAGAAAAGCTAGATAAATGGATTAGACAGATTGATGTATATTGCAGGGTGTAGAACATCAATTCAGAAAGGAGAAAGATTCATCTAGCTAGCCTTTGCCTTGGAAGAACTGCCTTATAATGGTAGGAAGGGAGGACACAAACTGATTTGAAGAAGCATGGTAAAATTCTCTCTACCTAGAGTGAATTTGTTTCTGCCATTAAAAAACAATTCTATCCACTAGCTTATATGCAGCAAGCAATGATGAGTTGGCAAACTCTTTGCTAATTAAAGGGGAAAAGTGTACAAAGCTATACCCAGGAATTTAGAAAAAGAGATTTAATTCTAGGCATTTCTCTAGGCTCACTTGAAACCTTGTTGAAGTATATAGGTGGCCTATATAGCTATTTGAGGCACGCCATTCTCATGTTTAAACCTACTAGCATAGATGAGGTATCTGTTCAGGCTACACATCTAGAGGCTAGAGGAAAGAATGTGAACCCAGACATTTGGGGATCATCAAAACCCACTGCAAGCAAGAACAAAGAAAAGAAGAAGCAAAAATGGAAGGAGAGTAAGACAAACACTGTACAGAAAGACAAACCTTCATGCACTCATTGCAAGAAGGATAGGCATGATGATGAACACTACTAGCCTTTGCATCCAGAGCTGAAATCCAAGAAGTTCGATGGAAAGAAGAAGAAGATTGTTGCCACTATTCAGAAAGATTTGGGGTCAGACTCAAGTGATGAAACAACAGTCATAGCCATAGGTATAAAAGGTAAAAATTCTAAAACATCTATTAGTAATTCTGCACAATCTATTGATAATGAAGAAAATGAGAAGAAAAGGCATGAGATTTTTTATATTAGAGTTATTTCCAAGCATCAAAAGATTGATATTTTATTTGATAGAGGTTCACAAGTAAACTTGATTTCTGAAGGAATTGTAAAGAATTTGGGACTACTAAGCACACCTCACAAGAAGCCATATCTATTAGGTTGGGTATGTGATAAAACAAAGCTACAAGTGACTAGACAATGTACATTTAGGTTTGCTTTTATGTCAACTTTTGTAGATGAGGTTGAGTTAAATATAGTTCCCTTGGATATATGTGGTATTGTTTTAGGAATTACTTACTTGTATGATAGAAAAACCATTTTCTATAGAATTGAAAATAAGTGTCAACTCACAAAACTTGGAATAAAATATATTGTAAGAGCTCATTAGCTCAAAAATAACTACACTCTCATTAACTCGGGGCAGATGAAAAGAATTGTAAATTCATGCAAGCAATTTTTACTAATGGGTGTAAAGGAAAAGATCCCTGATAAAACCAATGCATTTGAAGGTTGTGATGCTAAACAGAAAGCTGATTTAGAAAAAGTTATTTCAGAATATGATATTGTATTTCAAGAACCTAAATGTCTGCCACCCAGAAGGGAAATTGTACATGATATTTATTTGCAGAAAGATGCTCCATTGCCTAACATCAAAATGTACAGGTTATCCACTTTAGAGAATGTAGAGATCAAGAATCAGGTACAGGAGCTGCTCGACAAAGGGTTCATAAGGCCAAGCACATCACCATGTGGATCTCCAATTGTCTTACTAAGAAAGAAAGATGGTTCGTGGAGGATGTGCATTGATTACATAGCACTGAATAAAATAATGATCAAGAATCATTATCCTCTTCCTCGCATAGATGATCTATTAGATCAGTTGAAAGAAGATGTTTACTTTTCCAAGTTGGAATTGCATAGTGGCTATCATCAGGACAGAGTAGCAGAACAAGATGCATGGAAGACTGCTTTCAAAACAAAGAAAGGGTTGTATGAATGGCTAGTTATGCCTTTTGGCTTAACTAATGTTCCTGCCACTTTCATGAGAGTAATGAATGATGTACTCAGACCTTTTATTGATGATTTTGTAATTGTATATGTAGATGGCATTCTTGTTTTTAGTAAAACATGGGAAGAACATTTGAAGCATGTAAAGCAGACTCTAGATGTTTTGAAAAAAGAAAATCTCAATGTTAAGTTATCAAAATGTGAATTTGGCAAAACATCTTTGAATTATTTGGGTCATATTGTAGGAGGTGGTGAATTGAAGATAGATCCCTCTAAGGTTGAATTCATTGTGAACTGGCCTAAACCCAAATCTGCTATATAAGTTAGAAGCTTCCTAGGGGCAGCACAATATTGGAGAATGTTTATTGCTAACTTTTCCTTGATTGCAACTCCCTTACATGCCTTAGCAGGATTGAACAAGGTGTTTTAGTGGGGAGGCAAATAGCAGAAAGCCTTCGACACCTTGAAAGAAAATATTAGTACAACACCAGTACTAAAATTGCTAGATCTTCAAAGACCATTTGAGATTGAAACAGATGCCAGTGACTATACCATGAGAGCAGTGTTGATGCAACATGGTAAACCCATATGTTATCATTCAGAGACATTTAATTTTGCAGTAGTTAATTATCCCACATATGATAAAGAATTATATGCATTAGTGCAGAGTGTGAAAAAGTGGAAACATTACCTATTGGGCAAAGAAACAGTTATACATACTGATCATCAACCACTTCAATATTTACACTCACAAACTAAATTGCAGCAATCAAGACACAATATGTGGATGGGTTTTCTAAAACAGTTTCATCTTGTCATCAGATATAAGAAAGGAAAACACAATAAGGTTGCAGATATGTTATCTAGACCAATTATAAATGCATCTATTATACTTAAGCATAACTCAATATTGCATGAAAGCTACATTGAAAAAAATGCTCAAGATGTAAATTTTAAAGATGTATATGCAACCTTAAGTCATGGAAAACAAGTAGAAGAATTGGATTATCATGTTAAGGACCAACTCTTGTATCATTTGGGAAAGATATCCATTCCTCAAACTAAAAGTGTTAACATAATCCGAGAAGCACATTCTTCTCTAATATCAGGTCATTTTGGTGTAAGTAAAATAGTTGCACAACTACAAAGATTCTGTTATTGGCCAAGAATGCATGAAATGGTTTCTAGATATATTAAAGGGTGTACCATGTGTGCTAAAAGCAAGCCCAACAATAGAAAACTAGGCTTGTACACTCCACTTCCAGTTACTTCTCATCCATCCTCGGAAAAGTGTTTCCATGGAATTTTTTGTGGGATTGCCAATGTCTAGAAAAGTTCATGACTATTTATATGTTATTATGGAAAGGTTTAGAAAAATGTGTATTTTGATACCTTGTAACAAGCAGATTGCAGCTGAACAAACAAAAAAGTTGTTCTTTCAGCATGTATGGGTTCATTTTGGGTTACCCACTTCTATTGTCTCTGATCGAGATTCCTGATATGTTGGGAAGTTTTGGTCAAGTCTATGGGAGTTAATGGACACCAGATTGAAGAAGAGCACAACATTTCATTAACAAAAAGATGGCCAAACAGAGGTGGTCAATAGGATAGTGATCTAGTTTCGTAGGGGCTATTGTAGCAAGCATCCCAAGCTTTGGGATGAACGTTTGTGTTATGCGCAACATGCTTACAACTGTGTTAAACATTCTTCTACACAAACATCTCTTTTTGAGACTTGTTTTGGTTTTACACCAAGGTCTCCATTGAATTTTGTCTTTAGTAAAGACATAGCAGTTGACGGACACAATGATAACCAAGTTCATTAAATAGATCCAAGAAATTCACCAGGCAGTGCAGGAACAGCTGGAAAAGAGCCAATCCAAGTACAAGGCAAGGCATGATAAGCATTAAATTGAGCATAGCTTCCAAGTTGGTGATCAAGTCTGGCTGTACATTAGCAAACACAGAATGAAAGGTGAAGGTAAGAAGCTGAGGCCAATAAGATATGGGCCTTTCAAGATACTTGAGAAAATTTGTGAGAACGCTTTTCTCCTTTATTTTCCAGCTTACATGCACATATATTTAGTAGTTAATGTAGAGAGCTTGAGACTATTTGAACCTCCATTGGTTGAAGATCCCGAAGAGCAAATTTAGTTGCCTTCTAATGATGATCTGTTTCTTGAATATCTCAATGGGTTGTAGGAAGATACAGTTCTGGACAGGAAGGTGAGGACTACGCGCAGAGGGGATGTTGAGTACCTCAGAATTAGACTCAAAGGTTCAAAACCAAGCAGTGAAAAATGGATAGAGATTGGACAAGAGAGGAAGTTGTATCCTCACTTGATTGATGCGTAAAAACCAACTTTTGGTGGTTGAAAAGCTTTTCAGTGGGAAGGCGTGATCCAAACAAATCCTAGAAAACCCTCTGTGTCTTCAAAATCTTCTAAACATTCAAAATTGTAGCCTAAGAAAAAACCTTTAAGGAAGGCGGATAACACTATCAGGAGGCAAAAACATAGAGAAATCATTGACAAATAGAGTATCGGCTGTTTAAAGCAAATTTGAATCATAGCCGTTGGATCTAGCTAATCAATGGCCCAGATCAGATCAGCGAATCGCAATCGGCGGTGGAAAAGGGAGGTTATCGGTGGAGACCACAAGGAATATGCGATAGTGTTTAGTGGGGTCAATGACGACCATCGATCAAGTGCGCAGATCGACGGTCCAAGTTGCATTGCAGTATCGCTATCGGAAAATGCAAAGGAGCACTCACAACAGCCCACGGTATGTGCGATATGCGATTGCGATCAATTGCATCACAATATTGCGTCAACACATTTCAATGGAGTGGGGCTGATAATAACGATGACAGTGATAGCCGAACCCGATAAAGCTATGGATGATATTTGATAAAATTTCAAGTATGGAAACAATGCTTTTTCAGTGTAAATCACATTTTCGTTAAACAAATGAAATACAAGGGATAAAGCATCGATTCAATATTACAGACCCGAAAGGGTTTATTAATGCTGTTGAATACTATTTCAAATCCGATATGAGCGAGATTTCAGTGTTTAATGTATCTTTTAATACAAAGAAACAGAGAGGATTTTGGGTAGGTCGTAGGCGGTAAGTGGTTTGGCTCAGGCTCCGCTCGATCGCATACAATGGCTACCATGTGTCTAGGCTGAGGAGAGAGAAAACCACCCTTATCGGGCAGTTAACCCCTGTACAAAAGGATCGCCTAAAATGAACCACAGCTGTTGGATTGGGATCTCCCAGATCAATGGTGTAGATGCAATGTGATTATACAGGTAGACCAGATACAAATTATAAGGCAGATTCATAATATTTGAAGTCCGATAAATAGTGTTTGCTAGACTTTTCCTGTGATTGAACGTATTTCTCTTTGTAAATAGAGAACAATGATTTCGAAGGAGTTCAAAGCCCTAATGACCCATTCCGTTACAGAACAGGTGACCACCATCCATGGAAGTGTTTAGCAATGATTGCTAATGCTGAGAGGGGGATCTGAGCAGACAGAGGTCGGGAAGCCAGAGAGCCCGAGAAGGTGAAATGAACAGACAACGCCGATTGGCTTTAAAGCCACAGATAGACAACAAACATAGGCAAGTAGTGCTGAGACAGAGCAATAGAGACAGAGAGTCAGTGAGGACAGTCTGTGTACTCAGAAGAGATTTGGGGGATCCAAGTAAAGCCTTATTGTTCTGTATCTGTTGTGTGAGGCTCAATTTGAGCTCATTGTTGTAAAACTCTGTTTTGAAGACATAATAAAGAGGTCGCCATTGAAGGCTGGACCATGAGACGTAGTGCAAGAGTGTTGGGTGAACTCCTTATTAAACTTGTTGTGTTTATGTGTGTTGTCTATTATGTTTCTTTTACTGCTTCATTGTCTATGTATTTCGTAATCTTATTGATCCATTGCACAAAGTAACATAGGCATATCCAAGCACATGAGTCTGTAATACCTTAATAATTGTCAAAGATCTCACAATCAGATCATAAAATAAGGTATTCTTGTCCATAAGGTGACTTTTTCATTGTTGGTCCACATAAATCAGTATGGATGAGTTCAAGAGGCCTAGATACTAATCCTTCTTTTTCATTGAACTGAACTTTGGTTTAACTACCGACTTGACATGGTTTTCATATGGTATTTTGTGGGATGTTGATATCTAGAAGATCAAGAACTACCTTGAGCCTGCATGCTTTTCTTATTTGAGAAAAGCTTAGATGTCCCAATATTCTATGCGATAGCTAGTTTTCATCTGTTTTTCTTAGATAGCATTGTTTTTGTCCTCCTTTGAGTATGTATAAGTTGTTTGGTGTTTTTGTTCCTTTGATCACGGTATTTCCTATATGAAGCTCACAAACCACACATTCGTTTGATCGAAACACAACTTCATTTCCTTGATCACACATTTGACTGACACTCAACAGGTTATGCTTTAAACCATTTACATACATGACATTTCCAACTTTAACCTTTTCTTTCAAGAAGACAAAACCTTTAACTTTAATTACAGCTAGAGTGTCATTTCCAAATGAGACATTATTTTCCTTTCTAAAGCATTATATGAATGAAGTTTCTCTTCATTGTAGGAATTTATAGGGTAAGTTCCTTAGATAGAACAACAAAGGACACCACTCACAAACAGATCATAGATCAATACACCAATATTCTTGATGTGGTTAAAACCCTCATAGAGGGAAATAGTCCACGGCCTGAGCCAATACAGCCACTTTGTGCAATTTATTAATAAAAGAAATAAAATTTACGTAAGCTTCTCTCATGAATGGTCGCCCTACAAATGACCCTCCATGCTCTTTAGATAGAGATCATGGACCAATCGGGTGTTAAGCCATAGATCAAGTGTTGGTAATATCGAGGAGAGAATGGACCGTCGGATCACTTCATGTCTAGAACATATCGTGACCATCGCATTGTAAGTTAAAAATGTACATAGTAAAGAAACACACTTTACCTAACTCTACATTAGACCAAGTTATACTTAACTGTTTCAAATGTGTCAGAATATCCTAACATCCCCCCTTAAGAACAACTTCGGATAGGATTGAAGGATGTACAAATATGACACAATAGGAGAAGGAAGGAGGCATTAGAGCCTATCCCATCTTAGTGACAACTTCTTGAACTCCAACCATAAATTGAAGTTTAGTAAACTTCGCCTCTGTGACAGCCTTTGTAAAGATGTATGTAACTTGATCATCGGTTGAACAATATTGCATTTCAAGAACATGGTCATTAATGAGCTTTCTGATGAAGTGCATGTGTAGTTCAATGTGTTTGTTACACTGATGTTGGACTAGATCTTTGTATAGTTGAATGGCACTTTGATTATCACACCAAATTGTAGTCAGATTTTGTTGTTGAAAGCCAAACATTGACAGGATATGACGAAGCCACAAGGCTTCCTTACTAGCTTCTATGATGCCCTGATACTCTACGTCTGCTAAAGAAATAGAAATGGAACTTTGTTTCTTGCAAGCCCATGTAATAGGTCCAGAACCAAAAGTGAAGACATAACCTACTCTGATACCATGTATAAATTTACAGGGTAAGTTCCTAAAATAAAACACCAAAGGACACCACTAACAAACAGATCACAAATCAATACACCAGTATTCTTAACGTGGTTAAAACACTCAAAGAGGGAAACAGTCCACGCCCTGAGCCAACATGGCCACTTCAGGAAATTTATTAATAAAAAGAGAAAATTTACATAAGCTTCTCTCATGAATGATCACCCTACAAATGACCCTCCATTCTCTTTAAATAGAGATCATGGACCAATCGGGTGCTAAGCCATGGATCAAGTGTCAGTAATACTGAGGAGAGAATGAACCGTTAGATCGCTTCATGTCTAAAGCATATCGTGACCATCGGATTGTAAGTTACAAATGTACATAGTAAAGAAACACACTTTACCTAACTCTACACTAGACCAAGTTATACTTAACTATTTCCTATGTGTCAGAATATCCTAACATTTATCATCTGTCATGTGTTTGGAGCATCCATTGTCGATGTACCACTGATTTTCTTGTCCTTCTGCATATAGAGCTATGCCACATCTTTCTGTTTGAGATTCCTTCTTTCTCCATATCTTGGGATTTAATGATTTTTGCTCCTTTTGAAGTGATGGCTGAAATTTTCTCCTACATTTAGATTCTTCATGACCAAAGTTGTTACAAATCAAACATTCTTCTTCATTTTCAAGAGGAGAAAAGTTATTATAGGAACTTTTCTTGGTTCCTGTTATACTCCTTTGATTTCGTGCTTCTCTAGTCATGATGGTTTTGTAAGCAACACATTGAGCAGCCTTATGCCCAAAGTTATGACATGAAAAACATTGCCCATTAAAGAAGTTTTTGTGATCATATAATCTTTGGGCATTGTTTACATGTTGGTTGAAGCTTCTACTGATATTCATCCTTGGAGTAAATTGGGTATGATTTACCTGATGAGTAATTTTAGGCCTTTGTTGATGATTGACATACTGTTCACTGGTCTTTGCTGCATCAAAATAGCTTTTGGTGGAGGCTGATAGCTTTTGTGATTGAGATGATTCTTTAGTATATCCAAGACCTGTCTTTATCAGAGGAGAATGCTCAACTTTGATGATTTCATTTAAAGTTTCAGATCCTTTATCAAATCTAAGATTAAGAGATTTTGTCTTCTCAAGTTCTTTTCTTAGACCCACAATTTCACATTCTATATTTTCATTGTGTTTTTCTCTTTCAGTGAGTTGGTGTGTCAACGTATTTATGATCATATTCTTTTTCTCTAAATAGATTTTGAGTTTAGTGATTTGTTCAAGAAAGTCTTCCTCTTCTAACGCATCCAAAAAATCATCATTTTCATAAGCCATGAGCAGTCTATAATCTTGTTTAGTTTCATCTTCATCACTATTGCATAAGTCATCACTATCTTGATGCGTATTGTAACTCCTTCTATTCACAACCTACTTTCTATTTCATCTTACATATTCCTTTCCTTTTTCATATTTATTTTTATGGGGACATTTGGCAACATAATGGCCGACTCTACCACAAGAAAAGCATTTTAAAGGTAGCTTACCTCTGAATCTTCTGAAACCCCGTTGAAGCTTCTTGACAAAATTTACCTCATCTTCTTCTTCTCAAATGCGTTCTGATTCATTGTACTCTTCCTTTTATTTTCCCTTTGCTGACGCTTTAAAAGTGGTTTCTCTCATATATGATGGACCTCCTTTTCTCATTTCAAAGGAAGTTAGGATTCCATGGAGTTGAGTTATAGTAATAGTTTGAATATTTTTTTTCTATAGCAGACACTTTTGACTCAAATTTAGAAGACAAAGATCTCAAAATTTTCTCAACTAAAGTAGCTTCCTTTATTTATTCACCCAGATTCTTCATACAATTAATAATCTCATCTATACGTAAAACATAACTAGCAACACTGTCATCGCTATGCATCTTAAGAGTTTCATACTGAATTCTAAGAGTTTGAAGCTTAGCATGTTTTACCTGAGAGTCTCCTTTATAGCTCTAAATGATTTTGTCCCATATCTCTTTGGTTGTCTTGAGCTACATGACTTTGAGAAATTCTGATTTTGATAGACATCCCAATGATGTATTGATAGCTTTGCCATTGGTTTCATATAACTTCTTACCTGTAGAGTCTGTAGGAATTTCTACTAGAAATTGATATCCTCCTTCCACAATTTCCCAAACATCAGCTCCAACTGATTGTAGATAGGCTTTGGTTCTTATTTTCCAATATACTAAGTTGCTCCCATTGAAGATTGGTGGTTTGATGGATCGCATGCCTTCGTGATTATTCATCTTGAAATATCTTCCTTCAAGTGATCAAGCTTCTTCTGAAGGACCTGCTCTAATACCAATTGTTGGAAATCATACTGAGAAGGGGGGTGAATCAGTAGTATCATATCAATAATTTTTCATTTCCCAAACATATTTATATACATTACTTCTGTGAAGTGAAATAGCGTGTACACGCTACTATGATTAAAGAAACCAACTTATACCTAGAGAACTTGTGTTTTAGTCAATTTATAATGTATTGATCTTTAACCAGTCCATCAATAACTTATTAAATAGTGTAGTAAAAATAGAATAAAGCATCACACATAAGCAACACACATGAATACCAAGATTTAAGGTGGAAACCCAATGTGGGTGAATGATCTGAAAATGGGGCACTAAAAGCTTCTTGTCAAGCTTACAAGAACCTCTCCCACTTCCAAAGCTTAAATATTGCCAAGACCTTATGATTAACCAATTGTGGAATTAATAAGTGCTTGAAAATAGGTGTATGCTTATGTTTGTTTTAACTACTTATGTTCTTTAAGTTCTGTTGCTTATGTTGATATCTAAATTCATGTAACAGTAAAATAATGCAGCAAATAAATAACACATAAGACAACAATGTTAATATGGAGTTCACCCGAAATTCTTGGGCTACGCCTCCTTGAGCTCTAGTCAACTCAACTAGGCTCACCAAGACTATGGCATAAGTTCTTTTACAAGATCCATGCTCAACTCCACTGGTTTACACATGACACAATGGGCTTAGAACACCATCTTATCCCTCGCTCTGAAGCTCTCAGGCTTTCTGGCTCTGGCTCTTGGATCTAGCTTTAGCTCTGGCTCTAGCTCTCAGCTCTATCTCTAGCTCTCTGGATCTGGCTCTGGCTCTAGCTTTGGCTCTGGCTTTGGCTCCGGCTTTGGCTCTGGCTTTGGCTCTTAGCTTTGGCTCATGGCTTTGGCTCTCGCTCTGGTTCTGGCTCTCAGTCTAGCTCTGGCTCTCTAGCTCTGGCTCTGGCTCTCGGCTCTCGCACTAGCTCTGGCTCTAGCTCTGGCTTGTGGCTCTGGCTCTCGCTCTAGATCTGGCTCTGGCTCTGGCTCTCAACTCTAGCTCTGTCTCTCTGGCTCTGGTTTTTCGCTCGACCTCCAAGCGACTCCAAAAACTCCCTCAGTTGCCTGCGCTTCCTGCTGCCTTGTCAATTGAGCTCTCTGGCTTTCTTGAGGCATCCTTCTAGCTCTGCTACTTCCCGAGCTGTTTCTCTGCATGTAATCATTACTCTGCGGCTCTGCGGATTCCTCTGTTCCTTGTCCATTCGACTGGCCATCTGGCTCTGTGGCTCTCTCTATGTTACAAATGCATAATTGTCTATAAAATGCTGGCTTACAATGTGGCACAATGATCAGGGGCACTTACAATGGAATAAGGGCCTTCCTTCAGGAAAAAACTGAAAATAGAACAAAATTCCAATACACAGAGTTTTACTGGAAATACACTATCGGGCGTGAAATCTAGACTTCAAATTCTATGAAATTGCCCCTATAAACCCATTGGGTCTACCATTCTATCGCAAATCACTATCGCATGGTGTAGGGCTTAAAACCCAATACAAGGATAATACACAAAAAATCTGAAAAACCTAGATTTCAAATTTTATGCAATCGGGCTTATAATTCCCATCGGGTCTGGCCCTTATTGGCTTATCGCAAGTCGCGTGCCCAACAGCCCTTTGTATCGGGGATCACCAATCACCTGATCACTGATCGCCGATATCACCCATCATGGATCGCATCATTGGGGTCCATATCCCTACTCCTCTGGTCACCGATTATCACAATCACATTATCGCATTATCGCAATCGCCAAGTCTGGGGTCCCGATATCGTATACATGCTTGCCTCCGATGCGATGAGTTGGAGATCATTGATCGGGGGTCCTTCCACCCTAGCCTTAAGTTTGCCCTTTTAACATTTTACGATGTGATTTTTCCCTTATAAGGCCTTTTATGCCAGTTTTAGAAGAAATGCCTCCTTTTTCAAAGCACAAAGGCAATCTTACTTTTGTGATAACTTCATCATCCGAATTCCATTTTAGTCCATTCAAATTGCATCAGGTTCAGAATGAAAATATCTATGAAATGGGACTATTTCTAGGAGTAGCCCTTGACTTCCATTTTCCTCTATGAGGAACACTTTAGACTTAGAAGTCTATCCAAGATCCAATTTGGATCATTCCTTCCCACTAAAAGAACTTTTTGTCTCCAAAAGACTGATATACAGATCTGAACAGTAAATGAGAGTAACAACACCCTCTTCTTTCAGCCTCCAGACACTTTCCTTGCATAGTGCCTCTGAGCCAAAGCCTTTGACCACTTTCCTTCCTCGATTTGCTGGTCCTCCTAGGAAGAACTATTTTCCTCCTTGACTTCTTTCAGAACTCCTGCTGAGATGGTCACAGAAGGTAGTTTGAAATTCTCTTCCTTGATCATTGATCCAAGGTGGCTCAAACAAATGTGAAGTTACATCTGCTTCACAATATTTTCATTTGTACATATTTGACAAGCTATCAATAACAACTGGATGGCCTAAACTCCTACTTCAAAAAAAGAAACAGATTTTCACATGTTTTCAACACCTCCACGTCTTACATCTGCATAGAAATGATGGACTAGATAACAATCCCACAAAACATTCCTTTAAAACAATTGACCCTTCAAGTAAAGCATGTCTTTACATCTTTTCTACATGCTTTTTCAAAGATGAAACACTTCATCATTATCTCCATCTTGGAAACCAAATCAACTTTTCTCAAGTCAATATTACATGCATGTTTACAACAAAGCAATCAACCCTTCAAGTTAATTACACATACATGTTCAAATACAAGGACAACATCAACATCCCTGTGTTCATGGATATCAAACTCATGCATGTATTTCATCCTTCAACTTTCTCTTAAGCACACTGTACTTTCGAAGCTGAAATGAACATAATGTCGCAGCAACAAAGTGAGTCTCCTACTCAACTTTTTCAATTCACCTTTTTGGTAAAATCCTGCAACTTGCATTCCATTAACAAATAATTGCAAATAGATGCATGAAATCAAAAGACATGAAAACTTTAATTGGATAAGAACTCTAACCATTTCTTACCAATCCACTTCAAAGGTGTTATCTTTGTCTGCACATCAGCATCAACATGTGAATCATCCTGAAATACATCAATCATGCAATCTTTCTTTCCATTTATACCATTTCCTCTTTCCACCTTCTTCAAGTTTCGTGGAAGCATTGTTGGATTTAGAGTCCAACATTTTGCAACAATATGTCCTTGCTTATGGCAGTAAGTGCAACACATGTGCATCTTCTTGACGGCATCACTTGCCTTGTCCAATGGACCTTTGGCTTCTTGCTTCCTTTCCTTTAAAAGTTTCATGTATGTGGCTATTCTCTTCCAACATCTAGAAACATTATGGCTATCCAAACCACAAAAGGAACATGCAATTCTTTTCCCATACTTATATCAAAATGTATCATGCTTAACATAATCAAAAGGAATATGGTTAGAACCATATTTATACCTTTCTTTTTCACCTTTATTGCCTTCATGAGGAGGTGAACTGAATGAAGAAGTAACTCCCTTTGGAACACCATCAACCTCTTCAAGGCTATCAGTGTTTCCACAACTCTCTGGTTCAAGCTTATGAACACCTGCATCTTGAAAATGATGTCTCAAGCTATTGCATTCTCCACGAATACAATCTTCACACTCTTGAGGTAGAAGACCTGAAATGAAAGTCCTTCTTGGAACTGTTTCAATGGCCTTCATGGCAGCGGTGGAACTTTCTCCATAATACTGTCCATAGCCAAGACCCAAATACTTAGGTCTTTCCTCAACCATTATTGGCTCAACAATACTTTGTGCATGTTTGTCCAAGCCTTTTCCTTCATAGCCCATCTTAGACATTAGCCTGGAACCTATGCCTCTGGTATGCTTTTCAAAAGAACCAATACAAGCATTCTTAGAAGAATTTGAAGACAAACTAGAATGGTTTACCTCTTCTTCAAGCTGATAATTGACTAAGGCTTCTTTGGAAACAAAGCATATGTCTCCAACTCATGCATCCTTTTCAGGTTCATATTTGCGATATGAAGTTACCTCTCCATCTACTGCAATTTGTCAAAAAGCATTTGCTTCTCTTCCTACACAGAATTCAACTGCTCTCTAAGTATGTTGCTCTTCCTTCCATCCTCCTACATTTCCCTCATCTTGTCCATCATGGTGAACAAGTCTTGCTTCATGTATCCATCAAAGAATCTTGTGATGGAGAAGGAATTTGAGGACTCACTTGTAGAAGTTGTCATTATGCAAATGAACAAAAGAACTTCAAACAAAACTAACAAAGAGCTTATCCAAGCAACCTTTTGCAACAAACCTCTTGTGCTTCAAGGATTTCTTTGAGGTCCTTTGGGATAAGAAGAATGCCTTTAGCCCTTCTTCCTTCTTGCCCTTCATGGACTGAGCTATCAATAGCTTTCCCTTCACCTCTGCAAACTCACACAATAGTCAGTCTGCAACAAGCATACAATCAATCAAACAATCAATCCTTGACTACCCAAACACCTTTCAAACAAGCAATCTTTGCTCTGTCAATCAAGAATTTTGCTTCATGATACCACTTGCTCTGGTATAACCATCTTTGATATCACCTTCTTGAAGGTGGGGTTAACCAATCTTAGGCTCTGATGCCACCTCATCTGAAAATGGGGCACTAAAGGCTTCTTGTCAAGCTTACAAGAACCTCTACCACTACCAAAACTTAAATATTCTCAAGACCTTATGATTAACCAATTGCGGAATTAATAAGTGCTTGAAAATAGGTGTATACTTATGTTCGTTTTAACTATTTATGTTCTTTGAGTTCTGTTGCTTATGCTGATATGTAAATGCATGTAATAGTAAAACAATGCAGCAAATAACTAACACATAAGACAACAATATTAATATGGAGTTCACCCAAAACTCTTGGGCTACGTCTCCTTGAGCTCTAGTCAACTTGACTAGGCTCTCTGGGATTATAGCATAAGTTCTTTTACAAGCTCCATGCCCAACTCCACTGGTTTACACAAAACACAATAGCTTCAAAACACCACCTTATCCTTGGCTCTGAAGCTCTCAGGATTTCTGGCTCTGGCTCTCGCTCTGGCTCTCTGCTCTGGCTCTGGCTCTTGGCTCTAGCTCATGGCTATGGCTCTGGCTCTGACTCTAGCTCTTGGCTCTGTCTCTGGCTCTCTAGCTCTGGCTGTGGCTGTGGTTGTGGCTCTAGCTCTCTGGCTCTAGCTCTAGCTCTGGCTCTCGACTCTGGCTCTAGCTCTGGCTCTGGCTCGTGGCTCTAGCTTTGACTCTGGATTTGGATCTCGGCTCTAGCTCTGGCTCTCTGGCTCTAGTTTTTCACTTGACCTCCAAGCAACTCCAAAAACTCCCTTAGCTACCTACGCTTCCCACTACCTCGTCAATTGAGCTCTCTGGCATTCTTGAGGCATGCTTTCAGCTCTGCGGCTTCGCCAATCGTTTCTCTGTGTGTAATCATTCCTCTGCGACTCTGCGGCTTCTTCTGCTCCTTGTCTCTTCAACTGGCCTTGTAGCTTTATGTCTCTGTAGCTCTCTTTACGTTACATATGCATCATTGTCTATAAAACACCCGCTTTCAGTGTGGCACATTGATCAGGGGCATTTACAAAGGAATCGGGGCCTTCCTTCAAGCAAAACCGGAAAATGGAACAAAATTCCAATACACAGAGTTTTATCAGAAATACACTATCGAACATGAAATTCAGACTTCTAATTCTATCAAAATCACCCCTATAAACCCATTGGGTCCACCATTCTATCGCAAATCTCTATCACATGGTGTAGGGCTTTAAACCCAATACACTAATGTTAAACAAAAAACCCAAAAAACCCATATTTCAAATTTTATGCAATTGGGCTTATAGTTCTCATTCAGCCCGGCCCTTATCAGCTTATCGAAAGTCGCATGCCCAACGACCCTTTGTATCAGGGATCACTGATCGTCGATATTGCCCATCGCGTATCACATCGGTGGGGTCCATATCCCCGCTCCTCCTATCACCGATCAACCGATCACTCTCATCGCCGACTATCGCAATCACATAATCACATTATCGCAATCACCCAGTCTGGGGTCTCACTATCGCATACATGCCTTACTTTGATGCGATGAGTCAGAGATTGCTGATCGGGGGTCCTTCCGCCCTGGCCTTAAGTCTACCCTTTGAACCTTTTGCGATGTGATTTTTCCTTTATAAGGCCTTTTATGCCATTTTTAGAAGAAATGCTTCATTTTTCAAAGGACAAAAGCAATCTTCCTTTTGCAATAACTTCATCATTCGAAGTCTGTTTTAGTCCATTCAAATTGCATCAGATTCAGAATGAAAAGATCTATCCAATGAGACTATTTCCAAGAGCAGCCCTTGACATCCATTTTCCTCTATGAGGAACACTTTAGAGTTAGAAGTCTATCCAAGATCCATTTTGGATCACACCTTCCCACTAAAAGAACTTTGGGTCTCCAAAATACTGATATACTGATCTGAACAGTAAATGGGAGTAACAACACCCTCTTCTTTCAGCCTCCATACACTTGCCTTGCATAATGCGTATGAATCAAAGCCTTTGACCACATTCCTTTCCGGATTTGCTGGTCCTCCTGGGAAGAGTTGTTTTCCTCCTTGACTTCATGTAGAACTCCTGTTGAGACAGTCACAGAAGGTAGTTTGAACTTCTCTTCCTTGATCATTGATCCAAGGTAGCTCAAACAAATGTGAAGTTACATATGCTTCACAATATTTTCATTTCTACATGTTTGACAAGTTGTCAACAACAACCATTAACAAAAATAAAAATAAAGACAACAACTGGATGGCCTAAACTTCTTCTTTGACAAAAGAAACAGATTTTTACATCTTATGAACACCTCCATGTCTTACCTCTGCATAAAAATGATGGACTAGATAACAAGCCCACAAAACATGCCTTTAAAACAATTGACCCTTCAAGTCAAGCATGTCCTTACATCTTTTCTACATGCTTTTTAAAAAATGAAACACTTCATCATTACCACCATCTTGGAGACCAAATCAACTTTTCTCAAGTCAGTATTACATGCATGTTTACAACAAAGCAATCAACCCTTCAAGCTAATTACACATACATGTTCAAATACAAGGACAACATCAACATCCCTATGTTCATGCATATCATTCTCATGCATGCATTTCATCCTTAAAGTTTCGCTTAAGCACATTGTACTTTCAAAGCTGAAATGAACATAATGTTGCAACAACAAAGTGAGTCTCCTACTCAACCTTTTCCATTCACCTTCTTGCTAAAATCCTGCAACTTGCATTCCATTAACAAAGGAATGCAAATAGATGCATCAAATCAAAAGACATGCAATCTTTAATTGGATAAGAACTCTAACAATTTCTTCTGAAGGACCTGCTCTGATACCAATTGTTGGAAATCATACTGAGAGGGGGGGTGAATCAGTATAATCATACCAATAATTTTTTATTTTCCAAACAAATTTATATACGCTACTTCTGTGAAGTGAACTAGTGTGTACACACTATTGTGATTAAAGAAACCGACGTATACCTAGAGAACTTGTGTTTTAGTCAATTTATCATCTATTGACCTTTAACCAGTGCATCAATAACTTATTAAATAATGCAGTAAAAAAAGAATAAAACATCACACATAAGCAACGTACATGAACACCAAGATTTAAGGTGGAAACCCAATGTGGGTGAAAACCACCTTCTATTGTCATCTCTGTCTTCTTTTAATAATAAAAAAATATGTTTACAATCTTGTACTAGTGCAAACTCATACCAGTACATAAGCACCCACCTGCAAAAGGCTACAACCTTCTCTCATTTTCCAGCTTCTACTGGAAGGGAGCTACAACCCCCTAGCTTTTGTACTAGTCAATGTGTTTACTAGTACGTAGGTGCAAGCCTATAGATGGTTACGACCTTCTCTCTTCCTCCAGGAACCACGTTTCATAAATTTTTAGAATGGATTTTCCTGGTACACAAAAACACATGAAAGCCTCGTTTCATCAAATTTTCATACTGGACCCATCAGAGCTTTCAAACTGCGTCAACAAATAATCAATTAATCTGAATAGTCAGATCACTATCACCAGAACACTGTGTTGAACCCCATAAACCTGCATTATAATTCAGAACCAGCTACAACCTCAAAAATCATGCATCAAAATGTATACGCTACTTTACTGAACCCAACATGCATGTATACACTACTTCCTTTAATTAAACCTGTGTATACCTTCAAAACTACTGAAACATAAAACTTCTAATTCAAGTCTGTACCAACCAACAATATACTGAACATCTACTACCAATTTATAGAGCTTTACATAGGCAATAGTAGAGATCACCCTTCTCACTTATACAGTCAATCAATCAGATACCAAACTCCTTATGCATTGAGTTTTACATTCAGATCTAAGAAGACTTCATTTACAGACAACAGTAAAACAATAGAATTGATCATATAGATCAGTCAGATCGGAAGAAAATGACTTTTCTTTTGTATACGCTACTTGGAAGTGTAGAACCTGCGTCTACACGTGATTTTACTGAGACGAACCAACGTATAGTTTTGCAAATATTAATTCACAACTTTGCTACAATTCTAGACTTCAGAGAAAGCCAGATCATGAGATTTAAAGAATAAATGAGGTGTACATAATCAGATCTAGACCAACTAATATTAGATCATTCAATGATAAGTCATTCTAGGCGTCATGATCCCGATCCAACATTGAATTCAAGGTGCACAAAATATTTCAAATCAAATCACAAATATAGCCCTTGCAACATAAAATATACTTTAGATAGAAGTATTCCTTAGAAATCGTTTCACATGCACACCTTGGCCTTATGATCTTCTCCTCCTTATATAGTTTTAGGCCTTTCTCAATATCTCGAACCAAAACCACTTAGGACTCCTGGTATTCTTCGATGGCATCAAATAGTCGTTACTCTTCTCAATATTGTGGGCTAATACCATGGTATTGACCCTTGGTATTGTCTCCTCTTGAGTTTCCTTGATTTTCCAACATATACACGATTTTCTTCTTGTGAAAGTGCATGTATACGTATACGCCCTTTTTGTTCTGTGAACGAGAGTGTACATGTTGTTTTGACTAAGTGGATCTGCATACATCTTAAATTGCTTTTCACCATCCTTTACCTTCAACTTCTTCATTCTGATTAGTAGACTTTAGTTCCATCTTCATGTTCTTCTGTACCAATGCTCTGTTACATCTGAATTAACCTGTTACACTGTGGGTTGCCTTTCATCAAAACTGAATTGACATGTGAGTGAGTTGCCATCAAAGACAACACTTGTATCATAATGCCAACAAGAGGACCAAGCACATTGATGTTAAATATCATTTTATTAGAGAGTTGATTAACAATGGTGAAATTGTGTTGCAACATCGCAGGTTACATGAACAATTTATTGATATTTTCACAAAGCCATTGGCATATGAAAGTTTTGTTTATCTCAAATATTGTTTGGGAATCGTCAATGGCGGCAGTTGTGATCAAGTGGGAGTTTTGGAAATATTAATCCCAACCACCAGTTGTGATCAAGGGGGAGTTTTGGAAATATTAATCCCAACCACCGCCCTAAACACACTGACAAACACCAACTGTGATTTTGTTTGTAGGCGGAAGGACTAAAGTCTGAAGTACACTACTGACCATTCCACAACACATCAGATAGTTAAAACATTAGATCGTTAAAGCACTTAATGAAGGGTTAGTAAATATGTACGGGAAAACATTTACTGTGCAACCCTTAGTGCAGTGCAACCTCTCAAAGTTCAGAAAATCCCTCATTTTGTATATTTTCTCTGCAATAAATTAATGCGTCAAAGTTGTATGTTTGCATAAATATGAATGTAAAAATCATTTGCAAAGTTGAGCAAGTAGAGAGGAGTCAAGTGTGTAAGTCTCAAAGATAGCGTGGAAAAAATATTGGTGGGCGCGTGAAAACAACCTCTTTAGCACTAAGTTTTTTGTTTTTTTTGTTTTACTGAGCAACAACCTCGAATTTATCATAAGAATGTATTTTTCATATGTTTAGAAATATAATCTTTGTTACAATATGTATTTAAACCTTCACCACTACCTTTACCGCAACCATTTTGTTTTCACTCTGTTTTGCTGTGAATTTAATTTCTGTTTCAATTAAGCCTATTTGTAGTCTATTTGCAGTTGCTATGTGCTTGCTCCTCCGATTTCTGATCCATACTTCTCTCTTCCGCCCTGTAAAATTTTTCTAACAACTGGAGAGAATCAATCAAAAGATTAATCACGGTTTCTAACAACGGGAGAAAATCAATCAAAATATGAATCACTGCGCAAAGAGCGAAGCAGCCAAATCCACGCACTAAACTCCAATAATCTATGGGACACAGACGCCTCAAATGGTAACCTCAGCCTCTCCCGCACCACCGTCAGCACGGTCCACCATTGCAGCAACACCCAAGATTGATAGGAGTTTGCGTCTAATATTTCCAGCAAACTTTCTTGGCACAACCTCATCCGAGCAGTGGAAATGATCTTAGACTCACCGGTTTTTTACCATTCGCTGACGGGGGAAGAGCATCCTACAACTAGCTTGGCCTTTACTGAATCCAACTTATATTTATATCCAGCCATAGTAAAATGGATGTAGAACGATAAGGATAATCTTCGCCGTGATGGATTGGTCTTGTCCTATTTAAAATTTAAACCATTGTCAAATGGTATGCATGGTCAGTCAAAAGGCAATTACACAAGAATCATTCTCACGCAATAGAAGTAGCAGGGAATATATATCTATACTATCAAGTTGGATGCCTTCATCTACATTCACAGGCTGTGGATCAAGTTGGTTGCCTTCATCTACATTCACAGGTTAAGGACCACGGATAAGGAACCGTACTCTATTGCTGGATTTATTGGATGAGTTCCTTGCAGAGAGCAGAGCAATAGTGGAATTATTGCTGGATTTATTGGATGAGTTCCTTGCAGAGAGCAGAGCAATAGTGGAAGTACCATCTGTGGACAGTTTTCGTTTGGGATCACAAGGATTAGAAGTATCAGCGTTGGAGTTAGGTTGCATGGGCATGTCATACCTCTATTGTCCTCCACCATTATTTCTCTTATCCACCATGGGAAAGAAATGATTTCCCTTATCCACCATGTCCTCGCCGGAGGTGCACAAGAATATCGTCACCATAGAACCCCTTAAAGCAGGGTTTATTTACTTCAGTAGCAAAGTCTGTTGAAAATTTAACAGATGATGATATTAGAAAGGTATTTTCTGATCCTATATTTTAATTTCCATATTTGCACTTCAGTATTTAAATTGTATTACAGGATAGTATTAATTTTAGCGACAAGATTAATTATTTATCATTATTTATTGTTAATATTGCTAAATATTTGATTAATGTAAATTTACTCTTTTTTATTGATAAAAAAAAATTGATTGATAGTATGCATTTTATTGCTTCTTTGAATTTTTTTAATAACTTTATAAAGTAATGATGCTTTGGATAGGCAATTCCAAGGTTTTAAGCCGAGAATCTAGATAAGAATAAGGGTACGTTCAAAAACATAGCTGAATTATGTATATTATGGTGCGAGTATGTAATGAAGTATTGATCTCATAAATAAATATCTTTAAAGCAAAACAAAGTACTGAAACTGGAATCTATGCAGATATCGTGAACACACGCCTCTCATCAAAATAAATATATATATATATATATATATATTAATTCTAATTCTAATTAATATATATATATATATATTCAATTTCAATTTTAATTTTAATTTTAATGTTTTTTCTACACACCAAAATCAAAGCAGCCAGAGAGAGGAGTTATATTTTTAAAGATCCCCACAAAATGGCCGTGCAATTCAATGAAGAATATAGGAACCGCAAAATGATAGAATCTTAATAATATCTATATTTTAGAAACGAAAGATTATAAAATAATATAAAAATAATTTTAAATATTATATATGTTTAATTGACTGTATTTTATTTGGTAATGAATGTTATATTAAGATTATGAAACTTTTAGTTAAAAGTTTGTTTAACCTGAGAGGTTAAAATAATATAAAATTAATTTTAAATATTATATATATATTTAATTGATTATATTTTGTTTGGTAAAAACTGTTATATTAAGATTATTTAGGGATGAGAGTGAATAACAAATAGAATTAAATCCATATCGCATACAAAGGGACTTTTCTATTTATCAATTTTTAATTTCAAAAATAAATAAATAAATATTATAAAACTTAAAAAAAATTAATTCAAAAACTATTAGTTGAATTGAGGCTTCTGTGATCCATAATAGTTGAAAGAATAACTTTGGCATAAATCACATGTAGACAGACATTTGTCGACGCGTTTCGAATCAACTAGTGTGATTCATCGTCAGGACAAGTTGAAGAAATAGATCCAAGTTAGAGAAGATTCTTCGGCGAAAATCACATGGAATACCATTTGTCGACGCGTTTCGAACCAACCAGTGTGGTTCATCGTCAGGACAAGTTGAAGAAACAGATCAAGCTCATCATGTTAAATAGACTGAGTGGAGCCTCTAACAACTCTCTTGTCTAGCGGCTAGTTTGACTCAAGGACCAGGGGACATCCAAAGAGGAGTGCTAGGGCAGGGATGTTATGCAGGAGGACTTGCTAGTGTGACATGGGGACTTGAGGATGGCACATTGCAGATGATGAAGAGAACTTCATGGACCTGAATGGGGCACATCAAGAGTTGATAAGATTGGAGACTTGAGGATGGCACATTGCAGATGATGAAGAGGACTTCATGGACCTGAATGGGGCACATCGAGAGTTGATAAGATTGGAGACTTGAGGATGGCACATTGCAGATGATGGAGGGGACTTCATCGACCTGAATGGGGCACATCAAGAGTCGGTCTGATGAGATGATCTTTTCATATGAAGGAGACACACACATATGGACAACATGTTGCAGATGAGATGGATGGAGTTTCCATGGACCTGAGCATGGATTATGGAGATACATACTTTGGTATGGGGAGCTTGGTGGCAGTGGTCACTAGGCCGAGACATAGTGGAGAAAGAGTCTCTACATATGTTGCAAGGATGTTTTCCTTGTGTGGAAAGGTCAACATCGTGGATGATGATGATATTGGTGGATGGCTACCGGGATGGTATGTTGTCGAGGACGACAACGATTTCAGGTGGAGGAGGATGTAAGGTCCTTGGTTACGGACGCGTTCGGGCGCCGGGCGAAGTCACCGTGCACGGGCGGGCGCTGACGCACGGGCGGGCGCGGGCTGCATGACTGGTGGTCGGGTCTGCACGACAGGCGGGCGAGGCTGCACGGCGGGCGGGCGAGGCTGCACGGCGGACGGGTCTTCACGACAGGCGGGCGGGTCTGCACGACGGGCAGGTGAACACACACGGGCGCGCTGAACAGGCGACTTGCGATGGACCTACGACAAAAATGCGGCGATAGTGTGACAAAAGGCGAACACTTGGAATTCGGCTAAGTGTTGGAACACACACTTATACCACGACTTGGACAGCCTACAAGCCGACTTGTGAAAGAGCGTTGTGGGCGTATGTTCATGAAGTTAAGGGGTCGGCCATGGGGCTGCACACCCCCTTGTAGACCTACGTTAGAGTGGGTATAAACATGTGAACTTGGAGCTCATTTGTAGCAACACATCTTCACTCATCTCTCATACGCATAGGGGTAAAATACCTGTGCAGTTTTGGAGGAGGATACGCATACCTCATGCGTAGTCCAGCCTAAGTGCGAGGTGGAAGTATCTTGTGGTTTGAGGTGTGAAGGTGGAAGTTGTGTGCGGTTTTATGCAGGATTTGGTAGGGAGGTTGAGTGGCTCGGGTGAGCACTCCTTCTTATGCAAAGGTGCATGAAATGTTGTAAAAGGCAGGTGGCCTGTCTTTTGTAAAAATTGGTTAAGTGTGAGACTTGGTTCGGCCAAGACACACTTGTTGTAAAATCTGATATTCTTGATATAATAAAATTGTCGGGCAGACTTTCTGGGAGTTGCCCCTCCCTTTGTACTTGCTTATTGTTGATGTTCTCGGTTCATTGTACATGGTTAATAATTGAGAATGGTCTTCACTAAAGTATAAAGGATAATGTTTTATTCAGTTGCATAAGCTAAGTATGTTCATGTTGAAGTAGGCGTAGTCCATGGGTGTTAGTATTGTTAAAAAGAAATCGCTCGGTGGTGCCGCACCTCGCTACAAGCGGTTGGAAGATCACCGCAAGTGTAGGGGCGTGACAGTTGGTATCAGAGCTCCAACTTAGCATGTTAAACTATTTTAAGGTTTTAAGTAAATAGGTTTAATTCATATAAAATTCTTCTCATTGGCATTGGTATTTTTTTATATAATATATAAAAAAAAATTAAAAACGATTTTTATGTTAATGGATATTCTTGTTTTTTTATATGATATCAATTCTTAAGTGTAATATGAGAATCTCAATTTTTTTAAAAATTTTTAATTTTGAATTATTTAAAAATGGGTAAATTTTTCAAATTATTAAATATTTGAAAGATATTACTATAATAAAATTCCTATTTTCATTTTTTAAGAATGTTTTGGATTTTTTATCAATAAAATATAACAAAAATATAATAAATACAAAAAATATTTTGTATATGATCATGGTTTTTTTAAGAAAAATATTTACGGAAATAATTATTACATGAAATTGAAAAGTGAAAATTATTTTTTTTTATAACATATAGTATGAAGTATAGCCAGAGATATTTTTTTAGCAAAATGAAAATGTAAAACCATATAGCTAAATAATTTAACGTGATATCACAGTTAGAATTCGTAAGGAATTTATAGGAATACACCATTGAAATCTCATACTTAAAACTCAAATCTAAGATGAATTGAGGGATGTGCTCAAAAATTATTTCTAAGATATTATAATACGTAAATATTTATAAAAAGTTTATAATATTTTAAAAGTAAAATGTATTCATTCAAATGAAATTGGATAAGGCTTATATAAAACACGCAATAGAAATTAGATTGAATTTTATTTAGTTGATTAAGGAAGAAAATAAATAAATACGATATAAATAAAATGATTTTAACCAATAATAACATTTATGTTATTATTTTGTAAAATGTTATTTAGGAAAAAAAGATATCATGTCACTATGTTTCATATCATACTTACTACATTTTAAAATTACATTTCAAAAAAGCAAATAAATAAATAAAATATGAACAAAATGCTTTTAAAACATAACAATATTTATGTTATTGTTCTGCAAAATATTATGTGAAAAAATATTGCCTTGTCACTCTACTTCATATTATACATATTACACACGAAAAATACATTTCAAATAAAGGAAATAAATTAATAAAATATAAACAATTGATTTTAAAATATAACAATACATATTTTATTGTCTCGTAGAACGTTACGTGGAAAATAAAAGATATAACTATACTTCATATCATACCTAATACACACTAAAAATACATTTTAGATATTAAAAGGGATGTTTAATTATTGAAAGTAATTCAATTCCATAACTTTTAGTCACTCTTTGACATCTTAGTGTGTCACATGTTACTCTTTGACATCTTAGTGTGTCACATGTTTTTTTTTTTGTAAGCTAAGGCGAGATTTTTCATTTCTGTTATTGTAAAATAAAAAGCAGATACATATGGGCAGGTCTCAACCCGCCTCGAAGGGAAACCGTGTTTCTTGACCACCTGAAATTTTTAACAGCCATCCAAAAATAGAATACCATCAGTCTTTCTACCCATGCTATATATCCATCTATTCGTACTACAGTCAAACTAAGAGTCATTTGAGTCATCAATAACTAGCATATCTAAACAAAACTGAAAGCAAAAAACCTCCTTTTAGCTGCTCCATCTGCTACTGAGTCCTGGTCTCCAGATTGGCCTCGTTCTCAGTCTTGACACCCACACCATTTGCCTGAAGTAACTTCATGATCTCATCCATCTTCCTCTCTTGCATCATTAAGGTAACTTGAATATTTTTCAGCTCCTTCTTCATGACAGGTATACCTTGAGCCAATTCTACCATTTCCATGGCTACCTGTTCGAGTGCTTTAGCTAATAATCTTTTCATGCCCCAATAGACATGCAAAGATTGTTTGTATAATGTCATCCTCCCTCTTGTGTGTCCTGGATCAGGCAAATACGACTCCCAATCTTCCATTTCTGACCCTGAATGTTCCTGCATAGCTTCCTCTTCCAGATGGTCAATGATCCTTCGAATATTTGGGTTGGTGTTTTGATGATAAGCCTCTTCTGCCTCCTGCAATTTCTTTTTCATATCTCTTTTACCTCTCTTCCTACCTCTGTCCTCACTAGCAGTCCCTTCCTCAAACTAAGCTCTTCCAGTCCTGCCCCCTCTTCCTCCTCGCCCACTCGGACCCCCTCTGCCTCTCTGGCTGACAAAATCCTTCTTCTGCCCGTGCATTCCCCGTCTCCTCCCTCGTCGACCACATGTTAAACTTTTGTAATGAATTTGTAATGAATTGGTTGGCAACTCACCTTCTTCACTCTATGAATGTGTAAGGAATATTGAAATATATGCTTCTAAATTTATTAGAAAGTTATATGCATGTGAGTCAAAACAGATATATAAACTGCAAAAAAGCCTGTACATAAATTCCTGAAAGTAATTACATACAAATGATCAAAATGTGTAATATTGTAAGTTAATTATTATTAATTTTTTTGTAACATCCAATTAAATGAAAAGTTTTCAAAAACATTATTAATATATATTTTCTAATATTAATATATAAAATTTTAAAAACCAGTGTAAAAATTTGATTTAGATTTTCAAAATATTATATTTATTATTATTAAATATGTAAAAATTATAGTCTATTATGGGTTGTTGAAAGGAATCACATTTTTTTCCTTAATATTGTAGTGTGTGGCGAGTAGTTGAAAAGAATCAAAGTTAGTGAAAGAGAAAATTAAAAAAACCAACAAAAGAATAAAAATAAATATGTAAAAGGATAGAAAATGTATAAAGTTTTGATTCTGCCATAGAAAAAATAAAAGAAGTTAAAAAACATTAAAGAATAATAATATTATTTTATTGTGAAAATAAATATTTTGATTTATGTTATTTTAGGAATAAATATGCTTTTTAGAAACATGTGTGGTATATTATTAGAATAAAAATATATTTTGTAATTTTAGATAAGGAAGAATAGTTGGACAACCATGCTTTTGGAATAAAGTTATATAGCTCTTATGATCAATGTAGAATTATAACTCTTTAAATTATTACTATTTTTAAGTAAACTTAATTATAGATAATTAAATTTTTAATAATATTTTATGGTGATTTTATTATAAAATTTTGGATGGAAATGACATATCCTTATGGACTATGTGTTATAGAAGTTTGTATGTATAAATCTATATATGCACCATCATTCTATGGTTACTATGTCCATAAGTCTAATGGTTACTATCCTAGATTGAAAATTTATCTTTCGATATATGTATGTATAGATTTCTTTACAATGTACAAGAAATTATTTTTATTTATACAATAAGTTGCATTTATCATGAGATGATATATTGTGTCTTGTTTATCATATACTTGTGTTTTATGGTTTTTTAAAGAAAGTTTCTAATATTTTTTGTTTTAAAAAAATGATTATGTATGTATAGGGAATGGAGAAAATGGAGGAAAATAAACATGAATGGAATGTCATTGTCAAAGGTACAAAATATTTTTTCTTGTTTAATTAGTGATTAAGTCGGTGTATTCACTCGATCAAAATTAAGTGGTCTTAATCATCGTTGGATAATGATACATAATATCCTTCCTATTCCTCCACATCCAATAGGGAGACAAAGAGACTAGAATGTTAGACATGTGGTCAAGTTGCCAAGAAAGATTAGAAAACAGAATGAAAAGATCCAACATGATGTAGATGCAAGGTTGTGTCATCCGTGCAAACAAACATATAAAATATTTGTTCATGAAGAAATTATTTTTACTATAAGTATTTATTGTCAGGGTTATGTGTGTCCTGTTATAATAACATGAATATATGATTACATGTTAAATTCATTGAATTTTTTTATGCAGTTTCTTTCTACGATCGATGAGCTTGATGATGATGATGCCTCAAAATTGAAAAGAAAAGAGAAAATGGATCATTGGGACCAAAGTAAAGTATACCTCATAGACGTATAGACACAACTAAGCACATAAATCACTTTGCAACAAATAGAAAGAAGGAATTTTTAATGATGTAGGGGAAGAAGAGGTAGATGGGTATAACCATATCTTAAGCTATAGATATAATAGATTTAACAATGAGTACTCACATAAGTCTAATTTTTACTTGCATTTATTTTAAGACATTTTCACATTAGATAAGATGTTTATATTTATTATCAATTGTATACTAATTTCTCATTTTTATTGATATTCTTAGCCTAATGAACATAATTTCATTGGGAAATTTCCACATTATTTGTTCACTGTAACTCATAAATGCAACATACATCAAGCTTTGGGCCATTGCAACATTCACATAGATTTCAATAGGTTTTGGAAGAAGTAAGTTTTATTTCCATACAAACTATCTTACATCAACATTAGCATACATATTACTATATTTTACTAGGATGAAAAGAGAGAAAACATATATATATTTTTTAGATTTATTTCCTTATTTATTATTTGACACAAGAAAAACCTGCGATACCCATAGTATGCATATAAAATGCATAATCTCATCTATCCTAGGAATTTCATTGACTTGCCTGGTCAAACCTTCATAAATTAAGGTTTAAGGCCCCTTAATGAACCTCATGTGGAACGATTCAATAACTAACCCCAGTTTGATCCTTGGTTAATCCTTTGGTGTAGAAACTTATATCTCAACCCTTCAGCCTCATAACAACTCTAGTTAATTTTATAACCGCGCATGTTAACTAAGCCCCGCTCTACATGCCAGCTCATCCTTTATCGCAATCGCGAAGTTCAAAGGTCTCAATAGAATGTGCATTCAGAACTCCCATCTTGCAATATGCGATTACCCTTTCCACCGTTGATTTCATCCACTAGATCAATGGCTGCCACAATCTCGCATCACACCAACATGTGACTTCATAATCTCTCGCATGCGATATGCGATAACACAACCAGACTTCAAATAGAATGAAACCATGCCTATAACCTTTTTGGGTCTGCTTTACCCAAGTCTTATCACTCAATCTCCACCATCGATCTTACCTTCAATCTGACGGTCGATGTCTTCCCCCAATCAACAGACTTGTTCGGTGATCTTGTGTCGTAGATCAAAGCCCATTTGATCCGATGGTCCACAATGATATCACACAAACCACTTGCATGATGTTTAACTACCTTACAGAGCCGATAAGGATTATATAACCTTAATCTATAAATATTCGAGTCCGCCCTTGAGGTTAAAGTTCGATCCTTTACGTCCTGATATCTGTTGGATGACGAAGGCCATCAAATCCTATGGTCTATAGCCCTTCAACTAGCATGCAGGTTATCAACTAACTTAACCCTGCACTTGACTGTGACGTAAGCGTTGACTGTGGGATCGATGGTTAGGATTTACTACAGGACTTCAACCACGATCAAGGGAATTTATTCTCTCCTACCCCCACTGCTCTTTAATTTGGGTTTATGTTGTTTCTTCAATGTCTTTCTATGGTTTCGACTTCCTTCATGATTCTTATCCTTCGTTGTTCTGCCACAAATCTCTCCTTGACTTAACTCTACTTGCGCCTTTATGCTCTTCCACCTTCACTGTAACACTAAAGACTTCCTCCTATACTATCAATGTATACAAAGCCATAACACCTCTTTGTTACTCTTCTCTATATTCTGCCTCTGATTCTGCACATGCAACTTCTGTTACATAGAACTTATTCTAGTTCACGCACCGATTATAACTAAATTACTCCATACACACACATACACTCAGAATTGAGTTTTTTGTATTAATAAGAAAATATTTACACAGTGAATTCCTTCTTGACCTGATCTTCTATATCAGTGGCCTTTCTTCTCCTACCCGTAGGCTTACAATCTGACTGACTGACTACCTGACTTACTAACTAATTCTCTAACTACTGACTCTATATGCCTTTTAGGCTTACATTTATACAAAAGGTTCTGTTGAACTAATTATGGTTTAGATCCTTAATATGCTGAACTAAATCTTGAATATCCTCTAAGTCCACTTTTAACTCCAGTTAATCCCTGAGAATCCTCTCTAGTTCCTCGAATCATGAGACCAATAAGAGTTACAATTGATTTCCAACTCTCTCAATTCCCACTAATCACTCATGTTCTCCTACATTCAAGAGTATTTACAAATATCCTCACAATATCTAATTAATTCATATTCAAATCACTCAAAACGTTAATGATTACATACATAGGAATCCAACTTCCTTGAAAACACAAGGCCCCCTAAGTCAACTAAAACATAATGAAATTGCTGAGCTCTATGCTCCTACATCAGATTCCCAAGGTTAAAATAATCATAATCTCCTGATCATGTGCTTTTGTCATTTGTCTCCCTGGATCCCATACTTTGTTATGTAATTTGCCTTTGGTTGTTGATGTTGTTTGTTGTTGTTCTCCAAGTTTCCACACTTTATGTTGCTTTTCTCCACTAGCTATGCTTTCACAGTCTGTTGTTGTCTTTCTCTTTCTATTGCTCCTTGGTCTTCTTACTGTTGTTTTCTTCTGAGGCACCTTCATCATCAATCTTATTATTCTTTCAATCTCTATGTCCAATTTATCCTTTGACTGATAATTACTTTGCCAATTGTTGTTGTACTCTGTCCACTCATCTTCAAACTGTTGTTTATTGTCTTCTCTTTGAAGTTGTTGGATCCTTACTACCACCCTTTCATCCTTACCCTCTTGTTGTTGTCCAAACAACCTCTGTTCAATATCTGTAAATTTACTTTCAAAAAGTAAATTGTCCTCCAATTTCCTTTGTACTTGATTCCCCTCAAATACATCACTATGTTGTTCATCAGTTCCAACATATTTTCCTTCTTCTTCCTTGACAACCCTCAGTAATTGTCCTTCACTTTCTTGACTGATTCTAACAATCAATTTAACTTCTTCAAGCATAGTATCTTCATGCTTTTCTTTTTCCTCATCACCATGTCTGTCCTGGCAACTTCCAGTCTTCTTCAGTTCTAAAACTGACTCCTCAATTTGAAACATGTCTGTCTCATTTTCAACAAATCCTGTAATCATAAAACAATTATCAGAATTAAAAATATAAGGCCTCATTACCTTTTCCTTCTCTGGCAACATCTCAGTATGTTGCTCTAAGTTTTCCTTCAATTCCTTTGTCAACACATCAATATGTTGATTTAAACTCTCCTCCATATCATCTGTTTCAATGATATCTCTATGCTCTGGTTCACAATAATGAACTCCTCCTTTTGTAATGTTAATTTTCTAAACTTTCATTACCATCTGCTTTTCCTTGTGATTATCATTCATGACAATTTCTTTGTCTTCCTTTTTCAACAATCTATCCTGAGTATATATCCTTTGCTTTTCCAACTCCCTTCTTTGAAAGTCTAATTTTCCATATAACTCAATAATTTCAATTGGAGTAGAACTTGGAAATTTCACACAATTTTCCATACCTTCCTTTGTTATTGACCAATCATCATATGCCATTTCTCCCTTTGCTAAATCTTTTGCATAGACTTCTTCTTTCATAACATCTTTCAGTAGATGTCCTTCTTCTTCAATACATTTTGCCTTGTTGTCCCTATGTAACCATTCTTCTAGAGCTATCATTGTCTCATCATATGCATTAATATTCTCCTGCATTTGTTCTTCATCAATAGCATTAATCAAATTCATTAGGTTACCTCTCTGAGACAATATTCCTTCATTCTTCATCAAAATAAGATCTTGATCTTCCATCTCTATGACAACTTTAAATGACTGTCTTCTCTCATTGAGTAACTCATCCATAGACTCTTCCTGCTGTATCCAGTCAAATTCTTCCTCTTCTGAGAAATTTTCTTTGTCACCTTTTACTTCTAGATCTTCATCTATTCTGAAGACATCTTCAAAAGGTTGCTTTTCTCCCGAAATGCCTACAATCACACAGAAAATATCAGTTTTAAAAACATACGACCTTGTGGTCTCACTTGATGCTTTAGTCATCATATCTCCTTGTTGTTTTGAATCCTTCATATGATTCATAAGATCTTCCACAAATCTCAAGTCTTCATCTTCATCCAGAACTTCACCCTGTTCTGTTTCATAAATGGAAACTTCCATTCTCAACTCAACTTCTTTGATTTCTTCCACCAGCCACTTCACTTGCCTCTGTTGTAGCCTTTTCTATAACTCAAACCATTTCACAGCCTTTTTCCTCAAGACCCAACCTTGTCTTTGGTTTTCCTCCAGTATCATCCTTAATACCTTGAGTTGTTCTTTTAACTCTGCAATCTCCTTGTCAAATTCCTCGTGACTCATTCTCTTGCCATTTACCTTGGCATCCTCCTTCTTCACTTTTCTTCTACTATGGTCTTCCTCAAAACCTCTGTTATATATGTTATGACTATTAGTAGTCATCTTCTTCTCTATCTTGATGAGTTCCTCACTCACTTACTATGAGATGCATTAAAACCTCTACAACAGCAAGTCCTCCCTGCTGCCACTTACCTCACCAAGCTTTCCTCTGTACTTGGTCTTTTGGCAAGCACTTGGTTCTCTATTCTCTAGAACCTCTTTGTGCACTTCTCTCTACTCCTTCTAGGCTTCAACTCATCTACACCTTTTAAGAACACAATTGTCCTCTTGTACTTCAATCACAAATGAAATACTAGGTTCTGACTACCTCTTCTTACACTTAGAAACTCTTACCATCTTTTTTCATCCCTTAGCAATTCTACCCACATCGTTTGTGGAATTTGCTTTGTGAGCTGCAACAATACCTCTACGGTAACAAGTCTTCTTCTTGCTACATATGCCTCACTAAGCTTCTCTCCTCTGAGCTCAATCTTTTAGCATTTCTCTAGTTCTTTCCTATGGAACCAATTGAGCACTCCTTGCTTTAGGTTGCTGCAATATTCTCACTTTCCTTTGTTCTCACCTTTGTATCAATATAAAGACCACAAACTCTCCAATCTTCAAATCAAATTAAAACAAAACATATCATCTCTCCTTCAAGACCTCTGCATGATCTTGTTCTACCATTCACCTGCACTTTGAATGGATTGTCCTCTGTTCCCTTGCATCTGCAATTCTCCCAATATTTTGCTATACTTTATCTCTGTGTGCTTACAGTTTGTTAGATTAGAATCTGATCTCCTCTTGCTTGCTTTTATCACCATTTTCCTGTATACACACCTTCAAAGCATAACGCTGTTCTAAATTCTTTTCTAAGAATTTCTCACATAGAATTTCTTTGTGTTGTTTTAATATCAAATGTTTCAGCCACAATTCTGTGCTGATACCACTTTCATGCAAGAAAAACCTGTGATACCCACAGTATGCATATAAAATGCATAATCTCCTCTATCCCAGGAATTTCATTGACCTACCTGGTCAAACCTTCATAAATTAAGGTTTAAGGCCCCTTAATTGAACCTCATGTGGAACAATTCAACAACTAACCCCATTCTGATCCTTAGTTAATCCTTTGGTGTGGAAACTTATATCTCAACCCTTCAGGCTCATAACAAATCTGGTTAATTTTATAACCACACATGTTAACTAAGCCCCGCTCTACATGCCAGCCCGTCCTTTATCGCAATCGCGAAGTTCAAAGGTCTCAATAGAATGTGCATTTAGAACTCTCGTATTGCAATATGTGATTACCCTTTTCACTGTTGATTTCGTTCACTAGATCAATGACTATCACAATCTCACATCACACCAACATGTGACTTCATCGCCTCTCGCATGTGATATGCGATAACACAACCGGACTTAAAATAGAATGAAACCGTACCTATAACCTTTTCGGGTTCTCATTACCCAAGCCTTATTGCTCAATCTCCACCATCGATCTTATCTTCAATCCGATGGTTGATGTCTTCCCCCGATCAACAGACTTGTTCGGTGATCCTGCGCCATAGATCAAAACCCATTTGATCTGACGTTCCACAATGATATCGCATAGACCACTTAAATGAGGTTTAACTGCTTTACGGAGCCTATAAGGATTATACAACCTTAATCTATAAATGTTTGGGTCTGCCCTTGAGGTTAAAGTTCAATCTCTTTACGGCTCGATATCTGTTGGATGACGAAGGCCATCAAATCCTACGGTCTCCGGCCCTTCAACTAGCACATAGGTTATTAACCAACTTAACCCCGAAGTTTACTCTGACGTAAGCGTTGACTATGGGATCAACGGTTAGGATTTACTACGGGACTTCAACCACGATCAAGGGAATTTGTTCTCTCCTACCCTCGCTGCTCTTTACTTTGGGTTTATGCCATTTCTTCAATATCTTTCTGTGGTTTTGGCTTCCTTCAAGATTCTGTTCCTTCGTTGTTCTGCCACAACTCTCTCCTTAACTTAACTCCACTCACTCCTTTATGCTCTTCCGCCTTCACTGTAACACTAAAGGCTTCCTCCTGTATTGTCGATGTGTACAAAGCCATAACACCTCTCTGTTACTCTTCTCTATATTTCGCCTCTGATTCTGCACATCAACTTCTGTTACATAGAACTTACTCTTGTTCACGCATTGATTATAACTAAAGTACTCCATACACACACATACACTAAGAATTGAGTTGTTTGTATTAATAAACAAATATTTACATAGTGAATTCCTTCTCGGCCTGATCTTCTATATTAGTGGCCTTTCTTCTCCTACCCGTAGGCTTACAATCTGACTGACTGACTACCTGACTCACTAACTACTTCTCTAACTACTGACTCTCTATGCCTTTTAGGCTTACATTTATACAAAAGGTTCTGTTGAACTAATTCTGGTTCAAATCCTTAATCTGCTGAGTGAAATTTTGAATATCCTCTAAGTCCACTTTTAACTCTAGTTAATCCCTGAGAATCCTCTCTAGTTCCTCGAATCATGAGACCAATAAGAGTTACAATTGATTTCCAACTCTGTCAATTCCCACTAATCAGTCATGTTCTCCTACATTCGAGACAATTTACAAATATCCTCACAATATCTAATTAATTCATATTCTAATCACTCAAAACATTAATGATTACATATATAGGAATCCAACTTCCTTGAAAACACAAGACCCCCTAAGTCAACTAAAACATAATGAAATTGCTAAGTTGTATGCTCCTGCATCATTATTATATTTTACTTAGATGATAAAAAGGAGATTTTGAGCAGGTGTTTTTTTAGAACCATTACAATCATTTGAAACCCCATAACATGATCATGGTCTTGAAAATAACATAAGTGAGATCGATCAAGTATATATTTAAATAATTCTTTACGATTGCTAATTAGCTTTTACATTTAATTTTGTTTGAGAGTCATATATATATATATATATATATATATATCTATATATATATATATATATATATATATATATATATATATATGATATCTATATATATATATATATATACACACACACACACACACACACACATATACAATCTTGTGTCTATAATAAAGAATATGCATCTCCTCAACCCCTCAAATCCATCCACATAAGTGATGCAACCAAAGCCACATTGTTCACAACCATTAGATGTTCACCTAGTCTTCAAGGGAATTTAGGAGAGGTAAGTTTTATACCCTATATCATAGCTCATAATACATTGACATATAATTTATTATACATTATAGTTGCACTGATTTTCAATGCATTGTGTCTTCTTCCATTTTGCATGGTGCCCTTCTATTCATCATTTCCATACTATTTTGCATTTTTTTAACCCATTTTTTTATTATGTTGATATTAATATGCATATTATTGATTATGTTCTCATTTTTGCAGAAGGAAAAAAGGGTAAATTATCTTGGGATGGTGAAGAGAATGAAAATTACACCAGAAGACTTGAAATTGTGTTAGTTCAAGTCTAAAAACAATACGTAGAGTATACATGTTGAACTAGTATATTGCTTACTAAACTCACTAGGTTTACCACTTTGAGAACTAAAACAACTCATCATGTTTAGGTAACTTGAACACATTTAGGGCTTTAATTGGTATTTTGTATAAAAATAAGTTTATCCTTTTGTAGTTAATATTATATTTTTAAATGATAGAGTAAACTTTCTCTCGATATAGAATGGTGTATTAGAGAAGTGTCTTTCACATTTGAAATTCTATGTGCATTTTGTCTTATATGAATGATACACTTTAAAATAGTTGCATACCAACTCTACTTGTGATATATTTTTTGGAATTTTCCTTAAGTTCATGACATAAATGATCATGATTAAAATACCTAAATGACGTAAATGGCCATGGTTTTTTCTTTGATTACATGCTTGTTAGTAGCTTGATGATGTTCTTCATGTAGTGCTGTCACAAGCTAGTGAGAAGAAGTCCTCAATAGGTAAACTTAAATTTAGATACACTTAGAGAGTGAGAAGTTTTGTATTTTAAATTCTATTTCATCTAATATAAACCATTTCTCAAAATTCTTCCTAGAATATTCTAAAAGGCCAAAAATAGAAACTAAAGAAAAGAGACTCAATTTTAGGTTTTAAATTTTTTTAATCTCAACACACTCTTTTGTTAAAGGATACATAAATATCTTTTACAAATGAGTTTTACAAACCCAGATATCCATCAAAATGGGCTTATCCAAAAATATAACAAGTGATATATTTATATTTTTTTTTCATAAATATTTATAATTACTTAAATTTAAGTCACTTACATTATTTAAGTCTATTATAATAAATTGATATACATTATTATTTTAATGGATATGCTTATTTTGGAACATAATTTTGAAAATTTTAATTTAAATATCAATAGTTATAAAGTAGAAGATAAATATTTAACCTCTACAAAATATGTTAGAATATTCATAAATCAAAAGTTGATATTTATCTTCAAATTAGTTATGCATTTTTTTTGTTCTTTTAATTAAATTAATAAATTAAAAAAAGGGTCATACCCTGATATTGGTCGATAATATTGTAATAAAATTTATTTATAAATTAAGATTCTCCATAGTAAAGTGATGTTGAATCTCCACACAAAGTGGCATTGAACTGCATGGTTAATAATCTTGTTACACGTTCTTCTAAATATATAATTCATATATTAATTCTTTTAATAATAAAATTAATTTTTAGGTTTTTTCTTTTAAATTTTAGCATGTGAAATGTATTTTGAGGTAAGTGTTTGATATCTATCAACTTCTACTAACAATTTAATTTATATAGTCATTCTAGCTTATACATATGCATATGCCTCATTATCATTCAAAAATGAGATTTCTCGCAAAGCCTTTAGCACTCATTTTGGTCAACTAGCCTTCATCTTTATATTATTCAATTAAATCAAGAGAATTCACTTTATAAAGTTATAATAGTAATCAAGTTATAACATAATTTTTTATAAGATATAATTTAAATCTATTATTAATTTTTTTTAATAAAGAATATTTTATTGTAATAAATAAAATGGTAATTTAAATTGTGATTTTTTTATTATTAGGATTAAGATGGAATATTATTATAAAGTATATCATGTCATGAATTTATAAATGCTATTTAAATTGAAACCATTTTTTTTTTTATTAAATTTAAAATTATTTTAATAATAAAAATAATAATTTAATTTTAAAGTTATGGTTGTTTGTGAGGTAAGAGATTTTATCTAAATAACAATTTGATTAAAAAAAATAGTTTATAAAGGTTTGCATATTGTACTCCATCTAGATTTGAATTATGAAATTTTAAGAGAAATTTTGCATTACTTTTAAATCTAATTTTTTTATTACTTGTAAACCCAAATCACAATAAAATCACAAAATCTCTAATGTATCAAAAGTCAACAAAGTGTTATCTTTTATACACGCATTCACTTTCTAATCTTAAAAATATGTGGTTGAAATATTCACTTTCCTATAAACATTATTTATTACTTTGAAATACAAATTGTTTATTACGTTCAAATTCCAATCACAATAAAATTAGAATAGTCCATGAAACTTTAACTGTAAGATCCCTTTTTTCACCCTCTTGTAAATATTGTTTTGTACATAGTTATGTAAAGTGATGTAAATTAATAAGAATATTCAAATCACAATAAAATCATAATAGTCCATGAAGGTTTCATTGTAACATCCCATTTTTCACCCTCTCGCAAATATTATTTTGTACATAGTCATGTAAATTGATGTAAATTAATAAGAATTGTAAAATATAATTGGAATGAGAGTGGAAATGGATTCAAAGTACAACTATTAAGGGAGAGGTGGCTCTGGTCAACATTCCACATAACGACATGCTAGAAAAGTAGTATGTGTTGGAAACATAGGGGATACAGATAGATAGGGAATGGTGCAGGAAGGAGAAATATAGGAAATAAGGGTGCAACAGAGGTTGGAAGAGAAGAAACAACAGGTGGAATGGAGTGTTATGGATCGTTGTGTTCTCACTCAGGTGGAGGAGGGCACAGTGACATGACATGCCAAAAGTGTGGCACATGGAGGAATGGTGTCATGGTGACATGGATAGAGTAATGGTGGGGGTCGCAAGTGATGTTGCAATGCACATAGGCTAGTCAAGGGTTTCATAGGAAAACTCCTTGCTGGTGTGGCAAGGGTTTAATGGAAAAACTTTAAGTGTGCATAATTTTTTATCGAGATATTAGATTTAGACAAATTTTGTATTATTGGAAAACTCTCAACAAGCTGAATATGATGGCATAGCCCAAAATTAATTTTTCTAACCTTGGGAGAAGAAGAAATTGTGTAACCCCATATGCATGATGAAACCATGGAGGTTGGGTTAGGGAAATGTAACACCCATTCAACCTGTGTTATCCAAGGGAGTGGGAGAGAGTGTTACAGAGTGGTATCAAAGCCTCTAAGTTCAAAACTTGGACTGGATAGGCCCAAGATAGAGGAAATTGGGAGCCATATAAAGAGGAAACGAAAGTTGCGCATATATCGAAGCTGTGCATATACATGAGATATGCACATATACATAAGTTGCGCATATACAAAAGATATACATATATGGAGGTTTCCATATATGCATATTATGGAATTTGTGTACTACTATATATGTGCAGTTTCTGTATATGTGTATATACGAAAGTTGCATATATATGGAAGATATGTGCATACAAAAGATATGAGTTGCATATGCACATCTTTCGTATATGTGCAAGTCTTCTATATATGCACAATTTCCATATAATATGCACATGTATTTTATATGTGTTTCTTATGTATATGCACATATCTTCTATCTATACGTTTTTTCCATATAAGTGCTTATACATAATATATGTGCATATACATAGGTTGTGCATATATGGAAGATATGTGATACAAAATATGCACATATATAAAGTTGTGGGACTTCCGTATATGCACATCTTTCGTACATGCACAAAATTTGTGCATATATAAAAGATATGCATATATACAAAAGTTGTCCATATATAAAAGATATGCATATATACAAAAGTTGTGCATATATGAAAGATATGCGCATTTACATAAGATATTCGCATATAAGAAAGCTATGCAGAACTCAAACCTCTATATATGCACAGGGTTCGTATATGCACATGTCTTCCATATATCTACAACTTCCATATATGCGCATGTCTTCCATATATGGACAACTTTCGTATATGCGCATGTCTTATATATACGTGTTTCTTCCGTATTTTCACTTCTTCAGTATAGGAACTGAAGATACTCACATATGGAGGTTTTTGTGTATGCATATATGGAATATATGCATATATACGAAAGTTGCACATGCACAGGATATATGCGCATATACAGAAGATATGTGCATGTATGCATACATACGAAAGTTGCACATGCACAGGATATATGCGCATATGCACAACTTCCATACATGTGCGTATCTTCCATATATGTGTTTCTTCCATATATATTCTTATCTTTTGTATATGCACATATACAGAAGTTGCACATGTATGGAGGATATGCACATATATGGAAGATATATCCATATATAGAAGATATCAGTTGCATATGCGCGTCTTTCGTATATGTGCATGTCTTCTATAAATGCACAGTTTCCATATAATATATGCATGTCTTCCATATATGTGTTTATTTCGTACATGCACATATTTTCCATATAGGTACATATACAGAAGATTTGCATATGTGGAAGATATGTGATAGAAAATATGCACATATATAAAAGTTGTGTGACTTTCATATATGTACATATTTAATACATGAACAATCTCTGTATATGAGCACATCTTGCATATATGTGCATAAATTTACAAGATGGATGCAAGAAGGTCAAGATCAAGAGGGAATTGACATTTCCCTATAATCCTCAAAAGATAAGTATCTTATTCCTCTCTTCCTTGATTATTATTGTTGTTGTTTTTTTTACTATTAGTTAGCCTCTTGTCTTTGTTTCTTTTGTTGGGTTGTAATTGTTCTTCCATGGCCTCCTAATGAGGATTGCAGGTACATCGTCAAATATGTAAAGATTCTAGTATTAGGTTGAAGCATCAAGAAGAACAAAGAAATGTTTATGGAAAGAGGATTCTCTCAGAAAGAGTAATTTGTGTTCAAGAGGGAGAAATAATACCATGCCAAATTACCAGAAGAGCTTCTACTTTAAAGAGAGGATTCTATCAAGCCAACAAGTTTGGAAGAAAGATGCATATAAAAATTGTGTCGAGACTTAAATGGAATTTAGTGGCTACCTCCAAATGGATCTATGAGATGTAGCGTGTAGCATATGGTAGTGTAGACAAGTACAAACTAAGATTTGAGACTAAAATATTCTCCCAAAAAGAGTGAGAAGATCATGAAAATATATTTTCTTCAATTACCAAGTTCACTTCTGTTAGAATTAATATAAATGAGCTTTTAACACCTACACCTTATATTAGTCAATTTTCTAAAAATCATTATGATACCCCCTTGTGGAAACTTTGTCCGTTGGAAAGCATGTGTCGACCTTACTTCTTTTGTGCGGACTCCCTTTGCTAAGTCGAACCAACCCACCAACTCATCGCATGTGCCTAGAATGTGACACCACACATGCGGAAATGCAAGTGAATATATGGGAGATGACTTCCACATATGTGTGACAACGTGTTCCCCTATGATGCCCAAATGAGTGTGTGGTGTTTGAGTGTTGATGCAAATGCAAGAATAGAAATGAGTTTGTTTTTAATCACATAAAAAAAGAAATTATTAATTTTAATCTCGTGATGAATTTCCACATAAGTATGACTTCTCTATCTGGATGTTTCCATATCTATGTGCATATATAGAAATTTCACATATACATATATATTTGCATATGTGTGCATATATATATATATATATATATATATATATATATATATATATATATATATATATATATATATATATATATATATATTGTGCATATATAGAAGCCATATTTCATATATGCACATATACAAAAGGTGTATTTTTTATATATGTTTCCCATATACAAAAGCCATATTTTACATATGCACATATATTCAGAAGTTGTGCATATATGGAATCCATCTTTCGTGTATGTACATATATAAGAAAGCCATCTTCCATATATTCTTATACACATAGACGATGGCTTCGATATATGTACATATAAAGGGAAATTTCTTATATATGTGCATATATACAGAATATTGTTGAGAAATGGCAACAAGAAATTCCAGTTTAAATTTGTCCTTGCACTGTGAATTAAAATAAAAATCTATTCTCATAGCAACTTGTAAATAGTTAATTAAGTCTAATTAACTTAATTAGCTTAGGAATGTCGAGTTGGAAGTCTTTCTGAAGTCATGTATATATTCTTCCTAAGTTTTAGGGGTCCAGGATGAGTTTAATTGTGAGTTGTGATTAGATAACTCAGTTTACTAAGCTATGTTCAGTTAAATTAGTTCCAAACTATTTGAGGAACTAATAGAGAGCTAACGGTCAATTGGTGCACTAGTGCATCCACAAGTGTCATCTAGTTAACTGAAGATCCCCTCATCAGAAACTCATGCATGTTGATTCTGAGAAGGACCCAGATGAGACTAGAGTGCAAGGACAATGTACTATCAGTTTTATGATTTACTAAGTTGTATAGATCATGCATGCAATCAAGAAGTCAACCTAGATTGTATTGCGTAGTTTTGGAAGCACTGGATTCCCATTAATATGGGATATTTAGCCATAGGAATTGCACCACGAAATAGGGGCTTGGAGGGTATCAGAATTGTCTAAGTGTTGGCCAAGAGCTTGCTTGTGAGTTGAGAGAGTTGAGCATACTTGTGCAGAATTTTTCTAGTGAGAACAAGTTATGTATCTTCACTCATATTTCTGATATATGCAATACAAATAGCGGGATTTTGAGTAGTGGCTTTCCCTATATACATCTTACATTATGTCCCATTGATTTATCTTCTTATTGTTAATATTAGTTTCATCAATCTATTGGCTTCCATTGGTTGAAAGTAGAAGTAGATTCTTGTCCTGTGATTTAGTACATTGCATGAGCTTCTGAATCTATAAGCTTTTCTACATGGTATTAGAGCTGAGAACAATATACTAGAGGAGATTTCAAAGTTTTGATTTTTGGGTTATAGGTGAAATTTGAATTTGCAATACATACTTCAATATCGGTAGATGGCGTTCTACGATTTGCGACTCGAGTATGCCTTGGAAGGCAACTCAAATTTTATAGCCTAGAGGGATAGAATGGAGGTTGTGCTAGAGGATAATGGCTTGAAGGATTTCATTGATCAAGAAATTCCTAAGTCAGAAGCATCATATGCACAAAATTTGGTCGAATGGAAGAAGTGTGTGGTGAAGGCGAGGTGGATAATCCTTGAGGGAGTTCGAGAACACACTGCCTAGAGTCTACATGGCAAGGAAACTCTATATGTTATGTGGAAAACATTGACAGACTTGTATCAGAACAAAAGTGACCAAAGGAAATTGGAAATAAAGGATAAACTTCGAAAAATAAAAATGGAGAAAGGTGAGACGATTCCAAAATACTTGACCAAGTTCACTCAGTGACATGATGAACTTGGAAGTGTTGGAATCACAATTGCTGAGGATGATATGGTGACTATTGCTTTTCTAGGACTCCCAAAGAGTTGGCATAGTTATCAGGAATTTGTCAATGGTCAGGATAAGTTGCCAAATTGGGAATGACAGTGGTTGGATTTGATGTAGGAGGAGATCAGGAGGAACACGAAGGATGACTCTTCATCAAAGACTGATGATGAAGAGAACTGTGCCTTAGAAATTAAAGCAAAGAAGGGGAAAAGGAAAGCTTCCCATTACAAACCATATTCTTATCATGTAGTTAAGAAGAAAGATATGATGAAATTTAACTGCTTTCATTTTCATGAGCTGGGCCATCTTGCTACAAATTGTCCACTCAAGAAGTCCAAGAAGAAGTCTTCAAGAGGAGCAGTGGGTGAGGCTTTGGCCTCTTAATTAGAATTGGACTTTTCCATCATTGTATGCATGGTGTCATCAATGATGGGAATTTTATGGTACTTGGACAGTGGAGCTTCATTCCACATGAATAGCGATAAAGAGTTATTCAGTGACTTGGAGGAGAAATATCTCCAGATGCATATCGATATGGGTGACAATAGAAAGTGTAGCGCTACTGGATCGGGCACGATTACTTTTCAGAGGGAGCATGGGGTTCCACTCACCTTAAAGAATATTATTTATGTGCTTGGGTTGAAGAAGAACTTGGTATATTTTTCCATGCTTGAGGATAGAGGCTATGATGTGATCTTCTCAAAAGGAAAGATGTTCCTTCGACACATAGCCACGGGTCAAGTAAAGAAGATAGGGATTCAGGTTAAGAATCTTTATAAGCTGGAGGTAGAGGAGTGCGCTGCTTTGACCACAAAAGAAGAAAGGGTGTAGAACCGAGACATTGTCGAGTTGTGCATAGGTAGTTGGGCCACTTGCATCATGGGGCTTTGAAGATATTGCAGCAGATCTCTACTAGTCTTCCCAAAGGTACACTTGAGCAAGTTGATGCATGCAGGGGGTGTAATTTGGGAAAATACACCAAGCCTTCCTTTCACGACAATGATAGTCAAGTACAGTCTATTGTAGAGTGAGTGCATTCAGATGTGTGTGGACCATTATTGACAACATCCACAACCAAACACAATTATTATGTTATATTTGTTGATGACTTTTCTTGAAAATGTTGGATATTTTTCATGCAGAAAAAGGATCAAACCTTCAAAAAGTTTTGTTAGTTTAAAGAATTGGAGGAGAATGAGTTGGGCCAGAAGGTTAAATATCTACCGAGTGATAATGGTGGTGAGTATGTCTCAAATGAGTTTATAACTTCTGTGAAACGGAAGGGATTAAACGAGAGTTGACGGTACCCCATAACCCTCAACAAAATGGGGTGGACGAGAGAAATAACAAAAGCATAGCAGGGGTAGCAAGGGCGATGTTTCATGATCAGGGCCTACCACTACACTTGTGGGATGAGGCATGCAACACAATGGTTTACGTTCAAAATCATAGCCCACATCGAATACTTGAGATGAAGACACCATAGGAGATGGGTCATTGATATAATTCCACATGACTGAAGATGCACAAAATAAGCTTAAGCAACCAACAGAGTTGGGGATATTTGTGGGGTACAATGATACACCTCACAATGATCAGGTGTACTTTCCGACCAATAGGATTAAAGTGGTTCGCAGGGATGTAAGATTCGATGAGGAGAAGGCCATGCGAGTTTCCCTTGAGAGGGAGCTTGAGCTACATGAGGATGAGAAGGTTTTAGCTCCTAAGGTTGAGGAGCCTCATATTGATGTGTAGCAACCACATGCAGAGGATCCGAGAGTGGAGACATCCACTCAAGAAAATTCTTCCAGAGAGGGAAGAAAGCACACCAAAGAGATTGAAAGATTGTTGGATGATGCACAGGAGAATGTGGGAGCACCCACTTCTTAGCATAGGTAGAGGAGGTCACCTGAGAGGTACATTGGATATGTGGCTCTTATGGGTGAATTTGTTGTGACAGAGCCATCTTCCTTTAAGGAAGCAATGCAACAGCCAGTTTGGGTTGAGGCCATTCTGGATGAGTATGACTCCATATTTTGTAATAGTGTTTGGGATATCATCCCAAGACCTGAGGACAAGTCAGTGGTGAGATTTTGTTGGCTTTACAAGGGAAAAAGAAAGCTGTAGATGGTAGTGTGGAGAAGCATAAGGCTAGATTTGTGGCCCGTGGCTTTTCACAAGTAAAGGGGATTGACTATGATGAGACCTTTTCTCCTATTGCAAGGTACTCATCAATTAGATCTATATTGGCACTATCAAAATAGATGGGATGGAAGATACATCAGACATATGTAAAGATAGCCTTCCTTAATGGCCTGATTAAGGAAGAGGTGTACATAGAGAAACATGAAGGTTTTGAGACCTTCGACTGTGAGTCACATTTGTGTTGGCTCAAGAGAGCGTTGTTTACAGGCAGCTTATGGATTAACTCATGTACTTGGTGAACACATGACTAGATATGTTCTATTCATTTAACAAGCTTAGTCAAGTGATGCTTAGGCCTACCAAGCTGTATTGGAAGGTGGAAAAGCATGTGTTGAGATACCTCAGGGGCAATTCTCAGTATGGATTATGGTATAGATGGATAGAGGGAGTGAAGCTTCAAGGCTTCACTGATGCAAATTGGGTAGGGATTCCATCTGACCAGAAGAGCACATCAGGAGGGATCTTTAGTATTGGGTCAGCGGAAGTTTCTTGGTAGAGTAGGAAATAGAGATCGGTTGCACTCGATTCGGCAGAGGCAGGGCACATGGTTGCAAGTTAGACAACATGTGAGGCCATCTGGATGAGGAAGATCCTAGTTGGTTTGTTTGGTCAACAGATGGATCCAACTATGATTTACTGTGATAAACAGAGTTGTATCAAACTCTCTGAAAATCCAATTTTTCATGATCGATCCAAGCATATTGATTTCCATTATCATCATCTCATATATTGTGTATTGAGGCGGATTATGTTGTTATGGTACATTCCCACGGAGGATCAAGATGCTGATATTTTGACAAAAGGATTGTCAAGATGTAAATTTGAGTTTCATAGAGACAGGATCGGGGTAGCTGATAATCCATTTCTCATTAAGAGTGAGTGTTGAGAAATGGCAACAAGAAATTCTAGTTTAAATTTGTCCTTGAATTTAAACTATGAATTAAAATCGAATTCTAATATCATAACAACTTGTAAATAGTTAATTAAGTTTAATTAACTTAATTATCTTAGGAATTTCGAGTTGGAGATTTTCTGAAGTCTTGAATATGTTCTCCCTAAGTTTTAGGGGTCCAGGATGAGTTTAATTGTGAGTTGTAATTAGATAGCTTAGTTTATTCAGTTACGTTCAGTTAAATTAGTTCCAAACTATTTGAAGAACTAATATAGAGTTAACAGTCAGTTGGTGCACTAGTGCATCCACAAGTGTCACTCTAGTTAACTGAAGATTCCCTCATCAGAAATTTATGCATGTCAATTCTGAGAAAGACCCATTTGAGACTAGAGTACAGGGACACTGTACTATTAATTGTATAGATCATGCATTCAATAAAGAAGTCAACCTAGATTGGATTGTGTAGTTTTGGAAGCACTGGATTCCCATTAATATGGGCTATTCAACCATAGTAATTGCGCAAGGAAATAGAGGCTCGGAGGGCAACATAATTAGCTAAGTGTTTTCCAAGGGCTTTCTTGTGATCTGAGAGAGTTTAGCATACTTGTGAGAAATAGTTCTAGTGAGAACAAGCTTTGTATCTTCACTCATATTTCTGATATATGCCATACAAATAACAAGGATTTGAGCAATGGTTTTCCCTTGATACATCTTGTGTTATGTTCCACTGATTTATATTCTTCTTTTTTATATTGTCTTCATCTATCTATTGGCTTCCGCTCGTTGAAAATAGAAGTAGATTCTTTTCCTGTGCTTTAGTACATTGCATGAGCTTCTGAACCTATAGGATTTTCTACAAATATGGCTTTCGTATATGAACATATATAAAATATGGATTATGTATATGTGTCTTGCACAAATAAAAAATTCATCATCTATATATATACACATATATAAAATTTTAACATATACGGAATCCATCTTTCGTTTATGCACACATATACAGAAGTTGCGGATATACAAAAACTGTCTTCCGTATATGCACATATATAAGGAAGTTGTGCATATACAGAAGCCAATTTTCTTATATGCACATATATATGGAAGTTACACATATAAAAAATACATTTATATATGCACATATATGCAAGTTGCACACATATGGAAGTTTCGCATATACAGAAGCCATCTTCCATATTTTCACACAGATATGGAAGCATGCCTACATAGAAGTCACACATATGCACAAATGAATTCATAGGATTAAAGCTAACCATTTTTATTCTTTGTTTTATATGTTATTAAAAGCAAACTCATTTTTCTACTTGGATTTGTATCCGCACTTAAAAACTTCACACTCACTTGGGAATCATAGGGGAACACATAGTCACACGTATGTGGAATTCATCTTTCATATATTCAACTTTCGTATATGTGTGTTATGCATATACAAAACTCATCTTCCATATATGCACATATATGAAAGCACATATTTGCACACATAGGTTGCGCATATATGGAATATGAATTATATATATATATATCTTCTATGGAAGACATCTTCTAAATATGCACATATAAACAGAATTTGCACATATATGTGCATATATACAAATTTTGTGCATATACGAAATCCACTTTCTAAATATACACATATATACAAAAGTCATATTTTGTATATGCACATATGTATGGAAGATGAATTTTGTATATGCACATCTATAAAGAGGTTGCACATTTATGTCAATATATACAAAATATGGCTTCTGTATATGTGTGTCGTGCATATACGAAAGCCATCTTCTATATATGCACATATATACAAAAGATGCACATATATGGACTTCAAATGCATGTTCCAATAGTTGTAGAGCCAAAATTGTGTGCATGACAGTGACAGTAAAGTTGACTACCATATATAGGATTAGTTACTTTACATGCTAGATAAGTTGTGTGTTTCTAAACTTCAGCGATTATAGCTGATTAGGGAGGCTCATGCCTGTAAGGTTGCAGGGCACAATGGTGTAAGGAAGACAGTGGGAAACTTGCAGACATACATGTATTGGGAGAAGATGTAAGAACAAGTAGACATGATCACATTGTCTCTAATATCCGCAAAAAAGGGACTCCTTATGCAATGTGGTAGGGACTGACATATCGATTCTAGAGTAGAAGCGACAATCGGAAACTGACACTCAAGGATAAACTTCAAAATGTTAAGATGCAAAAGAATGATTATTCAACAGTATCTCAAAAGTTTCACACAATGTCGTGATGAACTTGTAGGAATTGGTGTTACAGTCTTAGATGATGATTTGGTAAGCATAACCCTTCTAGGCCTTCCCAAGAGCTAGAATAACTACCAAGATTCAGTGGATGGGAGGGAGAAACTACCAAATTGGGAATGCTTATGGTATAACTTTGTACAAGAGGAAATAAGGTGGAATACCAGAGATAGGACTTCATCCAAGGGAGAGGATGAAGAAAATTGTGCATTGGTTGGAAAGGAAAAGAAGGGAAAAGGGAAGAAATATCAATCCAAACCAGAATCTAGCCAAGGGGGCAAGAACAAAGACTTGTCAAAATATAAATGCTTCAATTTTCATGAATTCAGGAACTATGCCATGAAGTGTCCACACAAAAAGTAAAGCAATAAGACCTCAGGAGAAGCGACAGGTGAACCTTTGGCTTCACCGTTTGAGTTTGAATTCACACTTATTGCATGCATGGTAAGCACAATGATGGGGAGAGTGTGGTATTTGGACAGTGGTGCCTCATTCCACATGATGGGGAATAGAGATTTTTTTAGTGACCTGGAGGAGAAATATCTCTATATGCACATTGAGATGGGAGATGACGGAAGGTACAACACGACCGTGATTAGTACAGTCACCTTTCAAAGGGAGTTGGGTTCCCCACTTAGACTCAAGGATGTCATGTCTTTTTCGGGCCTAAAGAAAAATCTCATCTCTGTTGCATTCCTGAGACACATAGCCATTGGATAGGTGAAGTAGATCGAGGTTCGTGTAAAGAACCTATATAAGATAGATGTGGAATACTGTGCTACATTAAGAACGAGGATGAAGAAGGTGCAGATCCACGATGTCGGTGAACTTTGGCATAGAAGAATTTTTCATTTTCGTCATGACGCCCTGAATATTATGCAGTAGATAACCACAAGCCTACCTAAAGGGCACTTGAGCAGTAGGATACATGCAAAGGGTGTACCTTGGGGAAGTACACAAAAGCCGCATTCCATGATTGGGACAACAAAGAATATGTAGTCCTTGAAAGGACCCACTCTGATGTTTGTGGACCTTTCTCAATAGCCTCCATTTCTAGACATAAATATTATGTTATCTTTGTAGATGATTTCTCATAGAAGTATTGAATCTTATTCATGAAGAAGAAAGATGAGACATTCTCCAAGTTCGTTGAAATCAAGGCATTGGTTGAGAAATAAATCGACAAGAAGGTGAAGGATCTGAGGAGTGATAATGGAGGGGAGTATGTGTCGAATGAGTTTAAAAATTTCTGTGCAAAACAAGGCATTTGACAAGAGTTGACAACACCCCGCAACCCATGATAGAATGGGGTGGCTGAGAGGAAAAATTGTAGCATTGTGGGAGTAGTAATGGATATGTTGCATGACCAAGGCCTACCTCTACATTTATGGGTTGAATCACGAAACACATTGGTCTATTTGTAGAACAAGAGTCCTCATCGGATACTTGGCATGGGTACACCAGAGGATGATTTCTCGAGGAGGAAGCCAGGTGTGTCACACATCAGGATTTTTGGAGCCTCTGTTTACTGCTATGTCTCCAAAGAATCAAGGAAGAAGCTTAAGCTGAAAGCGGGGTTGGGGGTAATTTTGGGTTACACAGAAACTCCTCACAACTACCGTGTGTACTTTCCATCCCTCGAAATGACATTTGTGTGAAGGGATGTAAAGTTTGATGAGGAGAAATCAATTAGATTCTCTCTTGAGAGGGAGCTTCATTTGCAAATAGAGCAGGAGATTTTAGCTCCAAAGGAAGAACCTCATGAAGTTGTGGAGCAACCACAAATTGAGGAATAAGGAGTGGAGACATCCACTCAGGCATAACCATCTAGAAAAGGTAGAAAAAGAACGAGGGAAACTAAGAGAATATTACATGATGCTAGACAGAATGTGAGAGCACTCACTTCATAGCATAGGTAGAGAAGGTCATTTGATTGGTACATTGGATACATGGCTCTAATGACTGATATTGTAGGGATTGAGCCATCCTCTTTTGAGGAAGAAGTAGAGAAAATTGTATTGATTGATGCAATGGTGGAGGAATACGAGTCCATTGTAAAGAAAAATGTTTTGGAAGTGGTCCCAGGACCATCATATAAATCAATTTTGGGTTCGAGATGGATCTTCAAGGTAAAGCATGATGTAGGCAAAAGCATATAGAATTTTAAGGCCAAATATGTGGCCAAGGTATTCTCTCAAGTTTAGGGAATTGACTATGAGGAGACCCTTGCTCTAGTAGCAAGGTACTCATCCATCAGATCAATTTGTGCAGTGGTTATGCAGATGGGGTGGAAGATCCACCAGATGGATGTATAAACAACATTCCCCAATGGAGTTATTGAGGTGGAGGTGTGCATCGAAAAACGAGATGGTTTTTAGACCTTTGATCTATATTTGCATGTGTGCATACTTAATTAAGAATTGTATGGTATCAAGTAAGCACCCTGTGCTTGGTACACTAGAATCGACAACTATCACACTGGGTTGGGCTTCACCAAAAGTGAAGCGAACGAAAACCTTTATCATATTGTGGTAGAAGGTCAATTGTTGATTATTATCTTATATGTTGATGATTTGATTTTAGCGCATGATCAGAAGTTGATCAGATCTTGCAAGGAAGAACTTGCAAGAGAATTTGAAATGTAGGACATGGGACTCATGCACTATTTTGTCACTCACTGCTTTATAAGTGATCAGTTGCCCGGAATGCATAATAACAATGAAGTTTGAAGCCATTTTCCAAGCCACAGAAGCTCTCAGAGATTAATCACACCCTCTCCATTTCATAGTGCTCATGATAAGATTTCCAATAGTATATCGAAGTCCAAGAATGGACTTCTGGATCAGAAGGTAGAGAATATTGAAGCTTCCCTTTGAAAAGCTAGAAAACAAAGAGAAAAGAACAAAGGAAAAGGCTCACCACAAATCACAATCGAAGCTTCCAGCAGCAGCAAAGGAGGGTAGTAAGATCAGTGATCAGCTGATCACCGATATCGTTGATCGGATATTGGCGGGTCCAAGGCAAAGCACTGATATCGCATATCGGCTGTGGGCAGATCTCATAGTCCTGCATCCCTCATATCGGCCATATCACAATCCTGCATATCGACCATATCACAATCTCGCATATCGGCCATATCGCAATCCCGTATATTCACCATATCACGATCCCACATATCGGCCATATCGCAATCCTGCATATCAGCCATATTGGGTTTCCACATCCTGTATCATTGTAGTCCCGCATATCGCAATATCAATAAATCAGCTATCACCAAGGTCTTGGGCATAGGCTTTTGGTTCATCGATGGTTCATGATGCTGAATGCTGATATCTCAAATCGGCAATCACAGATGCAAAGGGGTGCATGCAAGCATAGGGCTAGAATCATCGCCGAACGTCGATATCACGAGAATCGCCGAAATTTGGGCATATCTTGTTAAATCGCTGGGGAAGGTAGAAAATATTTAACAAAGGAAATCGACGCAAAAGAGGGATGGGTGGGGATTTTTCTCTCTCCTCCAGGGGGCCATGTGGCGGACTACCATTGGTCCTTATAAATGACATGGAAGCTGACATCATCATGATGTGCTAGTACAAAGATGATGTGGTGGTACAGAGGACACGTGTAATGCAAAATCAACATTTTCAGGGTCTTAAGGGGGCATTTATGGGTGACGCGTGTCACCACTCATAGGGTGACATGTGGCAATGATGATGTTAGCCATCGTAATCGCATATGGATGATTGCACAAGTCAAGTCCCTCCTCCACCGTAGTCCCTCTAGGCTTGCGATTGCGATATGTAGGGGAATCCTCCCGGATGTGATATTATAAGGATTTCACATTCGAAGAAGTCAGATAGCGCTATGAAAGAAGGTAAAGAGGCTTCCTCTCCTGATTGTGATATGCGATGCCTTCGGTGGGCCCAGCCCCGCAGATCAACAATTGCAGGGGTCAAGAGGAAATATCAATGGCCAACATTGGAAATCGTCGAAGTGTGAGATTTCATGTATAAAAGGAAAAATACCCCCGCACAGGCCTTTAAAGTCTCTAGTGCCTTCAATCTAAGCACCTGGTTCAAGCCTCCAGTCATATGAAGAAAATTACAAAAAGGGGCTGAAGTAAAGGGGCTAAAGTGGATCGGAAGGTGTCACTATGTAAACATTGTTTAAGAGGAAAAGTCTCGACGTAAGGTCCCAAGCTCATGGTACAGGGCATTGAAGGCGGATGGGTCAGAAGTTGAAGCGTTGAATGAAGTATGGCATAGTGGTAAACAAGTAAAGGAGGATTAGGAAGTCTTAATGGCACGACATGGTGCTCCACTCCTATACACAACAAAGGACTTCCGGGAGGTGATCCATTTCCACTCCATGACATACATTCACAGTTGACTCACTCCTTACTTCAGAGGATGAGCTATTTAGGCAATTAAGGCGGAAGTGATAGGAACTGACCGAGCAATAGGAGAATCATATCATAGGTGAAACATGGCTTGACCAAAGGTGAATCATATGAACAAAAAAGTGGAAACTTCCTCCAGTATCTTTACATTTTCCTCTTTCTTTTCATTATTTTGCAATTTATATTTATAATTTCCAAGAAGGGATCAAATCTCGATTGTAATAATTTTGGGCAACAGAGCCTTACATGCCAAGACAGTGAGTCCAGTAGATAGCTGGAACTCTGGGGAAGATATTTTGTAACTGTAATCCAAGCTCCCCCTCTTCTGATAAATAGGTGGAAGAAACACTTATGAAATGTTCCATAATTCTACACCTAAGGGTCAGGATTTTTGCGATTCCACTTTGGTTCTACTTGCCTGTCCATGAGGGACTTGAGTGATATCTTGGTTGAATGTAAATGGACTGATATGTTCGGCTCATATTGGATTAATGAAACTCCTTGGTGATTCCAAACAGATCAATGCACAATATGTTTTCCCTTATGTAATCTCATTTCATATATTTTTTCCTTATCTAAAAATAGTGTGATGAATCTTTCAGTTTCCCTCTTATTCATGGATTTATCTATGCTACTAAATAAACGAACAGTACCTGTGCTAAAGACAGATTTACTTGTCTTAAACTATAACCTACAGTACCTGTGTACAAGACATATTTACTCATGTTATTTGATTAACCTGTAGTACCTGTGTGAGCCCAGATTTACTTTTGTTGTTTAGCGTTAATGGTAGCCATGTTATATCTAGTACAAAACCTAAATGAGCACTTCATTTTTCATATCTTTCCACCTTCTCTCTCTTCCATATTTCTGTTGGAACATTACTGCTTAGGATTCTGTCCTGTTTACATCCCTCTGCATTGAATTCCCTCCTTCATTTTACTACAACTTCAATATAAAGCTTCTTGTTGTTGTGTGTCGACCACCAGAACTTGACATTTCTCTTTGAGGTTGGCCTGATTTATCCCCTGAACATTTGGATCCATGTATGGGCTTAAGTTTATCTGCATGAAGACTATTGAACCAAGCCCCCTTTATAATATTTTTAACTATGTGACAAATTGGAGTGGAATGTAAACCTCACTCATAATCTTCCATGCACTCCTCTCTTTAAGATGTCCTAGACACTGGTCTACAATCAACCCAGAGGCTATCTATAGGAAGATTTATATTTCCCCCGAAGCACTCGTGATGAAGATGTACTTAAAATATACAACACACTACTTCCTTGTTTTGGAAGTATGGAAAGGAGATGGGTAACTATTTGTCTCTCACGAAAAGTATGCAAATGAGACACTAAAGAAGTTCCTCATGGAGAGTAGCAAACCCATGGAGACTCCTCTAGCAACCTTTTGGAGGAAAGAGGATGCCACTTCAGGTGAGGAAGTGGAGGCTACCATTTATCGACAACTTGTGGGTTCACTAATGTATCTTGTGAACACATGACTAGATATGTGCTATGCACTCAACCAGCTAAGTCAAGATATGGTAAAGGCCAACCAAATTATTTTGGAAGGTGACTAAGAATGTTTCACGGTACCTAAGAGGCACTACCCAGTTTGGACTATGGTACATATAGATAGAGGGAGTGAAGTTATATGGCTTCACATATGTAGATTGGGTGGGGATTCCATCAGACTAAAAGAGTACATCAGGTGGAATTTTTAGTGTTGGGGCCATAGTTGTTTCCTGCTACAGTAAGAAGCAAATATCTGTGGCGCTCAACTTAGTAGAAGAAGAATACATGGCTGCAAGTCAAGTAGCATGTGTGGCGATCTGGATGAGAAAGATACTTATGGGACTATTTGGTTAGATGATGGATTCAACTATGATATCCTATTATAATCAAAGTTGTATCAAGCACTCTGAAAATGATGTATTTCATGATTGATCCAAGCACATAGATATATGTTATCACCATTTACAGGACTATGTGTAGAGGTAGATAATGTTGCTAGATTACATTTTGACAAAGGAATAAGATGCTGACATTTTGAAAAAGGCCTTGTCAAGAGGGAAGTTTGAGTTCTAGAGGGGCAGGATAGAGGTGGTTGGTAATTCCTTTCATGCTGAGAGGGAGTGTTGAAAATGCAACAAGAAAATCTCATTTTGACTTTGCCTTGGTCAAACTAGAGAAAATTCAAATTTCCACATCAACAGAAATCTTGGAGGTAGTTAACTGAGGTGACATGACACTTGTCATTCAATTAACTCAGTTAATTCAAGTTGGGGAAGCTTGAGTTCAGTTTAGCATGATTGATTTCTAATTTGTAGCAATCTAATTTAGTTATATTAAGTTTTGTTAAGTTAAACTAATTCTAACTATTCGAGGAACTAGTGGAAGGTTAGTTGAGTAGTGCGACTTCATCCAAAATCAGTGATCATCTAGTTAACTGATAAATTAACACAAATTAGCTAATGCATGTAGAGAATTCAAGTTAGCCAATTGACATGGAGATTCCAAGGTAGTGTATTATCAGGTTTAGACTATTTCAATGTGTACAGGTGGTGCATGCAATCAGAGATCCAACCTTATGGGTTGCACAATCAATTGAGGAAAAAATACCTAAATAATAGGGGCTAATTCCTCATGGAACCATGCAAGGGGATAGGGGCTTGGAGGGCTTGAAAATTGGCTAAGTGTTGGGAAAAGTCAGTCAGGAAGGAAGAGAGATAGACTATACACTTGCAGGTTGTGCTTAGACATGAGCAAGCATGTGTATTACATCATTATTATTTGATTAATGCAATAAAGATAGGATGGGTTTTGAGCAGTTGCTTTCCCTTAGATAAATCTTTGTGTATGCCTTTTATTTCTTATTGCATGTTTAGGATTTGTGTTCTAGATTATGAATTGAATTCCACAAAGAAATAGAGTATGTTTGAGTGTTGTGATTTAGTAAATTTCATGAGCAATTTCAAATCTACACCATAATTTCTACACATCCATGTATACACCTTTGCCTTTCTATCTTGATATTACGTAAATTTGCATTTGACCATGAGGAGAAATTTTTGAATTGCATATTTGATGCCTAATTTCTAGTAAAATTCCATCCATAGTTGCGGCCACATTCAAAAAATTGTTGTGAGTTGCTGCTTTGAGATAGGAAGGGGGATCTTCCCCACCTTTCAATTATTCCATCTATTAGTGATTAGACTTAGAATCAAAGAGGATCAACGAGAATTTTGCGCAGATTAAACCCTAGCTAGTTGTACTTTAGCAAGTTCATATGTCCCAGGGTTTTCTTGAGTTTTAACAACCATGCTCATGGAATCCTAGTTACCCATATCCATTTGATAGACCTAAAAGAGGAATCAATTAACATATATTTTCCCATCCATCAACTAACAATTTTGTTGACTTTTAGGTTTTGGGAGTTCGAGTGACATAGAATATTATTTATGGTGTTTCTGCTCAATAGTAGTGGATCCTAAAAGTCCATGAGTTGTTAGAAGACTCCCATCAATCAATGTATCAACTATTTATTTTCAAGAGTAGGTGTATTGAGTGTTTGTTATTTAGTGAGGGTGAAAATGCACTTGATCTTAACGGGAGGTAAAAAGGCATTAAATGTTGGAAGCTTTTATGTCCTATTCCATAAGATTGTAATGCTATAGGATATTTATTTTTTGGTACTTGGAGAGTACCAGGTGATTTATGAATAACAAATCTATGCAGACCCTTGATACAACATACAAAACATGCAAAAGTAAAAAACAAATTGAATGAAAGAGAATATTTGTTTTATGTTATATACACCTTAAATTTTATCATCGCTACATTATTTCATTGTGGAAATTATCAAGCTAAAATCAAAATAATAATAATAAAATAAGGCATCAAATACAACTTAATAAACCTTGAACTAAGCCATTTAACCAAGAATATAATAAAAAATTAAATAAGGACTCTATTATTTATTAAACAATATATATAAATGGGGGTTGTTGTATGAATGACAACATGATGATAAGAAGACATGTTATAGACAACATGAATAAACATATTTTTTTTAATATATGAATATTGAGAGTTAACCACTAGCTTAGTTAGTGCTTTTATAGGGATTTGAAATCTCAAAGAATATTTCCAAAAAGTCTTGGAAAATGATGACTATTTCTATAAGAAGGCCATGAGTACCTTTATAGCCAAAGTTTCAAGCATGAATGATACTGATAGAAAAATGTAAAATCTTCCAAAAAGGTTCAAATTAAAAAATAGAAGCATCCTTTCAAAGGGAATTAAATGTCTTGAAGAAATGATTTATAAATGTGATGTTTATGAACACTAAAAGAAGTGACTTATTTTTGAAGTTGGGTGATATAAAAAATGAATTGGAGGGTGCATACTTAATAATGGTGACTATATTTCTTACAAAAGATCGAATATAGGAATAGCTAGACGTGCTTAAGATCTCATTGGCCAATGAATTCAAGAACTTAGCTTAAGTCTCATAAGAAGATACTGGAAAATCCATAATTCACTATGTTGAGAAAAATGAAGATCGATAAATATTATTCATTAGTAAGGTTTTCAATTAAAACAAATTTGAGTTAGATCTATTTAATCTCTAAGTTGAGCATGAGTTAATGGTTGCAACATTGAGAGAGTATTCTAAACCATTGTTAAAAATGCTAAATAGTAAAAATATCTAATCATGATCCTCAATAACTAATTATAGCAGTTAAGGAACCTTTTAGTGATCAATATTTAAAAAATAATTCAAGAAGAAAATGAAAAGAGAGTGACTCCAACACAATGAGTGGAGCAACCATTTCATTAAGCCTTAACCTTTTCATATTCAGCTTAGTTAGTAGTCATTCAATATTTTACTTCAAAATATCTTGAGTATTAAATGTTGATTTCTAGTTGTCTCCTCTGGCGACGACATGGTGGATAAGGGAAATCATTTCTTGCCCATGGTGGATAAGAGAAATAATGGTGGAGGGAAATAGAAGTATGACATGCCCATGCAACCTAGCTCCAGCGTTAATAATTCTAATCCTTCTAATCCCAAATGCAAACTGCCCATAGATGGTAATTCCACCATTGCCCTGATCTCTCGGAGGAACTCAACCAATAAATCTAGCAATAGAGTATGGTTCCTTCTCGGTGGTACTTAGCCTGTGAATGTAGATGAAGGCAGCCAACTTGATCCAGAGCCTGTGAATGTAGATGAAAGCATATATATACCTTCCTTTCTACTTCTATGGTGTGAGAATGATTCATGTTTAATTGGCTTTTGACTGACCATGCATACCATTCGACAGTGGTTTAAATTTCAAGTGGGACAAGACCCATCCACCACGGTGAAAATTATCCTTATCGTTCTACATCCATTTTACTATGGCTGGATATAAATATAAGTTGGATTCTATAAAGGCCAAGCTAATTTTAAGATTCTCTTTCCCCGTCAACAAATGGTAAACAACCGGTGAGTCTGAGAGCATTTCCACTGCTTGGATGTGGTTAGGCCAAGATAGTTTGAAATAAGTGCAAAATCATTAAAACAGTCCATCCAACAGAAATATTAGGTGCAAACTCCTATCAAGCTTGGGTGTTGTTGCAGTGGGCGACGGTGCTGACGTCGGTGCCAGAGAGCATGAGGTTACCATTTGAGGCATTTGTGTCCCATAGGTTATTGGAGTTTAGTGCGTGGATTTGGATGCTTCTGCACCATGATTCATCTTTTGATTGATTCTCTCCAGTTTCATAACCTGTAACGACAGTGGAAATAAAAGCATCCACATTTATAGTGGTAGTTGCATATGCGGTGGTCCTCATGTTCGCTCTCTTTAGCATTGCAAATGTTGTTGAAGCACCGACTCCCAGCGCCGTTACTGGAACGAGTTCCATGGACTTCCTTCGTTCCATCGGTGCATTTCCCACGGAAAGATTGTGCACCAGGTGGGATAAACACGTATTTGGGAACCATATTTCATTTCAAACCTTTGGCACACAACTCTAGTTTGAAATATTGGGCACAATATAAAATTTTAAATCATATGAAAGTCAATACGTTTAGTGGGGTCTGTCTTGTCCACCAGTTGGGTTCACATCCGTGAGTCAGAGCTGCTGAGCTGCTGAAAAATGGGGAAAGCCGTAAAACCCATGATATGTATGATCATCATATTATGATAGGGATATGTCAACTAGGAATGAGGTTGGGTAGATGACCATAGATGGGGATAGATGTATTTAAAGAACATTAATATATCAATATATCAATAGATACATAGAAAGAAAGAAAGAAATTATTTTTAAAGTTCACGAGGCAAAAGATAGCTTATGAGACAGATTTCTTCTTCATCTTTTTAATGTATTCGGCCTTTTTCCTGTGAAGCTTCAAAATAAATGCTCTCATCTTCTCGACAAACCCCTCACTAAATAGATTATCCCAAGAGTTAACTGCCAACATATCTGACTAACTTTCTCTATTGTCTTTGAAGGCCTCACATTCCAAAAAACAAGTCACTAAGCTAATCATAAGTGGTTTATTGTATGGCACCATGACATATCATAAAATATATAATTATACATGTCCATGCATTTTCCGCTGGCGTTTGGTATTTAATATACTTATACCATGTATGTATGGGGATGCCGATGCGACAGCTACATGGTCTCCCATGATTTTTCCAGAAATTAGGCTCCACAACTTTCCTGGAAGCTCCACTCCAAGCTGTCACACTGTAGATAAGGCAATCCACCATGCTCATTGAATGCAAACTCGATGCCGAAAATTTTAAAGTTCAAACGTTATCTCTACGTGGGAGGCGCCCACGAAATTTCTTAAATGAACCCATGACAGAAATGAAATTTTGAATATCGACAGGGGTCTCTACTCGCATCATGGTCTTTCAACCCTCTTCCTGTACTGGTTCCACCATATGAGAGGTCGAGAGTTGGAGGCACCGAAGCTGTGCCGATTGACGATTGTTTAATTCGTTCTCAGCTATGTTCCCGCAGTGGTTCGACGATATCAAAGGCCAAGAGTTGGAGGCATCGGCATCCATGGCAGGTGTTGAATGTGTTGAACTCTTGAGAATGCATGAGCTACGCAGGAGTAGTTTGTGTATATATATATATCTCGGGTTCATCACATTGAGCACCTGATTATATACACATCTTGGGTTTAGCACATTGAGCACCTGATTTTCTATCTGTTCATATATATGTATATATATACATGAACAACTCCTGCCCATTGTATTCAATGGCACGCAAACATTGAAAGACAACCAAAATATTGGACAGAGGAATTGTGGGATGTTCAGACATGATCAGGCTCCGCAGACATGACCAGGCCCTGCAACTTTGATTTCTCTGTTGGTCGTGAAGTAATTCCTGATGTCGGCCTTTGATTTGATTCACAATTTCGATTCATTTCTTTGGCCTACTTTGTTTCCAATCTCTTGTTTGTGTTTGGCAGAGGGAGTGTCGCAAATGTCTAATACTCAACAAATCTCGCCCAAGCACATTCCAATGACTATGTGTCGGCAAATATACCAATCCTCCCCTTTTAGAGCATGACGACCAACCCCTGAATCAGATTATTTTACATTAGATAGAATGACACAAATTAGTGAGATTGATAGATTTTGTCGTAAACTGCTCTACGTAATTTCTATCAAGCATTTAATCTCATCTAATCTCATCTGTGCATAAGGAGATATTCAATATTATACAATCTACTCATAACTTCATTCTTTCTTAAAAAGGGATGATCACATCTTGGCGGTAATTAGTAGAGACTTACATTTTTACTGAATGTGGCTGAAAAGTTGAACATTTAATCTCATCTTGCGCATAAGGAGATACTAAATACTATACAATCTATTCATAATTTCATTCTTTCCTAAAAAGGGATGATCACATCTAGGCAGTAATTAGTAGATACTTACATTTTTGCTGAATGCCGCTGAAAAGTTGTCCAAGAGAATAGGATATGGTTGAAAGATGTTTCTAAATGCTTTAGGAACCCTAATAAAATCACGTTAAAATCATTGGCACGCAAAGATATTTTTTAACGTGCAAAACTCATTTGATAAACCACTTCTTTTGCAAAACTCGTTTTATAAAACACTTCTTTTGGTCTGAAATGTTAGAGAAAGTTATACCATTCAAAAACAGGGGTGCATTATAAATAACTGGTTGAAAGTTTAAAAACAGGATGGTGGAACATGTCGAAAAAAATTTACGTTTAGAGGCAGAGTGGTGACTTTCCGCGCAACTCGATTTCGCGCAGCTAGCTTTCACGCAGCTATACAGAGTCTTAAAAAAGCACAGTATTCACTCACGGAAACAAAAAAACTCAGAGTAAAACAAACTAAGCTTGGAGCAACAATAAAAACTTATGATTAATTTCTAATTCATGAAAATACATTCATATGAGACAGTGCCTCATTCGCCATGTAAAACAAGGTTTACAATGATTTACACTTCACGTGGAATAACACAGTAAAACACAGTAACTATTGTTTCCACGCCCCTAACAAAATTTGCTCCATGATTTTCTCCTCAGAGACTCTCGCTCTCTTTCTCTCTAACTTGCAAAATGACTTTTACATACATATTTATCTCAATATACAATTTTACATTAATACATGACATAGCAAATAATTAATACGTTGTTGTTGTTGAGTGTGGATAGTAATCTCACTGATGTTTGTGGAGTGTGGGAAAAAGTCGTGGAATGAATGCTTGCCCATATCTATTTACCAAAATACATTAAATGCCTTAAATTCTTTGTTGTGTTGTAGAATGGTTCACGCGATACTTCTTTTCTAGCTTCAGTCCTTCCATCTTCAAATAAAGACACAACCTACAAAAATACTTGTGACAAGTATGGCTGCTATCGGGGTGCTTATTGTAGTGGTTGGGATTATTATTTCCAACACTCCCCCTTAATGATAATTGCAGCCATTGACAATTACCAAGCTTTGTGCCAGTTGTTGGGATGGACCTTTAAAATGTACATGCGCAGTTTCATCCGCGAGTGCATGTTGCGCCCATTGTTGTTCCTGTTCCTGCTGCAACTCATTCATCTCTCTGTGCAGCTTCATGTTCTTCCTTGAGTTGCTACTTCAGCACATGCAACTCCTTCTTTGTTCCATTCTCTGTCTTCATTCAATCTTTATGTCGCACCTTCACCTCATAGCCTGAGTCTCCTAAGTTTTTTTCATCATCAGTGGACCTGCTTGAGCTTGCAACTTCGTTCCACCTCTGTGTTGTCAACAACCTTCCTCTTGCATTCGTTCCATTTGTTGCATTCATTGCATTCGTTTCATTCATTGCATTTGTTATGCTTCCTTTAGTTGTTTTTCATGATGATGCTCACTGTGATGTTATTGTTGTCATATTTTGATGTCCTTATCTACGAACAACTTCATATATGTATGAGTAAACAAGCTCATAGACATTTAATCGACTACATCTCCAAGTGTGCTCTGAACAGTGTCTTTGACTCTCCTCCCTTGGAAACCATCATACCTACACTATTGAGAGGCAGATGAACACTTGCAATACCTGGAGACATGGCAACACTCATGGCAAGAAATCTGTCAGTCGAAAACCAAAATGAACTTGAGAACTCACTTGCAACATACCTGTGTGACTAATCATGAAAGTTGGAAATTTTGGTCGGGAGGTTGGGAGACTGACTACCAAGACTATGCAAGGCATAGTTTGGGCTGTTGGGAGACTGACTAACTATTAGAACTGCGCAATGCACATTCCAGTTTGGCTTTTGACTACTGGACTTGCGCAATTTGCAATCTAAGTTGGCAATGGCTACAGGCTCAATGACTACATTACAAAATTTTCTAGGCCAGTAGTCACTGTCCCTCAAAAATGCGCAAAACAGTCCTGGAGGATAGTCACTGGGAAGAAATGTACATTTCCTAAGAGGAAGGCAGAGACTTTCCTCTTAGGATTGCGCAACACTGTCTTGGTGAGGAAGAGTTAGGGCAAAGGTTGCCTAGACGCGCTGACGGGAAATTGAAAGCAAATGTGGAAGTGAATGCATGATGACTCTAGGTGAAAGTAGAAGTGATTGATCATGCATGTAAACATTGAATGAAAGATTCAGTAAACATTTCAACGTGCATGTGCGTGAAGCAAGTCACCGAATCGACCACCATTCATGCAAAATAGTTTCATGCATGCGACAGCACTGAGATAGCAATGAAAAATGAAATGGTGCTAGTACAATCTAGCATGTATCAAAACGACAGCAAGTGTTCACTGAAATCAAGCAGAAAGTGTTCATATGAAGCGAAATGCAAAAAGCGCTAGAAATGCAACACAAGTCATGGAAAGTGAGCTTACCCCAAAACAGTTGAGCTGAATGTATCGACAACTCCTAGATGTGATGTGGGATGTCAGAGATGTAAGGTTGATGTGAGGAATGAGCTCTGCAGTGCCTGGTTGATGTGTTTCGATAACATCGAGGTTGTGACGCGCATGCCACAAATATAGGGAAAGCAACACTTTGTGGGAGGTTTCTGAAATTATCATTTCATGTAACCTCTGACTACCAAAAATAGATCCCTGGAATAAGGGATGCCTTGCATTCTACCTTGGGAGAAGCATCCCATGCATGGAAGTCAGTTTTGCTCAGTCTCGGAGGGAACTAGTCAACTCAACTGCACATGCAAGAGATTGCTCGACTGCTGGGAGAAAATGCGCATTTCTGGCTGGGAGCTATGCTAGCAACCGAGGAGATTTGTGCAATTTTTGGGCAAAGCAGTTGACTTCTCTGTAGATTTGCACAAATTCTGGGCTGAGCAGCCTTGCTAGTGAAAATTGGGCAATTTTCACTACGAGTGCTGACTACCAGAATTGCACAATTCTAGAGCCTAGCAGGCTACCAGTTGGGCTTGGACAATTTATGGAGAGAAGGTTGGTTTCCCTCTAGAATTGCGCAATTTCTTGGGGTAGCTACTCAGCCCATAGCTGGACCAAGTCCAGGTGATCAACCTATGAAAGGAATGCATTGAGATGTGATCGAGAGGCTTCCTTTGTGCAAGAAAAACATTGAAGCTTGTGTACTTGATGAAGCAAGACATGCTGCTGTGAAGTTTGGAAGGGAGGCTCCAAAATGAAGCTAAGGAAAAATTTTGGAGGGTGGTCGTAGCCGCTACAATACTTGGTGACAGACTGGCATGGATCTTTGTCGATGCTTCGTGCCAGTTGTTGGGATGGATCATTAAAATGTACGGGTGCAGTTTCATCCGTGAGTGTATGTTGCGCCCACTGTTGTTCCTATTCCTGTTGCAACTCATTCGTCTGTCTGTGCAGCTTCATGTTATTCCTTGAGTTGCTGCTTCAACACGTGAAACTCCTTCTTTGTTCCATTCTCTGTCTTCACGTGATCTTCATGTCGCGCTGTCACCTCATAGCCTGAGTCTCCTAAGTTTCTTTCATCATTAGTGGATCTACTTAAGCTTGCAACTTTGTTCCACCTCTGTGTTGTCAACAACCTTCCTCTTGTATTCATTCCATTCGTTGCATTCATTGCATTCATTTCATTCGTTGCATTTGGTATGCTGCCTTTAGTTGTTGTTCATGATGATGCTCATTGTGATGTTGCTTCTGTCATGTCTTGATGTCCTTATCTATGAACAACTTCATATATTCGTGAGTAGGCAAGCTCATAGACATTTAATTGACTACATCTCCAGGTGTGCTCTGAATGGTGTCTTTGACTCTGCTCTCTTGGAAACCATTGTACCTGCACTGCTGAGAGGTAGATGAACACCTGCAATACCTGGATATGTGGTAACACTCATGGCAAGCAATCTGTCAGTCAAAAACCAAAATGAACTTGAGAAATCACTTCCAACATACCTGTGTGATTGATCATGAAGGTTGGCAATTTTGGCTGTGAGGTCGAGAGACTGACTGCCAAGACTACGCAAGGCATAGTCTAGGCTGCTGGGAGACTGACTGACTACTGGAACTGCACAATGCACAGTCCAGTTTGGCTTCTGACTGCTGGAATTGCACAATTCACAATCTCAACTGGCAATGGCTGTAGGATCAATGACTACATTGCGCAATTTTCTAGGCCAGCAGTCACTACCCCTCAGAAATGTGCAAAACAATCCTGGAGGATAGTCACTGGGTAGAAATGTGCATTTCCTAAGAGGAAGATGGAGCCTTCCCTCTCAGGATTGTGCAATGTTACCTTGGTGAGGAAGAGTCCAGGCCAAGGCTCCCAAGACTCGCCAACGGGCAACTGGAAGAAAATGTGGAAGTGAATGCATGGCGACACTAAGTGAAAGTAGAAGTGATTGATCATGCTTGTAAACATTGAATGAAATATTCAGTAAACAGATCAATGTGCATGTGGTTGAAGCGAGTCACCGAATCGACAACCAGTCATGCAAAACAGTTTCATGCATGCGACAACACTAAGATAGCAACGAAACCTGAAATGGTGCTAGTACAAGCTAGTATGTATCAAAATGACAGAAAGTGTTCACTAAAACCAAGTAGATAGTGTTGATACAAAGCAAAATGCAAAAAGCACCAGAAATGCAACACAAGTCACGGAAAGCAGGCTTACCCAAAAACAGTTGAACTGAATGTATCGACAGCTCCTAGATGTGATGTGGGATGTCATAGATGTAAACAATTGAGGGTGGTTGATGCTTCGTGCCAGCTGCTGGGATGGATCTTTAAAATGTATGGGCACAGTTTCATCCATGCATGCATGTTGCGCCCACTATTGTTCCTGTTCCTACTGCAACTCATTCGTTTGTTTGTGCAGCTTCATGTTCTTCCTTAAGTTGATGCTTCAGCACATGAAACTCCTTATTTTTTCTATTCTCTGTCTTTGCGCGATCTTCATGTTGCGCCATCACCTCATAGCCTGAGCCTCCTAAGTTTCTTTCATCATCAGTGGATCTGCTTGAGCTTACAACTTTGTTCCACCTCTGTGTTGTCAACAAACTTCCTCTTGCATTCATTCCATTCATTGCATTCGTTTCATTCATTTTATTTGGTATGCTTCCTTCAATTATTGTTCATGATGATGCTCGCTATGATGTTGTTGTTGTCATATCTTAATGTCCTTATCTACAAACAACTTCATATCTTCGTGAGTGAGCAAGCTCATAGACATTTAGTTCGACTACATCTCCAGGTGTGCTCTGAATGGTGTCTTTGACTCTGCTCTCTTGGAAACCATTGTACCTACACTGCTGAGAGGTAGATGAACACCTGCAATACCTGGAGATGTGGCAACACTCATGGCAAGCAATCTGTCAGCCAAAAACCAAAATGAACTTGAGAACTCACTTGCAACATACCTGTGTTACTGATCATGAAGGTTCACAATTTTGGCCAGGAGGTCGGGAGATTGACTACCAAGACTACGTAAGGCATAGACAGGCATGCTGGGAGACTGACTAACTGTTGGAACTGCGCAATGCACAGTCTAGTTTGGCTTCTAACTACTGGAATTATGCAATTTTCAATCTCAGGTGGCAATGGTTGCAGGCTCAATGACTACATTGCACAATTTTTTAGGCCAGTAGTCACTGTCCCTAGAAATGTGCAAAACAGTCCTGGAGGATAGTCAATGGGAAAAAATGTGCATTTCCTGAGAGGAAGATAGAGCCTTCCCTCTCAGGATTGCACAATGTTGTCTTTATGAGGAAGAGTCAGGGCCAAGGCTGCCCAGACTTGCTGATGGGCAACTGAAAGCAAATGTGGAAGTAGAAGTGATTAATCATGCATGTAAACATTGAATGAAAGATTCAGTAAACAGATCAACGTTCATGTGGGTGAAGCGAGTCACCGAATTGACGACCGTTCATGAAAAATAGTTTCATGCATGCGACAACACTGAGATAGCAATGAAAATTGAAACGGAGCTAGTACAAGCTAGTATGTATCAAAATGATAGCAAGTGTTCACTGAAATCAAGAAAACCGTGTTCATACGAAGCGAAATGCAAAAAGCGCCAGAAATGCAACACAAGTCATGGAAAGCGGGCTTACCCCAAAACAGTTGAGTTGAATGTACCAACGACTCCTAGATGTGATGTGGGATGTCAGAGATGTAAGGTTGATGCGAGGAATGACCTCTGCAATGTCTAGTTGATGAGTTTTGGTAACATTGAGGTTGTGATGCGCATGCCACAAATATAGGGAAAGGGACACTTTGTGGAAGGCTTCTGAAATGATCCTTTCATGTAACCTCCAACTACCAAAAATAGATCCATAAAATAAGGGATGCCTTGTATTCTATCTTGGGAGAATCATCCCATGCATGCAAGTCAGTTTTGCTCGGTCTCGAAGGGAACCGGTCAACTCAGCTGCACATGCAAGAGACTACTCGATTGCTGGGAGAAAATGCACATTTCTGGCTGGTAGCTGGGCTAGTTGCCGAAGAGATTTGTGCAATTTCTGGGTAGAGCAGCTGACCGCTGCCCAAATTTGCACAAAGTCTAGGCTGAGCAGCCCTGCTAGGGAAAATTGCGCAATTTTCACTGTGAGTGTCGACTGCTAGAATTACACAATTCTAGAGCCTAGGAGGCTACCAGTTAGGATTGCGCAATTTCTGGAGGGAAGGTTGGTTGCCCTCCAGAATTGTTTAATTTCTTGGCGGAGCTACTGAGCCTATAGCTGGACCAAGTCCTGGTGATCAGCCTATGAAGAGAATGCATTGAGATGTGATCGAGAGGTTGCCTTTGTGCAAGAAAAGCACTGAAGCTTGTGTACTTGACGAAGCAAGACATGTTGCTGTGAAGTTTGGAAGGGAGGCTCCAAAAAGAAGTTAGGTAAAACTTTTGGAGGATGGTTGTAGCTGCTACAACACTTGGACACACACTGTTAGAATTCTATCTCTCTGAATGGACCTTGTTCATGAAAAGCAAGTCTAAAACCTCCGGAAGTATTGTTCAATTCTCAGCTCCTCTTGGTTTCAACACTATCCTGGTTGTAGGATGTAGCATCTTCCAAGCTCTTGGTCGATTGACACACATTCTGAGACAAGCAAACATAGTTGTTTTGATTAGGGTTGAGGGGTATATTGGTGCACAAGGAGTATAGTTGTCAGAGTCTTAGTTTCATCTCTGGTGTTGCCTCGCTTCCAACAGGCCTCGACAACACCTCAGTGGAGTCACATAAAAACACAAGCATGGCTCCATTGCCAGCGAGCCTAGTCAGTACCCTGGCAGAGTTACTTGCATCACCTCTCTGCGTAAGAAGCCTTTTTCTTCTTTCACCTTATTCATTTTTTCAAACTTTTTTCACCTTTTCATTTTTTGCATTTTTCATCTTCGTAACTGTGCATAGCACTTATTTATTTTAGAGGTGGAAGAGGGATCCCGACTTATAGAAAGCAGAAGAGGTTTTCCTGTAAAAAGGTAGTGTATTATACCTCTGACATGCCTGTTAAGGTTTTCCCCCTCAGCTTACTCTACTTGACTGAGCTGACAAGGGTTAACCCAAAAACAACCGACTAGAGTAGGTGACACTAGTTAGTGCGCAAGAATTGTGTTTTCACCAAGGTTCACCTCGAACAGTACGTATTTTCCATCAATGTATCATGGACTGAAAGTAACAAGTTCTCCATACAGAGGTAGGATGATAGATAACCAAGTAGTGATAGCTGCACAAGGCCTCTTGTACATTACCCAGCTTGTTTCAAGAGTCATACATGGTTTCGTGTGAAACTATCCTACAAAAAAAAAAAGTGAACTAACAAATCAAAGCAAGATTAGAAGAAAAAGAGAAAGCAAAGAAAGTAAGAAATCAAGCAAGCATACAAACAAATAAATAAAGCAAGTAAGAAAACAAGCATGCAAGCAAACAACTCAAAAGAAAACACTACTCCTACTCCTAAGATAATAGTGCATGGGTCATCTCACGTGAAGTGATACTTCCAATGCAGCCACCGACACATTGGTTGACCCATGTTGGTGAATGCATGGTTCGCAAACAAGACAGCTGTGTGAACCAACGAACAAGAAAGATGTAACAATGAAGACAAACACACTATGAGCTTACAAGTGACCACAAAACAAAGATGAGTGAAGGTGCATGAAATGCATTCTTTGGTGCTACCATGATGTTGTGCTACACTGCGTGCAGATGTTGAGTGTATGCATTCTCTTGACCATGACATGCAAGCATACGTGAGAAAGGTAGACCACTTGTGTTGAGCATGTGTGCTTGCTGTGTAAGACTCCTCCAATGCATGAGCGATGGGATCATGTAGTTTGAGTTGAGGAAGTGAAATCTTGGTGTTTGGTTGATCTTTATTGAAAAGCAAAGAGTGATGAGGAGCCTTGAATGTTTCAACAATTTCCTAACCGGAAGTGAAACCAACCTCAGGACAGCGAGGACCTGACATAACCATCAACTTGGGCTGAAGTGCCTTGATAGTATTAGGGGTTCTGCCTCATTGACAGATAGATCATCGTATATCAGTGTCTTGGATAGATTAGCAATGACTGAATCAACATCGTGATCAGATGAGCATGTGAATATATCACAATAGCCAAGATTAGAAAATCCAGGATGTTTGTCAGCATCTTCATGATTTGATGAATCGGGCAAAGGGGTAGATGAGAAGCAAAGATGTTCACCCTTTGTGTTTTCAAGAAAGACAAATGACAAATTGAATGGATTTTCCGAGGAAGATGTGTCCTCTCCACACTGTAATGACAGACTGACATTCGAAGTGTCCTATGAATGATTGGAAGTAGAAACATTTGGAAATGGGTTTTCACAGGGGAAATCAGCAGTGGAAGAATCACAAGGGATTTCAGGATGAAGGGGATGAGGCGCAGCTGGAAGGGAGTCATCCTTCACCATGGGCTCTTATTTAGATTCCTGCATACACTCATCATGAATGATGGCGCAAGTTGGCTACATAGCACCAACTCCATCGACAACTTGATCCTCGTTCACAACAGGTAAGGAGTCTTGAATGGGATAACACAAGACAGTACAATCCAGAGGATCAACAGAACATGAGCACAGAGGTCAAGGGAACGAGTCCATGTGACAACCAACAGGCTTGCAAGACAAATCTGCACAAATCTCAAGAGCAGGTTGGGTGGGAGGACGTGACAATTCAATAGAGGTGTGTGCATGATCTCCCACATCACTCTGTGGTAGTGGAGCTATTTGATGAGGTGAAGGCAGATAGTCACTTGTCACAGCCACTGTGCCTTCTCATGATTGTGTAGTTCCATCACTGGAGTATGCGCAGGCTTCAAGTGATTTCAAGAATTGCGGATTTTTAGATATGTAAACAAGATACTCAAATCTCCCATCGAGAAATTTCCAATCAATCTCATCTTCGGGGAATCGGTATGCAAGATTACAAAAGCGTGTGTGAAACTGTTCAACAGATTCATCAGGTGCTTTTCGTAATTCTAGAATTTCTCTATTGAGTGCTTTATAGTTAAAGTGATTGAACGCACAGTCTATCTCTGCGACCAGATGAGCAAGATAATGAATAGATTTTTCAGGCAGCGTGGCACACTATTGCATGGGGTGCCCTTGAAGCATGTAGACAAACAATGCACAACTCATATATATTCAAAGAATCCATGTTTAGAGCATGAGCCTACAACAATGACCGCATGCCTAACCAAGGCTACATAGCCTCCACCATCAAAACTTTTATGATACAAGTTATCTGAGAGCTTTTCTGAGATGATGAAATCATTTCCATAAGACATACATTTCGGAAGAGAAACTCGATAGTTATTCATGATATATGTGTAGAGATTCAAAACAGATGTGAGGACTCCTCTTGTCATCTAGCCCTCCTTCTAGTGCCAAAATGTTGACAGTGTTGGACCCGCCAACATGTAAGGGGATCTCCCTGGTAAGAAGTCCAAAGTAAACATTAGACTGTTTGGTGTAGGAGTCCCAACAGTAGGTCGTATAGCAATGCCTTGACTGCAATTTCGCACAGAGGCAAGTAAGATAACTATGATGGTAGCAAGGGTGTGATAGCTATAGTGAGTCAAGGAAGGTGCATGAGAGGTTCTAACACATGTGGGTTAAGATGAGTGTGCCCCTTGGCAACCTATAATAGTATTCAAATGGGAAGGGAACACACGAGCGAAGATACATCACAAGCTAGAAAGCAAGTCAGCTGGAAATCCAAAGTGATGGTTAAACCAATCAACACATTTGATAAAGGTTCATACATGCTCATATAGAACAGTCCGTACATGTGTGCATAAGAAAGCAAATACATATGCCATTTAGAGTAAACAAGATAGCTAGAATACAATACAACATATGCATCAAAAGTGCTGACTCTTATTATATAAAGAAGTGTAAGTTCCGGTCATACAATACATCCATGTACACCCACTAGCTCCAATAGTGGAATGTTACAACCACATCTGCCTGCTCCTCCAAAGAGATGAACTAGCTCCCTGTAGTGGAGAAGCCATGGTACATTATAATATTGTCCAAGCTGTCTCCAAGATAGTCTTATCAGAAGCTTGGTTGACCAAAAGCCTTTACAATGAGTTATGAGGTTCTATTTATAACAAAGGGTGGGGTGACCCCTGACATTCCCATTTGTGACAGCTCATCTAGCCTCATGACCCTTCATCTACTCTATGAATGTTACATCCAACTATTGACTATTTAACTTCCACTTGACATGATGTTACATTACAATGCACATGTGCTCATGTGAGAAAAAATGGCTTGATAAAACCATGCAAGACATCATTGAAACTCAGTCCGTTGAGGTGAGACCAACTCTTTGACATGCTTGTGACAGTGAGGTTGGTGAGATGATGCCAAACTTGGTCATTCGTGATAGTGTGCATGCACCCCATGGTGACAACTTGCTGAAGCGAGCTCTTGCCTCTGTTGCATCCAGTGCATTGGTATGGCTCCTTCATCAAAATCATCTGCTAACATGTGCATGGTGTTCTTGGGTATGGCTAAACCGATAACACACTAATGCATAATGTCCATGTTGATATTCAAGTGTGTGATGGTGGTTATGTGCATCAACTTGCCAAGGTACATGTTCATCTCCAGTTGGAATTTCTTCTTATCTTCGCCTTGCTGAGTTCACTGAATGGTTTGGATCACATGCGTGTGCATAATGACCTGCATGCTGCTGAACCCCTTGCATGCGACCAACAACAACGCTGACCATGTCTGCTCTATGCCAACTACTGGGATGGATCTTTAACATGTACGGGCGCAGTTTCATCCATGAGTGCATGTTGCGCCCACTGCTGTTCCTGTTCCTGCTACAAATCATTTTTTTGTCTGTGTATCTTCATGTTCTTCCTTGGGTTGCTACTTCAGCACATGAAACTCTTTTGTTCCATTCTCTGTCTTTGTGTGATCTTCATGTCGCCCCGTCACCTCATAGCTTGAGCCTCCAAAGTTTCTTTCATCATCAGTGGATCTGCTTGAGCTTACAACTTTGTTCCGGCTCTGTGTTGTCAACAACCTTCCTCTTGCATTCGTTGCATTCATTGCATTTGATATGCTGCCTTCAACTTTTGTTCATGATGCTTCTCATTGTGATGTTGCTGCTGTCATATCTTGATGTCCTTATGTACGAACAACTTGATATCTTCGTGAGTAGGCAAGCTCATAGAAATTTGATCGAATGCATCTCCAGGGGTTCTTTGAACGATGTCTTTGACTCTGATCTCTTGGAAACCAGTGTACATACACTGCTAAGAGGAAGATGAACACCTACAATACCTAGATACATGGAAACATTCATGGCAAGAAATATGTCAGTTGAAAACAAAATGAACTTGGGAAATGACTTGCAACATACCTGTGTGACTAATCATGAAGGTTGCACAATTTCGGCCAGGAGGTCAGGAGAATGACCGCAAAGACTGCGCAAGGACCAGTTTGGGCTCTTGGGAGATTGATTGACTGGTGGAACTACACAAGGCACAGTCTAGTATGGCTGTTGACTGCTAGAATTATGCAATGCATAATCTCAGCTAGCAATGGCTGCAGGCTCAATGATTTCATTGCGCAATTTTCTGGGCCAACAGTTGCTGTCGCTAAAAAATGCACAAAATAGTGCTAAAGGATAGTCACTGGGAAGAAATGTGCATTTCCTGAGAGGAAGATAGAGCCTTTCCTCTCAGGATTGCACAATGTTGTCTTAGTGAGGCCCTTGGTGAGGCAGAGTCTAGGCCAAGGTTGCCCTGACTCGCTGAAGGGAAACTGAAACAAAATGTGGAAGTGAATGCATGGTGACACTAAGTGAAAGTAGAAGTGATTGATTGTGCATGTAAAAATTGAATGAAAGATTCAGTAAATAGATCAACATGCATGTGGGTGAAGTGAGTCGCCGAATCGGTGACCGTTCATGAATAACAGTTTCATGCATGCGACAACACTGAGATAGCAACGAAAACTGAAACGGTGCTAGTACAAGCTAGTATGTATCAAAACGACACCAAGCATTCACTGAAACGAAGCAGACAATGTTCATATGAAGCAAAACACAAAAAGCACCAGAAATGAAACACAAGTCATGGAAAGTGGGATTACCCCAAAATAGTTGAGCTGAATGTGCCGACAGTTCCTAGATGTGATATGGGATTTCAGTGCTACAAGGTTGATGTGAGGAATGAGCTCTGTAACATTCGATTGATGATTTTTGATAACATCGAGGTTCTGACACGCATACCACAAATCTAGGGAAAGCGACACTTGGTGGTAGGTTTCTAAAATGATCCTTGAATGTAACCTCCAACTACCGAAAATAGATCCCTGAAACAAGGGATGCCTTCAATGTTGCCTTAGGAGAAGTAGCCCATGCATGCAAGTCAGTTTTGCTCAGTCCCGGAGGGAAACAGTCAACTCAGCGGCACATGCAAGAGACTGCTTGACTACTGGGAGAAAATGTGCATTTCTGTCTTGGAGTTGGGCTAGCTTCCTAGGAGATTTATGCAATTTGTAGGTAGAACAGCTGGCTGCTGCCCAGATTTGCACAAATTCTGGGCTGAGCAGCCCTGTTGGGGAAAATTGCATAAATTTCACTATGAGTGTTGGCTACCAGAATTGTGCAATTCTGGAGCCCAGTAGGCTACCAATCATGATTGCGCAATTTCCGAAGGGAAGGCCGGTTGCCCTCCAGAATTGCGCAATTTCTTGGGAGAGCTGCTGAGCCTACAACTAGACCAAGTTTGGGTGATTAGCCTGTAAAGGGAATGCATTGAGTTGTGATCGACAGGCTACCTTTGTGCAATAAAAACATTGAAGCTTGTGTACTTGATGAAGCAAGACATGCTGGTGTGAAGTTTGGAAGGGAGGTGCCAAAACGAAGCTAAGGAAAAATTTTGGAGGGTGGTTGTAACAGTTATAACAGGAGGCTATATATATACGAAGGCTACGTATATACAGAGGTTGAATTTGTGCATAACTTCTGTATATGCACATATCTAGAGGATGAAGTTATGCATAATTTTTGTATATGCACATATCTTTTGTATATGCACAACTTTTGTATATACACATATCTTTTGTATATGCGCAACTTCTATATATGCGCATATCTTTTGTATATGACTGTATCTTCCATATATGTACACTTCTGTATATGCACATATAAGGAAGTTGTACATATACATAAGCTACACATATACATAAGTAATGTGAAACTTCCATAATATGCATATGCGGCAACCTCCATATATGCTTAGTTTCCCAATATTCACACATTTTTTGTATATGCACATCTTCCATATATGAGCATCTACTACATGCACAACTTTCATATATGCACATATATGAAATATGTGCATATATGGAAGACAAACAGCTTCTATGTATTCACATATTTTGTATCACATATCTTTCATATATATGCAACTTTCGTATATGTGGACATCTTCCATATGTGTGTAACTTTCATAGATGTGTATATATAGAAGTTGTGCACATACAAAATATATGCACATGTACATAAGTTGTGTTACAAAGGTTGAATTTGTGCATAGGTATGGCATATATGGAATTTGGGCATATATGGAAGATATGTGCATATGCAAAATTTGTGCATATATGGAAGATATGTTCATATATGAAAGTTGCGCATATACAAAAGTTGTGCATATACGAAAGTCAAACATATACGAAAGTTGCACATATATGGAATATATGTTCATATACGAAAGTTGTGCATATAGAATATTTGTGCATATACGAAAGTTGTGCATATAAAAAAGTGACACATATATGGAAGTTGCACATATGCGAAAGATATGTGCATATACAGAAATTGTGCATATACGGAAGATATGCGCATATACAGAAGATATGGGCATATGCAGAAATTGTGCATATACAAAAGATATGCCCTTTGTAGTATGAGTTGAGTTTAAATTAAAACTTGGAGCTTAGGGGCTATAAATTTGAGGTCGTGCATGAAATTATGCATAGTTCATTTTTGTGGGAGTTGGAAAGCTCTAACAACATTGTTGAAAGTTGAGATGATCCACAGGCTTATTTTGTAGGAGATAAACCTAGCTCCTATATTCAGGGGCATAGTTGGGGAGATCAATCAACACCCCATCAAAGTAACTACAAAGGATACTTTGTTTAAGGGGAAAATTATGTTCTACATTAGATAGTTAATGTGACATCGTTAAAAGAAATGTTGTACTTGATAAGTTAATTTGCGACGATGATATTCCAACCTTGTTAGAGAATATAAATATGGTTTAATTGATATCCTCGAAAATATATTTAAAATTAGTTTGAAAATTGTAAGATTTAACATACTCAATTTTTGTATGGAATAATCTTTCTTCACAAATAAGTTTTAGAAATATATGATCATTCATTAACAATGAAATTTGATGGTGGAGATCTATGATATCAATTCTTGTGGTTAAAATAAATGGTGAGTCGTTAAGAGATAGAGATCAAAAAATTCAATGGACAAGGTTTCAATCTATGGAATCTCAAATGGAAGAACTTTTGGTGAATAAATATTAGCGGATCAGTCTAATTGTGCATATATGGAGGTTGCCATATGCATATTACAGAAGTTGCACATTAATTCTATATATGCATAACTTTAGCATATGTACAACTTCTGTATATGTGCATATACAGAAGTTGTACATATATGTAAGATATGCACATATACGAAAGTTGCACATATACAGAAGATATGTGCATATATAGAAGTTGCGTATATACGAAAGGTATGTGTATATACAAAAGTTGTGCATATACAAAAGATATGTGCATATACAGAAGTTATGCATAACTTTGGCCTCTAAATATGTGCATATACAGAAGAATGCACAACTTCAACTTCTGTATATACATAGACTCTGTATATACATAGCCTCCATATATGCACAACTTTAGTATATGCGTATATCTTTCGTATATGAATGTTTTTTATATATGTTTTGTGTATGCACATATACGAAGGTTATGCATATATGAAAGACATGTGCATAGTTGGAAGTTATGCATATATGAAAGATATGCGATACAAAAAATGTGCATACATAGAAGTTGCATGACTTTCGTATATGCACAAATTATGTATATGCACAACTTCCGTATATGCACATATCCGCCACATATGCTCAAATTCCATATATGTGCAACTTTTGCATACACATATTACAGAGGTGTCACATTGTTTCTGTATATGTGCGACTTTTGTATACACATATTACAGAGGTTTCACATTGTTTGTGTATATGCACAACTTCCATATATGTGCAACTTTTGTATACACATATTGCAGAGGTTTCACATTGTTTTTGTATCTGTGCAAACGGATATGTGCATATACAAAAATTTCGTATATACGAAGCCTGCAAAGATACAGTAGTTGAAGTTGCGCATAAATTATTTATATTTTCATATTCTATATATGCATAAATTATGTTTATATGCATTTACCGTATATGTGAAACTTCCATATATGTTCATATACGAAAGCTACGCATATGTCCATAGTCACATTTCCACCCTCTTTCAGAACTTTGACTCCTGATGACAAATCACTATAAACTGACAAGGAATTCTCCCTTGGAATTTTCAATAATTCTCCCCATTATTCAATGTCGAACGTTATGTTTTGTTTATTTTGTATGAACCCTTTCACCTCCCACAATTTCAAATAAATATCTATGTGCCTTGATTCCTCCAATTCAACCACCTTCATATATTCACTATTTTTCTCTAATCCCGATTGTACTCAAAAGGCTTTGACCATGAGTTTTCCATTTTATCTATTCCTCTTGATATGCCTCCATTTTCTCTGGACTATGTGCAGAGGCAGATAATGTTGCTACACTACATTTTGACAGAGGAACAATATGATGACATTTTGAAAAAATCTTTGTCAAGAGGGAAGTTCGAGTTCCACATGTACAGGATAAGGGTGGCTCGTAATCCCTTTCTTGATGAGAGGGAGTGTTGAAAAATGGAGCAAGAAATTCTCAATTTGATTTTATTATTATGTTATTGTGACCTGTAGAATGCATATTTGTGACATGTTTAACAAAATGACTGTCACGGTTGGGCTTGGTGTTAGAGGCTTTGTCTTGGGGTCATTCATTGTCTCAGAATGCCTCATCAAGTTCCAGGTAGAGGTTTGGAGACGAGCCCTGAACAAGTGGCTTAAATCTCATAGTCTCTGGCACAAAACTCACTGAAAAAGACTGTAGTCTCCCCCTTGTAGGCATTGTGGGAGTGACTGTAGGGTTCTAGTCACATACATGCCTTGTTATGGGAGTGACTGAGAGTTTAATTCATTGAAAAGCTAGGTTAACTTAGGGGTTAGGCACCAGGAGTGGTGGATTAGCTCCTAGGGGTCCTGTAGCACCTGAGTGAGGCCTGTAAAGTGTTGGTTAGTCAGTTCCACTTCCTTAAATGCAATTAGGGGGTTGAATCATATCATAGTGACTATTCATAACATATTTATCCTGGTGGAATGGTTAGCTTGGGTAAATGTGGGAGGAGGGCATTACATAATATAAATTTTGTATTCAAGCATAAGCTTGTTTATTTGTTTGTATTGTGTTTACATGTTTATATTTGCCTCTAACTAAAAAGAACTTATATCCCTACCCTTTGTCATGTAAGAAAATTGTGTCATGACTTGTGCAATGAAGCACCCAATCATGCTAGACATTGGGTTTTAGTCTTTCTTCATGCTGGAGTGCACCAACGATGTCACGGGCATAAAACTACATGCGTATTGGGCTTATTAAAGAAGATGACTTGGCAATTTTTTTTATCAGTCAATTCTTTTTGTGTGTGATATGTTGCAGGAAAAATGCATGGAGGAGGGTTACTTTGTATCATGAAATTTAAGGGTTACTTTTTGTCATGTCTTGTATTAATCCTTAGTGTTGTAGCGCCTGCAACACCCTCCAAAATTTTGGCCTGCATCCAATTTCGAAGCCTTCCTTGGGTTATTCCTTGAAGTTTGCAAGCACTTGGGCCCATCCCGTGATCTTGTGTTGAGTCTTTGCACCCTCCTCACTTGACCGTTCAAACAACATCTTTTTGCATCTTGGTCTCAATGTAATGCTTGAGGTCATGTTTTATCCATACATAAGGTTCACCTTCATGTGTACAAGTTGTGTCCGCTATGTAAACATTCATTGCACTCACACATGAAGTTGCATTAATTATCACACACATGTCATTACGGTCATTCAACGATCTATCCCAAGTTTCGTGCTTGTCGCTCACACCGTCGGTCAGTCACACTGAGTGTATGTTGTCTTGTTGGTTTGAGATGTCTTGTCATCAAGTCATGTTGAATGTGTGTTCGTGAGGTCATGCATGTACGAAGTCACTCATTCACACAATTGGTCAATTTGTTGAATTTTTGTCGACCAAACCATCCTCCAATAGTCAGACATCCACTGAGTTGCATTGCACACTTTCATCTCTCAGGGATTATGTACTGCTGCGTAGAATTGCGCAAAGCTTGAGGATGCCTCCTGGGCACTCTGCACTGCACAAACCTAGAATTGACTCAACTGACTGTCACCCAAAACAACGCAAAAGTTCCCAGAAATCCATTTCAATCTGCGTTTCCCGCAAGCGCATAAACCAAGCCTCGAGTTGGTCAACGGGAGAGTTACCCTAGGACTCACTCCCCTAAAAACTTGCACAAAAGTTGCAGACCTTGCCCACTCCTCTAACTGAGGAAACTGTGTAGATAGGCTAGATAGACACCCAGTGCCTATCCCTATCTCCCTCAGAAAATTGTACAACTTTCCCAGCCAACCACCTAGTTAGTTGACTGACTGCTCACCCAGAAAACTGCGCAGAGTTCATGAGCAAGCCCCTTCACATCCTAACAACCTCCTTAGCTCAGAAACTACATAGATGTGATCAACAGGTCAGCCTTGCAGGAACTATGTAGTTTTTGTCTCTAGCCTTCCTGCAGCCCGCTGCCAGCTACCCCCAGGAACAGCACAATTTTTGCTTCCAAGCCTCCCTGCAGCCCGTACTGATTCCCTCCAGAAATTGCGCAGATCTGTCCTCCAGCTGAGACATATCCCGCAGACAGTCACTGCTGATCTGGATTTTCCATCTCAGCCTCCCAGTGATTTTTGTCAAATTTTCACCAACAGTGCCCAGAGCTTGCATCCCAGCTTGAAACTTTCCTTACACAGTTTCATAGCCTTGTCCTCTCTCCCAATCACCTGCATCCGAAAAAAAAACATGCATCATGGTAGTCTAGGAGGTTTATGGATTTGATGTCATCTCGTCATGAGTGATTGCAGATACATGTACATGGATATGACATGACGCGACGATGGATGGGATGAACAAAGAGAGTACATGCAAGGAGATGTGGTCATGAATGGATGAATGAATGATGCATGCGAGAAGAACCTTTCGTGAATAGACGAACATGTCAAGCATGTTAGGGTACAAGAAAAGGGGAAATGTGCACATGCAACATCAAGTGAACACCAATACCATCGGATACCCTGAACACCTTGCCATGTGGAGGTCAAGATGTGATACACCAAGAGCACATGCATCACTCAGCAACATTGTAGTTTGACATGGAAACCACCACTAGCATGGACATACTGACACTGTTGTGTTGAGTCATGTCAGCTACATGAATATTGTGGGCCATACTGTGTAAATCAATGTAATGTAACGTGGAAGTCCAAGAGACCCACTTGTAATCTAAAGAATCATGTAAAGTTGAGAAGTCATGAAAGTCAAACAGTCATGAAGGAAGTCAAACAGTCACAAGGGCTAGTTTTACCCTTGGTTATAAATACCCCTCATTTGTACATGTGATGGACTTGTCACCTTGGCTCCTCCCATGTAGCATTGAGAGTCTGTAGTCTTTTCCTTGAGGAGTGAGCAGTGGCTCCAACACCTTGCCCACGGGGTTAGTGATGTACGATGTAATGAGGTGTCTTAGAACCTTCGCTTAATTCGGAAGCTTGATAACAGGCTAGCACATTTTCACACATATGTTGTAACTGTTTGTAAGATTAATCTTGAACACTTGTAATGCATGTTGCTTTGACTTGTGTTAAACAATTGAACTCATTCAGTTGCTCTAATACATATATTTATGAAAATGTGTTGTATAAGTTGTTAACATTTTCCTACCCATGTTTCTTACCTCCTCGGACATCAGATAGAACCTTTCATGTAAAATTTTTATAACGATTGTCGCACTCATGCAGACTGTACCATTGGGTGTTGTATGTGTTATCTTCCCTTGTGTGTTGTGACTATCGCATCCCTGTGGACTGCTCCTCCGGAAGTTGTGCATGTCATACTGTGTTGTGTGTCTCTGACAGAGTTGGGACTTCCTCCCTTTTGACTAGAGACTCACTCCCATCCTCTCTCTCTGCGGTGAAAGAACCTTGACACATGTAACACTAGCACTCACCAGGCACGCGAACCTTGTTATTCAAAGACAAAGCAGATCATTCTCATGTGCTGACAAGCAAGATCTAAGGCAAACATTTAAGATAACGACAACCGAGCCATCACACTGGATGGGACTCCCACACCAAACGATGTGAGTTCTAATTGGGATTTTATACCAGGGTGATCCCCTTAATGTTGGCAGGTCCAACACCGTCAACACTTAGTTATATATCAAATAATTATATATTCTAACAAGGGGCATTCTTTGTAAACATAGTTGGCCTAGTGGCAATGTCATCATCTAAACGATATCCCTTCATAATTCAATATTTGGTTACACACATATCCTAGGTAGTGGAGTATCAAATTTTCCACCAATCCATCCCTGGTGTCAGGATAGACAAGGACCCTGGCATAAGATATTTCCTCCGTCTCCAAGTATGGTCTGTCGAAGTCAAGATAAGTCCCAAGGTCATCGCCTATACAGCGAAATACATCTTCTATATATGAACAATTTCATATATATATGTGCATATACATATGTTGCAGAGATACACAATTCATATTTTGTTTGTATTTGATTTCTGTATATATTGTATATACAAAAGATGAATTTTTTATACGTGCAGCTTCTGCAAACACACACACACACACAAACACACATACAAATATATAATATATATATATATATATATATATATATATATATATATATATATGGAAGAGTGCATATACAGAAGATAGTTTCTGTATATTCACAACTTCTGTATATGCACAACTTCTATACATGCACCAACTCTCTATTGCATAAAAAATCCCAATGAAATACATATGATTAGAGTAGCACACTAATGTCTCTCAATTATTCACTTGGTTTGAGCTTATTTTCGTATATACAAGGAGAATTTTTTATGATTAAAACATGCATATCTAGAATATGGATTATGTATATGTACATAGATATGGAAGACATCTTTTGTATGCATGTTCCCATATCTATGTGCATATAAAGAAGTTGTGCATATATAGATGATGCCTTCAGTATATATATATATATATATATATATATATATATATATATATATATATATATATATGGAAGCTTGCATATATAGAAGACTGCTTCTATATACGCACGGTTTTTGTATATCCACACACACATATGTATGGAAGTTATCTTCTATATATACATGCTTCTGTATCTATGTGCATGTATATAATTTGTGCATATACAAAAGTTATGAATATACGGAAACTATCTTCCGTATATGCATGCTTCCATATATATGTGTATATATACAGAAGATGCACATATAAAAAAAGTTATCTTCTGTATCTACAATATATGCCAAAATCAAATATAAACAGAATATGACTTTTGTATCTGTGAAACTTTTGTAATTTCACATATATATGAAAATGTGCATCTACAAAAGATGACCTCCATATAGTCATAACTTCTATATATACACATAGATATGGAAATCATCTTCCATATGTGCATACTTATAGATCTATGTTATAGAAGATGCACATATACAAAAGTCATATACTGAATTTGCGCATATATGAAAGTTATCTTTCATATATGCATGCTTCCATATATGTGTGCATATACAAAATATGCACATATATGGAATATGGATTTCTTATATGTGTGGCTTCTTTATATGCACATATGTATGCAAGTGTGAAAATACAAAAAATTCTCTCCATATATGCACAACGTCTAAATATGCACATACATATAGAAGCATGCATATACAGAACATGACTTCCATATATGCACACTTCCATATCTATATGCATATATAAAAGTTGAGCATATACAGAATATGACTTCTATATATTTGCATATTTTGTATATGCACACACACACACATATATGGAAGAGTGCATATACAGAATATGAATTTCGTATATGCACACTTTCATATCTATGTTATAGAAGATGTGCATATACATAAGTTATATATTGAATTTGCACATATATGGAGACTATCTTCCGTATATGAATGATTTCATATGTGTGTGTGTGTGTGTGTGCATATACAAAATTTACACGTCTATAAAATGGCTTCTTTATATGTGTGAATTTTGTATATGTACATATGTATGGAAATGTGTATATATGGAAGATGACCTCCATATATGCATAACCTTTATAAATGCACATAGATATCGAAGTATGCATATACAAAATATGGCTTCTGTATATGTGCATATTCTATATATGCACATATATATGTGGAAGAGTGCATACACGGAAGATGGTTTGCATATATGTGCAACCTTTGTATATGCACATATATATGGAAGTCATATTTTATATATGCACGCTTCCACATCTATGTGCATATACAAAAGTTGTGAATATATGGAAATCATCTTTCGTGTATGTATGTTTCCATATATATTTGTCTATATACAGAAGTCGTGCATATAGAAAAGTCATTTTTTGCATATACGATATATACAGAAATCAAATATATATAGAATATGATTTCTATATATGTGCAACTTTTATATATTTAGATATATATATGAAATCATGCATTTATGGAATATGACCTCCATATATTCACAACTTCTATATATACACATAGATATGGAAGCCATCTTCTTTATATGCACACTTCCAAATCTATGTTATAGAAAATACACATATATAGAAGTCATATTAAAGTTGTGCATATACGAAAGCTATCTTTCATATATGCACACTTCCATATGTATCATAAAGTGCATGCTATCTTCCATATATACACACTTCCAAATCTATGTTACAGAAGATGCACATATACAAAAGTCGTACTAAATTTGCACATATACAAAAACTGTCTTCCACACACACACACACACACATACACACACACACACGAAAGTGTGCATATACGGAACATAGCTTCCATATATGCACAACTTTAGTACGACTTTTGTATATGTGCATCTTCTATAACATAGATCTAGAAGTTTGTATATACAGAAGATGGCTTCCATATGTCTGTGTATATATAGAAGTTGTGCATATATGGAGGTCATATTCTATAAATGCACGATTTCATATATATCTAAATATACAAAAGTTGCACATATATAGAAGTCATCTTCTATATATATTTGATTTTTGTATACTTCTCTATTTGGTCTTCATATCCATAGGAAACCTACATCCACCATCTCAGAGGATGCTTCAGAGCTTTCCAATATAGGAAAACAATGCATTTAGGTCAATTTACAAGCTTAGAAAATTACTCCCCTTGAAGCTCCGTCCATACATAATTATAGAAGTTAATTTCAAGGGTGGATTGGTTGAATCTCCAGGAATACCAAATTTCATTTTCCTTGCAAATTCAAATATTTTCTGTAGCACAACTAACAATTTGTTCTTGTTAGATTTGCATTGAAATAGACAACCATTCCTAGCAAGCACAACACCTATCATGATCATTTAAGGTTTAGAGACCCAAACTAAAAACATTTTTTATTCATATACTTTGGGTGTTATTATGAGATGCGGGCCATTTAATATCCTTTTAGTGACTGACACGAGCCACTCTAGGTTTCCATGGATGACAAGAACGATAGGTTCTTAGCAATTTTCTTATAATAAAGTGTTTAGATATACTAACATCTTTCAAGATATAGATGATCTAGATTCGATTGTAATAGATTGATTACTTCCTTCCAATGTTCTCATAATTTGACTATGAAAATACCCCTGACAGACATCTTAGCTCAAGGTGTAGGTCCATTAAGAATCATAAATTTTGGAATACCACTTTCCATATGCCCATCACAAGATTGTACATGGCTTTAAATCTTAAAATGATTCCTTAATATAAGGAGATTCCCCTTCTTTAGGAAACATTGCTATTCATGAAAATCTTGGATGCTTAAGTAGGTTGAGTTTCTTTCTCATTTTGTCCATCTAGAATTATATTTTTTTGAATATGATTTATACATGTAATAATATTTACAATATTTTTTATATTTTTTAAATTTCCTTTTTTTTGTTAGAATCAATTGGTATTGAACTAATAAGTCTAACATTATGAAGTTTTTTAACAATACACTCAATCATCATTTATGTAAGTTTCTATGAACCATATTTTTTAAATTTTTTATGAAGAAATATTAACTTAATATATGTTAATACATCCATAAAATAAAATAAATACATAATTATTAATATAATAATGTTAAAAAACATACGTGAATGAGATTATAATATGAGGAAAATTTTATTGACAAAAAAATTAATAAGTTTACTAATTAGGTAGATTTTGGAATAGGTTTTCCAAAATTTCAATTTAATTATCAATAATTATTAGGTGGATGGATCAAATTTAACCTCCATGGAATATTCTAGAATATTCTTAGTAGTATACACAAATCAATGATTAAGACTTATCTCCATAGTAGTTATGCTCTTTTTACCCTTTTAATTAAATTAATTAATTAAAAAAATGTGATATGAACAAGTGTCGTATGAAATGATCTATTGTTTTTTTGGGCGTGAGGTATTGATAAGACATGGCATTGACCCATGATATGGCAAGAAAATCTATTACATATTAAGAATATCCAAGATAAAGTGGGGGTAAATATCCATGATTAACAATATTGCTCCATGTTTATATATATATATATATAAGAAAGTCTATGACATATTAAGAATCTCCAAGATAAAGTGGGGGTAAATCTCCATGATTAACAATATTGCTGCATGTTTTATATATTATCTATATATCTCCATATTATATTGCTATATATATATATATATATATATATATATATATATAAATTAATTATTTTTGTAATTAATAATAATAGTAATTTAAAATAAAGTTATAATTTAGCTATTTTTATGATTTATCATGAAGTGTTTTGATGTTTCTTTTGGATTGATTTATATCAACTTTTACCAACCATTTAATTTATATGAGTGCTATTATATTAGTTAGTTTGACATTATGTAAAGTTCTTGGTTTGTAATATAGTTTTTAATTAAAAATTTAATGATTTTTTTGGATTGGAAAATAGTGTTTGTGTTCTAATAAAGTAATTAGTGTGCTAGAAAAAAAAAGTAATATCTTTCAATTTCAATCTATGCATCTAATTGCAATTTTCAAATATTTTACAATCAACTATATATAGATCATGAAGGCATGCATGTATATTAAAAAAAATACGCATGTTCATCAACCAAGAGGAGAAATTATATATTTTTATACATCTTTCACATTTATATCTGAGTTTTATAATAAATCCATGAAAATTTACTTGATCCATAACTTTAATAACCCTTTAAATGTTTTTCTTTTGTGAATTGACATAGTCAACAACTAGGGTAGGCTTGTACTTGTATGACATGGGGTCAATTCAACTACTACCACTATAACCTCTAGGCACATAACCTCTCACATGGTACATGTGGCTAGTGAAGAGTCCGAAATAGTAATGTCACATGGAGTTCCTTAATAGTGCACCCTATTGCCAACTGATCTACACCCTATGGGATTTTCATAATTGAAGGAGATGTGGGTGAGCTTTGATCCACTTATGTGTGCATGTGTCACAAGGACATTTAGTATAATTGACCACTATTTTATGGTGGCCCATGGTTTCAAGCTAGGTACTCATGGGAATCAAACCTTGCACAATAGTTAAAAAAATCCTCACTTTCCAACATTAAATCCAACCTCTTTTTATAATAACCCTTTAAATATTAAATTCTGAACAACATCTTAAATAACTAATTCAACCTTTTTAATATTAAACTTTCTAGTTTTTACACAATCAAGATTTCACAAGTAAATGGTGAAGGAGTTCTATTTAAATTGTATATTAAAATTAAAAAAATTATATAATAAATATTTGATTTTGTATTTAAATTGTATATTAAATTTTTTAAAATTATATAATAAATATTTGATTTTAATTATAATATAATATTTTTATATATATAGCCTTTATCTATATCGTAATATAATTTCAAAATATCCTTTTAAAATTCCTTTAAATTAGGAAAAAAATAATATGGTAATCCTTAAGCTACATAAATATTATCTTTAATCCTTACTAATTAATTTATAAAAGGAGAGGCATTATTATTATTATTATTATTATTATTATTATTATTGGGTGATTTTAGGCCTTTGTGGATGAGGGCATGGAACTTGTGGAATTAGACCATCTAAGGGATGCAGTGGCAAGCGTGCCTAGTGTGACTAGATTTTCAATGGAAAAAGAAAAAAGGCTAAGAATAGTTGTTAACCTTGTTGCAAATCCTTCTATAATTTTCATGGATGAGCCCAATTCTGGTTTGGATGCTATAGTCGTTACAATTTTTATATGGATTGTTTGTAGTATAGTAGATACTGAAAGGACAATGGTATGTACCATTCATAAGCCCAATATTGATATATTTGAAGCTTTTGATGAGATAAAGCAATGTCTAGATTATATGATAACTTATATTGTTTATTTCAAAGTGGTGATTACTGACCTACTATAATGGGTTCAATTATTGTTGATGAAAATAGGATAGAAAGTGCTTTACTTTGGGCCACTATGTCAAATTCTCACAAGATTGTTGAATACTTTGAGGTAACTACTTGTAGAGTCCTGTAGCTAGAAAAGGAATGGTTTTGAACAAAGTACTATCAACTTAGTGTCTATATGTGAGTTAATTTTCTTACTTTCACCATGTAAATTGCAGGCTATTACAGGAGTACCAAAGATCAAAGAAAATACAACCCAACTACATGGATGTTGGAAGCTAGTTCTATTTCTTTTGAACATAGTTTGGGGACAGACTTTGCAGAGCATATAAAAAAAAAAAAAAAAAAAAATCTCCACAAGTAAGCATTAAATTTGCCAATTTTTTGGCACTAGAATCCTTCTTCTTATAATAGCTAGCATTATAACAAGTCTACAAGATAAAAATATATCCACTTCAAAGTCACATTCTAACATTTCATTCTTTTTCTTGGACATGAAGGTGAAATAGAACCTTGGTTAAAGAGCTCAGCACTCCATATCTGAGAGAAAAATAGCTATACTTCACTACTGAGTACTCATAATCATTCTTCGGACAATTCATGTCATGTGTGTAGAAGCAATGGTGGACTTACTAGCACGGTCCCAATTATAATGCTATTAGGTGATTTTCTATTTGTAACAATCTTTTGGAAAGTTGACACAAGGTTGTATGTACTTAAATTTAACATTGTATGGCATATTATTACTGAGAACATTTTGTTTGAATAGAAAAATCAGCAAAATGTGTGATGTCATTTTGTATGATATAAAATATTCTTAGAAACTAACGACTAGATTATTGTATATCAGGGACAACAAAAATGATCGCTTTACCATCATTGGGGCTTTGTATGGAGCAATTATATTCTTAGCAGTCAACAATTATTCAAATGTGCAACCTATAGTTTCAATAGAGAGAATTGTGTTCTATAGAGAAAGGGTTGTAGGAATGTACTATGTATTGCCCTATGCTCTAGCTTAGGTTAGTCCTCTATCATTATTTCATTTTATTCTAGACATTCAAAGTCTCCATGTGCCAAATGTTGGGCAAGCATAGTATGGGCCTATAGGATTTCTCATCCAAAAGTAAACTTTGGAGTTCAAATCCTTGGGTCAATATGCTCACATCTTCTCACTAGCTCGTATTAGTATTATCCAATGCTAAGGGCACCCTTGGGATTTTTGGATGATATTTTTCCTAATTTGGGAAGGTATTGAAAGGTGTTACCTAAATTCCATTATGTTAACACCATTAAGCTAGAATATGGAAACTATAAAATTCTCTTTCTATTTATATTTTTTTTGTCACTTATTCCAATATTATAATGAGATAGGATTCTTGTTTACATATGTAATATTTGATGATTATTTTAACATGTGATTGGTCTTCCTTACATATCGTTGAGACAATAGTGATTTGTGAATTTACCTTTCCTGATTAGTCTGATAGAAACCCTACCATACTTTTCTCCAATTGGAAATATAACAAAACTGTTGGATGAACTTACTAAAAAAATTTCATATTCTTCCAAAGAGAATTTGTTTTATTGGTGACCAACAACAACAAAATATGTCAATAGCCAATTTTGAGTTGCATATTAATCTACATTGATCATAGATGACGTCATTTCTAGAAGGTTTCCTTATTGCTTGTGCTCTAGATTTTGCAAGCATCTCTTGAAATTGGCTTTTCCCTAAATCAGTGGTATGCTTAACCATTACTAAACCATTTTGATTTGCAAATAAAGCTATAGAATAGTAAATCACTATGATTCGTATTCCCTAGATCGGTGCACCCTCGCATTATCAGGACCTAATGAATGCATACACACTCCATTCTATGCTACATTTCTAAGCCTTTCTTGCAGTATGAGTACGTAATGTTATCACCATTGGTGATTAAATCACATTTCACTATAGCTTTTCATCAAAAAAGTTATGTACTAAGTTCTAATGCAGAAACCCCAATTAGGAACTTCCCATAGCCAAGTATGGCTTTCAAGTCAATGCTTTATTGCTACAATGAGCTCTAAGGCCTTGTTATAATACCCAGTCTTAACCAATAATCAATGAAATTCACAACACCAAACCTTGTTCACAATTTTTGTCAAATAGCTGGTAGGTACCCTCCATTCTCCCACTATTTGTTAGATTTGATAAATGAATTAAACTAATAAATGTGAGCATTTAAACAATTTAGGTGACCACCCATCAATTGTTTGCTTGGGTATCCATTTAAGATCCTTCTCGGTCATGGATGCTTTTAGGTGAAAATAAACAATCCAATAATGGATGCATCTCCACTACACATTTCATGTCATGTTATTCCTCTATGTTGGTAACAACATACAATAATATGTGCAATTAGGAGAAGATACCCATGTCATTGTTTGTTAGTATATGATAGACATGTTTCGAAGAGTGAGGGGACAACCATGGGACAACTTGTAATATAAATTCATAGATTAAAACATATAGTGAACCATCATCATATTATAATAATCTTGGCAATATCATGATCCTAATTAATTTTTTGAATGAGTAAGTTATTTATTGAGAACTTTATGTAGCTATTCCTCAGTTTATTAAGCTTAATTGTTTTCTTAAAGGTAGCACCTATTTTATATGGCTACATTCATTAGGTGAGAAATTAATCATTAGGTGCAACTATCCCATAGTGAATATCCCATTATCTAGTAGTTGTTTGGATTAGCCAAGTTCATATTTTAACTAAGCAAAATATTATAGGAATCTATTAGTTTTAAATTTTTATAATTTTGTTTAATGTAGTATATAATTATAACATAATGCTATAATTAATATAAAATAGAGTTATCCAATTATAATGATTATATATAAAAAAGGTTATGTGATAAGGTTAAAATGTATGTAATTTTATATATGTTTTAAGTAAGGAAAGTAGGAAAATGAAGAATTAAAAGCTAAAAAGTAAAAATTATGTTAGTTTATTGTAATAAAGTAGAAGGATAAGCACATATTGGCCATTTGTAAATTAGAAGTTATTGTTATATTTGACTTGCAAAATTCTAAAATAAAAATAAACTTAGTTTCTATACCTAATCTAATCACTTCCATAAATTATCAAATTATTTATGCTTATAATTAAAGACATACATAATAATAATACCATCTACTTATAATCCTTAAAACTTATAATCATATTTTAATTGTATTTTAACATTAAAACGTTATCATATCTTAATGAGTATAACCTTGATATTTATATTAAACTAGGCTTTTTTTTAAGTTGGTGGTAATGAATATGATGATGTCATTGACACTTTTCATCACAATTTCCAATGAACAAGAAAAAAAAAAATTGGTAGGAAAAAAACCGTCTGTTTTAATATTATGGATAAAACAGTACATTCTTATGATTGACATTATGTCCTCATAAACCTTAAGAAATTCACAACATGACTACATTGGGAGGAAGCTTCTCCACTTACATCCATTTGAACTATTGTCTATAAGTAACAACATAATGAAACTATTTACTCTCAGCCATTTTTGCAATTTACACAGGGTCTAATATGTGGTTCAGATCATTTACATTTCTATAGATCGCAGACTTAATGTATTCTTTTCTTATATGATTTCTATACAAAATCAGATACAAAATCTATACAAAACTTTAAACAAAAGGAAACAGGAATTTTATATGGACTTATCTGCTATGAAGTTCTGCCTTTTTAAGCTCTCTTCAATGATCTATCCCGGCACTTTTACATTTTCTACTTATGTCTCCTCTGCTCACATTTTCATCATGATGTGCATGCCTTCTTCTATGTCCTATAGTCCCTTTTTCGATAATTCATCCGCAGATTTGTTATGTTCCCTGCTGATGTGCTCAATGGATGAATTCTGGAAGGAACTCCATATACATTTTATACGTCTCAGCCAACCTTGTAGGGAAGTTTACTGAATGTTGTTCTTCCCGTTAACATGGTCTATTATACATTTAGAGTCCCCAAAAATTTGTACTTGAGGGATATCCAAGAACTTGATAAACCATAATAATCCCCATAAAGAAACAAGTTCTGCTTTCATACTTGTTCCCCACCAGATAGTCATAGAACTGAACTCTCCCCTTCTCTTCCTTCTTCTTTTTACTTTTCCAAGGGTCCTCATTCTAATCTAATACCACCCATTGTTCTATGGATTCATAGATTAAGTTTTCCCCCCTTTTGCTGAGACCAAAAATCAGATGATTCCAATCTTTCCAGATTTCCCAGAAAATGACCAAAGCTAGCATTCTCACTCTGAGTGCTCCACCATTTTAAACACTCCTCAATTGTATTAAACTTAGCGAATGGAATCTACCTCTTGTTTGTGAAGTGTTTCCAAATGCTAACAGATCTATGACAATGTAAAAATAAGTGCTCATTGTCCTCGGAATTATTCGTGCAAGAAGTATTTATATGTCCACACAAAATTGTTGTTAGCTCTATAACTATAGTTATGTCTTCTTTATGATTCTCACTTTCTTCTATCTCTTTTGTTTGTGGATCCTTTGTAGAAGGTAACTTCAACTATTTCCTGAGTGTTGCTATGTCTGCATTCTTTTTCTTGAGGATCTCCTCCACTACTTTGACATCACTGGGATCATAACCAAGCTTGATCACCAAATCTTCCAATGTTTTGATTTTGGTGTCCTTTTCTAATGAAGAAATTTTTTCCAATTTTAATTGTCTGGACATTTGTGAGAGATGTCCTTAACTTTGAAAGTCCTATAGTAGTATTTGTCATGGTGGAGAAAATCATTTCTCAATATTGTCTATGCATATCCATTTGATCAATGGGATGTATTAGCTTTGCAACAAATGAGAATATAGTCTTCTTATAATCTGCAGAAGTTTTTGGAGATTGTACTTGAGCTTGTAAGAATTCCAAGAATTACAAGAATTACTCAAGAATTACAAGGTTGAGATGGCGAAGGCCAAGCAGGTGATCCTCGATGGAGTGAGGGGTCACATTGCTAACAACGGGATGACCAAAGAGGTGTGGGATGCCTTGGATATGCTATATCAAGGATCTTCCGAGCAATAGAAGATGTACTTGGAGGAGAAGCTAAGATCATCAAGGATGGAGAAAGGGGAACACATTGATCCATTGCTATCAAATCTTCGAGAAGTCTGAGATTAGTTGGAAGTTGTAGGATCAACACCTCAGCCTACATAAATTGTGAGGTTGGCCTTAAATTTAGTTTCAGAAGAATGAAAATTGTTTTTCCAGAGTATCCTGGGTAGAGAGATATTGTCAGATTAGGAAGGGATGTGGGTCACTCTTTAGCAGGAAGATATGAGGTGAGACTTAGTAAAGTGAAAACTTGATAGCAGCAGTGACAGTGGGATGAAGCCCAAGGAGGAGGAAGAGAATGCATCCCTTGTATCAAAGGGGCAGCAGGAGGATCAGAGGCAGGAGAAGGACGTCTCAAAGATAAAATGTTTCCGGTGTGGTGAATTTGATCACTATGCTACACAATGTCCTCTCAAGAAGAAGGAAAAGGACAAGAAAAATGATCTGCATGTTCTACAACAAAGATCGAGGAAGAGGAGTTCGCCATGATTGCTTATATATCTCTAGTGGAGAGGTGGGGTGATCTAGCATTGTAGTTCGAAAGAACTCCAGATGGGTAGGATCCTTGAGGAGTCCACCTCTTGGATAAATACCTTGCTACAGGAGTCCATATCAGAAGTAGCAGGATGGACTGGGTTAGTTGGTGCAGAGGAGTATTAGAGTGACAGTTGTAGTGTCTAGGAGCCCTAGAGTCTGAGCAGCACAAAGCTAGTGTTTGCAGCAGTGTAGTTAGCATAAAGCAGAGTCAGCAGCAACACAGTGGCTTCAATGATAGCATAGAGACTAGTAACATTCAGAAATCCAACAATAGATGCATCACATTGAACACCCTTGGTTCAGTATTTTGGATGCTTTTTTGTTGTTGTTGTTGTAGCAACATGTTGTAGCGGCGACAACCACCCTCCAAAATTTTTCCTTAGCTTCGTTTTGGAGCCTCCCTACCAACCATCCTTAGCAGCATGTCTTGCACTATCAAGTGCATAGGATTCATTGATTTCTCAACATCTTTCCATCCTGTGCATGTCAGTTTGCTTCACTCCCCTCACAGGATGCCTTTCCAAACTTGTACTAGTTGTTGGCTGAGCAGCTCCCTCAGAAAATTGCACAATTCTGGAAGGGAACCAACCTTCCCCCCATAAATTGCACAAATATACTAGACAGACTGTTGAGCTCCAAAATTGCATAGAACAGTCAGATAAGCTTCCTTGGAGAAATTGCGCAATCTGGCCCAGCACTACAGCTCAGCCCAAAAATTACGCAAATCTGCTAGGTAGCCTGCAGGGCTCAGAAATTGCGCAATGCAATCAGACAGTCTTCCTTGGGAAAATTGCACAATCTAGCCCAACACTGCAACTCAGCCCTGAAATTGCACAATTTTGGGCAGTAGTCACCTACTCCTCCTAGAAATTGCTCAATCCCTTTGGGACAGCTAGCCTAGTTCCTCTAATAAATTGCACAAATCCCTCTCTGAGTCAAGAAGGTTGTTGCATGTGCCTTTAGGTTGACCATATCCCTCTCGGACCGAGAAAAATTGATTTGCATGCATGGGCTGCTCTTCCCGAAATAGCAAAATGTGGCATGCAAAAGGCATCCATAGATCTAGGATATATTTTTAGCAACTAGAGGTTACATGCAAAGCTCATTTTAGAAGCCTCTCGCCAAGTGTCGCTTTTTCCTAGATTTGTGGCATGCGCGTCATAACCTCGATCTTATCAGAACTCATGATCTAGACGTTGTAGGATTCATTCCTCACATCGATCTTGCAGCTCTGAGATCCCACATCACATCCAGGAATCTTCGGCACTTTCAAATTAGTTGTTTTAGGGTAAGTTTGCTTCTCATGTCTCCCGCTGCGTTTATGTCGCTTTTTGTGTTTCGCTTCGTGTAAGTGTTGTCTGCTTGATTTCAATGATCACTTGTTGTCATTTTGATGTATGTTAGCTTGTAAAAGCATCATTTTAGTTTTCGTTTGCATCTCACTACTGTCGCATGCATGACACTATTTTTGCACCAACAGTCGTCATTGCGACGACCTGCTTCACACACATGCATGCTTTCTTATTTTGTGAATCCTGCATTTACTGTTTGCATGCATGATCATTCACTCTTGTTTACACTCATAATCACCATGCATTCATACTTCTCATGTTTTCAATCGCCCGTTGGTGGGTCTAGGCTACCTTGGCCCAGACCTTGCCTTGCCCGGCTAGCATTGCTCATTTCTAGAAGTGAAGGCTCTACCTTCCCTCTAGAAATTGCGCAAGTCTGGCCCAGCACTGACCTTTGTGCTTTCACTGTGCAATTCTGGGAGGCAATGCCTTGCTGGCCCCGGAAACTGCGCAATGCAGTTTTCTGGTTTGAATGTCACTGCTGACTGAAATTGCGCATTGCGTAGTTTCAGTCATTAACAGGCCAGGATGAACTGTGAATTGTGCAGTTCTAGTAGTCAATCAACCTCCTGGCAGCCCGAACTATGCCTTGCATAGTTTTGGCAGTTAATCTCCTAGCCTCGTGGTGAAAATTGTGTAGTCTTCAGAGACAATCACACATGTATGTTGCATGTCAGTCTTTCAGTTTGCTTTGTTTTTCGACTAACAGATTGCTTGTCATGAGTGTTGTTATGTCTCCAGGTATCATAGGTGTTCGTCTGCCTCTCAGAAGCACAAGTACAATGTATTTCAGGAGAGCAGAGTCGAAGACACCATTTAGAGCACAACTGGGGATGTAGTTGATCAAGTGTCCTTGAACTTACCTATTTATGAAGACATCAAGTTGTTCATGGACAAGGATATCAAGATGAAATGGCAACATCGTCATAATGAGCAGCACCATCAACAACACCATAATGTAGCACACCTACATGTGACAAATGCAAGAGGAAGGTTGTTGACAGCACAGATGCGAAACAAAGTTGCAAGCTCAAGCAGATCCAATTGTGATGAAAGTAGCTTTGAAGATTGAGGCTATGAGGCGACGACACGACAAGAGCATCGCGCGAAGCCAGAGAAAGAAACAAAGGAGGACTTGCAGGTGTTGAAGCGAGAACTAAAGGAAGAACGGGAGTTGCACAGACAATAGGAGGAGTTGAAGCGTGAATAGGCACAACAGGAAGCACAACATGCACAGACTAATGAAATCGCGCCCATGCAGGTTATGGACCCGTCCAGCAGCTGTTATGGAGCAGACAGGGTGAGCAGTGTTGTCGATCGCATGCAAGGGTACTCAGGAGGATGGATGTCATTGTGTGCATGCATGCAATCCCACCCATTTAGCACACTCATCGAAGCTAAGGCAAGAAGCAAGTCCAACTGGAGCTCAACATGTATTTTCAAAAGTTGATGCGCATGGTCACCAACACACATTTGGAGATCAGCACAGACACTATGCATCAGTATGTTGTTGGTCCAGCTTCACTCAAGACAATGATGTGCGTGTTATCATATGAGTTGGATATAGGAGCCATATCATTGTACCTGGATGCAACAGAGGCAAGAGTTTGCTTTCAGCAGGATGTCACCATTGAGCGCATAGACACCATCATAGACGACCAAGCTTGGCATCAGTTCGCCATATTTGATCATTGCAAGGATGTCGAAGAGTTGGTATTCCCACAACTGTCCGAGTCTTGGTGATGTCTTGCATGGCTTGCTCAACCCTGATTTGTCTCACATGGGTACATCTGCATATTGTGTGTAACATCTTATAAAGTGAAAGTCCAAGTGTCGATAGTTGAATGTAACAATCATATAGTAGGTGAAGAGTCATGAGGGTAGGTGAACAGTCACAAAGGTGAATGTCAAGGGTCACCCCACCCTTTTCTATTTATAGTACCTCATAACTCATTGTAAGGGCTTTTGGTCAGCGAAGCTTCCGATAGGAGTATCTTAGAGAAAGCTTGGAGAGTATTGTAACGAGCCTTAGCTTCTCCACAGTGCAGAGCTAGTGCATCTCTTTGGAGCAACAGGCGCCAGTGACTATAACGTTCCGCTATCTAGACTAGTGGTTGGTCATGGTTGAAATGTATGATTGAAATTTTCACTTCTTAATATAATAGAGCCAACACGTTTCATGCATATGTTGTTATTGTATCTCAGCTATCTTGGTTACTCTAATGATATTTGTATTGTTTTCTTATGCATGCATGTATGGAATCTTTCTGTATAAGTATGTATGAATCTTACTGAGATGTGTTGTTGGTTTAACCATCAATTTGGATTGTTAGCTAACTTGCTTTCCAGTTTGAAATGCATCTTCGCTCGTGTTCCCTTCCAAGCCACGTGCTATCACAGGTTCCCAAGGGGCGCAATAACCCCACTTTCCTTGTGTTAGAACCGTTCATGCACCTTCCTTGGCTTGTTGCACATGTCACACCCTTGCTACCAACAAGGACATCTTACTTGCCTATGTCCGCAACTACGGTCAAGGAGATACTATACAACCCACTGCTGGGACTCCTACAACAAACAGTCTGAGGTCTAATTGGGACTTCTTACCGAGGAGATCCCCTGACATGTTGGTGGGTCTAGCATCGTCAATATTTCTGGTGCTAGAAGGAAGGCCACATGACAATTTGAGTCCTCATCATTTGTTTTGAGTCTTCGCAAATCTATCATGGATTTTGTTATAGTTCGCCCTTCAGAATGTTTGTCCAATGGAAATATCTTTCACATCGAGAGGGAGTTCTGGGATCACTTGTCACAAATCACGTATGATGGTGAAGGTGAAGTGGCCTGGCCTAAGAACTTAGATGACTTCCATGCGCTCATGGAAGGCATGGAATATTTTAATGAAACAAAGGTCTATTTGCTGCTCGCACACACACTTCATGACCACCCATTGCAATGGTGTGGCACACTACCTCATAACTCCATGCACTCATTCAAGTAGTTCATCGATCTAATTGAATATGTTTTCCACCATTTTGATCCTGAAGTACTTGATAAAAAAAAAGTTAAAACAAAGGAAGGCCTCGCGCGAATCACCTACAGAGTTTTCTGAACACTTTCATTTATTCATGTTTGAAGCTCCGATAAGTTAGATGAAATTTCAAGATCTCATGGACATATTTGAATATTTCCTTATCAAATATGTTAATCCCAAGAAGAGGTTCAAGCTCAAACCTCGCTCAGCATACTTCGGTGATGGAGTTGCGTAATCACAAATGGACATGGTCATTGTCACAAGTGACTGTTCGTCGTCCTCTCATCAAACAGCTTCACCATGACAAAGTGATGTGGGGGAGCATGCACACACATCCGTTCAACTACCACATCCTCCCAAAATCACTTCTCCCAATTTTCACACAGACTTGGTTGCGAACACCATGGGTTGTCACATATATTCCATATCTCAACCTCCATCTTTGTATTTTGATGATCCTTCGGATTGGATTGCATTGTCTTATGTTCTTCCCTTCTAGACTCTACACCTATTGTGAATGAGGATCAATCCATTGATGAAGTTGGTGTTGCACAACCAACCTGCGCTGTCATTCATGAAGAGTGTGACCGGGAGCTTGAGCATCAATCCTCAGCGAAGGATGACTCCCTTCTTTCCGGGCCTCCTCCATGTTTTCCTGACACCTTTGGTAATTTTTCCATCCCTGATTTCGCATGTGTATCTCTGTCTATGGATGCACCCATTGTTGATCATTCGCGAAATGTAATGAATGTCAGTCCATCATTTGACAATGGAGAGGACAAATCATTCCTTAAAAATCCACTTGATTCTTCATCTTCTTTTTCTGGAAATGCAGAGGGTGAACATTCTTGCTTCTCATCTACCCCTCTGTGTGATTCATCAAATCACGACGATGCCGACAAACATCCTTAATTTTCCGATCTTGGTTGTAGTGATCTCTCTACTTCTTCATCCGATCACGATGTTGATTCAATCATTGTTAATCTGTCTAAGACACTGGTGTTGGGTTGTGTTATATTGTTTCCACGACTAGCCCACGTAGTTAGAGGGGAGTTAGAGGGGGGGTGGAGCCCCCCATTTCGTTGCGCTGATTGCGTAGCCGGGGGGTCATAGGGGGTTTGACGGGTGCGGGTAGCCCCCCTCTATGGGTTCTGGGGCAGTGCCCCAAATTTTTTTTTTTTGGACCCTATATTAGGTTGGGCAGACCTACCTATGGTTTTGTGCATGGTTTTCGCACATGGTTTTGGACGCGATGGTTTTCGGTCCATGGTATTGGATGCTTCAGCATGTAAAAATATGTATTGTATCATTGAAAGGAACATAATGAAAAATCAAGCTGGTAGTCCCGGTTTTAGTATCCAGGGGAAAATCTCTGTGTATATGTGCTTTATGTGTTATGCTCTCGCATTGTTTATTTTCTGTGTTTTAGAATTCGTATGCAGGTAATTTTTCTATGGAGTTAAAACCTACATTTGGTATTAGAGTTGTTTTGGCTTCAAGGGGATGCCTTTGTTGCTGAGGGGTTTCACTTGGACCTGTGGTAAACCCTGTTTAGTGGGAGGTCTGCGAGATCGATTCTGGTCGTGAAAGGAGATGGCGAGAAGTGGAAAGATAGAGATCGAGAAATTTAATGGTTAGAGTTTTGAGTTGTGGAAACACAATATGGAGGATTCGTCGGTGGATAAAGATCAGTGGATAGTGGTAGATCCGGGTACTAAACCAACGGGAGTGTCCGATGAAGAATGGAAGAAGTTGGATCAGAAGGAAAAGAGCACAATATGATTGTGTGTCTCAGATTCAGGATTGCTGAATGTATTAGTGGAAGCTATGGCAAAGGCTTTGTGGGACAAGTTAGGGACTTTGTACCAATCTAAGTCTCTGGTGAATAAACTGTTCCTGTGGAAAAAGTTGTATAACCTGAGGATGAAAGATGGAGACTCGGTGAAAGAGCATCTGAATGCATTTCATAATGTGGTAAGTCAGTTATTATCTGTCGATATTAAAATTTTAGATGAAGATAAGTGCATCAGTTTGTTGTGTTCTCTACCAGATTCGTGGGATAGTCTAGTTATTGCAATAGGTAGCAATGCAACTGCCTTGCAGTTTGATGAAATAGTCTCATCCTTGCTGATAGAGGAGATGAGAAGGAATAATATGGAGAGCCAGAATGGTGATGCCTTGTCTATACGAGGACAGTCCCAGAACAAAAACAAAAATAAGTTATCGAGTGGGAGATATAAATCTAGAGGGAGATCTAAATCTCTAGGAAAATCTGTAAAGGTGGTGTGCTGGAAATGTGGAAAGGAAGGCCACTACAAAAGGGACTATAAATCTAAAGCTCTTGATAAAGGAAAGGGATCTAATGATGCTCCTTCTACAAAGGCGAAAACCACCTCAGATGAAGTTGGGGATGTGTACTTGGCTTCTTCAAGTACACATGTAGATCATGAGGCATGATTGATTGACTCAGGTGCATACTTTCACTTCACTCCCCATAGAGAGTGGTTCTACGAGTATGATAATTACGATGGTGGTGATTTCTTCTTAGGGGATGATAGGAAGGCTAGAATCATTGGTCACAGAAAAGTAAAGTTGAAGTTGCAAGGTGGAAGGTTTAGAACAGTTCCGGTTGTTCTGCATATTCCTGCATTGGCCAAAAATTTGATTTCGGTAAGGAAGCTGGATGAAGCAGGTGTAAAAACAGTGTTCGAGAAGGATATGTGCAAGATGGTTAGCGGAGCACTGGTATTGATGAGGGGAGTTCGGATTGGAACTCTATACAAGCTCCAAGGTAGCATTGTTGTTGATGGGTGCAATAGTTCTATGGTTCCTAAAAGTGGAGCAGAAAATCTAGTGGTCTCTGGAGAGAAGACCATGTTGTGGTATCAAAGGCTTAGACATATTGGAGAGAAAGGCATTCGAATACTTCATGGTAAAGGTATGGTAGAAGGTATGAGTAATAGCTCTCTAGATTTTGATTTCTATGAAAATTGTGTATATGGGAAGCATAATCAAGTGAGTTTCCCCTCTGGTGGTAAGAGAGCGAAACAAATATTAGAGCTTGTGCACAGTGATGTGTTTGGACCTATGAAGGTTCCATCACTGGGTAAGCTTGTGTACTATGTAACATTTATAGATGACTTCTCAAGGAATACATGGATATATTTCCTTAAGAAGAAATCTGAAGTCTTTGATAGGTTTAAAGAATTTAAATCTCTGGTGGAAAACCAGACAGAGAAGAAGATAAAGGTGCTGAGGAAAAATAACAGTGGAGAGTTTTGCAGTAAGGAATTTGAAGAATTATGTAAGAAGTGTGGTATAGCATGGCAGAAGACTACTCCATACACACCTCAGCAAAATGGAGTTGCAGAAAGAATGAATAAGACATTGTGGAAAGGGAAAGTAGCATGCTCAGTGGTGTCGAGTTAGGACAAGAATTCTAGGCAGAGGCAGTGGAGACAACATGTTACCTGGTCAATAGATCACCTTCATCAGCGTTGGAGGATAAGACTCCACAAGAGGTATGGACTAGTAAGAAACCCTCTTTTTCACATCTGAGGGTATTTGGATGTGATGCATATGTACATGTTCCAAAGGAGAAACGAACCAAGTTGGATAGTAAATCTAAAAAGTGCATCTTTATTGGGTATAAGGATAGTTTAAAGGGTTATAGGCTTTGGAACCCAGTAACAAGGAAGGTTGTTTACAACAGAGATGTGGTGTTCAGAGAGGTGAAAGATGTTATTAAACATGAAGTCCAACCAAAGGAACCTGAGAAGATAGAGTTTGAGCTTAAGGAGGAAGAATCAGACTCTACAACATAGGAGGAATCAGAAGATGAAGAGTCACAAACTCCAGGTGAGAAGATCAATTCGAGAAAGAAGGCAGCCAGAAAGGCATAGTCCATCTGCTTTTTGTTCAAATTTTGCTTTGTTTGTTACTGATGATGATCCAGAACTGTGAAGGAAGCAGTAGATTCAGAGGATGGAAAACTCTGGAAAGGGGCCATGGTTGATGAAATGGAATCTTTGCACAAAAATGAGGCTTGGGATCTGGTGGAGTTGTCAGATGGAAGGAAACCCATTGGCAGCAAATGGGTGTTCAAGAAGAAGGCAAATGCAGAAGGAAAGGTGGAGAAATACAAAGCTCGGTTGGTAGCAAAAGGTTATTCCCAGGTGTTGGGAATTGATTTTGGTGATATATTTTCTCCTGTTGCCAAGGTAACTTCTATTAGACTACTTTTATCTGTTGTTGTTGCTTTTGATTTTGAGGTAGAATAGATGGATGTGAAAACAACATTTCTTCACGGGGATATTGAAGATGAGATCTACATGAAGCAACCTGAAGGCTTTGTCGTGAAGGGTAAGAAAGAACTGGTATGAAGTTAAAGAAGTCTCTGTATGGGTTAAAACAATCACTAAGGATGTGGTATCATAAATTTGATACATTTATACGGGGACTTGGCTTCACCAGAAGCAAAGCATATCACTGTGTGTATTTTAAATTAATTGGTGACTGTGTTATTTATCTAGTCTTGTATGTGGATGTTATGTTGCAACTTGGAAATGACAAAGAAATTATCCAGGATGTGAAGACCCAATTGTCCTCCAAATTCGACATGAAATATCTTGGTGCTGAAAACTATATTTTGGGCATGGAAATTAAAAGAGATCATGCAAAGAGGAAGCTCTGGCTAAACTAGAGGAAGTATGTTGAGACAATACTGCAGAGGTTTAATATGTACGATAGTAAACCGATGAAGGTTCCTATTCCTGTACGTGTGAGGTTATCTACTGAACAGTGTCCCAAGACACAAGAAGAGGAAGAGGAAATGTCCCGTGTTCCATATGCAAGTGCAGTCGATAGCCTGATGTATGCAATGGTCTATACTAGATGATACATTGCACATGTAGTGGGAGTACTGAGCAGGTTTATGTCAAAACCAGGGGGAAGGAGCACTGGACAATAGTGAAGCGGGTTTTCAGGTATTTGCGTGGCACTAGTGATTATGGGTTGTGCTACCAAGGAAGCCCAGGATTGGACAGAGTGTTGGATATTCGTGGCTCTGTTGATGCAGACTGGGCTGGAGATCTGGATCGGAGAATATCTACAAGTGGGTATGTGTTTAACCTATTTGGAGATGCAGTCAGTTGGATGAGTAAGAAACAATCTGTAGTGGCACTATCACTGTGTGTATTTTAAATTAATTGGTGACCGTGTTATTTATCTGGTCTTGTATGTGGATGATATGTTGCTGGTTGGAAATGAAAAAGAAATTATCCAGGATTTGAAGACCCAATTGTCCTCGAAATTCGACATGAAAGATCTTGGTGCTACAAACTATATTTTGGGCATGGAAATTGAAAGAGACCAGGCAAAGAGGAAGCTCTGGTTAAACCAGAGAAAGTATGTTGAGACAATACTGCAGAGGTTTAATATGCAGGATAGTAAACTGGTGAAGGTTCCTATTCCTCTAGGTGTGAGGTTATCTACTGAACAGTGTCCCAAGACACAAGAAGAGGAAGAGGACATGTCCCATGTTCCATATGTAAGTGCAGTCGGTAGCCTGATGTATGCAATGGTCTATACTAGGCCAGACATTGCACATGCAGTGGGAGTATTGAGCAGGTTTATGTCAAAACTATGGAAGGAGCATTGGACAGCAGTGAAGCAGGTTTTCAGGTATTTGCGTGGCACTAGTGATTATGGTTTGTGCTACCAAGGAAGACCAGGATTGGACAGAGTGTTGGATATTTGTGGATTTTTTGATGCAAACTCGGCTAGAGATCTGGATCAGATAAGATCTACAAGTGGGTATGTGTTTAACCTATTTGGAGGTGCAGTCAGTTGGATGAGTAAGAAACAATCAGTAGTAGCACTATCAGTTACAGAGGTAGAATACATGGTAGCCACTCATGCAAGCAACGAAGCAGTTTGGTTACAGAGATTGTGTTGAAGTATGGGGTTAGTACAGGGAGCTATAAGAATAAACTGTTACACTTTGTGAGGGATATGATAGAAGACAAAAAGGTGTTGCTGGTAAAGGTAGACACTTTGTAGAATACTACAGATGCATTGACAAAATCTGTGAGCTCTGAGAAGTTCTCTTGGTGTAGAGAAACAATGGGTGTTGCAGGGCTGGATAAATGACTAATATCTCTTGTGGCCCGTATGGAAAGAAAACAAGAAGTGGGAGAATGTTGGGTTGTGTTATATTCTTTCCACGACTAGCCCACATAGTTAACTGGGGGGTTAAGGGGCGGGGGGGGGGGGGGGGGAGCCCCCCCTCCACCCCCTTCGTTGCGTCGATTACGTAGTGGGGGGTTCATAGCAGGACTGAGGGGTGTAGGTAGACCCCCTCTATGGGGTCTGGGCCAGCGCCGTGGAAAAATTTGGTTTTGGACCCTATATTAGGTTGGGCAGACCTACCTATGGTTTTGTGCATGGTTTTCGCACATGGGTTTGGACGCAATGGTTTTCGGTCCATGGTATTTGATGCTTCGGCATGTATAAATATGTATTGTAACATTGAAAGGAACATAATGAAAAATCAAGCTGGTAATCCCGGTTTTGGGATCCAGGCGAAAATATCTATGTATATGTGTTTTATGCGTTATGCTCTCGCATTGTTTATTTTCTATGTTTTAGAATTTGTATGCAGGTAATTTCTGTATGGGGTTAAAACCTACAACTGGTCTATGATGATCTATCTATTGACAAAGTCGAAACCGTGCAGAATGTCGAGGCACTTGAGCCCGAGCTGATGGTTATGTCAGGCCCTTGCTATCCTAAGGTTGATTTCACTTCCGATCAGGAAATTGTTCAATCACCCAAGTCTCCTTATAACTCATCTGTATGCATTGAAGATCAATCTAACACTCAGATTTCACTTCCTCCACTCGAACTACACGATCCCATCGCTCATGCATTGGAGGAATCTTACACAGCAGGCACACTTGCACAACGTAAGTGGTCTACCTTTCTCATGTTTGCTTGCATATAACAGTCAAGAGTGTGCATATGCTTAACATCTGCATGTAGTGTCATGCAACACCATGATAAGTCCATGGACCTCATGTCATGTACTTGCACTCACTTATGTTCTGTGGACACATTTAAACCCGAAGTGTGTTTGGCTTCACTATTATATCTTTAATGTTTGCTGGTTCACACAGCTGTGTTGTTCGCGAACCATGCCTTCACCAACATGGGTCAACCAATGCGCCTATGGCTGCATTGGAAGTATCACTTTATATAAGCATATCCATGCATCGTTATCTTAGGAGTAGGATTAGTGTTTGCATTTTGTTTGTTTGTTTGCATGCATGTTTGCTTCTTACTTTGCATGTTTTTTTGTTTGCATGGTGTTCACTTACTCGCTTTGCTTTCGCATTTATTTCTGCTTTTTCTTTTTTTTGTTGTTTGTTTGCTTGTTTATGTCCGTAGGTTAGTTTCTCATGAGACCATGTGCAACTCTTGGAACAAGCTGGGCAAAGTACAAGAGGACTTGTGTAGTTATCAATACTTGGTTATCTGTCATCTTGCCTCTGTATGAAGAACTTGTTATCTTCAGTCTATGATACATCAATGGAAAATACGTATTGTTCGAAGTGAACCTTGGTGAAAACACAACGCTTGTGCGGTAACTAGTGTCACCTACTCTAGTCGATTGTTTTTGGGTTAATCCTTATCAACTCAGTCAAGTAGAGTAAAGTGAGGAGGGAAACCTTAACAAGCATGTCAGAGGTATATACAAACTACTTCTCTAAAGGAACAACCTCTTCTACTCTCAATAAGTCAAGATCCTTCTTCTGCCTCTGAAATGAATAAGTGCTATGCACAATTATGAAAATGAAAAAAAATAAAATGTGAAATTTTTTTGAAAAAACAAAAACTGAATAAGGCAAAAGAAGATAACGGCTTCCTGCACAGAGAAGTGATGCAAGTAACTTTGCTGGGGTACTGACCAGGATCGCTGGTAGCGAAATGATGCTTGTGTTCCTTTGTGACTCCGCTAGGGTACTCTCTTGGCATGCTGGCAACGGAGCAGCACCAGAGATGAAACTAAAACTCTGACAATCATATGGCTTGTGCACCAATATAGCCTTCATTCCCAGTTGAAACAACTGTGTCGGCTTGGATTGGAATGTGTGTCAACCGACCAAGACCGTGGCAGATGCTAAATCTTATAATCAAGCAAATGGGGAAACCAAGACAAACAGAGAACTGAACTATACTTCCGGAGGTGTTAGACTTTCTTTTCATGAACAAGGTCCATTCATAGAGCTGTAGTTATACCAGTGTGGCGCGAAGTGTTGTAGTGGCTATAACCACCCTCCAAAATTTTTCCTTAGCTTCGTTTTGGAGCCTCCCTACCAACCATCCTTAGCAGCATGTCTTGCACTGTCAAGTACATAGGATTTGTTGATTTCTCAGCAGCTTATCAACCTGTGCATGTTAGTTTGTTTCACTCCCCTCATAGGATGCCATTTTGGATGTGGGCTAGTTGCTGGCTGAGCAGATCCCTTAGAAAATTGCACAATTCTGGAGGGGAACCAACCTCCCCCCAGAAATAGCGCAAATCTGCTAGACAGACTGCTGAGCTCCAGAATTGCGCAAAACAATCAGATAGGCCTCCTTGGAGAAACTGTGCAATCTGTCCCAGCACTACAACTCAACCCATAAATTGTGCAATTCTGGAGGGGAACCAACCTTCCCCCTAGAAATTGTGCAAATTTGTTGGACAGGCTGCTGAGCTCCAAAATTGCATAGAACAGTCAGACAAGCTTCCTTGGAGAAACTACGCAATCTGGCCCAACACTGTAGCTCAACCCAAAAATTGCACAAATATGCTGGCCAGCCTACTGGGCTTAGAAATTGCGCAATGCAATCAAATAGTCTTCCTTGGGAAAATTGTGCAATCTGGACCAGCACTGTAGCTTAGCTTAGAAATTGTGCAATTTTTGGTAGCAGTCACCTGCTCCTCCCATAGATTATGCAATCACTCTGGGATAGCCAGCCCAGTTCCTCTTAGAAATTACGCAAATCCCTCTCTCAGTGAAGCAGGCTGTTGCATGTGCCTCCAGGTTGACTGGTCCTCTCTCGGACTGAGCAAAACTAATTTGCATGTATGGGCTACTCTTCCCAAAATAGAAAAAGGCAGCATGCAAAAGGCATCCCTAGGTATAAGGATATATTTTTAGCAGCTGCAGGTTACATGCAAAGCCCATTTTAGAAGACTCTCGCCAAGTGTCGCTTTTTCCTAGATTTGTGGCATGCGTGTCATAACCTTGATCTTATCAGAGCTCATGAACCGAACGCTGCAGGGCTCATTCCTCACAGTGATCTTGTAGCTCTGACATCCTGCATCACATCTAGGAGTCTTTGGCACTTTCAGCTTAATTGTTTCAAGGTAAGTCTGCTTCTCATGTCTTGCGTTGTGTTTCGATCGCTTTTTGTGGTTTGATTTGTGTACTTGTTGTTTGCTTGATTTCAATGAGCGCTTGTTCTCATTTTGATGTATGTTAGCTTGTAGAAGCATCATTTCAGTTTTTGTTTGCATCTCACTAATGTCGCATGCATGACACTGTTTTTGCACCGACGATCGCCATTGCGGCGACCCGCTTCACACATATGCATGCTTTCCCATTTTCTGAATCCTGCACTTACTATTTGCATGCATGATCATTCACTCTTGTTTACACTCAGAATCACCATGCATTCAGAATTCTCATGTTTTTAGTCACCCGTTGGCAAGTTTGGGCTACCTTAGCCCGAACCTTGCCTTACCTGGCTAACATTGCGCATTTCTGGGAGGCAATCCCTTGTTGGTCCCCAAAACTGTGTAATGCAGTTTGCTGGTTTGCATGTCACTGCTGACTAAAATTGTGCATTGCATAGTTTTAGTCCTTAGCAGGCCAGGTTGGACTGTGAATTGAGTAATTCCAGTAGTGAGTCAGCCTCACTACAGCCCGAATTGTACCTTGCACAATTTTGGCAGTCAGTCTCCCAGCCTCACGGTGAAAATTACACAAACTTTACAGATAGTCACACATGTATATTGCATGTCAGTCTTTCAATTTGTTTTGGTTTTCGACTAACAGATTGCTTTTTATGAGTGTTTCTATGTCTCCAGGTATCACAGGTGTTCATATACCTCTTAGCAACACAGGTACAATGGATTTCAAGAGAGCAGTGTTGAAAACACCGTTCAGAGCACAATTGGGGATGCAATCGATCAAGTGTCCTTGAACTTTCCTATATATGAAGACGTCAAGTTGTTCAAGGACAAGGATATCAAGATGAAGTTGTAGCAACATCACATCGAGAAACACCATCAGCAGTAGTAGAAGGTAGCACACTTTCATGCAACAAATGCAAGAGGAAGGTTGTTGACAACAAAGAGGCAGAACAAAGTTGCAAGCACAAGAAGATCCACTTGTGATGAAAGCAGCTCTAGAGATTGAGGCTATGAGGCGATGACGTTACAAGAGGATCGCACGAAGGCATAGAGAGAAACAGAGGAGTTGCAGCTGTTGAAGCAACAACTCAAGGAAGAACAAGAGCTACACATATAACAAAAGGACTTGCAGTGGGAACAAGCATAGTAGGATGCGCAACATGCACAAACTAATGAAATTGCACCCATACAGGTTATGGAACCATCCACCAGCTGGCATGGAGCAAACAGGGTGAGCAATGTTGTTGATCACATGCAAGGGTATTCAAAAGCATGGATGTCATTGTGCACATGCATACGATCCCACCCATTTGGCACACTCACCAAAGCGAAGGCAAGAAGAAAGTCCGACTGGAGTTAAACATGTATTTCAACAAGTTGATACACATGGTCACCAACACACACTTGGAGATCAGCACAGACACTATGCATCAGTATGTTGTTGGTCCAGCTGCACTCTAGACGATGATGCGCATGTTATCAGATGAGTTGGAAAAAGGAGCCATATCGGTGGACCTAGATGCAACAGAGGCAAGAGTTCGATTTAAACACAATGTCACCATTGAGCACACGGACACCATCATAGACGACCAAGATTGGCATCAGTTTTCCACAGTTGATTATCACAAAGATGTCGAAGAGTTGGTCTTCCCACAACTGTTCGAGTCTTGGTGATGTCTAGCATGGCTTGCTCAAGCCTATTTTGTCTCACATGGGTACATGTGCAGATTGTATGTAACATCTTGTAAATTCAAAGTTCAAGTGTCAATATTTCAATGTAACAATCATATAGTAGGTTAAGAATCATGAGGGTAGGTGAAAAATCACAAAGGGGAATGTCAAGGGTCACCCGACCCTTTGCTATTTATAGTACATCATAACTCATTGTAAGGGATTTTGGTCAGCCAAGCTTCTGATAGGAGTATCTTAGAGAAATCTTGGAGAGTAATGTAATGAACCTTAGCTTCTCCATAATGCAGAGCTAATACATTTCTTTGGAGGAGCAGGTGGTAGTGACTGTAACATTCCACTATCGGGACTAGTGGTTGGTCATGGTTGTACGGTATGATTGGAACTTTCACTTCTTAATTAAACAGAGCCAACACGTTTCATGCATATGTTGTTATTGTATCTCAGCTATCTTGGTTACTTTAATGATATATGTATTGTTTGCTTAGGCATGCATGTATGGACTCTTTCTGTATAAGTATGTATGAATCTTACTAAGGTGTGTTGTTGGTTTAACGATCACTTTTGATTGTTAGCTAACTTTCTTTCCAATTTGTGATGCATCTTCGCTCGAGTGTTCCCTTCCAAGCCACGTGCTATCATAGGTTTCCAAGGGGCGCACTCACCCAACTTTCATTTGTTAGAACTGTTCATGCACCTTCCTTGGCTTGCTGCACATGTCACACCCTTGCTACCAACAAGGACATCCTACTTGCCTCTGTGCGCAACTGCGGTCAAGGTGATACTGTACAACTCACTGCTGGGACTCCTACACCAAAAATGTTGAGGTCTAATTGGGACTTCATACCGGGGAGATCCCTTGACATGTTGGCGGGTCTAACACCATCAAAACAACAACAACAATTGGAGAGGGTTGCAGTGCAGATGAAGTGTTGGCAGTGGCAGGGCCAACAACAACACATATGTAGCATTTGTGAGGGTTGCAATGTTGGCAGTGGCAGGGCCAACAACAACTTGGATGCAACATTTATGCAGTAGTTGGTGGGCAGTGATGTCAGACATCAACAACGCAGAGTGACATGTTACAAAGAACGGTAATGCTTCGTCAAGTTGCATTACTAGAGTACATTCCTCGCTAAGAGGGAGTGTTTATTTATGGTAGCATCATATGTGCTCTAAGCCTCAAATTTGTAGGGAGGCTAGGACACATGCATTCCAGAATACCCAAAAATCGTTTTCAGAAATTCCATCAGGAGACAGTTTTATTAAAATAATTAATTATTTTTAATGGAAGCCTAAGTCTAAACTTAGGAGATTAAAATAATTAGAGGGTATTAATTAAAATGGGGTGAAACTTCTAGAAGAAGACTAGAATTAAGCCAAAATGATCTGATCCATTGATTAGAATCTAATAAGAAGAGGCTTATAAGAAGAGGCTTGATGGGAATTTAGAAAATACATTAAGTGAGAGAGCAAGAGATCGATTTCTGAAGAGAGAAGCACAGCAGTTGCCGGAGAAGTGATCGAGGTGATTTCTTGCAGTGAGGGGTAAAGATAGTTTTATGTTTGGAAAGTTTTCCTGATCTAGGGATACATTGAAAAGGAGGCAAAGAGAGATCTAGAAGAGGTAGCACAGAGCCACGCTAGGTAGCGTAGGGCCACACTAAGGCACAGCAGGGCCAGGTTGAGGTAGCGTAAAGCCTGAGTAGCTGGGGTGTGAGACTGGAAGGGAAAACAGTCAAAGTTATAGAGGCAAATTGATCATCCTGAAGGAGTGACACAATTCCCAGAAGCTGTGATGCAGAGCAACACAGTGATTGCACAGTGGCATCTAGGGGGCTATCTATTGAGTGGCTAGATCAGTATTGGATTGCCAGTGATAGTGTGAGGTATATCTCACTCGTCTCTCTATCAGTCAGATTCTCTGTATTGGATAGCTAGTAAGGCATCCAAAGATTGTATTAAGAAATTATTGCTTAATAATACAAACCCTCAGTTGTTGCATCGGTTTTCCCACAATGGGTTTTTCCGAGGACATTGATCCAAAAAACAATGTCACTTGTCTGTGTTATTTCTTTCTGCTCAGATCCTTGTTTCCACATATCATTTAAAGTTGTGAAGGCTACAATTATATTTACTTCGATATTTACTGTAGAACACAATAAATAACTTGCATGGCTTAACAAGTAGAAAAAGTAATATCAGTTTGTTGTAGTGGTGATTCAGGGCTTCTCGAATTTTCACAACCTGGAATCATTTTTTTTTTGGATATTCAGTTGCTATTTTTTTTTTAGGCATCTTATGCTTAAACATTTGTTGAGGCATCTTATGCTTAAACATTTGTAAAATAAATAAATAAAGAAGAAGAAGAAGAGAGAGAGGAGAAGAAAGGAAGAAGGGGCTTTAATTCTGGGATTTATGATGATTGGATGATAAAGAGAATTGATATGTGGGAAGGTGGGTCTTAAAGAGATCCTAGAGAAAACTCAGAAATGTCTCGATGAGCTAGTAAGAATATATGGTCTCCAACACACAAAAACTTCCTTAGACCAAAATAATGGTCAAAGCAACAAACCATTCTAAAAAATAGTCCATATTATTTTGCAGCAGAAGCACCCATGGGAAGTGAAGGAAATACAGGGAAGAGGGGCTAATCTCTTCACACTTGGATGTGAATTGAAAAAAGCAAAGTCAAACATAGACCTTAATAAGTTGGAGGAATTATACACATGCTTTTCTAAGGTGGGGCAGCTAGAATGGAAGAAACTCAGTTGGGCTCTCAAGCCATCCATGCTTGCATTGATACAACCCAAACTTTGGGAACATCCTTGTGAAGAGGTTAGGCTCACAATTGCTTGTTGTACTAGCAGGATCATAGCTCTAAGATTTCCACTATTTTCCTACAACAATGATCTCATGAGAGATATAGTACATCTGACAATAGAAGCCCTTCAGGGATTGAATAACATCATGTTTCCTACCTTTTAGAAGTGGTGCAGAATTTTAAAATTCATGGAAGAGTTCATCTTTGGTACCTCTATGTTGAATTTGAAATGTGACAGCTTAATCTTTTAGTTACTACAAAGCTTTTACACCAACATTACATCATCTCATCCAAATTGTGTCAAAACAAGTGTGCAAATGATTGTGTCTCTATTCTTAAAAGGAGAATCTAGGGTGATTGTTTGGGATTCAAGTATCGAAGGATCCATTTAGGATCATTTAGCATGGAGGCATGGAATAACACACTGGGTTGTATGGGATCCTGCTATGAATATACATATGTTTCTGTTGTGGATAGAAGTGGATTGCTTGAGGGAAAACAATCTTTGGGTGAGAGGATTTGTAATATTCCCTTTTTGGATATGGTCAAAGTGGACGGAATCCACCCATGGTATTTTCTGTGTATTTGCCCATGGCATTGGCCCATTGTATTTGCCTTTGTTTTTAAAGGGAAAACAATAAAATAAAGTCTCTAGAGAGTCCATCAAGCCTATAAAAAGTGATAGGATCCTAACAATGTGATCATCCCAAGTTATTTATCTATTTTTCCTTTGTTGAGAACTTGACAAGGCCAGTTCTAGTTGATCCCAGGGATGAAAACCCAGTGGGAGTAATTTGCCTGATAGATCCATCCAAGGTCTATGATTGTTCTTCAGTGTTGTGATTTCTCATTTGGTGAGCAGCCTTGCATGCCATTCGCGAGAGTTTCTTATGTTATTTATTCTGGTATGTATTATTTACAATAATTAATTAAATAAAGTAAGTGCAGTTCCAGATCCTTATATATTCTCGTTTTAATTGAAAACTTAAATAAAACACTATAATATGTTCAATCTACTACAATTTTTAAAGATTGAAATATTACATTTATATATTATTAGAATAATATTAATACAAAAATAAATTAAACAACAAAGAATAATATAAACAATATTAAAATAAACATATCACACTAATGTTAACTTTAAAATATTAAAGTACAAGTTAAAATAACTAAAAAAAAAGTTGAGAAAGTAATAATTAGTTATAGCTGAACTTTCAATGAGTAATAATTAATTCTAAAAAGTAATAATTATTAAAAATAAAAATAAAAAATAAACACTCACATGTTTAACTAATTTTGATACCTAAACCCGAAAAATGTAGTGTTGGCAATACCTATCCTATTACATTAAAAGTAAATACATTATATCATATTAATATTTTGACTTATGATATAGTCCATTTTTAAATGTCTAGAAACTATTTTGACTTATGATAGTCCATTGAGATCACCAGCACATATACTTACTTGGGGGTGCAATTTTCAAGTCCTCGCTTCAGTTTGCGACCAGCGCTTCAGCCTCGGATCAACAAAGGATATGGATCCTTAGCCCTTCTCGAGAGACAATGCTTTCAACATCACTTCCAGGACATCTCATCCAAGATGAGCCTCATGGACACCTTGATTCGTCCCACTATTCTATATGGCTTAGATATTTGGGGACCGTCTTTACTTGAGTCAGACTGGGCTTCAACTAAGAGAGTCCAGATTCTTCTTCTCTGCCGCATCATTAGGTGCAAACTGACAATGCCGCAACACATCATCCTTGCAGAGTTTGAAGCTCAACGCTTTCGGCTTGAGACGGTCTTCAGATTGGTTTCATTCTTGCATCATGTCCAAGGCTTGGCAAACTTGATAAAGAGTAGGGACCATTATCCTTACTTGGCATATTGCTCTTCTGATACTATTGCTCGTTCTACTCCTTCAGGCCGAGCCAGATGTTGGTTTACAGGAGTTTCAAACCTCTTAGAGTCAGTGGGAATTTAGTTGGATCATCCCCATCCTTTCCGATATTCCTTAGATGCTAAACAAGATCATTAGGGAGGACATCTACACACAGTTCATCCAGGTTACCTGGGTAAATCCTCTAGGAGGGTTGCGCCCAAAGATGGCCTTATATGCTAATCACTTCTTGGAGTTGAGAGATGGGCTCATTGTTCGACCTAAGTATACGTTTCACCAATGGATACATGCTCTTCCCATTCCTCTATGCTAGTTCTGAGTAGGTTCTCATAGACTTCGGGTAGAGACAAACCACCAGGTGGATAGACTAGACAGACTCTGCCAGGTATGTCATTTATAGAAAGTGGAGACCGAGGTGCACTTCATCCTTGGATTCCCTATCTACTATGAGATTAGAGGAAGGTTTCATTACTTGTTCAGAGATTCTTGGACCCTCACCGACTTTTTTAGGTACCCCGATTAGAGATGTTTGGCCCTATATATGTAGGAGGCTCTTAGGTTCTGAGTGCATATTCTTCAACCTCCCATCAGACCAGACCCCACATAGAGGATCACGACATTTTTCAGGGTACTACCTTCAGACAGGGGCACCAAGAGATCAATTGATACCAATACGTATCCAGACTCCAGATTAGTGAGGATCTGTGGGACCTCACCCTGCCACAGGAGATCTCAGCAGCAGTTCTATTTCAGATCCACTCCTGGGAGATAGACTAGCTCCACCAGCATTCAACGGTGTGTGAACCCCCCCAGGACATGTTTTAGTGGACAATCTGCACTTGCCATCGACTCTTCATCGGGCCAACAGAAATTGTTGAGTTTCTTCAACGTTATTCATTCAGCCTCATATGTTAGGAGAGATAGGTCTGATCCTCAGACCTATTAGGTCCTTGATCTTCTCCGCTAGGGCCAGATGTTGATTTACTTCATGCATTGTATCTTTGAGTTACTTCATGCATTTTTTTTTTTATAGGACACTGTTTGATTCTCCCGCTTTGTACTGAACAATCCCTTTGACCTACTTTGTGGTCATTAGTTGGACATAAATATAATTATCTTATCTTATCTTATCTATACTATTTTTAATTTATCATCATTTTATAAGAATGAGTGTACATTTTACACTTTTGACACAGTGGAATGAGAAAAATATTTTATTTTGAAATATGATACTTTCCTAAACATTAGAGAGTTACAATAGTACTTTAACATCAATTTTTAAGATTATGTTTTTTAATAAAAAAACTAATAAAAAATTGAATCAACTCATTATTAATTTAAATAATAAAAAAAATTACAAGCTAATAATCCATATACTATATTTAATCCACTCAACGTTAAACTTTAATTTCATTTCATTCCATTCCATTCCCTATGATGATCGACAAAACACAGTTCAGCAGCCAGATCTCAATAGCGATTTTTCCCTCATCGCCCTGCTAAAAACGCAGCTTCTCCACTCGCACCAATTACCTTAGGAATACCCTAAAACTCCGTAATTACCGCCTATTTTTCTGCCTTTATTCTGCTTTTAATCTTCGGCCAAGTTACGGAAACTGGTTTTCCCTACGGATCCATTCCTTCTCCTTCTACCTAGGCTATCTCGCACCATCTCCCAACTTGACATATGTGCAGCGGCATACCCTTTAAGAGACAACCTAATCCCCTCGAAGACACAACCTAATCCCCTCGAAGACACAACCATCATCATTCATCTCTGGAACTCTGAGCACAGGAGATTGACAAACACAGTTTACAAACACCTGGTAGTTCATGAAAAAACAAACTAGGACACCCTTCTAGTGCCATCATCTTAGTCTTGCAAAACACCATAGAATTCTGTCATAATTCAATTCCATTTCAGGATATCAAGCACTCCAGAAACCATTTGTTTGGCCTTGCAGATTCTCCCATGATCTCAGCTACATATGCCCCCGCAAAGGTATTCGCAGTCTTAACCATCGAGCTAGAACGCTTGAAGGGAACTCAAGCTCTCCATGTCTCTTTCACACTTGATTGTGCCATTACAATGTTTAATTCCCATGTCAGAACATGGAATGCAGCAAAGCGCGGCCTAGATTCCTCTTTTTTGATATCTGCTGATAGTCAACATTACGCATGGAGATATCAGCAGCTAGGGTTTCCCACATGTCCTCAAAATCAGGAGCCATTGCCTCTTGGACTTGAGCATTATGGTGTAGGAAACAGGTTTTTCTACAGCCCTCTCCTTCACACCTTATGAGTACTTCCCCTGCTCTCAGTGACGCTCACACCTTCTGACCATCTCGCCCGATTCTGCGATGTCGTAGACACTACACTTAAGGGTTACAGTGACACAACGCCTTGGAAATTCTATGAGCTATATTTTTCACTCAGCCAAGAAAGGAGGAACTTAGCCTGTGAACTCTACCTACATGATTATGTGCTGCAAAAAAGGCTTAGGTGGTCACCAAACCCCTACGATGGGGATGTGCAGCCCAAGGAATACATATCCTGGCTGAAGTATGAAACCAGTAGTTTTACAACTGCAGAGCAGTATAAGGCTAAGGTGATGAGAGCAAAGTTGAGAATTAGAGGAGAAGGTGCCAAACCAGCTGAGGTGTGGAAGAATCATATATAGTTTGTAGTGGATTCATTTGCCTTCTCAGTGATGGAGAGAAGGCAATTGAAGTTGCAACACTCTGCAGTGGGCCCTTCGGCACTTCCCAATATGAAGTGCTGAGGAATGCGGACATGAGATGGTAAGAACTAATAAAGGGGTTATAGAAGGGAGAGCCACATTCATCATCAGGGCTCAGGATAGCCCTCTACACAGACGACTTGTATAATGAACGCCTCCGGAAGATAACCTTCAATTGCATTGGATTCAAGGTAAGGTTTCCCCTCCTGCTGTACCCCATTCCATATTACAGACGTACAGGACAACGTGATTTTGAGATCGAGAAGACAAGCCGGAAGGAAATTGTAAGATTTTATGGTTGGGAACTAACAAAATATTTGGAACTAACAAACTATTTGGTATATTAAAGGGATTCGATTAGTGTAGAAATTTTGAATAATATAACACTTATTCACAGAGATTATCCTGATTATACACTATTTGCGGAATGCATGCATAATACATAACCTCCTCTACCATTGATCATCAATTTGCGGAATAAGAAAACAATCACATGCGCACATTGAAACATCAATCACATATATCAACACAGTATGTAATGGGGAAAGCATACAGTTGAAAACCCCCAACTATCTGTATATTATAATGATAGAGAACATGTAACAATACATAGTACAATACTCCTCACAAGTACTCAGTACTATCTCCACATGATACACACAAAACTAGCTCAGATCTGAACAAGTCACGGGTTCAAATCTCCTCCATTGTTTGCCTACCTCTACTCTACAATCCAAGTTGAGAATGGATCATATCCAAGTTTGAATTCCATTGGTTTGTACTGTGCAATCCTCATTGGCAATCTCAATCAATGATTGTGCAAATGTCATGCACAGCTATAGTCACAACTGATAGTAGTCTCACCCTTTCACCCACCTCTAATACTTGTCTCCACTGAACTGTCCATGCACTGAATTAACTGATGTATTCTTTAGTTGATTTATGAGTTAATAATTAGTGAATTAATTAATAATTAATTCACATCACTCATCACTAGTGTATTTGGCAGTTAGACTAAATACAACTAGTTCAACTAAGTCAAACTGAACACAACTCCATCAACTCGTCAATCAACTCCACCAAACTCAATCACTTGATTTCTAACTGAATTCCATCATGTAGTAGCTCAACTAACCCATAGGAAAAGTGTATATCCTTCTGGCAGTTGCATGTGCCACATCCGTAGCTCCAACTGAAGTGCTGCAAGAGGATAAGATAATGTTTATAGTCCAAATATTATTAAGAGCTAATAATATTCGACTGTTCTATTTTTTGACTGGCAGTCTAAAAATAGACTCCGCCCATATGTCTAAAAATACAGGTCCATCTATTTTTACCAACATGACCAATCATCCATAAATAGCATCCTGCAACTCATAGACCATGATCCATATGTCTAAAAATAGACATAGTCTAAAAATAGACTTTGCGCGAAAAATAGCCTGTGGACTCACTTAGTGAAGGCAACTTCTTTTCACTAAGCTCCATCGTCTTGTTGCATTTTCAACACTCATTCCCAACAAGATATGGATTATCTGCAACCCCTATCCTGCCTCTGTGGTATTCAAATTTGCTCCTAGTGAGCGCCTTCGTCAAGATATCAGCATCCTGATCCTCCGTGGGAATGTATGAAAGTAACATGATTCTCCGCTGCACACAATCTCTAATATGATGGTCCATGATGTCGATGTGCTTGGATCTATCATGAAATACTGGATTAGCCGAGAGTTTAATGCAACGCTGGTTATCACAATAAATCACAGTAGGCTCCAAGTGTGACCCAAACAACCTGACCAGGATCTTCCTCATCCATATAGCCTTGCATGCAGCCAAACTTGCTGCCATATACTCGGCCTCTGCTGAAGTGAGTGCCACGGATCTCTGCTTCCTGCTGTACCAAGAAACTGTTGTCGACCCAATACTAAAGATCCCTCCAGATGTGCTCTTTCTGTCCGTTGGGCTCCCTGCCCAATCTGCATCTGTGAAGCCACATAGCTTCACCTCATCGTCCTGTCTGTACCACAATCCATATCCTGATGTGCCTCTGAGATAACGCAATACATGCTTGCCTGCCTTCCAGAAGAGCTTGGTTGGCTTAACCATAACTTGTGAAGGCTGGTTAACAGCATAGCATATATTGATTCGTGTATTGACCAGATACATAAGCGACCCCACCAACTGTCGATAAACAGTGGCATCCACTACCTCCCCTGAAGTAGCATCCTCCTTCCTCCAACCTCGAGGAAGAGGAATATCAACAGGCTTGCAGCCATGCATGTTGAACTTCTCCAGTATCTCCCGGGCATACTTACCCTGAGAAACAAATTGTCCATCACTGCGCTACAAAATTTCCAATCCTAGGAAATAATGAAGGAGGCCCAAGTCTTTCATCTCAAACTCTTTAGCAAGATCCTCCTTGCATGAAAGTATCAACACCTCATCTCCCGTCAAAATAAAATCATCTACGTAAAGCACAATGATCAACAACTTACCCTCCACCACAATCTAGTATAGGTTAGGATCCACCTCACTCTTGGAGAATCCAGTCCGGTGAAATAACTGTCTATCCATGTCTACCAAGCACGGGGTGCTTGTTTCAGCCCATACAACGCTCTCTTGAGCCTGCATACATGCGACTCGCTGCTGAAGATCTCGAAACCTACGGGCTACTCTATGTACATGTCAACCTCAATGACTCCGTTGAGGAACGCAGTCTTCACATCCATCTGATGGATGTGCCACCCCAACTACGCTGAGAGAGCAAGAATCGTCCGTATGGAAGAATACCTTGTGACATGTGCAAAGGTCTCCTCATAATCGATCCCCTTTATCTGTGAGAAGCCTCGGGCAACAAATCTTGCCTTGTACTTCTCCACACTCCCGTCAGCTGTCTGCTTCACTTTGTAGATCCATCTTGAACCACCACTTATTTCCCCTCTGGTCTTGGGACAATCTCCCATGCATTGTTTCTGACAATCGAATCATACTCTTCCACCATGGAATCTACCCATGCGGGATCCTCCACAGCTTCCTCGAAAGAGGATGGCTCAGTCACGACACATTTTCTCACAAGATCCATGTATCCAGTGTACCGATCAGGTGACTATCTCTGTCTACGCTGTGTTGTAGGTGGTCCTACAACCTTCTCTGCATCTTGAGCCAGTCGCTCAGCTTCTGTAGTGCGCTTTTGCGCTCTGATGGTTGGCACTGGATGAGTGGTCTCTTCCACTCCTTGAACTTCATCTTGTGGCTAATCCACATCCTGAAGCTCATCCTTAGGAACTAATAGCTCCTCATCTGCATGCAAGTGTGGCTCCCTCTCAAGTGAACACTTCATGGCTTTCTCCTCCTGAAATTTGATATCCCATCGCACAACAGTCTTGCGACTGTCTGGCAAATACACACGATAGTTGTGGGACGTATCAGTGTACCCCACAAATATCCCAACCTCTGCAGTTGACTCCAGCTTCTTCCTGGCATCCTTCATCACATGCATGTAAACAGGAGAACCAAAAATCCTCAAATGGGAAATATCAGGCCTCTTACCAGAATAAGCCTCCTCGGGTGTACTCATGCCAAGTATCTTGTTAGGACAATAGTTATGCACATATACTGCAGTATTGCATGCCTCCATCCACAAGTGAAGGGGTAGGCCCTGATCATGCAACATCGCCCGTGCAGAACCCACGATTGTTCTATTCTTCTGCTCAGCAACCCCATTCTGTTGTGGGTTATGGGAAGCTATGAGCTCTCTTCGAATCCCTTCTGCACTGCAAAAGTCCTTGAACTCGCAAGAGATGAATTCACCACCATTGTCGCTCCTAAGAGCCTTCACCTTCTTCCTCGATTCCTTCTCAGCCAGTGCTTTGAACTCACAGAACTTTGAGTATGTCTCGCTCTTCTTCTGCATGAAGAAGATGCAACACTTTCAAGAGAAATCATCAACAAAGATCACATAGTACTTGTGCTTTGCTGTCGAAGCTACTGAGAAAGGTCCACACACGTCTGTGTGAATTCTCTCAAGGATCGTCGTGGCATGACTATCCTTCTCGTGAAAGGTGGCTTTCACAAATTTTCCCAAAGTACACCCTTGCACTAATCTGACTGCGCAACGGTCCCTTAGGAAGCCCAGTAGAAATCTGTTGCAGTATCTTCAAGGCTCCATGGTGAAGGTGGCCCAATCTCCGGTGCCACAGCTCGCCATCATCCTCGCTCACCAATCCTTCTACCTTGCATGCCATTGCTGTGCAGCCATCTACGTGCAATTGATAAAGGTTCTTGACTCGAACCCCTATCTTCCGGGTTTCCCAGTTGTCTTACTGCGCAGGAAAGCCTTTCCCTCGCTGAAGACAACATCATATCCCTTGTCTTCTAACATCGCCACAGAGATAAGATTCTTCTTCAATACTGGAACATGCATCACTTCCTTCAATACGAAGGGTTTAACAGACTCCCTCTCAAAGTAAATGGTACCGATACCAGTTGCACTGTACCTACCATCATCGCCCATCTCGATGTGCACTCCAAGATCTTTCTCATCCAGATCAAAAAACAAATCTTTATCTCGTGTCATGTGAAAAGACGCACCACTGTCCAAGAACCATACCGATCCCATCACACTTGATACCAAGCATGCGATCAGCAAAAAATCCAGCTCAAACTGCAAGGCTAAGGCCTCTCCCGCTGCAGATCCAATAGTTTGCTTATTTTTATTCCTCTGCGGACAATTTGTGGCATAATGTCCTTGCTGGTGACAGTGAAAGCACTTCACCTTGGACATGTCCTGCTTCTTGCCTTTTGCACCGGAATGAGAAGCTTTCTTGTTCTTCCCCTTCTTTTCTTTGGCAGCCAAAGCGCAATTTTCTTCATCAGATGCCTTTGATGAAGATCCGTCCCTGGTATTCCACTTGATCTCCTCTTGCACAAGATCAGACCAAAGTCTCTCCCATCCTGGCAATTTCTCCCGACCATTGATAGAGTCCTGATAGGAATGCCAACTCTTCAGAAGACCAAGGAGAGCCAAGCTCACCAAGTCCTCATCATCGACAGTCACCCCCACACTTCCCAGCTCATCCCGGCATTGGGTGAACTTCATGAGATACTTGGGCATACTGTCTCCTTTCTCACACTTAATGTTTCTGAGTTTATCCTTGAGCGCCAACTTTCTCTGGTCACTCTTGCTTTGGAATAAATATGTCAACGCTTTCCACATCAAGTATGGAGAAGCCTTTCCATGCCGGCTGGATACAATGTGATACTTCATGCCCTCCAACAGAATCCTTCGACACTTTGTTGTCTTCTTTTGCCAAGCCTCAACTTGAGCAGCATCAATAGGCTTTGGGACCTCAACATCTATGAACTCTTTCAACCCATTGTCATCTAACACCGCCTCCATCCTGTCTTTCCATGCAATATAATTCGAGCTGCCTTCAAGGGCATACTCCAATCGCAATCCGTTGAAAGACATTTCAACTTCGACACCAAGAAAACACCACTGCAAATTCGAATTCCACCATCTCAAAACTCAACCGCTTCTGATCTAAAACTCGTGAGAACAAGGTATTTCTCGTGCAAAGATTGATTGTATGGGCATTTACCGGATATCTCACCTTCCAAAATAAGGATGAATCCAGAGGCTACCTGGCCCGATTACAGACTCTGCCTGAAGAAATAAAATGTAATCACTTTCTGAATAATAGATCTGATGATCAACTTCGCTCTGATACCATGTAGAAATTTTGAATAATATAACACTTATTCACAGAGATTATCCTGATTATACACTATTTGTGGAATGCATGCATAATACATAACCTCCTCTACCGTTGATCATCAATTTGCGGAATAAAACAACAATCGCATGTGCACATTGAAACATCAATCACGCATATCAACACAGTATGTAATGGGGAAAGCATACAGCTAAAACCCCCAACTATATGTATATTATAATGATAGAGAACATGTAACAATACATAGTACAATACTCCTCACAAGTACTCAGTACTATCTCCACATGCTACACACAAACCTAGCTCAGATCTGAACAAGTCACGGGTTCAAATCTCCTCCACTGTTTGCCTGCCTCTACTGCGCAATCCAAGTTGAAAATGGATCAAATCCAAGTTCCAATTCCATTGGTTTGTACTGCGCAATCCTCATTGGCAATCTTAATCAATGATTGTACAAATCTCATGCACAACTATAGTCACAATTGATAGTAGTCTCACCCTTTCACCCACCTCTAACACTTGTCTCCACTGAACTCTCCATGCACTGAGTTAACTGATGTATCCTTTAGTTGATTTATGAGTTAATAATTAGTGAATTAATTAATAATTAATTCACATCACTCATCACTACTGTATTTGGCAGTTAGACTAAATACAACTAGTTCAACTAAGTCAAATTGAACACAACTCCATCAACTCCTCAATCAACTCCACCAAACTCAATCACTTCAGTTCTAACTGAAGTCCATCATGGAATAGCTCAACTAACCCATAGGAAAAGGGTATTTCCTTCTGGCAGTTGCATGTGCCACATCCGTAGCTCGAATTGAAGTGCTGCAAGAGGATAATATAATGTTTATAGTCCAAATATTATTAAGAGCTAATAATATTCGACTGTTCTATTTTTTGACTAGCAGTCTAAAAATAGACTCTGCCCATATGTCTAAAAATAGAGGTCCATCTATTTTTACCAACATGACCAATAATCCATAAATATCATCCTGCAACTCATAGACCATGATCCATATGTCTAAAAATAGACATAGTCTAAAAATAGGCTTTGTGCCAAAAATAGTCTGCGGGCTCACTTAGTGAAGGCGACTTCTTTTCACTAAGCTCCATTATCTTGTTGCATTTTCAACAATTAACAGAGGAGCTTTTCTTTCGAATAGTTTTAGATTGGCTTCCTTTCTGTCATGGATTGAACCAGGCTATCCAACTAAGCCTGTTTCTTTGGATTCCATTCTTGTTTGTTCGAATCCATGCCCCTCTACCCTGACTGGGTATAGTAGAGATCAAAGAGTTGCGCTTTGTGGATGGCCTCGTCTTCAGTTCAGGGTACGGCCTGGTGGTGGCCATGTATTTGGTGATAAGGGGAAGTAGACACTTCAATAACCAATCCAGGAGAGACTGCTCACTTTACAACAGAGGGTGAGAAGGGGAAGGTTTCTACTTTAAAAGAACCTACCTCTCATTATTCTTCTCTGGTGGCAGCTTTGGAGGCTAGGGTTGTTAATATATTCGGTGAGGAGCCTGTGAAAGGGGCAGAACCTATGGGGAGCATCAATATGATGGGCTTCCTTCTGAATGCGCTATGGACGATAGGTGTCCCTACGAATGTTCCTTTGTCTGTGCAAAGGGATGGTTCCTCTCAGGATCTGTCGCTCGTCTGTGTAGTTAGGTTTGAGCACAGTCATGTATTCCCAGGAGCTTGGGAAGGAGATGGCTCTCCTAAACATATATGGTCCATATGATGATAGGGTTCCTTAACGAGATTTTTTGTAAGAATGGAGTTACTGAGTAAAGGGAATATTTTCATTGGTGGTGTCTTGAAATTTTCCTTGGGTCTATCTTCTATTTGGGGACCTACTGTGCAACTCTTTGTCTGATTTTTTTGTTGGGGAAGCTAGAGGATAAAGGTATTTATGATATTGAACCTATAAAACTTAGTATTACCTTAAGGAATCAGCGTGGGGGAAAGAGAGGATTTCTAATCATGACAGATTTAGACAATGGGTTCCTACACGGAGAATTTGATCATTTCCTTTTTTTATCTAAAGTTGTAAAAGTTGGGAGGAAACCTCGAAGTCCTTTCAAATTCAACTCTCTTGGCTGGAGGAGGATTTTGATTTCTTGGTTTTTTTTATCAGTGGGTCCCTTTTGATGTATCTAGTTTTGAATTTGCATCCATTTTTCTCACAATCTCAATAAGTTTAAGCAGGCAGCAATATAATGGTCTCATGATAGGAAAATTAAGGATGAGTAGGCGGAGGTAGAGGGGCAGTCGGAAGTTCTACAAAGTCAGAAGTGCCTGGTTATCTTAATAAAGAATTTCAAAATGTAGAAGTCAATTGGAGCAAAATAAAAGCAAATTGTTGGCTGATAAGGAGGCAGCCTTGAGACTTAAAATTAGAGTGGTTTGGCCGAGATTAGACTTCAAAGTTTTTTCATCAGTTTTTATTGCAGAAGTTGTTCATATGACTTATTTTTTTCCCTATTTTCGTGAATGGATATAGTAATGATTGTTTGATGGCAGGTGATTTATGCCTACACTAATAAGCCTGCTGGGACAGGGAAGTACGCAGGACGATGAGGTGATTCTTAGACTCAATCAATTGGAACTGGATCAATTGAAACTAGTTATGATTCTGTGAGGTAAACTCCAACTCCTGCCATTTATTCCAATGCCTTAGCCTCTTTTTATTATGATAACACTTATGATCCCACCTTTATCTCCATCCTTGCCTCTTCGGGTGAAGCTGACTCTCCAACAGGTGGGACTGCAACCTTTGCCTGTGTTGCTTCTTGCTTTGTTGCAGGTGAATCCACTACCTCCATCTCTGCTTCTGGCTTTATTGTTGCTTGTTTTCTGCTGCTATGGGTATGGGTGGCGGTGGTTCAACTAAAACTAGTCAATTTCCAATTGGATATGGATCCCTGACAAGAACTTAATCTGCTCGAGATGGTTCTCTATCCAAAACTCAATATGCTACAAGGGCTAAAACAAACTATTAAACTGACTCAAACACTTCGACTCTTGCTACCTATGTCTCTGCTACTGATGCTGCTAGATCCAGTCAGTTATCAAGGGGTTAGGGCTCTAAAACAAGGAGGGACCCAGGGTAAGGCTCTAGCTCTAAAACTAGAGGACCTGCTACTGGGTCATCAAATGGAACTAGGCAAGATGATGGCTCTATATGGTTATATCTATTTTCATCAAGTGCATTCTATATAGTGGTAGTGCTACTTCATTGGTGGGTACTACTATGGAATCTAATCCTATTGGCTCTCAAACATGGACTCAACCTTGATCTAGGATTAGGGACCTGCTACTGAATCTATATTTGTATTTGGATATGCAACTAGCTTTTGATCTCATTTTCATACTAATGCTACCTCTATGGCCTCTCTTCATGATGCCTTCCCTTCTAATGATGATTCTTTTCTATGTGGTTTAACTTGATCAACTAACTGTACCTTTACCACCTTAACTATTGGCTTTGATGGGGCTTTTGGTACCTTGTGTTTGGTTATTATGAATCAGGCTATCAATATGCTAGATGAGATAGTGATGGGTTAATAGAAGCAAATGACTCATATGCGTACTCAACTGAATCAACTTACTTGTATAAGCTTTCATTTTTTATGCCTCATAATAGGGAAGTGGAGATTCTCAGGGTTTAATGTTCTGTTTTGTTGTACAATCCATATTCTCCAAGAGCAACATAGGCACCTTTCGACAATAGTTATTGCCTGGTTGACTGGAGCTTTTTAGTGCTTGTTGCAGTGGATAACAGGACAAGAATTGCTATAACAACTTAGTGAACCACACTAATCGTAATAGGATGAGGATCACTAGCCGTCACCTGAAAACATAGAGCTGTGGGACCCACTCTAAACTTACTCCACACCATCATCATACTGCTCGAAAGCTTCGTGAATGAAGGTCCAATGCGTAAGTGAGAATACCCCTCATTATTTCTTTCCTCTTCTCATCCCAAACCTGCATCTTAACTGCAACTAATTCATATATTCGCATAATCAATACCTTAGCTCTCCAATAAAAGGGGATTTATTGCTTCTTGGTTTATGGATTTTGTGCTTAACTACGATGACTATTCTTAGGTCTTTGTTTGGCACAACTATTCTTATGTCTGAGATGGTTTAATGAATGACTCTCCTTTCTTTTCATCATGCTAGGTTCTATTTAATAGCTAGTGAAAACCATAGAATCACGTTTTGACCATTGTTCTAGTATCTGCTGCTAGTAATTGGAGGTTTGCTAGGTGGTTGAATTTTCGGAGGAGGTAGGATGCTAATTTCTCTGAGCTGGCCTTGGGTGCTGTTGTGTCTATTTGTAAGAGGTTGGTTTATGCTAACTTTATCTTAGGATATAGGGCAAAGGGTATAGTTCTCTCATGTCCTTGTACATAGTGTCCTGGGAAAGAAGAAAATAATATCGTTCACAATGGTATTCACTGTAATAAGAATCCTTGCTCACAAATAGTCTCGTCAAAGCTAGGTCGACCACCAACCAATTTTAAATAACAAAGAAATTTTTTTTTGCCCAGATTCTAGCAAAACAATTCCTACTACGAAACCAAGCGAAGCGGCAAGCTCAATATCCACCAGGGCTACATTCTAAAAAGAACCAGGAAAAAGGCTTAGGGTTATTATATCGGCCTGGAACAAACATAATTGAGATATCGCCCTCTCCAATATGTAGGAGGGGTAAAACCGCGTGGGGTGAAACAGTTGAACCAAACAGGATAAGTTATGTGGTTGTGGTGTAATGGTGAAGTGGGGAAATTTGGTTTTCACAGATTTTTAGTCCAATCCCAAACAAGATTATCTACATATACATTTGGATAAAGTGGAGAGCTGCTTCAAGTGCGATTTATTTCATTGTAAAAAAAAAGTATTTTTCCATCTGAGAGTATTGTTCTATATAGATAGAGGGTTTTTTCCCTTGAGGAATAGGCTTTACTCCTTAGAGACTTAATATGAATTTTTATTGGTCTGTCTAGATGGAAGTATTTTTTCCTCAAGGTTGAGAGATAGACTTTACTCCTTAAAGGTTAAAGTTTATGATAGAGGCTTAATATGAATTTTTATTAGACTATCTATATGGAGGGATTTAATAGCCTTTACTCCCTAAAGGTTAGGATAGAGGCTTAATATGAATTTTTATTGGTTTGTCCAGAAGGAGGGATTTTTTCCTCCAGGTTGATGGATAGGCGAGGATTAATATGAAATTTTATTGGTCTGTCTAGATGGAGGGATTCTTTCCTCAAGGTTGAGGGATAGGCTTAACTCCCTAAAGATTATGATAGCAATTGGATACCAAGTATTTCAGGTTGTAGTTGATGAAAAGTAATGGGCATTATATTTAATAGAATTGATTTAATGTTCGACATTATACTAGAGACTACTTGTCTTCTTTATTTTAGTTAAAGGAATAATTAATAAGTTTGTAGGTTTAAAATAAAAAATAAAATTTCTAAAAATTAGAGTGAAATTTTTCCAATTTTTTTTAATTAAATTTAAATTTGGGGAAGGTTTTATTTTATTTTGTTGAAATCACTAAAATTTGTATAATTTAAATATTTCAAAGGTATTTTTTTTTGGTTTGTTAGACAATCTGAGTCTTGAGAGGATTTCCACACTTAACTTGTGGCTTGAGTAGCTTGGACCTAAAGGCATCTAAGTCTCTAAACACCCGCATTGGGCCAAACCACATAGACATATTTTCAATTAAATTTGTCTAAGATTTTATATTATTTTTGTTGAAATCATCAAAATCTGCATAATCTATATATTTCAAAGATACATTTTTTGTTTGTTTGTTATGCAATGTGAGTCCTAAGAAGATTTGCACAATTTTCACACCTAACTTGTGGCTTGAGTAGCTTGGATGCAGGGGCATCTAATCCTTTAAAATCATCTGGGGATAAAACCCACCTTGGGCTACACCACACAAACATCCCTGGATTTTTGCCCAAGAAATTTTTAATCACCCCAGAACTCTCTACTATACCCAAAAATACACATTTTAAATAACAAATAAACTACAATTTCACCCAAGATTATAAAGTGCACAGAAAAAGAAAGACTCACAAAGTCAATGTACATTTTTCTAATTACATTATGTACTAATTACAAAATTATATCTACTCATGATGTGAAAACACTAAAATGTGTGTATATATATATATATATGAATACCATCTAATATCAATTTAACTAATATATAATATTAATTTAAAAATTATATATATATATATTAGCCTACTTATATTAATTAATTTTTTACATAAATTTAATGAAATGTATTCAAATAAAAATATAAAATTTCAGCATAACTAATTCATATATCATATTAATTAAAAAAATAAATTTATTAGTTATTTTCTAAAATAGCTGCTTCTAATTGTCCATTTGAATGAACTGGTTTATGGGATGGTATCATTGATTTGGAAATTTCTTAAATAATCCATCTCTTCATAATAGATGATTCTATCACATTTTCAATTTCATATTTTAAAAATGAAAAGCAAATTAACAATAAATTTATTGTGTATCTTATAAGTTTATATTAGAATATAGACCTTATAAATCATCAATAAAGAAGCTAAAAAGACTGTTATGTATTACTGGCTAAAAAACTTACCCATCCTAAAAATTAAACAAATAACAGTGAAAGTTGAGGCGTGAAGGCATGTACCCGACTAAAAAGTTCATGTATCCCCTGCAACAACAACATGCTCTTCATATCCATAGCATCACATGTTTACATGCTCTTTATATCCATAGCAGCACATGTTTACACGGTAGTTATTTCTTGATACACAAACATCAAAACATGTTAAAACAAGGCCGTATAGCTAGCGTTCCCTATGGCTTAGTTTAATTATAATTAAATTGTGTTAAAAACTATTAATGAAATACAACTGTATATTAATAAACATTACAACTAAAATAACAAAGAGAATTCATTGTTGCATTATAATAAGAATTATATTTGTAGATGGTTTTTTTCATAAACTTTAAGTTTTTGTGATTATAATTTATTGTACACTTTCTTTGACTCACTAGGAATGGTTCTCCACATATTTGATATACACAATAACATAGGCTTAGAACTCTAATTTTTTCATTATTAAATATTGTTTATAGGAATGAGGTTAAATTTGATGGATAGTTATGTTCATTAAAATAATTGAGTTTTTCATTAAAATTACATGAATCTAATGATATTTAATATTTATTTTACTTTGCCTAATGTTTTATATCTATTTTATCTTTTTGATGAATATTAAATAATTTAAGCCCCACGGGGGTAGGCGAGTTGGTAATCACAATGTGGTGAAGTTCCTTAGAAAGGCGGGCTCTGTATTGAAGGTCACGAATTCAAATCCCCCAGACTAGCTCGGAGCTATGGAGAGGGGCGGGCGCAGTTCCCAGGGGTTATAGTGGTAGCCGTCGCCCCATGTTACCCCATGTTATGTCTGACCCCATGTTATTCCAGTTGCGAGACGCTCCAGTTGCGGATTCCTCTTTAATAAAAAAAAAATATTAAATAATTTATATTAAATTTTTTATAATGTTAAAAGCATATATAATTATTATCAAAGTATGTTTCAAATCAAATATAAAATTTGTGCAAGTAAAGAAGAGAGTGGCCACTAAGGTATATGTATCAAATAACAAGTAGAATGATTGGGGTTCTCAATCATTCTTTGGAGCCATAGGAGATAAACTCAATTAACTAATATTATATTTTTATGTGTGTCGCTAAAATGAATGATTATTATCCACTACACATAATTTTTTTTTGTCTACAAATTTAATTAAATTACTACTTAAAATAAAAATTTGTAAATATGAAAACATATTTTTTATAAGCATAAATTAAAGGCATACGCATACATTCAAATTTTTACTTTGTAATATAGATTTGTAAAACCCAAACACCTCGTCTTTGTGAATGAAAATAGACTATGTGATAATTAAATATAAAAATGAATGATATCGTATTTAGAATAGTCACAAACCACTTAAAATATAAATACAATTTAATTTATTCCATTGATACTATTTTGAAAAAGGAAAAAAAAAACTAAATTTTCATAATTTTAATACATATTTTTTAAATACAATATTATTATCTAAATATTACAAAAATTAATTTAATTTATTAGTTAATTAAATTAATTAATTAAAAAAATTCATTCATAAATATTTCTAAATTATATACATATAAAATGTTAAATATTTTGAATTTCAAATGATTAAACATATTATCAAGCAAACTTTAAAATTTAAAATAATCAAATTTATGAACTAATGCTAAACTCAGGAAACAAAAGGGATTTTAATTCTTCTTGATTTTTATTGTAAGGATTTTAACTCTTCTTGATTTTTATCTTAACAAAGCCTTTCACAAATTTTTTAATTATTTTTAATGAATTTGAAAAAAAAAACAAAAATATCCCTTGAAATTAAAAAAAATAACTTATGATTAACCAATATCAATTAACAATTATCGCTTTAGGAAGGATTTGGTACATGGATTTGGTGCATAGGTCCCATGCATAGCAATAAGGGCCAGACTCCATAGGGCTTAATTATTAGCAATAAACTCCTCCAGAGGTAAGGATGATAAATAGTGGTAAAAAAATTGGTTAGTGCTAATAAGTTTTGATTAAACATTTAGAAAGTAGAAAAAATAAAATAATATTAACCATGTTGTTATATTAATATATTTTAGAGTTCATTGCAATAAATAAACAATAAAATTCTTGTTATGTTAATGTATTTTGGAGTTCGTTTCAATAATAAAATCTCGAGAATTTATTATCTAGTATGAGTGAACTAGCATAAAAGTCAAGTATACTGGCATAAAAGTTTATTGTTTGACGGGCAACCTTAAATTACTAGTAGAACAATGATTCTGCTGGAAATATAAATGAAATTATGAAATCACACAAAAATTTATGACTAATTCTCCAAAATCAAATGGTAAAAATATAAATACAACTGTGAAATCACACAGAAATCCATGGCGAGTGGCCACTCTTACAAAAACAATTTCATGCTTTGGGTTACTTCATAAACATGGACAATAGAAAAACTATGAGCTGGCCTATTTTCTCACATACAATCATAAATAAAAATGCGATATCACCTAGAAATTCATTTTCATAAAGAATAAGGATTTATTTAATTATAAAAAAGTCAAATCCTATCACTCTCTAATAGACTTGAAGACAAATAGATACTAATAATCTATTAAAAACAAATAAATACTAATAATTTTTAGAGATTCTGTCGTGCTTATTGTCATTAATTTAAAGCACACTTCACTCCCAGAATCTCGTATTGCAAAACGCTGCAGCAACATCATTATCCAATAAAATCCAAGCTCTCTTCACCCATCACAAATTAAAAAAAATTGAATTAATATAACTAAAAAATAAATTAATTTGTTTTATTAAGTTAACATTACAAATTTGTTTTTAATATTTGATCAATCACAAATTAGAAAAAATTAAATTAATATAATTAAAAAAATAAATTAATTTGTTTTATAAAGTTAACATTACAAATTTGTTTTTGATTTTTGGTCGACTAAAAACTATTTTAGATTGTCGGCAAAAACCGGAGGCTATTCAACCTCGTGACAAATCTCGGTCCGATGGTATCACGTTCAAACTTGACTGGATGAACTTCAATTTCGCCGCAACTCGATGGAGACCGATGGCAATTCCTATTTCGCACCCTATAGGAATTTTAATGCGGCCTGACATGGGGCAGGTATAAGGCGATACAACACGCCGTTATTTTTTTTTCTCTCTCATCACCTAGCGGCGTGTTGTATCGCCTTATACCTGCCCCATGTCAGCCCGCATTAAAATTCCTATAAGGTGCGAAATAGGAATTGCCCAGACCGATAGTCCTTTGGTAGCAATTTCCTTTCAGCCGATTCGGGTTGCAGTTATTGGGAAAAAAAATTGATAATTTTTTTTATTTTTGAAATTGGACGAATTTCCGTGCATTTCATTTCATTTGAGGTCTGAAATGTCAGACCAGCGAGCTCTACAAAAGCTTCAGGTATTGCGAGGGAAGAAGCAGCTCGGCGCACCAAAGAGCGGCGAAATAATGGTGAGGAAATTGCATTGGTGCAGAGCAATTGTTACTATCAGCTCGGCCGTTCTTTTAGGAGTTGTCTATAATGCGACTTTTTGGAGATTCTGGTGACGGAATCCGGCGGAAGAAATTGAGGTTAAATCTTGATTTGTTGCAGTTAAAATGATTTTAACTGCATATTTGGATTCAGCACCCTCGAAAACCCCTGGGACGCTTTCATTGTGCAGAAACTAGCTATCAAACTTGCGATTCCAATAAATTCCTGCCGGATTTCGATCGGAAAAACCTGCCGAAAAAGCTTTCAAAAAGTCGCGTTCTTTTATGTACATTTTGAGCCGTTTTTCGATCAATTTTGCCCGCTCTTACGACCAATCCTGTAAAGTTGAAATTTACGCACTTAATTCACATGTATAAATTTCCGTGCCGTTTGAATCATTTACGGTATGAAATCCATTTTTAGGGCCGAAGTTGGAAGAAGTATAAATTTTTAGGGTCGAAGTTGGAAGAAGGGCTGAAGGTCGAGGAATTGCTTGGACTGTTAAAAGTGGTCGAAAAAATCTTGTAGAGAGAGTGCTTAAATGGTGTTTATGATGATGGAAATGGATTAAGCACCATCAAAAACTTCTAGGACACCTAAAATTTTGAAGTTTAACAACTATAACTTGTATTTACAAAAATCTTTGCTAGATTTTTTTTAAATATGACCAGAATTTCCATAACTTTCCGGGCAACTCTTCCGCCTAGTTAAACTTCTCACAAATAGAATCACTAGACAGATAAATGCTAATAACTTTTAGGGATTCTGTCGAACTTTTTTCACCAATCACAAATTAAAAAAATTCAAATTAATATAACTAAAAAATAAATTAATGTTTTATAAATTTCACATTGTAAATTTGTTTTTAATTTTTGCTCAACTGAAAATTATTATTTCAAATTCAACGCATTTTCGAATGCATAATACCGTCCTTGGCAGGGATAATAATATCTCAATTCCGCAAATAGCTAACGATTTCGAACCTTGAATCCGGAAATAGGATTCGGCATTATTACAGCAAATACTCAACCTATCTGTATTAAAATGGCTCATTACGAAGTTATTTTTATTATTAAATTGGCTCATTATATGTAACAATTTGATTAGTAGCAGTTGTACAGAAGTCCGCACACTCATACATATAATTAACAAATGCATTTACACTTCTATATCCGCGAAGTTATTTTTATTGTTAAAATGGCATTATAGGAAACACTGATACTTATAATTAACAAATTCGTTTACCCTTCTATATCAGCGAAGTTATTTTTACCGTTAAAATGACATTATAGGAATTGGGAGTTGTTTAGTAATTAAGTTTATAAAACTTGCTAGGTTAAATCATAAATTACCTTTATCTATAAAGTTAATGTTTAAGTAAAGTTATTTTAATATTAAAAATAGACGTAATTAAAGATTTAAGAAAGTTAGAATAAATAAAATAAATATATGAAGTAAAGTGTGAAACAATTTTTTTTAAGAAAAAAACAATTAGAGAATGATATAAACATTATTGAGATAGATATATCACATCACAACAATATTGAATTAAATTTATTAAAATATAATTTAGAATAATTAAAAATAAAATAAAAATAAAAATTAATAGGTAAAACATCTTACAGATGTAGAAAATTTTGATAATTAAACATAATATTGAATATGGCTATTGAAATTGAATAATAGTTCATTTAAATTTAAATGTTATTATGAGAGGAAGTCTATATTGTTAGAGTTTTATGTGGTCAATCTCTACACAATCTATTCTCGCCACTACCACAATACTCTCATAAACCTACCACTATGCCTTTCTTGTCCTCCTCTCATAGACCATATTACTTTTAAGAGATTGAACCTTGAATCTCTTAATTTAAACAATTCCATATCACTTCCATCAACCATTAATAAGCTACCCTTTAAAAAGATATAATATTTATTTTTATTTTTAAATATAATATTATTGTATTTTTAAAACTTTATTATTAAATTATTTATTATTATTAAAATATAGAATGTTATTTTTGTTTATTTTTTTTTAATAATATCAATCAAATATATTAATATTGATATTATAAATTAAATTAAATTAAATTAATTATACAATAAAGAGATTTTAAATTCGACAATAAAAGAGATTTTAAATTGTCTTAACAAATTTAAAATAATAAAAATTAATCAATTTATTACAAAAATTTAAAATAACATAAAAACAAAATTTATTATAAAATTAAATATAAATTAATATATCGAATATATATTATTTTTTAATATAAATATTTATTTGCTAGTTTAATATAATATATGCCATTCAAACGTCCTTCCCCGCCCCTGAATGATGATTTTAATAGACAAATAGATGTTGGTTACATATGGAAAATGAGGTTTCCTAAGGTATGGGTGTATAAATGAGTATTGTTTCAGCGATTCTAAATAGATAATAATTATTTTTATTATTATAAATTAATATATCAAATATATATTAAAACAATTAATTTTTATATAGTAATTATTTATTTAAATATTGAAATATCTTTATATGTATATAGTATTATTTTTTTTAATAAAAATATATATTTATCTGTTTAATATAATATATGGCATGTTGAAAATAGCAATAAGAAATGCTAAATATAGAAGTGATAAAAATAACACTGCTATAAATAGTATTTCGGGATACCTTCCTATTTTAGTTAGTCCCTAAACTAAAATAGTGAAGTAAAACTTGAATTTGATTTTAGCAGCGGTTTGTAAATTAATTAATTAATTCATCTTGAGTTAATTATTTAAAGAAAAATAAACATGAAATCTATGTGAGGACATGCAACAGTTATTTCTTTGATTAAGGGATTTATCCATTAGTTAAAGAAATAAGAGTGAGTTGTAATTAGTTAGCTCAGTTCACTGAGTTAAGTCCAGTTAGATTAGTTCCAACAGTTGGACGAACTGATTGTGAGTTCAGTTAGTTAATGCTTGCATGCATGTAACTACTGCACTTCAGATAGCTAGATATTTTCTCATAAATAACTCATGCATGTCAGTTCTGTCAGAGACCGAGTTGAGATCAGATGGAGGGACAATGTACTATCAGTTGCAAGAATATTCTATTGTGAATATCTCTTGCATGCAGAAGGAATTTATTCCTTGGAGATTGCACAGTTACTTCTTCCAGTTTAGTGAGTGTGATGAGGCCAATTCACACATGTGACATCATTAGTCCCCAAGAAAAATTGCGCAAGGAAATAGGAGGTTTGGAGGGCTATGGATGGACACATGTGTTGTCTGTTAACTCTGTGAGCTGTATTCTTTGATTGTACTAAGAGCTGGTTGGTTTTCAAGCTAAGGCTTTGTGTAATCTGAGATAATTTCCACTTGTATGATAATACAGAGAGTGGGGTTTTAGGCTGTTGTTTTCCCCAGATTATATTTCTGTGTAATGTGTGATTGCTTCTCATTCTTAGTTATATGTGATCTTGTTTGATACTGCTCATATGTGATTAAGCTTCCACAAAGTTTATGTTAGAAGTAGATCTAGTTTTATGCTTTAGTACATTACATATATCTGTTGATCTACAGCTGAAATTTCTACATGGTATTGGAGCAAAGGTGAATCAAGCGAAGAACTGTATACAAAGAAGGGAGAAGTACGAAGTTTAGTGTTCCTAATATAGATATCGAGTTCTTATCACATCTCAGAATTCATCAATGGCAGTCAACGATTTGAGACTGGAGTATGCCCTTGATGGCAGCTCAAATTATATAGTCTGGAAGGATTGCATGGAAGCGGTATTAGAGGACAACGGGCTGAAGGAATTCATTGATCAAGAAGTCCCCAAGCCTGCAGCAACTAGTGCCCAAGAATTGGCAAAATGGAAGAAACGTGTGGCTATAGCAAGGAGAATCCTCCTGGAGGGAGTTGAATACCACATTGTCTCGAGCCTCCATGAGAAGGAGACTCTGTTTTCAATGTGGAAAACATTGAAAGATCTGTATCAGAATAGCAGCGATCAGGGGAAGCTGGCGTTGAAGGACAAGCTTTGGAAAATCAAGTGTGAAAAGGGCAACACGATCTCTACCTTCCTGAACAAGCTCACCACTTGCAGGGATGAGCTTGGAAGTGTAGGGATCATGACTGCTGATGATGACATGGTGAGTCTTGCACTCCTCGATCTTCTTAAGAGCTGACATAGCTACCAAGACTCGGTTAATGGAAGGGGAAACTCCCAGATTGGGAACAACTTTGGTCGGATTTGATGCAAGAGGAGATAAGAAGAAGCACTAGGAATGGATCTTCATCAAAACAAGATGATGAAGAAAATCTAGCTTTAGCGAGTAAAACTAGGAAAGGGAAAGGGAAGGCATCCCAATCCAAATCTTCTCATGGTGGGAAGAAGTTTGACAAATCGAAAGTGCGATGCCTTCATTGTCATGAAGTGGGCCATTATGTTACAAATTGTCCACAGAAGAAATCCAAGAAAGGATCCTCGAAGGGATCCGATGGTGAGGCACTCGCTTCACAGTTTGAGTTGGATTTCTCTGTTATTGCATGCATAGTTTCGTCCAGGGTGGGATGTGTTTGGTACCTGGACAGTGGAGCTTCATTCCACATGTCACGTGACAAGAATCTTTTCAGTACCCTAGAGGAGAAGGATCTCCTGATGCGCATCGAGATGGGCGATGATGGAAAGTACCATGTTTCAGGTGAAGGTACGGTTGTGTTTCAAAGGGAGCATGGAGCTCCTCTCACCCTCACTGATGTAAAGTATGTATCAGGTCTGAAGAAGAATCTTGTGTCCATTGCTATGCTAAAAGATAGAGGCTATGATGTAGTCTTTAGTCAAGGAAAGGTGTTCCTGAGGCATATCGGTACTGGACAGACCAAGTGAATTGGGATTCGAGTAAAGAATCTCTACAAGCTGGAGGTAGACGACTTTTCTGCACCAAGTTCCAAAGCAGAGGTGGTGCAAAGCCAAGATGTTGGCGAGCTATGGCATAGAAGACTGGGCCACTTGCATCACGGGGCCTTGAAGATCATGCAACTAATTTCTACCGGACTACCCAAGGGAAAGTTGGATCAAGTGGATACATGCAAAGGATGTACCTTGGGTAAGTATGTGAAAGCTTCCTTTCAGGATTGAGACAATAGAGCTGGAGAAATCCTGGAGCGAGTTCACTCAGATGTAAGTGGACCATTCTCTACAGCCTCCACCGCTAAACAAAGGTACTATGTTATTTTTATTGATGATTTTTCTCGTATTGTTGGATCTACTTTATGCAAAAGAAGAGTTAGACCTTCTTGAGTTTTTGTGAGTTTAAAGTCTCGACAGAGAAAGAATCTGGAAATAAAATAAGAGCCTTGCATAGCGACAATGGTGGAGAGTATGTCTCCCAACAATTTAAAGACTTCTATGCAACAAAAGGGATTAAACGGGAGCTGACAACACCCCATAACCCACAGCAGAATGGGGTGGCCGAAAGGAAGAACCGATGTTGCATGACCAAAGCCTACCACTTCATCTGTGGGCTAAGGCATGCAATACAGTAGTATACTTGTAGAATAGAAGTCCTCAGCGTATATTGGGGATGAAGACGCCTATGGTGGCATTTTCCGGGAAGCGACCAAATGTGAGTTACTTCTGAATCTTTGGATCACCAGTTTACTGCCATGTGACCAAAGATGCTCAGAAGAAGCTAGATCCTACAACTGAGATGGGGATACTTGTGGGGTACACAGATACACCCCACAATTATTGGGTGTTCCTGCCTACTAGTCAGAGGATAGTGGTATGCAGAGATGTGAAGTTCGACGAGCAGAAAGCCATGCGATTATCACTTGAGAGGGAGCTCAAGTTACATGCAGAGGAGGAACTTTTGGTTCCAAAGGAGGAGGAGCCTCAAGATGATGTAGAGCAGCCGCATGTAGAGGATCTGGGAGTGGAGACATCCACTCATGCAGAGTCTTACAGGGATGGGCGGAAATGCTCATAGGAAGCTGACAAGTTGATGCTAGATGTGTGAGAGAATGTGGGGCGGCCATCCTCTCGTCACAGACAAAAGAGATCTCCCAAGCGGTACACTAGTTACATGGCCCTAGTTGGGGAGTGTGTAGCGACCGAGCCTTCTTCTTTCGAAGAAGCTGTGTAGCAACCAGTCTAGGTTGATGTAATGGTAGAAGAGTATGACTCTATCATATGGAACATTGTGTGGGATGTTGTCCCAAGACCAGCAGACAAGTCAGTGGTGAGTTCCTGATGGCTTTACAAGGTAAAGCACGCAGTTGATGGTAGTGTTGAGAAACATAAGGCAAGGTTTGTTGCCTGTGGTTTCTCATAGGTCGAGGGGATCGAATACGATGAGATTTTTGCTCCTGTAGCAAGGTACTCATCTATCAAATCGATGTTGGCACTATTTGCTCAGATGGGTGGGAAGATCCATAAGATGGATGTGAAGACTGTGTTCCTTAACGGGAAGATTGAGGAAGAGGTGTACATTGAGCAGCCTGAAGGATTTGAGAAGTTTGATCATGAGTCGCATTTGTGCCGACTCAAGCGAGCATTGTATGGGCTGAAGCAAGCACCCCGTGCTTGGTACACTAGGATCAACAGCTATTTCATCGGGTTGGGCTTCACGAAGAGTGAAGCAGATGCGAACCTTTACCACATCATGGTAGAAGCTAAGCCATTGATTATTGTAGTTTATGTCGATGATCTGATTTTGACAGGCGATGATTAGTTGATCAAGTCTTGCAAGGAGGACCTTGCAAGAGAGTTTGAGATGAAGGACATGGGCCTCATGCACCACTTTCTTGGCATGGAAGTGTGGTAGAAGGATGGGGAAGTATTTGTGTCTCAAGGAAAGTATGCCAATGAGATACTCAAGCGCTTCCACATGGAGAAGTGCAAGCCCATGCATACTCCTCTAGCTAGTAACTGGAGCAAGGAGGATGCTACTTCAGGTGAGGTGGTAGCTGCTAGTGTTTATCGACAGCTTGTGGGTTCACTCATATATCTAGTGAACACACGACTAGATTTGTGCTTTGCGATGAACCAACTAAGTCAAGCTATGGTTCAACCAAACCAAGCTGTTTTGGAAGGCAACGAAGCATGTGTTGAGATACCGTAGAGGAATATCTCAGTATAGATTGTGGTACAGACAAATTGAGGAGTGAAGCTTCAAGGCTTCATGGATGCTAATTGGGCAGGGAGTCCATCAGACCGAAAGAGCACTTATGGAGGAATCTTCAACCTTGGTTCAACTGCAGTTTCTTGGTACAGCAGGAAACAAAGGTCAGTTGCATTTATCTCAGCAGAGGCTGAATACATGGCTGCCAGTCAGGCAGCATGCAAGGCCATTTGGATGCGGAAGATTCTAGTGGGATTGTTTGGTTAGATGATGGATACTACAGTGATATATTGCGATAATTAGAGTTGCATAAAACTCTTTGAGAATCCAGTGTTTCATGATAGGTCCAAGCACATAGATATCTGTTACCATCATCTTCGAGACTGTGTGGTGAAGAGGATCATGATGTTGCTGTATGTTTCGACCGAGGAGCAGGATGCAGATATTTTGACTAAGGCATTGTCAAAATGCAAGTTCGAGTTCCACAGAGACAGGATTGGGGTGACTGATAATCCCTTTCTTGTTGAGAGGGAGTGTTTAAAATAGCAACAAGAAATGCTAAATATAGAAGTGCTAAAAATAGCACTACCATAAATAGCATTTCGGGATACCTTCCTATTTTAGTTAGTCCTTGAACTAAAATAGTGAAGTAAAATTCGAATTTGATCTTAGCAGTTGTTTGTAAATTAATTAATTAATTCATCTTGAGTTAATTAGTTAAGGAAAAATAAACATGAAGTCTATGTGAGGACATGCAACAGTTATTCCTTTGATTAAGGGATTTATCCATTAGTTAAAGAGATAAGAGTGAGTTGTAATTAGTTAGCTCAGTTAACTGAGTTAGGTCTAGTTAGATTAGTTCCAACCATTGGATGAACTGATTATGAGTTCAGTTAGTTAATTCTTGCATGCATGTAACTACTGCATTTCATAACTGCATATTCTCTCATAAATAACTCATGCATGTTAGTTTTGTCAGAGACCCAGTTGAGATCAGATGGAGGGACAATGTACTATCAGTTGCAAGAATATTCTATTGTGAATATCTCTTGCATGCAGAAAGAATTCACACATGTGACATCATTGGTCCCTAAGAAAAATTGTGGAAGGAAATAGGAGGCTTGGAGGGCTGTGGATGGACACATGTGTTGTCTATTCAGTCTGTGAGTTCTATTCTTTGATTGTACTAAGATCTGGTTGGTTTTCAAAGCTAAGGCTTTGTGTAATCGGAGATAATTTCCACTTGTATGATGCTTTGTGTAATCGGAGATAATTTCCACTTGTATGATGCTTTGTGTAATCGGAGATAATTTCCACTTGTATGATAATACAAAGAGTGGAGTTTTAGGCTGTTTTTTTCCCTGGATTATATTTCTATTATGTGTGATTGCTTCTCATTCTCAGGTATATGCGATCTTGTTTGATACTGCTCATATGTGATTAAGCTTCCACAAAGTTTATAGTAGAAGTAGATCTAGTTTTATGCTTTAGTACATTGCATATATCAGTTGATCTATAGGTGAAATTTCTACATGGCACTCAAACTTCCTTCCCCGGGAATGATGATTCTAATAGACAAATAAATGTTGCTATGTTGGTTGTACATAGGAAATGAGATTTCTGAGGGCATGGGTGTATAAATGAGTAACCATTCAATAGATAATCATAATAATTATTTTTATTACTATTTTATAAATTATTGTTTATTTATTTATTTTTATTTATTACTATATTTATAATATATTATTAATATTAAAAAAATATTATTTTTAAAAATAATTTCTTCAATAAAAAATTAATATATTATTTTTGTCTTCTTTTTAAAAGGTTGAAACTAAAAGTTATCATTAACTATTTGAGATGAAAATAATATTCTAAAAGATTATTTTAATTGTACATTAAAGTAACCATTCAAAAGATTGAAGAATTATGGAGTGGGCTATTTTAGTAGAATTTTCTTGGTTTGGAAATACAATCAAGTGACCAAACTTACATTAGCATATGCATTTTATTTAAATTTGAAATTGGATTATATTATAATTTAAGTTGAATATTCCAAATCAAGTATTTTTAGTTGTCATGAAAGATATTGAACATCATATTTAATAGAATGATTTAATATATTAGGCATTGTATTAAAAGTTTTGTTGCCTTTTTAAGTAAAGTACTTAATAGAATAGCTAATAAGTTTGTAGGTTTAAAATATAAAACAAAATTTTCAAAATATTGTAATTTAATTTTTCCATGTTTTAATTTTTTTGGTATATATTTTAAATTAAATTTCTTTGAAATTTTACAAGATTTGTTAGAATTACGAATTTAAGTTATAAGATATGCATTATACATAATTTAAGTGTTTCAAGAATATTTATTTTAAATATTATAAATCTAACAATTTCACTAAAAATTATGAAGTGTATTGAGAAAGAGAAAAACATATAAATTTGCATTTACATTTTTATATTTCAAATGTATCTCAAAATTATGATTATTTTTGAAACACAAAATATTATATCTACTTATCAGGTAAAACATTAAATATATATATATATATATATATATATATATATATAATGAGATCAAATTTCAACTTAACTTTTATATATATATATATATATATATATATATATATATATATATATATAATTAATTAATTAATTAATTAATTAATTAAAAATAAATTGTATGTAATTTTATTTGATTTGTAAATAAATTTATTCTTTTAAACACTTAAATGGTTATTTTTTATAAAATGATCTCAATAGTTTAAGAACTTCCAAAACAATACATTCTTTTGATAAAAATAATTTAAAAAATTTGCAAATATGTCATCTCTTTGGTAATCATTGAGTTAAAAAAAATTACATTTCATATTTTAAAAATTTAAAACTAAATTAAATTTTATTTTAAAAGTTGAAAAGCAAATTAAACTTCTTTAAATATTAAATCTATAATAAACCTTACAGGTTTCAATTAAAATTCAAATCAAAGTTTCACTTATAAATCAACATTGAGAAAGCATAAAAATTAAGATATACTACTCTATAAATAAAAAAATTAACCATCCTGAAAATTTCATAAATCCTAAAAATTTCATAAATGATCAGTGGGGGCTGAAGAGATGTACCAGACTAAAATGTATTGTACCCTCTTGCCATAGCAAATAAGTGGTAGCATCACATCTTAAACGAAATTTATGCCTACATGAAATTTAAACATCCAAACATGTTAAAATAAATCTTCGAATTCCACAAACAATTAAGTAATTATTTAGGGACCTTGAATCTAAAATTAAAATGCACATATATTTAGAAATAAAATTCATGGATATCCTAATTCCACAAACAGCTACACTATTTAGAACCCTAAATCCAGAAATAAGATTCTGCATTATAACAACAAATAAGATGTTACATATATTTTAATTTTAAACTAACTCCACCTAATTGAATTCTGAAAAACATAAAATATATTAAATTTGAATTTTAAACCAACTCCACCTAATTAAATTCTGAAAAAAAAAACATAAAATATATTAAATTTGAATTTTAAACCAACTCCACCTAATTAAATTCTGAAAAACACAAAATGTGTTAAGACTTATATAATTATCTAAAAAATTAATATCATAAAACATTTCAACAGAAATACTTCAGAGAATCAAAAATTTAATATCATAAAACATTTCAACAGAAGTACCTAACAGAAACTAAAGGAGAATATTACCAGAGTAAAATTTTGATCATGTCAACTCCAACTCCAATTTCCAGTTCATAATTTTTAATGGAGGAAGCAACTCCTTTTTACTTTGAATTGAACGTTGCTTTGTTGTTTGATTATGACTGATAGTGATGAACAACTGTCTCCAATCCTCGTCACTATATCATTAATTGTACGTTACTTTGTTGTTTAGTTGTGACTGATAGTGATGGACAACCGTCTCCAATCCTCGTTATCATATCATTAATATCACAACAGTGATACTCATTATCCACTATGCATTAGGGAGTTGGCATCAATGTTAAATGCTTTCTTGTGCCATTGTAGCATGGGATTCGAAAGAGAATCAAACATTGCTAAATATGGAATCTAAATATAGTAAAATAAAAGTGAGGTTATTTGGAAAGAAACCAGAGAGTCTAGCCATCTTTTGGATGATAAAACAATTTCTTTTTCTTTAAATGGAAGAGAAATTAGTTTCGAGGTAGAACGGAGTGAATTGCAGTTGGAAATAAAATATAACTTCATACCAAAAAAACCAAAAAAAAAATATAAACAAGGGCTGTAGCAGAAGTAGTCCCTGCCGAGTCTAAGAAAAACCAAGAACCGGCTTTGGGGCTAAGAAAAACCAAGAATAATAGTCATTACTAGGATATTTTGATATATGTAAAACAATCGTTTGTTTATGGCATACTCGAATAGTGGAATGTTTCATAAGTTTAAAGGTGAATAGAAATGACTAGCAGTTTCTGGAGCTAAATTGTATCCTTATTGCAAGTCAAAGAACCACTGACTAGCTGCAAAAAGGAGGATTGAATTGAATTCCGTGAAATTAGTAACACAGTGAAGGAGGATGTTATAGTGGATCTAAATTGTATCCTTATTGCAAGTCAAAGAACCACTGACCAGCTGCCAAAAGGAGGATTGAATTGAATTCCGTGAAATTAGTAGCACAATGGAGGAGGATGTTATAGTGGATCAAGCTAGTACATTCAAGTCAGGGTAGAAATGCTTTATTTCAGACCTAGAACCATGTTTTTATCATTCCACTAGAAACAGAGAAAAATGTGCATGAACCATTTATAATGGGTTTGAACTGGGTCTGGGTAGAGCAATAGACTGATTTTACTTCTCTCCCATAAACCAAAGGCCTATTGCTATAGCTTCAGGTGGCATCAGTTAATATGGAAATATGTCATAATAAGGCCTATATTGCTATTGCTATAATTGTACAACTAATGGATGTCATAAGAGATGACCAGACTCAAAATTTATTGAATATTTTTTTCCAGAAATTTCAAAAGAGATGGATAATGAAATACTAACAGGTGTTGGAATGTCATCAACATTAATGGAAATATAGGAGGCATATTGAATAGATATAAAAGAGGAAAGATATCAAATGATATCACAGTGAATGTAAAGGACATAAAGAAAGTTCCATCAGGTTTAGAAGTATCAGTGAGGTTTGTAAATCAGCTTTCTGTTGGACTGTATTGGCACTGCAATTGTCTAGCATATTTTAGATTTCAGAGTATTTTGGTCTGGAATCGTATCAGTGAAGTTTGTAAATCAGCTTTCTGTTGGACTGTATTGGCACTGCAATTGTCTAGCATATTTAGATTTCAGAGTTTTTTGGTCTGGAATCTTTCCTCTGGAGTATTCAGATTTTCTTGGACTTTAGATTTCTGCAAATGTAACCTCTTTTGTTAAAAAAATAAATAAAATTCAAGCTGTTTTTTTCTCATTTCTCTGGGAAAAAAAATGACATAAAGAAATGAAAATAAAACATGCAAGAAAGCATACAAAAGAAATCCCATCTTTACACTTTATTCCAATCACGAACCGGGTGTAATTATAAAAAAGAATCCTCACTTTCGCAGCGAAGTCTCTCTATTCAGCTAATTAAACTACATGCCTTCTTTATCTACGTTATATGATACGCTCTGCCCGCTTCTCTGAACCCCTGATCCATTCATCCCAAGCATCGCAGTTCACGCTGGAGACAAGACCAAATCACTCTAATTAGCAAATTAATTCCCAATAACTCTTCAAATGCTCAACAACAATCCAAGAGGATATTTGAACCTGTGCAAGCCATGTGTAAACAGTAAGACAGATGCACAATAAAATCAATGAAATAAAATTTAAGGAAAAATTAAATTCAGGAAAAATATGATTGCAGGTAGGTTATGAGTACATGAACCACAATAACTAAATATAAAACCATTGAAGCAAAATTAAAGTTTAGAAAACAGGAATGAATGCAGGTTATAAAGCCATGCACCTGTGTAACTGAATATGGAACATACAGATAATGGAAACAAACAATATATGAGATATACCAATAACCTGGTATGAGTTGAATTATACTTAAACATGTAAGGCTGCCAGTGACAACTCCAAAATAGAAATTTAGTCAAATTTTGGTCAATAGGAATGCAACAATAATGCTTTCGCAAAATTCCCTCAAGATAAAGTTGCAAGTATGGACTGAAATTAACCCAAGGAACTTGTTCAACATAGAGAAATTATCCCACAATAATTGCTTCTTCAATTACAAATTACAACAAAAAGACACAGGCAGAAACACCAGCTAAATGTGAGACAAAGCTCACACAACTTCATTTTTAAAAATTTGCTCAATTACATCACACTTATATAGGAAACTCACAACTAATTCTGGCAACCAATTCCTAACCACTCACAACTAATTCTGTTCAACCAATTCACAACTAATTCTATTTCTGCATTATTCTCACATCCTCCCTTAATGGAGAAATGGATTTTCTACAATACCTAACTGACTTCTAAAAACTTCAAATTTGATTTTACCAAGGGGCTTAGTAAATATATCAGCCACATTATCCTTGGTGTTACAAAATATCAATCCAATTTCATTTGACTCAATTTTCTCACGTACAAAGTGGTACTGTAACTCAACGTGTTTTGTTCTAGCATGGTAAACTGGATTATGTGCTAATTTGATAGCACTCTGATTATCACAATTGATACATGTTGCACCACTTTGCGCTTCTTCAAGATCTGCAAGAATTCTCCGCAACCAAATAGCTTCACAGGTGGCATTGGTCAAAGCTTTGTACTCTGATTCTGTTGATGATAAAGAAACAGTTGGCTGTTTCTTACTACTCCAAGATATGACCCCTGATCCAATATGAAATGCATAGCCAGAGGTAGATCGTCTGTCATCTGGATTTCCTGCCCAATCTGAATCAGAAAAACCTGTCAGTACAACATCAGATTCATCAGTATACATAATACCAAGATTCACTGTTCCCTTTAAGTATCAGAGAACTTTCTTTGCAGCATTCCAATGATTTCCTGAAGGCTTAGCCATGAATTGACCAAGGATACTGACTGAGTATGCAATGTCTGGTCTGGTAGTGGTGAGATAGTTCAAACTTCCCACTAACTGACGATATAATGTTCCATCTGCCTCTTTCGATCCATCTTCTTTGTACAACTTTGCATTCTGTTCTAAGGGAGTTGACATAGCTTTGCAATCTGTCATATTGAACTTTTTAAGAATCTCCTTTGTATATTTGCTTTGAGTGATCAAAGTTTTACCAGGTTCTCTCCATACCTCAATTCCTAAACAGTAATGCATTTCACCCAAATCTTTCATTTCAAATTCCTGTGACAACTGAACTTTAATTTCTTCAATTAACTTGTGAGCACTGCCTGTTATAATGAGATCATCCACATACAAAGATATTAAAGCAACATTTCCTTTTTCATCTTTCTTAACATACAAGTTAGGATCATTTTTGCTTTTCACAAATCCATTCTGAAGAAAGAAGGTATCAATCTTTACATACCATGATCTTGGTGCCTGTTTCAAACCATACAATGCCTTTCTTAACCTGCAAACCAGATGCTCCTGTCCCTGTTTGACAAACCCTTCAGGTTGAACCAAATAAACTTCTTCCTTTAAATCACCATTTAGAAAAGCAGATTTGACATCCAATTGATGTATATTCCAATTATGTTTTGTGGCTAAGGCAATCAGTAATCTAATTGTATTCAACTTAGCTACTGGTGCAAAAGTGTCTTCATAATCAATTCCCTCCTTTTGAGCATATCCTTTTGCTACTAATCTTGCCTTAAATTTATCAAGGGTACCATCTCGTTAAATTTTGATTTGTACAACCATTTGCTTCCAATTGGAACCTTATTTTTAGGAAGTTCCACTAATTCCCATGTTTGATTTTTCATAAGAGAAGCATACTCATCATTCATAGCATTAATCCATGGTTCATGTTGTTTAGCTTGCTCATAATCAATTGGTTCTTCAACATTCATTATATTAGACATTAAGGCATAGTCTCTATACCTTGCAGGAAGCCGAGTCTGTCGGGACGACCTTCTTGGTGCTTCAATGCCTGTGGGTGTTCCATCCATGATTCGTCGGCTTTGAGGTGAATCACCCCCTTGTGATGACTCACTGCTGCTAGATGTGCTCGTACTGCTGCTATCATCCTGATCCTGTACCTGCACCTGGACCGGTTCCTGTTCCTGCTTAATCAAAGTATCAAGCTTGATATGTGCATCATTAGATATATGCCATGTATCATTCTTTGTATTACTTTTATCAGTCTGCTCATGAAACAATACATCACGACTTGCAAATAGTTTATGGGAACTTGGATCAAACAATTTATAGGCTTTCTGATCCGTACAATATCCAATGAAAACACACTTGATGGACTTGGCATCAAGTTTTCTTCTATTAGCCTTAGGAATATGAGCAAAAGCAGTACATCCAAAGACTTTGAAATGACTCACATCAGGTTTATAACCATGAAGAACCATTGCTTAGTGGGACATCGATTCTTCAGATAAACAACAGTGTTAATGGCTTCTGCCCAGAAACCATTAGAGACGTTCTTACCTTGCAGCATACTACGAGCAGATTCCACCAAGGTTCTATTCCATCGCTCAGCAACACCATTTTGCTGAGGGGTATGTGGCACTGTGAACTGTTGTTGAATTCCATTAGATTTACAATAGGTGTTAAATGCTTTTGATTTATATTCACCCCCTTGATCAGATCTGAGTATTTTAATGCACTTTCCTGTTTGTTTTTCAGCCATATTTCGAAACTCTTTAAAATACTCAAATATGTCACTTTTCCTTCTAATGAAATAGACCCAGGTATACCTAGATCTATCATCAATAAAAATAACAAAGTATGAAGCACCACCAAGAGACCTAGTTTGCATGGGGCCACATACATCAGTGTGAATTAATTCAAGTATATCATACTTTCGTTTCTCAGTATGAACAGGAAACTCTTCTCTATGCTGCTTACCAAGTGCACAAGCTTCACATGGTAAATGTTCACACGTTATAACAGGAAGACCTTCAACCATTGATTTCCTTTGTAACAACGATAAATCATTGTAATTTAAGTGCCCATACCTGTGATGACATAATTCTGCTGTCGATGTCTCGTTGGATGTCAATGCAACATGGCGCTTCACTGTCACATCCAATCTGTATAATCCTCCAACCCTGGTACCTGTAGAAACAACCGTGTAGTGGTCGTGAACATCTTTCACTATACACCCCAATTTACCAAATTCTACTTTTAAATGATTATCAGTGATAGTGGAAACAGATAGCAAAATCTTTTTGAGAGCAGGTACATACATTACATTATGAATCTGTCGCATTTGTCCATTAGGTAAGTACACATTTACTATGCCATAGCCGTGAACTCTAAGTGACCTGTCATCTCCTAGGTAAATGTGTGTACCATCAGATTTCTCATAATATTTATCATACCATTCTTTATTACAAGTCATGTGTGCTGATGCACCAGAATCTATAAACCAAGCATTCTCATCATCAGTTTCAGCAGACAAGGCAGCATCAGAAAGAAATAACTTAAGATTTTTAAATCCATCATTCACTGAGGTGTCTCTTTTTATGTAATTTCCATTATGCCTGCTATGTCTGTGATTTGATTCATTATTCTTTCTCCTATAGCAATCTTTAGCCAGATGTCCAGGTTTTCCACAATATTCACATTCAATGTTCCTTTTAACATAAGAATCAGGAGGTGCCATACCTTTTTGCTTTGCTTGAAAACGGCCTCTGTTCCTGTCCCATGGTCTCCCTCGGAATGGTCTTTTGCCTCTCGCAGTCAAAGCCAAATCAGAACCATTTGACTCCAGTTCAAAAGTTTTCATGCGCTCTTCTTCTTGAAGAAGAATTCCAGCCAATTCTTCAAATGTAGGAGGTGTCGGTCTAGCTGAGAGAGCTGAAATAAAGACTTTATAGTCTGGGACTAACCCCTTTAAAGCAACAGTTACCAAGTCTGTACTAGAAACCTTTTCACCAATATCACCAAGCTTATCACTGAAATCTTTAATTCGGGAAAGAAAGTTACTGATGCTTTCATTGGCATCCATTTTGATAGATAGCAGCTTTGTTTTTAAAAATAAAATACGGTTTGCATTAGTAGTCTCATACAAACCTTTGAGAGTGTCCCATGTCGCCTTTGAAGTTTCACAGTCCCGAATGTGAGGAATAATATTGTCCTTCACTGACATGCATAGTAGCACCCTTGCTTTCATTTCACGCCCCAATCTTGAGTGGCAGTAGGAGGTTGAGGCTTGGTCTCGTCACCTTTGACAATCGGCCAGACATTGTATGCCTCCAGTACTGTTATGATCTTAAATTTCCCATTGACATAATTTTCTCCATCAAGTTTTGTAGACTCATTTAAATATGAATCTGCAAGGGGATTAGCCATTTCTCCACCAATGACCAAATTCAAAAAATTGCAAGCTTCTTACACACGCTATTTCAAAAAAAACTTCAAACAAAACTTGTAACCTTGCTCCACGAAAACTGGTTAATACATAAAACGCTGCACACGATCTTAAAAATGCACCACAAAAACACCTTGAATAATATGCTGCCACTGTTTTAAAAAAACTGATAATCTGCTGCCACCGTGTTAAACAAAAAACTGTTTTCAAAACTCAGTTCAGCCGAGGACATACGAGAGCAAGAACAAGAAGTATCTTCTTGCTGTTAAGATCAAGAAAGTAAAGATCAAGAAAGTATGCAGGGCTTACGATACAGTAGTTCTGCCGATTCCGACGTCACAGGAGGTGATGACGCAGCGTGCAAGCTTCGGCGATACAGGTAATGTCACTGCGCACACTCTAATGGCAGAGTCATTCACTGCCCGTGAAGAGGAGAGAGGCGCAGACAAAAGGATGCTCCGATACCAAATTACAAATTACAACAAAAAGACACAGGAAACACCAGCAAAATGTGAGACAAAGCTCACACAACTTCATTTTTAAAAATTTGCTCAATTACATCACACTTATATAGGAAAGTCACAACTAATTCTGGCAACCAATTCCTAACCACTCACAACTAATTCTGTTCAACCAATTCACAACTAATTCTATTTCTGCATTATTCTCACATCTTCTGTTCACTTGGACAATAATGTGAGAGACTAGGCCAACTACAAACCACATGATTAGTCCCTAAGAGAGGAGCCAATGAGTTTGTCCGGAAACTGCATCTAGTAAGAACTGATGTATGGGAATCTTGGATGGAACCGTGAAATATGAGCTAAGTGAGTTGGTGGTAATGCCTTAACTTTAACTTTACTTTTGCAGAAAGACAATGTGGCCAATCAAAGGGAGCACTTAATTTTGTTGCTTGCCAATGTGCATATAAGGCAAATCTATAAAGCCTCGGCCAGACATGTCAACGATAATCCACAAAAATAATCTTGGTTTGCCATTGTATTGAAAACATTTCCATTGTAAATGAAAGTCATAATACGATACTTGAATCTCCAAATTTTTTGGTATTGTGCATTATGACAGTTGGATGACAATGCTCTCAACGACGTCATGAAAAACCTGTTCAAAAATTACAAACAGTAGTGAAAATATGAAGTCGCAAAAGTAGCCTCTAGTAATATCCTCTGATATGACCATGTTCTTACTAATATTACTATAATTGTCATTGTGTTGCATAATGAGATGATAACAGACATATTGTTGTGGCAGTAGTTTTGGGGTTCACTCTGGGAATATACTTGAAAGATTAGTTTTCTGGTTTTGTCAAATACAGGTTGCCCCCAATACCATACGATGTGCAACAACGTAAAACTATATATATGTGACTCTATCTTCTTATTTCAGGAGAAGCCGCGAATCTATGGTTTATGCCAGAATGCCTCTGTTATATTCTACTTGTGTGGACTTTCGAGATCTGTAATTCATACCATAGGATTGAATTTCATCCACACATGCAGGGAGAGGACTGATAAATTTGACGTCTTTTAGGCCCACAAAAATTTATGATTCAATTATTTTGAGAACTTAATGTAAGGTTCTCCAAGACAAAGGGTTGAAAGTGAAGTACTTAAAATACCATCTATTTGGAAAACTATTCGGCAGATTAAACAAAAAAGTTAACTGGAAACTCTTACCCCTTACCTTCCCCTCATAGGGTCGCCGAAGCTGGTTGATGGACCTGACCGACTAACGTCAGTCATGGACCTATAGTTTGACTATTTTTTTTCATTTAGTACACCAAGCGGTAGGGCGACGAAGAACCAGGGAGACATGCGTCTAGGTAAGATGTGGTTTGATCTACCCAGGTTGGGGTTCACTCGGTGTACTATTAACAAATAACTATAATTACCATATATCAAATTACTGCCACCTAGTATAGCAAAATGCCCAACCACTCCACTAGATAGGTTATTTGGTTATTTCATCTACGATTTAATTATCGACCACCCTGACAGGATTAAGTACCATATACAAAAAAATTACCCATCTCTAATGGCATAAATTAGTAGCATGCAAAGTTTCCAATAATAGACAATCTGCTAAGTGGCTGAAATCCTGGAGAAATTTCTGGGGAGGATTTCTATTGGATTTCTCCTGAATTTAATTATGTTAATTGGTACTCATTGCCAAACGACAATCCTCAAAACCACTTGTTCGATTGAAAATGAACCCATTCTTATGGATATCTTAGAGACGCGCTGATTTACAAATATTGCCAGCCATTACAGTGCTCAGAAAACTACATTGAAGAGAACAAGAACAATTTCTGACCTCTGTGATGATGGTTGTGAGATGCCACAAGCAGAACAGCTTCTGGAACCTGGCTCAAATGCATTTCACTATATGAATATGTTCAAGGCAAATTGAAAAGTTTATGTGGCAGCAAAGATAGTTTTCCCTTAGTAGAGACATCGATAGCAAAACGGAATTCTCTAATCATCTTTGGATGTTGTCCGGAACGCTGAGTTTCGTTGCTCCAATACCCAATAACATGGTAGCTTTTACCCACTAGAATCGCCAGAATCTTCGTTGCTCCAATACCCAATAACATGGTCGATTTTACCCACCAGAATCGCCAAAACCGCTATCTCATAAGTGGAACCCATAATTTCTCCATCCTGCAAGTGAACTACCCCACTTAAACCCCAAAAATTTCTCCACAAGCTTCTGCAATAACTGTGGTCCTTCCTGAAACACCTTAATATTTTGGAATGAAGAGTAAAATGTCTCCACAAGCTTCTTTTGGAATGAAGAGTGGATGAACAATCTGTCTCCAATGGAATGGAGAATGGAGAATGGAGAGGGGCAAGAGGGCGAAGAGGGGGCAGGAGGGCGGTGGAATGAAGTGATATGAAAGGAGGGTGGTGGAATGGAGTGATCTGGAATGAAGAGAGATGGCGACAACTGTAAACCCAACGGTGACAAGTGTAAGTTGGATAAGTTTGAAAATCTTTGCATAAAATAACTTGCCCGATGCATAAAATCATTTGCTCCACCTTTGTTTTGAAAACCTTTGGATAAAATAACTTACGCTCACTAAAATCAAGAGACGCTTGAAAAACTTTACATAAAATAACTTGCCCGATGCGTAAAATCACTTGCTCCGTCTTTGTTATGAAAACCTTAGGATAAAATAACTTACTCTCGCTAAAATCACATCTGGGCAAGAGAGATTGCAATGCATAAAATAACTTGCCCCATGCATAAAATCACTTGCTCCGTCTTTGTTATGAAAACCTTGGGGTAAAATAACTTACTTTCGCTAAAATTACATCCGGGCAAGAGAGATTGCAATGCATGGGCTGCATGCAGCGGGTAGTCACTGCCGGTAGTTTGTTCCAATTGCAAAGTTAAACTAGTCAAGAAGTGAGCAGGCCGAATTTATATGGGAAACAACATGGTTTTGTGTGTATATATAGTATTTTTCTTTTATTGTTCTGTGTGAATAGTGGGAAACTCCACAGTATATTGTTAAGATGACAATAATCTTCCAATATGGTTTTGTGTGTATATATGGAGTATTTTTCTTTTATTGTTTTGTGTTAATGGTGGGAAACTCCATAGTATATATTGTTATGATGACAACAATTCTTCCTGTAACATCATGAATTCTACTAGAAATCCACACTTGAATGTAAGTAATGGACAAAGCAAATAACAATTCTGTTAGTAACATAATGGACAACAATTTGCAAATAACATAATGGACAATAATATAATAAATATACAATTAAGATAATATTGATTTGTTTTGGCATGTGAACAATTGTTCAATAGCACTATTAACTCTCATCTAACAAGGGCACTTTAATATGTCGTGGTGGCATAGCAAGGGCATGTATCCTCGTTTCTAGATGTACAGGGAGGAACACAATTGCACATCTTCTTTCACAAGCTGCACTGCAATCTGCATAAGAGACCAAAACAAGCAAGAACAACAGGTAATGGTAAAGGAAAGTTAAACTAACGAACGCATGATGCCCAGCAACAAAGAAAAAATGCTACGGTACCAACAACAATGATTCACAGAAGACAACAAATAAGAACAACAATCATGACTGGGAGCGCATATCTATGCCCGTCTGATCATTTAAAATGTACCATTACTAACCTGTGCTATTTAAGCTCCAATCTCAGCACCCTTAGCATATATTTGTTCCATCATTCAATGAAATATACAAAATCAAGAATATGTATATATTATTTGATTATAGGAGAATATATTATATGTATATTCTTCTCTGTATGTAGTGCAATGTAGAGGATGTGCTCAATTTATAGGGAGGAGAAACAATCAACGATAACTCCTTACTTCTTGTATACAACTAATGATTCCTAGACTAATAATAATGAATTCCCTAGAGTCCAGTCAAACTGAATACAGATTGCGTGTTAATCCATACCTGGTTTCTAATCAACGTGGGCATGTTAATACAGAATGCTCTGCATTTTAAAACGTTCAAAGTGTGTTTAACTATGATTCAAATTTCCACGTCCAAATTGTTTTGAAAATATAAGCCACGCGTTCAGTGAAAAATATAAAAACAAACCAGGCGTTCAGTGAAAAATATAAAAACAAACCACGCGTCCATTTAGTGAGCTACCAGAGACTCCTGTCAAAGATTGAATATATTGTACATGACTAGGGTATGCCCACTCTTGCCACGGTGTGCTTTCTTACTTTACCCCATGTGAAGATTTGTTTGACATAAAGTTCATGGATTTTTTTACCACTGAGCTTGTATTTATGGTAAGACTATGTATGGTTCTGAGCAAAATTAAGCCCTACGGATTTTTATAATTTTAGCTTGATTTGTACCCAATTACGCTGATCTCTTAGCGTATTAAGATGTTGATCCTTTTCCATGATTTCGATGGAGTTCTCGCTTTCTCTTTGCTCGGCTTTCATCCACAATTCCAGTATCTTTGTGTTGTAGAGTTTCTGGCCATTTGGTTCCATCTTCTGGAAAGGGACAATCCCATGAAGGTCTGAGTCATCATTGCAGTCGAAAACATTGAAGGAAAGCATATGACCATTGCACAACCTTACTATATCATCATCCTGTAACAGATTCATGGAGGTAAGAGCACTTAATTCATGGAGGTAAGAGTCCTGGGGATATCCAACATTATCACAGATGCTTAAGGCACTTTTTCTAAAGTTTCCATGATGGTCCATGTCCATGAAGGCCATTGTTGCAGTGGAAATCAGTGAAGGCTAAATGCCCCTTTTGAGCATTTTCAAGATTTGGAAAAATTTGATTCAATTTAGCAGTTTATCTCATGCATCAAACATGATAAATTTGAAACTTGATTAACCAAAGACAACACATGATTAACCAAAGACAACATGAAGTTGCAGAGTAATGATTCAACCAATAAGAGCAATTGTTATAATCTTCCAGCATTCAAGGAGTTCAAGACGTTCAAGGTGACTCTGATTCCTGTACTAATTTACTGATTTATGTACTCAATGCTGAAGGTAAAATGCATTACACTTTAATAAAAATATTGTTATATTTCCAAATTCCATTCAGATAGTTATGAATTTAGATTCTTTTGATACCCAAGGTCAAATTCCATCTGGATAATTCTGAATTTCAATTATTTTTTGATACCCAAAGTCACACAATTTTCTATATGTTATAGATGCACAAATCCAAGCAATATTGGGTTTCAGCTATGACAAGGAAGCATTACCCAAGAAACCAAATCAAGAATTGGTTCTGGTTTCAAATCGGCCACATTACCCAAGAGACAAAATCAAGAGTTAGTTCTGGTTTCAAATCGGCCATATCTGGGGCTAGAAAGTTAAACCGGACAAAATCAAGATTTAGTTCTGGTTTCAAATCGGCCATATCTGGGGCTAGAAAGTTAAACCGGCCATATCTGGGATGGCCTAGAAAGTTGAACCGGTGCCCTAAGCTTGCAAGAGTTGGTTCTAGTTTCAAATCGGCCATATCTGGGGCTAGAGAGTTGAACCGGCCATATCTGGGGCTAGAAAGTTGAACCGGTGCCCTAAGCTTGCAGGTAAAGATTTTATGCATTTTAGTTGAGGAATTTTCTATATACAATGTTCCAAGCTTTACATCACCTAGATTAATATAGCTGATTAATATGTCTGCACCCATTTTTTCCTTTCTCAGCTTGTGTCTGGCCATAGTAGTTTGGGCATTTGAGTCCAACATAACAGAAAGCTTGAAAAACTAAACTAAAACTCTGATAAAAATAAAGAGCTAGAAAAAGTAAAATCATGAGAATAACTATGATAAAAAACAAGAGCTAGGAAAAATAAACGAGCTAGGAAAAGTAAAATCATGAGAATAGGCTTCCAGTTACTTATGTCCATTAAAGTTAGGAAAATTAAAACCATGATAAGGCCAGGAAAACAAAAATCATGAACATACCTTCTGTTTCTTAATGTTTGTAGATAGACTATTGTCACAAAATTGAATCATGGGTTTGCTTTCAGCAAGCACCAGTTATTTTCCTAAAAGCAAAAAATAAACCACCCATTGATTTATCCTTCTTCCGCTTATTCTCACCCATTGATTTATCCTTCCTCTACTTATTCTCTCCCTCACAAACAAAAATTATCATGAAGCACCTTACAGATGACCCTGCACAAACACAAATTATCATGAAGCACCTTACAGATTAATAGAAATTCAGGAAAAAAATTACTAGCGAGGAAGAAATCTTCAATGCAGTGGGGTGAGACAAGGAGCTAGGTGTTGAGGCTACCTGCTACACCTGACAGCTCTATCTCTGCGTGGCTACACAGCTAAGTGGCAGTGCATGTAAAAATCACTGCTGCCCAAACTTTGGATATAAAATGAAGTGCAACATAATTTTTTTTTGGATATAAACAAATTTTGTAATTAAAATGCAGGGTACTGGAAAACTTTATATATAAAAAAATTGTGAGAATATTTCCGTATCAGGCCTGTGAAGTCTGTAATAAGAGTAAGAATATTTTTGAAAGAAAAATTTTGGTTAAAATTTCCGTGAATGACATTGCTAGTGTTAAACTTTGGTTAAAATGTGAATAAGCGGAAAAAAATTGATCAAAAGATGAATTAATGAAGGGTCAACCATCAATCGATAGCTATAGCCCTGCTCAAGGCAGGGACTAATAACTTGCCCGATGCATAAAATCACTTGCTCCTTCTTTGTTATGAAAACCTTAGGATAAAATAACTTACTCTCGCTGAAGGCAGGGACTAATAACTTGATAAAATCACTTGCTCAGTCTTTGTTATGAAAACCTTAAAATAAAATAACTTACTCTTGCTAAAATCACATCAGGGCAAGAGAGATTGCAATAAGAGGGTAAATTCTAAAGTTTAGCTGAATTTTTTTTTGCAGTCAAATTACGGACAATAGACTTTGTTTAAGGACTGAAAATTTACCGTCAACTGAAGAATTAATAGCAAGTCAACACTGTAGCGAACGCTCTAATCCCTGGGCTGCCGTAGGCAGAGACTAATAATATTCATGTCTTTAGGGTACGGCGAAAATGAAGTTTAAAAACATAAACCAAAAATTCTTGTTACAGAACAAAATCGTTAGTGGCTCAAAATATTCATGTCCTTAGGTTCCGCCGAAAATGAAATGTAAAAACATTAACCAATAATTCGTATAGCATAATCGTAAGTGGCTCTCTCATAGATCTTATAGAATGTATTCGTCTCCAAGTTTTAGTGGCCGTAAAGTTATAAAGGCATGTTCATTGCCACAAGACTAATTTAAAAGATCTTTTGGAATTCATGTAAACTATGAGTATGATGCGAATTTAAAGATAATTGGTATAGATTTATTTATAAATTTAATATGAGTTGAGAAAGATTAATTTTTTTTATTTCTAAATTTTTTTAGACTGCAAAATATAATGTATTATTTTTATTATCTAAATTATATATTTAAATGCTAAATAGATTATATATAAGATTAAATAAAAAATTTAATCATAAAAAATTATTATTTTTATATATATGAAATTGATATCGGCATTAAAAGTATGGTATTTAAACATCTAATTCACACATTTTTTAATATTTAATTACTTTACAATATATTCATTTTGAAAATTATAGCTGACATTATTTTTCTATTTATAACTTAATATTTTATTTTTATTTTTATTTTAAAGGGTGGATGGATGGACAAACTTACACATCCCCTCATAGTGCGTTGTAGAATGAGTCTCTCGCCTCAATAATAAGAAAAAAAATATTAATATGAATATAAGCTAAAAAAAATGTAAACTCAAATATAATAATAATAAAACAATATTAATATGAACATAAGTTTAATATATATATATATATATATATATATATATATATATATATATATATAAAAGTTAAAAGTAAAATATAATGGTTAAAAGAATAATGAATATTAATAAAAGTTTTAGTTTTTGGTTAATTTTCAGGAATATTATTTCGGTGAATCTTGTTTTAAATTTTTTGGAATTGTTAGAACCACAAATTTGAACTAGGTAGTATGTATAATCCAAGTATTTTAGGAGTTTTTGAGGGTATTGAATTCATTTATGTATTTAAAAGACATTTTAAATAATGAAAAATTACAATATCACTCAAGTTGTATAGTGTAATTCCAAAAAAAAATCAAAACATAGAAATATTAACAATACCTTAATAAAAAGTAACAAATTTAAATAACGAATTTAAATAATATAAATTAATTTATCATTATATAAATATAATTTAAAATATATATAAAATAAAGGGAAGAAAGTTCTATAAATATCTAGAATATAAAGGAAATAATGGCCATAAATCGAACCTTGCATCACATCCTTCCCCTCCTTTAGCAATACAGTGGCAGGACGAGCTACTAGGAATCCATCTTAAAGACCCAATCCCAAATTTGGAAGGAATAACGTGCAACCTACTCAACATCCAAAGCAAAAATAGAGGAAGGAAAAAATGAAACAATGCAGGAAAATCAATAAGCAAGCAACTTAGGGAATGCAAGCACATGACTCCCACAAATAGAAAAAACTCCATTGCATGAAATAATTCTAGACAAAGTGGGATAAAAGATACAAAAACTTAAATATCATGCGTTAATATGCAAATTTGTGGGTATTTGGCTTTCATAGAGAATACTCATAGGGTGGATTAGAAAAAACAACCAGTGAACATGAGACATTGAACTCAAGTGGGGTTAAAAGGGTTTCTTTATATGTAATATTTTTTTTTCTTGATATGGTCAAAATGGATGGAATCCGCCCATGGTATTTGCCATCATTTTTTGAGGGATAACAACAAAAAAAAGGTTTCTAGAGAGTCCATCGAGCCTATAAAAGGGAATATGAGCTAGACATTTGGGCATCTAGAGTTCTCTATCTATTTTGTCTTTGTTGAGAACTTGGCGAGGTCAATTCTAATTTGATCCCAGAATGAAAATGTTGCAAAGACCTTTGTTTGGTGGATCCATTCAGGGTCCACAATTGTGCTTCAGAGTACAGTTGGTCGAGTCAGTTGATGAGCAACCTTGCATGCCATTGGCAAGGATTTCTATGTATTATTTGTAGTTGTTAATTAAATAAAGTGGCTGCGTTTTTCAAATCCCTTGTGTGTTCTTGTTCTTGTTGAAAGTTTACTTTAATCATAACACTAAAGTGTGTTAGAACTGTTTAAATTTTTTGACATTGGGATCTTACAATGGTATCAGAGTTGTGCATCCTGCCAGCCTTAGGGTTTCATGCACGAAACTTCGGTGGGATTTATTTTCACCCTAGTGTTGATGGTGTTGGACCCACCAACATGTCAGGGGATCTCCCTGGTAAGAAGCCCCAACTAGACCTCAGACTGTTTGGAGTAGGAGTGATCTGAACTTAAACAAGGACGCAACAACTTACACATGTAATCATAAATACAGAGATGTAGTAGAAAAACACTTCATTTCATTAATAGAAAAATACTAAACTATGCTTACAATCAGAATGGAAATAAGATAGCTCGGGCGATGGTAGCTTATTTCTGAGAAGAGATGTGGCGGATACATTCCTCTCAACCATTTTACAGTGAGGCTCAAAGGCTTATTTATTATTGAAAAACAATGAAAAATCGTAAACATCCAAAAACCTAACCCTAGGAGATGAAGTGCCAAAACTGTGGGGCCCATTTGGTAAATTGATACATCAACTTCCCAGGGTCATAACTTTGGAATACTATCTTCGTTTGGCTATCATAATACCTTGTTTTGAAGATCTCAAAGAGAAGGTCAAAAACAAACTCGCAAGCCAATTTGGGGTTGTTTCGATCTCCCCGTTTTCTGTAGAAACACCGTTTAGGGCCTCAAAAGGGCTCCGGAAGTTTAGGACCCGAAAAACTACCAAAAATAGTAAATTGTGCTACAATAAACGAAACCGAAAAACTGAAAGAGACAGTGTTAGGGGTTTAAGTGGAATAGGTGGGTGGCCACCAATATCCACCTCGATCATTCCTCCCCCCTAGGAAGCAATGGTCCCCATTGCGTTGAGTGCCTTCATGAGATGGGGAAACTTCTACTAAACTTGGTCCTTGATGAGCCACTTGCCTTGGTGAAGGAGTTGGCCAGCTTTGCCAACCCGATATAGTTGGATCTTTTGCTGGAAAGTGTTATTGATTTGTGTGTCCATGATCTGATTGGTGGTGGCATGTTCCATGCAGTCTGGATTTAGCTTTGTTGGTGTGAGTTGTTTTGCAATGTCGGATGTGTCCAGCAATGGTGGAAAGTATGGCCGAAGGCGGTATACATTGTACATTGGGTGCAGACCAAGGAACCATGGAATGCTAAGCTCGAATGCATTGTCCCCTATAACTTTGGTCATGGTGTATGACCCATATCAGAGTGTGTGCAGCTTGCAGTGGGGTCCAACAAGGTGCTCCTTCTGTACATGTAGCCAAACTTTGTTGCCCACCTGGAAATTATGTGGCACCCAATGCTGATCATGGCGCTGCTTGTACTTAGCATTGGCTCTGTCCAATATATCATGGACCTACTAGCGGATGTATTGAATATGCTCAATGAAGTTGTTAGCCCTGTCAGCTTTGGACTGGACATGAGCCGAATCTGCCTGAGTAGTTGCAAATGGTATGGCCACATCAATGGGACATAAAGGCTGAAATTCAAGCCCTGCCTAAAAGGGGTTGTGGCTCGTTGAGTTGTGGAGATCTTTGTTGTAGTTGTGCTGGACATAGGGGAGGCTTTCATCCCATGTGCGTGGATGCTTCGAGTTGTACATGCATAGAATGTGTACAATAATCCTGTTGACAACCTCAATCCGGACATCAGTTTAGGGATGGAAAGTCATGGACTTAATAAGTTTTGTATCCATAATCGACCAGAGACTTGACCAAAGTGCTCTCAGGAATTTGTTGTCCCAATCTTAGACAATGGATTGTGGGATTCCAAAGTGTATCCATACATGCCCAAAGGAGATCTTAGCAATTGCCTATGTTGTGATACTCTTCTTGCAAGCTTCCATGATGGCCATCTTAGAGAATCTATCGACGACCATGAAAATGCAATCGTTGTCGTGCTTAGTAGAAGGAAGGCCCGACATGTAATCCATGGAGACAGATTCCCAAGGCCGACTAGGAGTAATTAGAGGAGTATACAAGCCTTGCTTCTTGATGGTTGGTCTGGAAATGGCGTAGGCAGTGTGGGATCTAATGTACTTCCCAACATCCTGATGAAGTTTCAGCCAAAAAATTACTTCTCCAATATGCCATTGTTTTCTCTACTCTGAAATGTCCAGCAACCTAACTGTAGTGTGCCTCCCAAATCATCTTGACACACTCACTTGAAGGAACATTGATGTGTCCCAGGTGGCATAAAAGTGCATCCTGGAGGTGAAAATTTGGAACTTTCTTCCCTTCTAGGAGTGTCTGGTATGTGCTGTGGAATTCTGGATCGCTCTTGTAAAGATGTGGCCACCTCGATGTCTCGTGCCCATAGGAGTTGAGAATAGTGATCAACGCCATGACCGGTGGTCGGCTGAGGAAATCAACGACATTATTGGTGCTGCCCTTCTTATGCTTAATGTTCAAATGGAACTGTTGCAGGTAGGTGGATCATTTCTGATGGCGATCATTCTGCAACTTCCCTTATGTCTATATGAACTGTAGAGATCGGTGGTCTGTGTGGATGACCGTTTCCTTCCCCAGAATGTAATGCTTTCATTAATGGCAGGCTTACGCAATGGAATACATTTCTTTGTCATAAGTGGGGTACTTTCAGACTGTGTCTGAAAGTGTCTCACTGTGGTAAGCCACTGGATGCAATGCCTTGACTGCATAGCGTGTAGAGGTAAGTAGGATATCTTTGTCGGAAGCAAGTGTGTGACCTTGCAGTGAGTCAGGAGAGATGCATGGGGAGGTTCTGACACACAAAGGGGGAAAATAAAGTGTGCCCCTTAGAAGCCTGTAACTGTACGCAGCCTGAAAGGAACACACGAGTTGAATGGCATCACAAGCTGGAAAGCAGAATAGTCAACCATCCAAAGTGATGGGTTAAACCAACAACACGACTTTAACAAGATTCATACAATCGCATACGAAATAGTTCATACACAAATGCATAAGTTAAACAACATACATTTCTAAAGTAACCAAAATAATCGAACTACAATAACAACATATGCATGAAGACATGTTGGCTTTTTTATATTATATAAAGTGAAAGTTCCATCCATACATACAACCATGATAGTCACTAGCCCCAATAGTGGGACGTTACAGTCAACACTGCCTACTCCTCCAAAGAGATGTATTCACTCTGCACTGTGGAGAAGCCACGACTCGTCACAATACTCTCCAAGCCCTCTTTAAGAAATGCCTAGCAAAATCTTGGCTCCCAAAAGCTTGTTCTATGAGTTATGAGGTTCTATTTATAGAAAAGGGTGGGGTGACCCTTGACATTCCCCTTTGTGACTCTTGGACTACCCTCATGACTCTTCAACTTCATTACATAACCTTTTACATTACATATGATTGTTTGCATTCCACTAATGACACTTGGAATTTCACTTTACATCATGTTTACAATAATAATACATTTTCCACATATACCCATGTGGGACAAAAATAGGATTGAGTCAGTCAGACAACACAACACAACAGTAAGACTCGAACAGTTGTAGAAATACCAACTCATCAACATCCTCTCCATGATCCTTGGTGACGAACTGATGCCGTGCTTGATAGTGTGCAATGGTGTCCGCACACTCTTTGATGATGTCTTCCTGGAAATGAACTCTTGCCTCCATTGCTTCTGGGTACACCAATTTGGAACCTTTGTCCAACTTGTCCTGTAACATGTGCAAATTAGTACTGATCAAGGCCAGACCGACAATGTACATCCGCATGTTATCTGCACTGACTTGCAAGTTTGCGCCGGTGGCCATAAGCATCAATTGATCAAAGTACGCATCAAGCTCTAGTTTGACTTGGTTCTTCTCTTTGGCCTCGGTGAGCATACCAATCGATGGGGTGCCATAATTTCTCACCACAACATCCAAACTCCTGAACAATCATGTGTATGAAGCCTCAACATTGGTGATGAGTGGCGAACATTCTTCATAGTTCTAAATCAAACTTCAGATGTGTGCTTTGTCCAACTCTACATGCGGCTTCATCATCTTGTGCAAGTGCAGCGGGGCTCCCTTGTATCTCATTGTCCATGTCTGTACATGATCAACATTGACATGTATGTTTGTGAGTGTTCGCAATATCTCAGCGCAACATTGTTGATGTCCATGTAGATGGACAACTGCCTTGTGTTAGCACTTTGTAATTTTTCGAGGTTGCGAAAGAGAACCATGGAGGTAACCACAAAAACACTTTGGAGCTTAGGATCTAACCTTCCTAAACTCAGAGAGGGATCTCTCTATCAGATTTAACTTTGTTGTATTTAGATATTAGGCTAGTTATGAGAGTTTGGAGTTTGATTTTAAAATTGATTTGGTTGATTAAGTGCCTAAAATTTCCATTGGTTTATGGAGTCTACAACTTAATAGGGATCTGTCTCAGATTTTGAAGGAGTTTCATAGGGCAAGGTAGCTAAACTAACTGGATCTTTTAGATTTCAATGAAATGAAATAGAAGAAAAGATATAGGTTCAATTGAAGTTAAAGAGTAGTTAAAATTTCTTTAACGTGATATCAGAAGAAAACATTTAAATTATCCACAACTAGAATCAAAGTGTATTTTTCAAAAAATTATGTTCATCAACTTTCTGTAAAATTATTCATACTGAAGAAAACATAAGCACGAAAACAAAGAAATAAGCACATAAACAGTGAGAGAAGCACTTCACCAAATAGTCCAACACATGAATCCTATGAAGAATGTCCTTTTTATTACTGATCAACCCATCAAATGAAAAAGTACAATAGCATTGTGGAATGCAAAAATCAACCCTTGATACTTCAAAAAGAGAAGTATTTATAAAGTATTTACAAAATATCCTATCAAAACTGACTAGGATGTATTTTAGGAATTCCTAAACCAAATCTATCTAACTATTACAATAATTTAGGAAAATTGAAATTGTTTGAAGTGCTGGCACTAGATTTGTGGAACTACTGAATATCTAGCCCTTCGAATCCTGTTGTGTTGTTGATGCTGAGTTGTATAATTGAGTTATCTTCTTACTCTAGTAACTCACATAATTGATCCCAATGTTGTTCACTGGGGATAGATGTCTTGAGTAACTTCCTGTAGACCTCATCCACTTCAGTGTATTTGGAAAAAGTTGGTTTGGAAATAAAGATATGCTTGATTTCATACTGGATGTCCAAATCATATGCCAATGCTTCTAAAAATGCTTTTCCTATCATGCTGACTCTCACTCCTACAAATTTAGAACCGTCTTTAGCCTTGGTTAGCAGTTTCTTACTATAATTTGACCATGTACTGAGCTTGTCATTTATCACTAATAAACTAGGAAGTCCTTTTTTGTAGAGGGCTTCTAGCTTGTTGAAGAACCTTTGTACACCAATGTCCAGAACTTGACACTTTTCTTCTAGATACCACAAAATGAATGTTATCTGCTTGGATTATTTGCCTAATGTATTCCAAGGCAAATATCCTCATGGGAAGATATTTGGGCAGTTTATAGGGTGGCAGCTCAGAGCCATAAACCCTGATCTCTGTATAGTTTTGGTATAAATACCAATCTCCTATCTTCACCTACTCACTGAGATGTAGCACCTTTTGAATATCTTCATTGATCCTGGGAATTTGTTGGCCACTCAACAAACAAGTTGTTGGATATATGAATTGATCTATAATATTTGTGAACATGTACTCCTGTGATTGTTTATGATAATTGAGGTCCAAAAGATTATGGACTGAGGTTCTCCTTGCTGATTGAGTTTCTAAACAGCAAAAGGAAACATGTCTGTTTGGAAGAAAATAAACATATGCATAAGAATGGAAGAATATCTGAACATTCCTTTAGTTAGAAACTGAAGGAATTGTTCATGCATTACATCTGCAAGAAAGTGACCATAGTAAAAAATGAATGACAGTCCTTCTTCTGTGGAAAGGGTGGACAGAAATCCTAAAATAGGCCCATCTACCCATTCGTCTGAGAAGTACCCAAGTAAGCAAGACAAGACATAGATGATCTGTTTGGTTCTTTGGGGGAAAATAGAAGAGGAATAAGGGGGGTTTTTCTTAGGAAATTGAGAATCTTCTGGTAGGAAGACTTAAAAAATCTTAACACTCTAGGGGAAAGTGAGCTTTTGGTAAATTTCTTTAAGGGCATAAATTGAAAAGAGAGTCAGGGATTCACTATGTGGGATCTGCAACATCTGGTTTATATTCTTAGGGGTAATGGTGAAAAGGATTTTACCATTAGGGGAGATGATGGCTCTTTTGCTTGAGAGATAAGAAGCATGGCATTTCAGGAAGAATTCAGGGAAATAAGAGGATTGGGGAAAAACAAACAAGGGTAGTATATTGCGAGAGCCCAATTTCATTTGATTGGTCTAGATAGGTGTCTCGAAACCAACAATGTAATTCAAAGAGGTCGAATTCACACTGTGTTTCGGCGATTTTATAGTCTCTATCGGCTAAGGGAATGTGGTATAAATCCACAAAGGGAGAAAGCATCATGTTTATCACAGTGACATCGGTTTTGGTTTTGGGGGCCATCGTGATAACAGGGTGGAATCAGAGAGGATGATAGTGTTGATTTCATAGGAAAAAGAACTTGCAGATAATTTATTTTGTCAGCAATGGATGGGTGACAAGGGAAAATAGGGATCAAATTGATAGCACTGTGAGAGTATGGAGTGAGGAAAGAGTGTGATCGAGGGCGAGAGTGAAGATTTATAGGTTCGTAGTGGAGTAGGACCGTTTGGCTAAACGATTGTTTGGGAGGAGCATTTACTTAGTAATGAGAAATTGCGATGGGAGGAAGTGGCAATGGAAAGGTGTAACAGTGGATTGATGTGGCACCAAGTGATAGGCAGAAGGAGGCGCGGGACCATTGGCCAGAAAAGGAGAGAGAGCTAAGTGCTTTTCAGAGGGGGGTGTGAGTGGTTTGTTGTAAGTGAGGGGAGGGTGCGAAAAGATGAGGGAGGGACACATAGCGGTGGGGCCCGATAGGGAAACTACCTGTTTGGACCCCAGCCCCCCCACCCCCAAATTGGTAAAGGGAAACATGGTAGGGGGGGCCAAAAAGGCCTGGGAGCCATCCGATGGAAAGTGGATCGCAATCAGGAGCGAGGAAAAGTGTATGATTTAAGCGCCAACGACAAAATGTCCCATCACGCATATATATTTTACAATAAGGTCCAAACTTTTGCCATATAATATTACATATAACACTCTTTTAAGATAAATTCAATTTTCCCCTAAGCTAACCTAACTAACAGCAACTAGGGTGCATTTAGGAGTGCAAACCCTCATTTATTTTGCCATTTAAAGGAATAAACACCTATTCAAAACTAATCTAACAATTACATTAATCTTGATTACACAGTTGGATTAATTTATTCTCCTCATCTACCTAATCTAATCTTAGCCAAGATTCTACTGTTTGGCTAATTTATTCATTCTAATCTAATTGACACAAATTGAAAATTGCTTGAACATGATTAAACAATATGTTTCAAAGAAGAAAAAGTATTGTGACATATTGGACAAGCTACACACAATTTCATGAATTTATTCTTCAAAAATTATTGTACTATCAGTGGCACTTCAACTGGCATCACTTTCACATTTTTTCTTTTCTGTGGGGTTCTTTTATCATTTCTTTTTCTAATTTTTTTATATATATACCCTCTTTTCATTTTTTATTTTTATTTATATATATTTTTGGAAATCATTTGCAATATGCAATATTATTTACAATTAGAAATAATGAAAGGAATCATTCAATCATCATTTGATCCTATGAATCATAGGACCCTAACAGTGGCTCCAGCTGGGGATGGCACTATCCTTGTGAGGTGTCAAGAACAGTAGACTAGTAGCCTTGAATCCTTGTCTTCAGTGTTTTACTGCATCTGATTTTTTTGTAGTTGTTGTATTTATGGTGGCAAAATGACTAAAATCTCAGGGCCTTCTCCATGGGCTTCAACTTTCAGACATAAGCTACCCCAATCATAATAGTACAAAGGAAATGGTATCTACAATGAGTGTGATGAAAACTACTTACTCCTGAGAAACATAATGTTTCAACATCCTGCCATTGACAGGTCCTCTAGGTAGCTCTGTTTCATCATTGTCCTTTAGAAAAAATGCATTATTTCCATTGTAAGCATGGATTATGTAAGGTCCCATCCACAAATTATCAAACTTACTATGCTTGCCTTTCTATTCTTTTCTGGAATCTGATTTCAAAACATGGTTACCTATCTGAAAATCACGGCCTTAGTTCTTGTGTCATATATCTTCTTAATACTTCCCTGGATCAACTGAGTTTTGTTGTGAACTTCCTCTCTTGATTGTTGCAGGTGAATTTTTTGATTTATTCTTCTTTGTAGATCATTTGGTTCAACCTCCAATTCTTGCAGCATTTTCAAAACAGTAATTCCCAATGAAGTTGGAAAAACAACATCCATCCCATAAACTAATTGGTATGGAGACATGCCAATTGACTTCTTAGTTGTAATTCTATCTGCCCATAATGCATTTTCAAGCTTATTATGCCATGATTTCTTGTTATGCTGCAAATTTTTTTTGATAATAATTAACCAGACTTTTATTGGAAGATTCTGCCAGTCCATTTCCTTGAGGGTAATAGGTTGTAGAATGTCCCAAAGTTATTTGATATTTGTTGCAAAATTCCACCATCCCCTTTGATCTGAATGTTGTAGCATTATCTATAATGATTTTCCTAGGGCATCCAAATCTTGAAAGAATATTATTTTTTAGGAATTTAATGATTACTGCATCAGAGGCTTGTCTAGTAGGTATGGCTTCAATCCATTTGGTAAAATAATCAGTGACTGTAAGGATCAACTTATGTTGGGTAGAAGAAGAAGGGTGAATTTCTCCTATAAAATCCATACCGCATTATTGAAAACGAGTCTCAGCTGATACGGGCTTTAAGGGTAATGGCAGTAGTTTTCTTTTGCCTTCAAATATCTGGCATTTGTGGCATGAGGTGACGTTCTTCAGGAGATCAGAAAATAAGGTTGGCCAATAAAAACCTGCTCTTAGGATCTTGTTGGAAGTAGTCTTCTAGTACATGTTTCCACCACAGTCTCCTTCATGAAATTCCTGCATCACTTTATCTGCTTCATCTTTCAACAAGAAATTTAGTAAAACTCCACCATTATCTTTCCAATACAGATTATTATCTAAAATACAAAATTTCATAGCTTTGAGTTTAAGAAATCTAGCTTTCGTTTTAGTTAGACCAGGAGGAGCTTGTAAATTATGTAGAACAAAAATAGGGTTTGCATACCAGTGAGAGGTAGAAAAATCCTCTGCTACTTGTGGAGTCGCTAGCTCTTCTAGTTCATTGAGTATAGCTAGAAAAATTATATCCAAAGCATGTAAATTAGATTCATCCATCAATTTAGCTAACCCATGACCTTTAATGAGTTTGGTAGGTTTGATTTCTATGTCATATTCTAAGATAATGGCAATCCATTTACCTCTTTTCCCATCAGGATCATTTTGGGTTAGTATGTATTTTACCACAACATTTGGAACAAAGGCAATTATATGTGAATGGAGGATATAAACTCTAAATTATTTTATTGTTTTTCCATGATATCGTATTTTAATGCAGCATCTGTCAAGGCTTTACTAAAGAAAGCAATAGTCTGTTCATGTCCTTCATTATTTTTTTGTAAGATAACTGCAGCAATAGTATGCTCAAAAGCAAATGAAAAATCAGAAAATATTTTGTAAAATTTGGGCTAATCAACACAGGAGCTTGGGTTAAGGCTTGTTTTACCTTATCAAATGATTTTTTAGCCTTAATGTTCCACTTTACCTTCGTATTTTTTGTCAACATATTTGTTATATTCTTTAAAAGCTATGCTAGATTAGGAATGAATCTCCTGATAAAATTGATCCGGCCAATGAAAGATTGAACTTCCTTTACATTTCTAGGGTGATTTATTTTTAATATAGCTTCAATTCTGCTAGGATGTATTTTGATTCCTTCTTTTGAAATGATATGTCCCAATAGTTTTCCTTCTTTTAAACCAAACAATGTTTTCTTTGGGTTGAGAAAAATACCAAATCTCCTATATTTTTCAAAGACTCTCCTTAGGTGAAGTAAGTGTTCCTCATCTGTTTAAAAAAAAATAGTGATTTCATCAAGATATATGACTATAAATTGACCCATTTCATCTACAAAGGTAAAGTCCATGGCTCTTTGGAAAGTGGCACCAACATTCATTAGACCAAAAGGCATCTTCACATACATGAAAGTGCCCCAAGGTGAAGTAAATGTTGTCTTTTCTTGGTCTTCGGGATGTACTAGGACTTGATTGTAACCAAAAAATCCATCTAAAATAGAAATTCTATTAGATCCAACCACCTTCTGCAAAATGTGATCCATCTTAGGCAAAGGGTAATTATCTTTCAAAGAGGCTTTATTAAGATTTCAGAAATCAATACAAAGTCAAAATTCTCTAGTCTTTTTCCTAGTTGGAACTAAATTAGACACCCATTTAGAATATCTTAATGGCACTATGATCTTGGAACCATACATCCTTTTGACCTCTTTTTCAATTAGAGGCATAAGCATTGGGTTGATTCTCCTTAATTTTTGCTTAAAAGGCTTGTGGTCTTGTTTTAAGGGAACCTTATGCTATATAATGTTGGTGTCGTAGGATTTCTATTAGATCGGGTAGTAACCCCTAAAAAACAATTCATTCATTTTCATTCAGGTTGGTATTTATTATATACATGAGGTAGAGACTGTTCATTTAATCTCCCAGTGAATATTCATATTCTTTATTATTTATTTACATCAATTTCAGTTATTCACCCAATCCTGATGATTAGGTGTCAACATTCCTGCCCCTAATCTGAAGGGATGTTGGCAAGTCCAAGCATCATTCTAAATCTTTCAAGCTTTTCTCTTCCAAGCACTTTGGTGAAGATGTCTACAATTTTCTCATTAGTGGAACAATAGCGGAGATGGATTTTTTTGGCCTCAACATGATGTCAAATCAAATGATATTTAGTATTGATGTGCTTCATTCGATCATGGAACTTTGGGTTCTTGGACAATTTTATTGCTGAGGTATTGTCAATCATGAGTGGAGTTGATTGTACTTGTTTTACCTGCAAATCTTCAAGAATTTTCTTGAGCCACACAATTTCTTTTGTTTCCTCAACTGCTGCCACATATTCTATCTCTGTTGTGGAATCTGCTGGAATTGATTGTTTGCGTGATCTCCAGGAGACAATGCTTGATCCAAGACTCATAGCATAACCTGAAGTAGATACCCCATTTTCTTTGTCTCCATCGAAGTGTAAATCAGAGTATCCAATCAAGCTGAAGTTGTCCACCTATGTATACTTGATTCCAAAATCTTGAGTTCCCTTCAAGTAACATAGAACTCATTTTGCAATAGACCAATGTCCCTCACATGGCTTTTGCATAAATCTGGAGAGGATTCCAACAACAAACAAAATGTCTGGTTTGGTAGTAGTTAGGTATTTGAGACTTCCTACAAGCTATCTATGCTTTGTTGCATCCTCAAATTCTTTTCCACCAATGGATGTGAGCTTTAAGTTTTGTTCCATTAGAGTAGTAAGAGGATTGCATTATGTCACGCCAAACATATTCAATAGATCTCCAATGTACTTCTTTTGAGAAAGGAATATGGATTTTGGATGTTGAGTTACTTCAATACCAAGATAGTAATGAACATAGCCCAAATCAATCATTTCAAATCATTTCTTAAATTCCTTCTTTATAGATGCAATGTAGCTTTCATTCTTCCCTGTCATCAAAAGATCATCTACATATACCACAATATATACAACTATTTTTTCAACTTTCTTGACAAATAAAGTTGCATCATTAAGATCATAATGTTTGAAATTGAGTTTCAGAAGATGCTCAGTTATTTTTTCATACTAGGCTCACGGTGCTTGTTTGAGGCCATACAAGGATTTCAGAAGTTTGTATACTTTATGTTCATGTCCTTTCACAGAAAATCCTTTAGGTTGGGACATAAAAACATTCTCTTTTAGATCTCCATTCAAGAAAGCAGTTTTACCATCCATTTGATGGACTTTCCAGCCGTTCTCAGCTGCTAGCAAGGAAAATTTTAAGGATGGAAAATTTTCTTGAAGTTTAAAACATTGGCGAATCTCACTAATCCCTAATATGCAAATTATAAATGTTTATTGATATATTTGTAAAATTAATCAAATTTATAATTATTTTATATATAGTCTCTCTATAATGTTGGCGATTTTTAAGGTAAAATAATTTTATATTCTAAAATTTGGGCGAATCGTCTTTTATAAAATTGGAAATTGGCGAATCTTTTTTGTGGAAAAATCATGGAAAATTAGCCCACTGGGCGAACATTAGCCCCTAAAATTTTCCATGGCTGCTAGGGCAAAGAGTATCTGGATGGTAGCCCATTTTGTTGTGGGGGCAAAAGTCTCCTCATAATTGACCCCTTCCTTCTGTGCAAAACCTTTTGCCACAAGCTTGGCTTTGTGCTTGTTAAGCGAGCCATCTACTTTATACTTGTTCTTGTAGAACCACTTGCAACCAATTGGTTTGGTTCCTAATGGAGGATCAACCAGCTTCCAAGTGCCATTCTTTATCAGGGCATCATACTCCTTTTGCATCTCTTCTTTCCATTCCTCATGAGAAGCATATTCTTTGAAGGAAGTTGGTTCGAAATCTATAGACAAATTCAATTCAAAATCATAGGAAACATCCATATCAACAGGTGAATCAGAGTCATCTACATCACCTCCATTTTTCCAGTTTGAATTTCTAGTTCCTGTCTTTCCAACCTCATCATGATGAACATTTTAAAGTGTTTTTATCATCCACTTTGGGGGACCTTTCTCAGATGGTCTAGGCTGCTCCGTTGATTGAGTTAGGACTGAATCAAGATTGAGTCTCCCAATTCTATCAATCACATCACTTAAAGTATCATCCGTTGTTGGAGTTTCATGCGGGGGAGAGAGTACTTCAGAAGAAGATTCCACATGTTGATCTAGTATAGGTATACCCCCTTCAAGATGTGGAATCTGATTATCAAATTCTTGAAATGATTTTGCATTTGTGACTCAACAACGTTGTCAGTTTTGGATGATTCAAGAAAGATTACATCTCTAGATACAACAAAATTTTTATTGACTTCATCATAGAGACAGTATGCTCTGGAGGTGTTTGGATACCATAGGAAGATACACTTATGACTTCTTGCACCAAGTTTATTTCTATGTACCTTTGGTCATGGAAAATTTTAGGGGCGAATTTTCGCCCTTAGGCGAAATTAAGGGGTTTTAAATTTTTAGTGGGCAAATATTTTGTATCATAGTACATTTTTACAAATCACCTCAAATTTATTTTATAGAAAAATTAGGTATGGAGGTTAGCTCACCTTATTTTAAGGGAGAACGTAAAAAAGGTAAATTTAGCCCTTGAAATTAGGAGTTACAACCTTCCATTCACCCTGATTTTCAAGAATAGATTTTATTTAAGTGAATCCTATGGGCCAAATACCATATTTATAAAAGAGGTATGGTAAATTAATAAAAATATAGATAAATGAGAGGTATGGTAAATAAATAAAACATTTTTTATATTTACTCCATACGTTACCAAGGGTGTAAACAAATAAAAATATAAATTAAAATATAAATAAAGTGGAGGTATGGTAAATAAATAAAACCTTTTTTTATACTTACTCAAAAGGTACGGTAAAGAAATAAAAATATAAATAAACTAGAGGTATGGTAAATAAATAAAACCTCTTTTTATATTTTGTCCATAACCCTCTTTCTATTTATGAAGGCTCAAAAAAGAGGTTTTATTTAAGTGAATCCTATGGGCCAAATACAATATTTGTAAAAGAGGTATGGTATATTAATAAAAATATAAATAAATGAGAGGTATGGTAAATAAATAAAACATCTATTTATATTTACTCCATAAGTCACCTTATATTTACTAACACTCAAAAAATGCGTTATATTTAGGTGAAACCTATTGGAAAAATTCTATGGGCCAAATACCATGGGCTAGAATATTATTAATACCATGCAAAAAAACATTATTAACCCTAATATTAGTATTAATAAAGATAAAAATGGCACATGGTATTGACCCATGGTATTAATGTGGAATATGGCCTATTTAAAGGGGGGAATTAAACAAACATAGATCCATCTTTACTTTGGATCTACTAAGCCCCGAGAGGGATCAAATATTGTGATATGTAAACTAGCATAGAGTGAAAAAATATTTGATCCCTCTCGGGGCTTGGTGGATCAAGAGTAAAAATGGATGTTGTAATTTAATGTATGTTAAACATTTTAACTTGGTTAAAATAAAAAAATAAAATAAAAATCAATTATTAATTTTATTAATTTTTATAAATTAGTAATTTTTAAGCTCCAGGTATATGATAACCCATGGTATTGGTTATTTAAAAGAGAAATTCTATCATCTTAGATCCATCTTAATTTAGGTCTACCAAGTCTCAGAGGGATAAGTAGATGTGGAGTTAAGATGGATATAGGTTAGTTTTTATGATAATGAAGATAGTAAATAGACTTAGGAAATTATATTGTAAAAACATCTTAAGGTGAATGGTTAAAGCTACATTTAGTCACTTCACAAAATTTAGTAAAAAATACCAATATCTCCATTAATATTGGTTTTTCTGATTTAACAAAAAAATTCAAAATAGTGAAACATTATCACTCTTTTCGCAAAATATTTCTCACCATTTTTCAAACATTCTCAATATGATATCTTCATGAAAAAGTTTAGGTATTGACGTTGGATTAGTTTTTTGAAAAATAAGGTGAACTCTTTTCGCAAAATATTTCTCACCATTTTTCAAACATTCTCAATATGATATCTTCATGAAAAAGTTTAGGTATTGACGTTGGATTAGTTTTTTGAAAAATAAGGTGATTTGTACAACCTTTCATCTTCTATGTTATTCTTAGCTTGTCCTAATGATCTGTAGGGATTGGAGCCATTGCACCATGTTTTCCTAAAAGGTGCAGATTGTGTACTAAAAAGAAAATTAATCTACATGTTACAATGTTGTTAAAAAATGCGAGACGTATGAGGGTAGTGAATTATGCTAATAAGAAATTTAGATTGGGAGAGACGTAACTAAATTTTATTATTTAATTGAAGATTTCCAATTAAAATAATAATAAATCTACATTTATATATTCATATATCGATTGGAAGGCTTCTCACAATGGTCACTTCTTTCAATTATATCCCCTTCAAGCCTTTGGAATACCTAATACTTTCTTATATAATATAGTTGGGGCTTGCTACTTGGCTTGTTGGGGTAAACAAACTTGATGTGTTTTTTTTATCTCACAGTTGGAGTCTATGGAATAAGAAAGAAATTTGATAACTTGAAAAAAGTGGTAGCTTGACAAAAGTTATAGAGAAAAGATTAATCTCTCCTACCTTGACAAAACTCTTGGTCAATATCAACACCTACAAGAACTTTGTTGTGGAATATTATCAAAACTAATAGAAGGATATGAAAGAGTGTATTGTAAGAACCTTGAAAAACATGACCACTAAAACTTGGAACATTGTTTGTAGGAAGAGAAAATTATGTTTCTTTTTTCCAAACATGTATGTTAGTATATTAGAGTTTAATAAATATGTTTTCTTATTATCATATATGGTTTCATACTTTAAGAAAAAATTCGCCAAGACTTCACAATGTTTTCTTATTCAGTAAAAGATTTGCCAAGATCTTACAAGATTTTATAGTTCAGTGAAAGATTCTCCATCACGTACAAGATAATATAATCTGTTGAGAGATTCGCCAAAAAAATTATATATACATATTATATTATTGATAAAATCACCTCCCATTTTTCCTATGTATCATGGGGATTAGCCCATTTATTATACATATAAGTTTAGGGTGGTTCTTAAAATTTTCCCTGCCTTTGGTATTAAGGCATAATAGGTGGAAGCAAAGACCCTGAGATGCTTTACCGAACGAACGTGGCCATACCACATTTCATAGGGAGTCTTGTTTCTGATAGAATTAGATGGACATATATTCTTTATATATACAACACATAGAACTGCATCAATCCAAAATATCAATTTTACATTTTTGAAAAAAATCATGGAGCGCACCTTATCTAAGATTGTCCTATTCATTCTTTCAACTACACTGTTCTATTGGGGAGTATAAGGTATAGTTGTTTGATGTTTGATCCCATGTTGGCGAAGATAGTTTTCAAATTCATTTGAAGTATATTCTTTTCCATTATCAGTGAAAATATAGCCAATATGAGATCGTGCATCATTTTCAATCCATGTTTGAAAGTTCTTGAATGTTTGAAAAGCATCATATTTTCTCTTCAATAAATAAACCCAACACATTTTGGTTTAGTCATCAATAAATGTCATCATATATTTATTTCCATTTGCAGAAGGAACAAGCATTGGACCACATAAATCTGAATGAATGAGTTCAAGTTTTCTACGTGCTCTTGAATGTGAATCATGAAAAGACTGTTTGCTATGCTTTCATAGAATATAAGCATCACATTGCTTAAGTTTCCTAGGAATTGTAGGCAAATCAACAACACCATTTTTCTTCAATAAGTGATGGTTTTCATAGTTCAAATGTCCAAATCTGGCATTCCATAATAAACTTGATGGAAGTGTACCTTCTTCATAATGAGAGTTGTATGAGAAATTTTGTGCACGAGCAGAGGTACCTTGCAGCTTCAGAAGCCTTTCTTCTTCTATCCCTCTCATGACAAGTGAGTGGTCAGATGCTTTTCTCACCTCAAGCTTGCCATCAAACATATGAATGGAGTGACCTTGCTGGCGGATGTGGACCAAGGACAACAAGTTTCTCTTCAGTTGTGGGAGATATATAACATGATGCAGAAGAAAGTCTGGAAGGAAAGGCAATTTAAGCTTGATTTTGCCAAGCCCTAATGGCTTGATTTTTGATTGATCTGCAAAGTATCTGCTCCACCAACATTGTCAGTAAATTCTTCAAAAAAATCTTTTCTATGAGTCATGTGGAAAGTTGCTCCTGAATCAAGCAACCAATCATTTTTCCAAGAAGCAAGTGAAGCATTAAATAAGTCTTCATTTACTCCGATATTACATTGTGCCACAACATAATGAGCGGATTCAGGTGCTTTACCTTTGTCTGTGTCATTAGTTTTACCTTTGGGTTGGTTTCTTTGCTGCTCAATTTTGTCCCAAGGTAACTTGCATGTAGAGGCATCCTATGATCCATTTCTTTTGCAGCGTATTCAGTGCAAATCTAACTTTTCTCCTTGAGAGTGTCTGCCCCCCCTGCCTCTAAAATATCTTCCTCTTCCTGTTCCTCTTCGACCACCTCTTCCTTTGGAAGAATCTTGAGCAAGATTATTTTCTTTATGAGAAAGCAACATAGCCTCTTCAGAAGATTCAGGGGCTATCTTCTTTCCAAAAGCTTTCTCTTTTTCAACAAATTTCTTTACAAGAGAGTCAAACGTAATATCTTTGAGATTTCCATTTACTTGCAATGACTCAAGAAAATTGGAGTAAGTAGGATAAATTGCCCTGAGAAATGCGATAAGAGTAATATCCAGTTCAACCTTAGTGGCTTTGATATCATGCATTATAAATTTTACTTCGGATGCAAGAGCAAGAGGATCATTATTTTGTAATTCAAGAGTGAAGAGTTTAATCATAAATTGAACAACTTCAAGTGCAGAATGTGAGTCATAGAGTTCCTTCAACTTTTGTAAGGCTTTGAAAGCAGTTGAAACTGACAAAATATGGTGACTCGCGTCTTCATTTACAGATGCTGCAATTAATGCATAGGATTTGCTGTTCTTATTTTCCCAAATGGCGAACTCTTTGTCTGAGGTAGGTTGTTCTGGCTCTTTGTCTCCATCTCTAATACACACTCCTTTCCACAACTCATTGAAAATGAGGGTGTGTTTTATCATCTGGGACCACTCAGGATAGTTCTCCTTGCCAGTGAGAACTATTCCCACAATGGATATGATTGAATGCATTGTAAAATCTGTGTGCGGTAAAAATACTTATGCTGGCAAAAATGTGCTTGTGTGGAGAAAAAAAAAATTCTGCTGCTAAAAAAATACTTCTGCTGATAGAAAAAATACTTCTGTTGTGCACTTCATATATGATATGCCCATTATATATTGATCACATATGGCTCAATATGTAAAATATTTCAACTGATTTTTTTTAATGACGTCTTTTCTCAATACATGCACCATGGATACCATACATAATATTTGTTTTTAATATATTAATAAATTAATATTATAATTTAAACATTATTGTTCAAATATAGTTGTTACTTTAAACTATGTCTCTACATTGCTGTCTATTTAAGCCTTTGCCATGGTCTGCCTCTCCATCTGGCCCTGATGACGAACCACACTTGTTGGTTCGAAACGCGTTGGCCAAAAAAATTCTCTCATGTGATTTCTACCGAAAGAGCTTGTTTAATTCATTATGGATCACAGAAGCTTGAATACAGAAATAACATTTAAAATTTTAAATATATATATATATATATATATATATATATATATATATATATATATATATATATATATATATATATATATATATATATATATATATATATATATATGAAATTTATTTAAGAAAATAAAAATACAATTAACATATTTATCGAAATTTATTTTTTATTAAAAAAATAATAATTTATCGGCCACTGCCCGAATGCCTGTGGGGGTGCAACCCTGGCGGCGGAGCTGCACTCAGCTTCGCTGCCTAAGGCCATGCCCCAACGGACGGTGGCCGATACTTTTTTTTTTTAAATAAAAAATAAATTTCGATAAATATGTTAATTGTATTTTTTTAATTTAAATTTAAAATGTTTTTATTTTATTTTATTTTATTTTATATATATTTGTAAAAAATATATATTTTTTAAATTTTATATATATATATATATATATATATATATATTTATATATTTATATTTATTTATTTATTTACTTTTTAGATTTTAAAATATTTGAAATGTTTTATCTTTAATCAAAACTATATTTTGTTTATTTTAATTTGAAAAGTTTTTATTTATTTATTTATTTATTTTTAATGAAAAGATATATGGTTTTTTTTAAATGTTTTTTATTTATTAAAAATGTACGTTTTAAATTTTTAAATGTTTTTTTTTTAAATTGTAAATATATGTTTTTTAAAGTTTTAAATGTTTTTTATTTTTTAAAAATTGGAAATATATGTTTTTTTTTTAAATGGTTTTTTTTTTTAATCCAAAATATATATATTTTTTAAAATTTAAAACGTTTTTAGGCTTATTCGCATATATTCTTTGGTGAAAGAGTTCTGAGGCTCGGTGAAAGAGTTAAACACGTACTTTATATATACACTTCCTCACATTCTTTGCATATATTCTTCAGTGAAAGAGTTTTGAGGCTCAGTGAAAGAGTTAAACACGTATTTTATATATACACTTCCTTGAATTCTTCGCATATATTCTTTGGTGAAAGAGTTCTGAGGCTCAGTGAAAGAGTTACACGTACTTTATATATATACCTCCTCACATTCTTCACACATATTCTTCGGTGAAAGAGTTCTGAGGCTCGGTGAAAGAATTAAACACGTATATGTGTACACGTCCTCACATTCTTTGCATATATTCTTCGTTGAAAGAATTCTGAGGCTTGGTGAAAGAGTTAAACATGTACTTTATATATACACTTCCTCACATTCTTTGCATATATTTTTTAGTGAAAGAGTTTTGAGGCTCGGTGAAAGAGTTAAAAACATACTTTATATATACACTTCCTCGCATTCTTCACATATACTCTTCGGTGAAAGAGTTCTGAGCCTCGGTGAAAGAGTTCAACACATACTTTATATATATACTTTCTCGCATTCTTCGCATATATTCTTCGATGAAAGAGTTCTGAGGCTCGGTGAAAGAGTTAAACATGTACTTTATATATACACTTCCTCTATGATATAAGACCATAAGGCTCACATCTTCGGTGATTAGTTTTGAGGCTCGCTATATGACCAAGGCAGAGGCTCGCATATAAGACAAAGGCTCGCATATATTCTTTGGCATTTAAACCTGATTCTGAGGCCCACATCTCCGGTCTGCGAGCTGTGGTGGGCACGAGCGATCTGCAGTCAGGTTTGCTGATATCAGGTGCACACATTCCTTATCTTTTTCTTTTTCTAATACATATTTGCTCATATAATTTCAAGTATGAATATTTCACCATAGTTACCAAAGATTACCAAGGGCAGACCTAGCACAGTTACTCTACAAGGCCTTTATGAGTATATAGAGTCTTTAGAGAAATGTAGAGAAGAAAGAGAAGCCAAGCTACAAAAAGAGTTAGAAGCCATGCTGGAAAATAAATTTGCATCTCTTGAAGACACGATCCAAAAACAAATAGAAAATAAAATAGAACTACTGGAGAATAAAATGGAGGCAATGGAGACTAGATTGCAGGTTATAGAAAAAGAAAACCAAGATACTAACCAACCATCCCAGCAAGGAGATGTTGATACTTTAGAGAGTCTTAAAATGAAAGACATGATTAAAGAACTAGAAGAAAAAGTTAATGGCCGCGTCACCCTGAATAATGTGGTAGATAAGTTAGATATCAAACCAATTAAAGATGAAATGAAAAAATTAATAGAATTAGACCACGAACGTAACAAAAGGGCCTTGAACCTTATACTCTTTAGTTTAAAAGAGGAAGTAGATGAGGATACTTTAGCCTTAGCCCAAACATAATTAAATATTAGATTACAAATTGAAACAATGTGTCTCACAGAAGCAACAAGGTTGGGGAAATTAACCAAGAATAAAGGAAGAATAATCCGCATAAAGGTGAGCACCACTGATCATAAGTACGACATACTTAGTAAAACCTCAAGTCTAAAAGGAACGAGAATATTCATAAATCAAGATCTCATTCCAGAATATCAAGTAGAATTAGGAAAGGAGGTTCAAAAGGTAAAAGAAGCTAGTAAGGATGGAAAATGGGTAATAATCAGAAATAGAAAAGCCTATATTTGAGATAGAAACCAAAAAGATAGTAATCAATAGCAATTAAACATTCTCTGGATCCTTTCTTGGAACTGTCGGGGCTTCCCATGGAACAAAGGCCCCAAGCTAAGTTGGATTTCAAATGATGTTGATATTATTTTTCTTGTTGAAACTTGGGAGCACAGAGAATCTAAGGTCCCTAACATAGATGGCTTTACGCTATGGTCTACCTAGAACAAGCGATCCTCCTGTAGAGGCATTGGGGGAATATCTTGTTACATTAAGAAGAACATCTCTCCCCATGCTAGGATTTATAAAAACGACCCTCACAACCAATATAGTTGGATAGAGATTAGTGACATTAATAATAAAAAGTCCTACATAGCAATATGTTATTTCCCCCCATCAATTCTAACTTCTATAAGAAGAAGAATCTAGATAAAACTAACCCTTACAATGGTTTAGAGAATGATATTTCTAGCCTAAGGAATGACATTAATATCCTTTTAATAGGTGACTTTAATGCTCGAACTTCAAACAACCAAGCTATTATTCTAAGCAATCATTCCAACCTTAATCCTCTTTGGTTAGATGAAGGCCCTACTCTGGCTAGTAGGTACAAAAGGAGCTCTGAAGACCTCGGGGAAAATTTGTTTGGGTCGGAGCTAGTCAAGCTCTGTAGTGCTCAGGATCTCATAATTTGCAATGGTCTAAAGAAATGGCCCAATTCTAGCAAGACGACATGCATCCATGGACTTGGTGGCAGCGTGGTAGACTACGTTATTTCTGATCTCCCATTTTACAGTGAAATAATAAATTTTGACATCTTAAACAACCACGAACCTGACTCTAATCATAGGCCTTTACTTATAACTCTCAATTTTGTCATGCATAGAGTTCCCACAGAAAATAATACTTACAGCCAAAAGAACTTAATATTTGATAAAAATAAAAACGATATCTTTCTGAATGAATTAAAAGCTAATTTGCTTCCTTTATCTAGTATAGACAACATAGAAGATCTCTATCATAATTTTACTACAACCCTCTCATATTTTATTAACAAGTTCTCAATTGAAGTTTCAAATAATAAAATAAATAGGAAAACTAATCCATGGTATGACAAAGATTGTAAAAGTGCGAGGAGAGAAATTAAGGAAGTTTTGATGAATCTCTTAAAATGGACAAGATAAAAATATACAAAGCCCTAACTAAAAGGAAAAAGAGGCAGTACATTTGTCAAAGACAGGAGAATCTCTTACACCTCTCTAAGGTAGCTCGTAAGAAATTTTAGAGGCGGATTCTGACTAGGAAGACTAAAGATAATAATAAAATTTCTCCTCACGATTGGAATTCCTATCTTAAAAAGCTCTAAGAATCTCCAAATATCTTGGATAATTTGGAAACCCTACTCACAACGAAAGAAGTTTTCTCTTTAGAATACATTAAGTTTGGGGTTAATCGCCTCGCTAATGCGAAAGTTAAGGACATTGAAGGTTACCAGGCGGAAATCTTAAAAATTGGAGGTCTTGTCCTCATCCCCCACATCAACAAGCTTTTCAATCAAGCAGTCAAGCAAGGGTTACCTAAACCTTAGACTGAGAGCCTCATTATCCCTATTTTTAAAAGTGGGGATATAAATAACCCCTCTAATTATTGGACAATTATGATCAGCCCTCTCTTAGTCAAGTTATATGGTAGTATTTTGGAAAAGGATTTAAGCATATGGCTTGAAAGTGAAGGTAAGCGGGCTAAACGCCAAGTAGGTTTCAGAAGGCATCACTCAACAACAAACCACCTCGTTACTCTTAGGATCATTGCGAACGAATTTTGTAATGATAAATCCAATTTATTTTGTTGCTTTGTGGACTTTAGAAAGGCTTTCGATACAGTTCCAAGATACAACCTTTGGAATATATTATAAGAGCTAAAGGTTCCTCTCGAGTTGAGAGCTGCCGCTATAAGGTTATACGAGAATGTAATTACCAAGCTAAAGAGCAATGAGGGGTGGTCGAAAGATATTAAGTGTAACGTCAAAGTTAAACAAGGTTTCCCCCTCTCCCCTACCCTATTTGGCATTTACATCGATAAGCTCGAAGGTTGTTTAGAGGAAGCAGGATGTGATGGCATGATCTTAGCCGGGATAGTTGTCATCCTTCTTCTCTATGTTGATGATATTTTTCTTTTTGCAAGGTGCCCATCTGATCTTGATAAGCAACTCAGTCTTCTTAAGGATTTCTGCTCTACCATGGGTATGACTGTTAACACTGACAAAACAGAAGTTATGATTATCAAATCCAAGAAGGAAACTTACGCTAATGTTATGTATGAAAATAATAACTTGGAGGAAGTGTATTCTTACAAGTACCTAGGAATTGATATTCATCATAAGCTCAACTAGAACCATAACATTTAGAAAAGGATTAATGGGGGGTGGAAAGCTTATTTTGATCTTGAAAATAATTGTAAAACAACAAACCTTGTAATGTGGGATAAAAAGAAGTTCCTCTTTGAAACTTTAGTGACTCCTGTTATCTTATATGGTTGTGAGGTTTGGGGTTGCAACATCTCTAGATAATCATGGAGGAAGATTGAGAAAATCCAGAAGCGTTTTATAACTTATAACTTGAAAATGAAAAGTAATACACCCTATCCTATTTTCCTTATAGAAGCAAGTCTTTCCCCTATTGAGAGCCTAGCTATGATTAGGTTTCTGTTGTACAAGCACAAACTCAATAACATAGACGATCATAGACTTCCTAAGCTAGCTTTAAATTCCAGCCAAAACCACCTAAGGCTCAATCGGTGGTGGAATAAAGACACAAGGGCCTTGTTAAACTATTGGGAGATCAACAAGAATGATGCATTGTAAAATATTAATAACATTAAAGATAGTTACTTCCAAGTTCAAAGAAAAAATGTGATGTGAGAAAGATTTAGCGGCTAAAAGAAAATTAAGTTATTATAAGAAGGTCATCAACCCGACCCTAGAAATCAAAAGTATCTCTCTATTTTAACTAGCTCAAAGAAGAAAATTAATATAGCAAAGATTAGAACGAATTCTCATGAGCTCCATAGTGAAACAGGTCATTGGGAAGTTCCTAAAACACCATGGATGGAAAGGATTTGCCATATATGTGAGAATAGGAACATCGAGGATGATAACCACTTCCTCTTAGAGTGCCCTACGTACAACCACATTAGATCTCGGTTTCAGAATCTTTGTTACAATGCTGACCTTCCTATCCTTTTAAAATGTCAAAATTATAGTGAGCTCGGGAGGCTTCTCTCCAAGCTTTTTGAGCATAGGAATAAAATCTTAAATCAAAATAAATAATTTGTTTCTTTAGGTTCGATAAACCAATGTTTGGTCTCAGCGGACGTTAACCATCATCATCATCATCACCACCATCATCATATTTATATAATTTTAATTGTTTTTTTTTTTTTTTAATTATTATATTTTGGTTTTTTAGGTTTTTTTTTTATGTTTTTAATCTTGATTTTAATATCTTTTTAGTTTTTTATTGGTTTTTTTATTTTTATTTTTTTTTGTTAATGATTTTTAAATTTTTTCTATGTTTAGTTACTTAATTTTATAGTTTTTTTTTTTTTTTTTTTTTTTTTTTTTTTTTTTTTTTTTTATGGTTTACAAGATAATAATTATTATTATTATTTTTTACATTTTTTATGTTTTTTTTTGTCTTTCACACACACACACACACACACATATATTTATGTAAAAAAAAAATTGACAAATTTTTTTTAAATGTAACTTTTAAAAACAATATCCACACTTAATACATTAAAAATTTAAAGTGTCAAAAATTGTTAAATTTAGAAAATAATTATTTACATTTCATACATTAGAAAATTTAAAGTCAAAAAATAGGTCTTTTAAAAAAATGGTTTCATGCAGAATCACCACTTTTTTAAATGAACACACAAATCACTAACATTCTAAAATATAATGTACATAAAAAAAATTAAAGTTCCAAAAACTATGCTTTAAAAAAAATATGTGTGTTCTGTATCACCCCTTTTCAAAATTGGGTCACTTTTTTGCTATCTCTAATGAAACGGGTAACAGTATCAGTTCCCGTTTCAAAGTTTACATTGTTATGTAACTCTCGCTGGTAAAAATAGATCCCTAAAATCTAGTGATGTTTTTTCACTTTTTGTTTTTTGGGAAAATTTGCCTGACATGCAAGGAAGGATTGCGTAGTTCTGGAGGGAACCAGGCAACCTACCGGCACATGCAACTGACAATCACTTAGGGAAAACTTCTGCATTGTTTCTGGGCTGAGTGGCCTTGGATAGATGGCCAACTCTGCGCAATTTTCCAGAGCAGTGTTGCTGGCCTACTCCACGCATTTCTGGAGAGCATTGTTGGCTGGCTTGCTCTACGCATTTCTGGAGAGAAGTGTTTGCTGGCTTCCTCTACGCATTTCTGGAGAGCAGTGTTAGCTGGGTAGCTCTACGCATTTTTGGAGAGCAGTGTTAGCTGGCCTTCTCTGTGCATTTCTGGAGAGCAATGTCGGTTGGCCTGCTCTGCGCATTTTTGGAGAGCAATGTCGGCTGGCCTACGCTGCACATTTCTGGAGAGAAATGCTAGCTTGCTTGCTCTACGTAATTTTGAGAGCAGGGCAGTTGTTGGTTTTCTCTGCGTAATTCCTGAGGGGAAGACAGACTTCCCTCGAGGATTGTGCAGTTTTTCTCGACAACCCATTAATTAGATGTGAACCAAGTGTTGGGTCAACTTGTGGTTGGTCGACGGAACAAGTGAGTGAACACAAGCTGTTAAGTGATAGATAAAATCAAATAAACACAAGTGCTTGATCAATGCAGGATAATTGCTATTATTTCGAGGAGGGAGGCTCCAAAATGAAGCGAAGACAAAATTTTGGAGGGTGGTTGTAGCCGCTACAACACCTAGTCATCATTTCCATCTTCAGTGGTATTTTGTATCACCCTAGTTAGTTTTGTTTTTCAATTGATTAAAAAGGAATTTTTCTACATTGCTTTGAGGGTTATTATTTCATTGCAGAAGAAAAGGAAAACATTACCTTTTCCAAATTATTTATTAAAGGTTTTGTTTTTAATAGATTGGATCTAGGTCTGATCTGTCAATTCATGTCTACAAGCTCGAGATCGAACCCTTATCAGATCTGAGGTCCATTTCTAATTATATTGCTAGGCCATGAGGTCACATCTAGCAATGGTCCATCAAACATTGGACCAATTCACTAACACATAGGTATGAGGGAGTCGTACAGAGAGGTCATGAGAGACCCATACAGAGAGGTTGTGAAACCTTGCGGAGGAGTGCATCATCTTTTTGTTACAGAGTGAAGCTGAATTCAACCTTTGTTAGAGATCTAATTTCTGAAACCTTTAGAAGTTAAGAGATCCAAATTCCTCTCTTGTATTAAGGTTGGATTACTTCCTTGGTAGATCAAAGGCAGTTATTATTGGGGTAAAAACCCCCTCTTTTCATAGGCTAAGGAGACTATCATTGTGGAACCAAATGTTATTTTTTTTTAGAGAGGAGGTTGAATCTACTATAAATTTGAGGCAAAATTAGGTTAGCATGGAGATCGATTTCCAATTTTGAAAACTATCATTTTCTGGGAAGAGTTTTGATAATTGTGGTCAATTGCCACCATAACACTGAGATGCTTATGCAACTTAATTTATCTATCCATCACCACCGTTAAGTATACATTGGATTATGGTGTACATGCCTTTGAACAACGTTGAGTTGACCACAAAATTGAACAAGTTGGGCATGATCAAAATTTTATATGCATTACAATTTGTTTTGGATTGATTAGCTATATACGTGTTTGGCATTAATGAGTGATTAATCAATTAAATTGTGTTCCACTGATCCTGTAAGATATGATTAGAGTGCAAGTGCAGTTGGGTGGCATCTGAGAATGGCATAAATTATTGAAGCGCTCATAAAATGTTGATCTACAAGTTTGAGTAAGTTGAAGGTTAGCGTGACCACGAGAGAAAGATGAAGAGCAACAATATGTGGATTTTTTGCAAGGTACACTGAGTAATTTATATTGTTTGAGCAATATGGCCAGTGGGGGGATTGGTTTAAGCATTAGGATCAAGAGTTTATCCACCATACTTTACGAGGAGCACCATATTGGAGGAAGAACTGATCTATAGTGCGTTGGAGAGGGGGTCGTTAGCTTTGCTAAGGGACCGGTCTTACATGGGAGGTTGGTCACAAGGTAGATAGACACATTGAGTGTGTTGGCTGGAGTGACATGCATCAGTTTGTGGGCGTTATGAAACCAACTCAAGAAAAGATAGAAAAGATAGATCAAAGCCTTAGAATTCAGCCTCTTCGAGGGGGCAACCTCTTTCACATTACATAAATGAACAATTCTTGGATGATACAAATGAAAAGACCTCCTTTGTATATATAGGAGTCTAAGGGGTCATAACATAATCAGAGCCGACATAACAATAATAATGTAAGGGCACAATAATAACAATAGTGGGCTTCTATGTGGCACAATAGTAACAATATGGGCACTACATGGGTACATCAATATAATAAGTGGGTTGTACTAATAAAAATAAGGGGTTACACTAGTAGTATAGGGGCCTAACAGTGGGTCGATCCAATAATTTCCAGTCCAAGACTATGAGCGATCACACTAAAGAGGACGACCAAGGGTCATTCGATTGGGTAGCAAAATCAAAACCATTTTGCATCATATTTAATTGTTGAAGACATGGTTGTCGATCTGCAGAGAGGTTGTGAAATATCATTCAGAACAATGACTAAGACACCCAATGTATCTGATTTTATTTGAGGGGTTGAGTTCATGTTTTTGAGGGACCAATCGTAGGAGCTCCAAGGTCGTAGGCCATAGAGTCAACGCACAATCGTTTGAAGGTTGTTATCATCCAAAAAATTATCACCTAGTCAATTTTTACTAGGTTTATCGAAATACACCATGTAGGATTAATTTTACCATAGTAAAACCCACTTTCACCATAGGAAATAATTTAGTAAACCTTTTTTCCTAAATTATTTCTCATTTAAAATCCAAAAAACCCTATGAAAATAATTAAATAAATCATTATTTATTTAATATTCTCTACAAGCGATTATTAAATAAGTATTTGATAATTATTTCTTATCACTTTTGACATAATCACCTTGGAATAATTAAATAAATCACTGTTTATTTATTTATTTTTTGTAAGCTTAGGTGGGACCTTCTCATTTTCGAGTTTTTACATGTCCGTTATTCACCCCATTTCCAGGGAGGGTAGCACAAGAATCAAACCCAAGATCTCCGGTTCGGTGAGACTTCATTTCCATGGCCATTGCCACTTGAGCTACCCCATGCGGACTAAATCATTGTTTATCTATTATTCCTTATTTATTTCATATTTATTTTTTGAGATAATTGTTAAACCATTATTTAACAATTATTTCAAATTCATATTTTCCTTAATTCTCACAAAGTGATTAATAAATCATTTTTATTTGTTAATTACTTCAACCACATTCTAAATAAGGATATTTGACCATTTTGAATATCTTTTCCCTCTCAAAAAATATAATGAAATATTCTTAATGGCTAGATTTTGATTTAGTCAATAGTATTTTATTATTTTCTAGTTCCTAATTGGCTCAATACTTTATTATAAATAGAGGGTTTTCTATTCATTCTTCACCATGACCATTTTCATTGTCACCACTATCGTCTCATTACATGTGATCTCCCACTTGAGATCAAGCCATTTTTTGGTTTTCTGCCCATTGCAAGTTGAGAGAGAAGCATGCAACTAAAGCACAAGGACAAGAAAAGGATCCATCCCACGAAGGGGGAACTACAGACCCATGTTGTAATTTCTCCTTACCAGGTGTTTTATTAAAAATTATCATTTGATTAAGTCCTTCATTGGGTTATTGCACTTTAATTTCTTGTTGTTATATGTTTTTGTCTGCAAGATTTGTTGTGTTGCAACGTTTTTCTTCATTTTTTATTGAAAATATGAAGCATAGACAACCATATTTTGTTGTTAGGGTTATATGTCACCAACAGTTTAAGTGAAGCATTTTTGGTACACATACTAAGAATTTTCATACTAACAAATGGTGACTCCACTGTGTCTTTAACTACTTCGTTGTCAAGAAATCGCGACTCCACTAGTGTAGTAATTCAGAACCTTGGTTACTGTTTTTCAGCTATTTTCAGTGTTTCTTTAGAAATTTTACTCCTCTCAATTTCTATTTTTAGATCTCTTCTATTCTTTGGAAAAAGAAATCATTTTTGTTGGGATTTTGCATCTTTTCGCAGGTCACAGGTACCAACCGACTAGGAGACAACACAGTCTGGGTCGGATCTGTTGAGCAAGAGAAGCGGGTAAAAAGCACACTTTTTGGCCCCTTAATTGCGCCTAATGCACTTTTCATCCCAGAAACTATGCCCAACACACTTTTCAGGTCAATTTTTGCACTTTGCAATTTTTTAGAAAAATTTTCAGATTTTTCCAGTTTTTGTCAAGACTATTGTGTGTGTGCCAGGAAGGGTTTTTGTTATTTCTTGAGTCAACTCTAGTCCTATATCCACTTAGTAGTTTCTCATTGAGGAAGTAAAAAACCCCCTAGGGTTTAGAGTACACCTCCATCATTTAGGAAGAGAATTATTGAGTTGAGGAGTCTAGTGTGCAACATTTTCAACCGTTGTTTTTCAATGTTTTTTCCACTGTTTTGCACTCAGTTTACATAGGTTTTTAAAATAATTTATCCCCTTTAGAGTCTTGTTTTTAATTTCCCCCTCAAGACCCCTTGTGTATCCTTGCTTTAGCAGCTTCTTGCCTGTCTTTTTCCAACATTTTTACCTATGTTTTTTGTTGGTTTTCAACTCCATTTTCAACAGAATTTTTCCTTAGATCCTAGTCCCTTAGACATTAGATCTTTTGGCCATTTTGTGTGTCTTTGAGTTGCTTGTTTTCCTTCATATTTTTTTCCTGCTTGATAGCCTTCTTGGGTGGGGGGTTGTGTGCTTGAGTTTGTTGTTTATTTACTGTCCATTTTCAATATTATTTATAGTTTATGAACTTTATTTTTAGCAACATTGGCATCATCAAAACATGCTTAAATAATTCATCCACTTGGCACATTTGTCACACATGCACACCCTAAGCGAACATGAGCTTGGTTATCACCGCCAAGACAAGACTTGAAACAATCCACCTTAATAACTTACGTCACATAGATTAAGCCCATTTTGGCATCAGGGTCAAAATAATATTTGTAGTTAGGTGCAGGATCAGTGGGATAGGATTCCACTAACACCCACTGATAGCTTACATTGAGACATAGAAAGTTGAAATATTAGGTAGCTTAAAATCCTTCACCATCCCATGGTCCAAAGTCGAAGCGCGTCAGAAAGCTGATTTAGAGGGGGTTAGGCTAGATGTGGGCTAGATCAGGGTGTGATTGATTCTCCTCGAGGCTACCAAACTCGTGGTAGGGAATTGTGTGTCATGGTTGATCACCAAGAAGCTCAAGACTCAACTGCCCCTATGGGATGAAGGTAACCTTAGTGGACAATCTTAGGAAAACACCCTATATGACTAGTTATGGGAAAGCAGTTGGTCCTCTACCACACCTTTCTCTAGACAACTCTTCTTGCGGGGATCAGATTTCATGAAGTAAGAAGTCTCTTGGAAGGCCATATGAAATAGTAGAATTCATACTTGTATGAGGATTTAGATTACCTTTAGTCTAGTGGTCGTTTTTTCTTTGATATGATGTGTTTGCCTAAATTAGAGTATCATATCATTATAGTTAGTTTACACTTGGCACCATTGTACTAGGTGTTTGATTATTGTTTGTTACTATTTCTCTTATCATCACCCTTTAGTTTATTGAGTCATATTTTTCTTGACACCATTGCGACCCCTAGGTGCTTTTCACGAAGACTTCATGGCCTTCACCCCTAGTTTCCTTTATGAAATCTTACTCTTGCTCGTTGAGTTCAGACCCATTGTCCTAGTCCTCCATCGAGTCCCCATACTAACTCTAGTTCTTCTTATTCTTCTAGTTATTCCTCTGATTTCTCATCTTCCCAACCCCGCACCACCACCATGTTAGACACTAATGTGGGTGTTGTAAACCCAGGTGGTAACCAAGGTCTTAACTAATGTAACCCCATCGATGAAACCTCTTCAGGTATGGCCACTAATCCACCCTTGATCCCCTATATGGATGGTTTGACCCTCCATGATTTTAGCCATCTTATCAACAATCCTTTTCTTCATAACCTGAATTGGCCTCCCATGCCCATCAAGCTTCCTTCTGACATTCCCATGTTTGAAGGTAATCTTGGAGAAGACCCCACCAGTCATGTTAGCTCTTTTCACATGTGGTGTTCATCAAATTTCATTACCGAAGACTCCATTCATCTTTGTCTCTTCCAATGCACCCTAACTGGAGCTACTGCCAAATGGTATGTGGACCAACCACATGCCTCTCATTCTACCTTGGCGACTCTCGCAAAATATTTTCTTTAATATTTCCAGTTACCTCTCTGATATGATACAGGTAGCGAAATATTAACCTTTTTTCATCAAACTTTTTCCACTTGTCTTTCTGACCATGTACAAGAATGGCGCAAAAGGAGGAGCATGTGTAGAGCCCCTAAGTTTGAAGGCCACGTCTGTATGGATTGGTTTTTAAGAACTATTTTGGCCCCCATAGGTAAATATGTCGCCTCTCACTTCCCTCAGACTTAGGAAGAAGCTCTCCATATAACCTTAAAATATGATCTAATATATACCCAGTTAGATTATGTTTATACTTTCCTCCCCGATCTGCCTCGACCTAGTGCTGCTAATGCACCGGGGGCATCTCATGCCACTAACAGTATTGTTGGATATCTTTCCCACCCTCAACCATCACCATATCCTCAACCGACTCCTATGAGTTATGGTCAAACCCAAGGGGGGACTACTTTCGCTTACACCTATCCCCCTCCCAATCCTTTGCGTGTCAACTCTTACCAAGGTATAAGCATGTCATATTCATATCCCCATCTTCATAAGTTGATGTCAGGGCCAGTTGTTTTACAACATGGTTATCAAAATGTTGTCATGAATCCTTACTATCCTTATGCACCACCTAGCGCTACAACCCCACTAATACCAGCGCCTCAACCTCCCATACCTCCACCTCCTCTGCCACAACAACAACCATATCCATAAAATCAAGTGTATGCTCAGCAGAGTACTACCAATCCCCCTAACCCTAGGAGAAGGAATAAGGGGAAGGGTAACCTGAATCAGCGACCTCAAGGTAACCAAGGAAATCAAGGTCGACAACCTAATACCCCTAAGGGTGACCAACCTAATACTGCAACCCAACAACATGGTGGACAACCCAAGCAGAAAAATGTTCTTAGAACCAATAAACCTCGTGCCTGTTGTAGATTTTTTAGCCATTATACTCATGAATGTCCCCTTTTACCTCAGATGCATCGGGTATGGGAAGCTCAAGTAGCTGCCTCTAGAGGATCTCAGCGCATTGCTCCACTTCCTCCGCCTCCTGCTTCATCACAAATGATAGTGCTTACTAATCCTTTTCCTCATAAGGGCTATGTGGTTTCCCAACCCACATAGATTATTGAAACCCCTCGATCGCGCCAACCTCCAGACTTGGTCGTGCCAATATGACAATCCTAATAATAAGGTAGTGACTGACTCCCAACCCAAAAGTTCCACTGAGCCCTTGTCGTCACCAAATGGTACCTTACATATCCCTCAGCCTAAGGTGGAGGTTCATCCTAATATCAGTAAAGGTATGTTTCATCAAAATAATGCTTCTTCTAAAGCTGCACATACATATAATACAGTCACAATGACTTGGCACAATCTCTTGTTGCCATGTCAACACTAGAAGTCCTCTAGACATGCCCATCCCAATGAAAATCTATACTATCTTATTTGGGTGTTGTGTATCCTTCTGATGATTGTTTGATTGTCTTTGATGTTGATGAAGTGGAACATCTTTCCCTTCCTTTATCTTTTGTTTTTCAAATACTAGTCTCCATAAAAAAATTCATTGTCCAACGGTGTATAATAGATGAATGTGCCTCCACCTGTGTGATGGTCTCTAGTGTTTGGAAGCAACTTGGTTCCCCTTACCGATCACCATCCATTATCACTCTTCATGCTTGGGATGATCACCACTACAACCCCTCAGTTTATATTGCAACTGCCCCATCACTATTGCTGGCAAGACAGTCTTGATTGATATCGAAGTCATCGATGCCCCTTTATATTGTAACATCATGTTGGGTCAAAGTTACACATATGTCAAGTCAGTTGTCACATCCTTTGCCTTTCGCAAGATGTGCTTCCCTCATAATGGAAATATCATCATTATCAATCAATTGACTTACTATGACCCTCAGTCTCAAACCTCTCCTCAGACCATTATTTCATCAATGACATGCAATCATACCACTTCCCCCTTTACCTATGTTTCCATTGGAGTCTATAAATATTTGACATTGCTCAGGGCTTACTATGGCCCATCGCTTACTCCTTCTGAGCCTAGCTCTTCTAATGTTTGCATGCTTCAAGTGCTAAGGGCTGCAAGCAAGCTATATGGTACACCCTCTCAATAGCCAGCTCCTTTGTAACCTCTTGCTGAAGACTCAACTCGTCCTTTAGGTATAATTCCTCCAGGCCAGTTTCCTCCTGCTAGTATCTCTCCCGGTCCTTTTCAACCAGGAACAGTTCCTCCAGGTATTTCCTCTAGGAGCAGTTCGTCCTGGTCATTACCCCTCAGGTCAGATACCCTTCTTATTCCAGCCACTAGGACTATTTTCTACCCTTGTAATGGATATGTTGATTATTCCTAACATCACCTTGGGGATCCTCTTCTGGTACATTTATCCTCCCACAAACACTCCTCCTGACCAACTCAAACCTTATACAACTTTGATTTCGATTCAACCCATTGTTCCCTCTCCTTCCTTTGTTTCATTTCTACAACAACCTCAACAGGAAGCCACTCCTATTGTGAAAGCATCTAGTGAGGGGGAAAAGCCCAGAAAAAGGGAAACAAAGACAAGGCACCCCAAGCAACTTCCACTCCTCCTAAACCACCAAATCCTTCCGCTTCATGTGCTTTATGTGATGTTGTTGGGCATGCCACCAATAATTGTCATGAACTCCCTAATATTAAGAATGTGGTCTCTAATACTTTTACCCTAACATTCATTTGGTCCATGTTACCTTACTTGAGTCTGCCAAAAAGAACAAAACCTTACGCACGAATCACCCTTGTGCTTTGTGTGATAAGTATGGAAATTATTCCCATCATTTTCCCCGTCTCAAAGATTTTTTCTATACACTTCAAGTTCTTCACAAGTTAGATGTTGCTCGTAGTGATTCCACTCCCCCTCTATCTATGGGTATTGGCCCCAACATATCGCTAGGACATGAGGTTTCTCAACCCACCATTGTGATTCCTCCTCCTGATGTTGAGATGGTGGATAGTTTTACCCCTATTCTATACCTGTCATCATCCATGGGATCAATATATTAAGACTCTTTAGGATTTTCCTATTGTTCTTCTTTCGAACCTTCTTCGAAGGACACTTCGGTCTCAACATTGGTGGATGTCACATCCATTAGTCATCAATCTCCCACCATAGACGTTGAGTATGTGAACCTTGTCTCCCATGATGATGATTGGTTCCACCACCCCTTACTTCGAACCCATGAAGTCAAACTAAATCTATCTTGTGTCCATTACATTGCCTCACAATGTTTGGGTAAGGGGGAATCCACTTTTGAGAGTCCAAGAGAAGCAATTCTCCCAAACCCTCTTAGTACATATAGTAGTGTTGACTCTAGTGTCATTATTCTTCCCCACCTTGAAGAAATGATACAGTCCCATATTACTCTAGATCACCCTTGGAATGATCCACTTAATCATTCCTCCATCTTACATCAACAACCCAGTCCCTTAGACATTGTTATTATACAACCCCAGTGTCGCCTAGGTGAGCATCAGTTCATTATATCTGAAGCCACTCTTTGGTATGGTGACACCATGTATGTGAACCCATAAATTTAGTCCATTTGACTCCTATATGTAGTACCAAACGAGATTGATAATCCATTGTTCTCTTTCCCTCACTACATCCTTTATCCATTCTTCCCATAAGAAGACAACCATAAACAACAAATGGCGATGACACCACATATTGCATAACCACATTATGTACCAATTATCCATTATATAGCATTTGGAGTCCACTACTCTAAATACGTATGGTATGTTCATAGCATGCTACATCCATACATAAATGGGGGAACCTATGCCCCTACAACTACTCATCATCTTCTAGAGACTCTTGTGCTAATAGGGTCGAATGCTCAAATCCCTTATTTGAGCACTTGGAACATAATGGTGCTCCATAAATTCATCCAGCTAGGGGCATCATTCCCAATTTTGCATACCTAATAAGTCCCTTCCATCATCATATGTTGGTGGGAAATATCTCATTCTTGGGGGCATGATGGCATCCATAGCCATCTTCTCACTTGATTAACATCAGTCTTGGCCTAACGTTCAACTATCCTAACATCTATTTTCCTCGCATTTCTCACATATTTATCTTTCAACACTTGATCATATTTCATATCTTTGTGAGCCACACTTGATGGCTCATAACGTAGACCACAAAAACTTCGATGAGAGAAATCCAAAAATGCAAGAACATAGTCCACCATAGTTAACTATAGTCAACATGGACATCATGTTCAACCATGGTCAGCTATAAGCATCATGGCCACAATCAACATAGGAACAAACGTTATAATAATCATTAAAGTTAATAACTTTAATTTGAATAACTTCATATAATACTTAATATAATTTTGAAGTTAATGTTATTGTAAGTGTTTCAATATTTATTTTTTAATACAACTTTTCTAATTGTATTATAATTTAGTAATATAACTTTAATATTATATTTTATATTGTTCACAATATAACTTTAGTAACTAACATTGTTCGCAATGTCTACATTATTACAATGCGTTGAACAACAAATGATGTCACAATGTGATGGACAACAAATGTCGTCGTAATGTGATGAACAATAAACGTCATCGCAATGTGACAACCAACCAAAGTTGTCGCAATGTGATGAACAATAAACATCATCATAGTGTGACAAACAATAAACAATGTCAGACAATGTGATGAACAACAAACATTGTTGCAACATGAGAAATAATAAATGTCATCACAATGTGAGGAACAACAAACAACATCGCAATGTGATGAAAAATGTCGCAATGTGACAAAAAATAAACATAATCACAATATGACAAACAACAAATGACATCACAATGTACCAAACAACAAATGACATCAATGTGATGAACAAATGTTGAATGATGTTGTCATTAATGCCAACATTGGTCTATGAATGCTCTTAATATACATTCATGGATTACATTAGTTGGATTCTCCAATGGACAAACAACCCCAGAAGAAACCAAGTCCCTGCAGTGTGGTCATGATACCCTGTGTTTGTTGAAGAATTTTAGGATGAAAAACAATGAATTTTCTCATGTAACCATCTCCATTGTGTAGCCCTCGTCATGCTGATTCTAATGATAGGTGGCATGCCTCATAACTCCTCACATTTGAGGATATTTTCTCATTCAAAGTTAGTAGCCCCATCTTGTGGTCAAAGTCCCCAAAATCAAATGACGCGACGACTCAATAATAGGCAAAATAATTGTTCAATTCATGGGGCCAAGAAAATTTTCTATTAAAGAATTTGATCAAATATGTTTAAGGCCAATCTTGTTGCAAAAGAGAATTTTATAAAGGGCACCAAATTGAAGTATATGTCGACCCTAATATTGTTGGGGATTTTGGCTCCAATATGAAAATTTGAAATTATCTTCCCTCCAAAATCTAGGTCAGCCTCCCTCCTAAAGGGATCCTTGTCTAAGTATAAATAGGGCACTTTAGCACTCCAAAGATCAATTAAAAAGTGTGCATAAGGAAGAGCATATATGCGGCCTTTGTGGAGTAATGTTACATCTGAAGAAGAGGGAGGTTTGAGGCAAATCACTCTGGTTTAATTTCTTTCACTTTGGTTCTGGCTATTCATTAGGCTATTGGTTTCATTTTGAGGGCATTCAACCTCCATCACAATCTAGTATGAGGGAATTTGATGGGTTAATTGCTTGAGGCATTGTTGTTGGCACTTTGGTTTCAACGTCATATTTCTGAGACAAGATTAAGACTGAGGTCATGTGGCTCTTCCTAATATGAGATAAGTTTGAGAACAGATCAAGATTAATTCATGGTAGGATACTTCTATATTTATTTCATGGCATGATTTGAGGCAAATCAAAGGTTTATTTGAAGCACAAATAAGAGCTTAGCCCCACAGTCCTTTTGAGGCCCTAATTTAATCTCTCTTATGGCTTATTCTATGATTACTTATGGTTAAACTCAAGTCCTAAATTATGCACATGCATAGAATCTATTTCAACCCTCAGCAATTATAACTTGTAGGATAAATGCACAATGATTTTTGCATATCTACATTCATTAATGCTTGTAACCTTTCTGAGTTGAAATCAAGCCTTAATAGAGATAAACCTTTCAAGACAAACTTGAGTTTCTCTTGGATTTGTGTGGTAACATTTGAAGGCATGCATGTGAGGTTAATATTCACATTCATTTGTACAATTCAGGCTTTGATCTAGCCTTGTGGACGTTCTAATTTAGGGCACAATTAGTGGTATATTGTGGCATTTTTCTTGGCTACCTATGTAAGGTTTGGACCTTGATTAGATTGGATGTATGGAAAATATCTGAAGCATACCTTGACATGTGAATTGCATCCCTTTTTGGACTATTTTGTAAAGACAAACACTGTGAACAAGGTCTTGCTCTAAAGCCCTAATTATTGTTCTATTTGTTACTTTTGTGGCATATTATGGACAATCTGTAGAATTCTTTTTAGGATTTGACCTCTATGGTTTACATTTATGAAATTTCACAAAGGAAATTAAGCACATAGTAGCAGTACCAAAGTCATATTTTGAAGTGGTTTCAATAAAATACCTTGTATAATTTGGTCCTTAATCATAGCCCTAATTTGAAGCAAACTATGGAATTTGGTTGGGAAGCTTCTTTGGTGGTATTATACTGAGACTCTCTCTCTCCCTATGTCAATGATAGATTGTTTTATATGACACAATTTGAGATATAATAGTGACTTTGATGACATAGGTGGTAGGCCTTGTCTAAGCCTACATGCCAACAATGGTGATGTTACTACCTATGTTTATTGTTGTGTGATGCCATGGCTATAACATTGATATGATGAGCCTAGATACATTGTTGTTGCAAATGATAGATAAGTGTTCTTACAGTAGAGTGTTGTTTATAGATTATATAATGTTGTATGGAAGAGTTTCAACCTCCATTGTTGTAGATTTTACTTTGGTACTATGATGATAGAGAGTTGCTTATGTCCAGTTACCATACATGACACTGTTGTTGTATTTGATGGTGTTATTAGGTTGATGAATTGATGTTCTGTCATCAGGGTTTTGTCATTGTATGAATAGAGTGTGAGGGATTTAATGTATTGGGAAAAACTATTTGATGAACCTTGCATTGTCTTGAACATGGTCTATGTTGAAAGTGTGCTAAGTTGCTGAGTTAGAAGCTGATGTATGAGTGAGAATAGAATGATTTGTTGAGTCAGGGCATTGCTATGGCTATGTTGCTAGGGTTTGATCTCATGGGTGAGTAGAGAGTGTTGTTTGGTATACTGTTGGTTAGAGCCATTGATTGCATGTTTTCTTCCAATGAAAACGTTATGTTGATATTGAATTGATGAGCTAGGGTTTCATGTTTTGTATTGTCAAAGTTTGATACATTGGAGCAGAGGTCTTGCTGCTAATGTGAGTTGACATGTTGATGTAACTTGATGATAAATGTTATGCAGTGGACTTAATAGGGTTATAGTTTTGAGCAGAGTTATTATTGTTGATGTCAGAGTATGTTATTGTCTTGAACATAGTTAGTGGTTTGATGTACTGCTAAGTGTATTGAAACAACAGAGGATTGGAAGCAGAGAGGCATATATATCTTGAGAAGAGCTACTTATGTCAATGAAAGTAATCCTTTGTGCAACAGATTACAAATTATAATATTTCTCATTCAATGATATATGTTGATCATGGATCCAATCTGAAAATTGTGAAACATGGTCCATTGTGATGAATTGATGGTTAGAGCCTTCAGGGCAAATGGAAGCTTGCTGAGCAGGGTGGTGTAGGCAAGAGATTGGAGTCTCCTTCAGGTTGGAGCTTGAGAATACTTCAGGGTGACATAATGGTGCTAGGGCAGGTTGGATCCTGTGTAGGGTGTTGGAGCATCCTTTCAGCCGAAGCTGATAAAACCAGGGCGTTGGAGCCTCCTTCTAGTTAGAGCTGCTAAATCAGGGTGTTGGAGCATCCTTCCCATTGGAGCCTATAAACCATGGGGTTGGATCCTCCTTCAGTTGGCACTAAAAATATTGGAAGTTAGAGCTTCCTAATCGACGCAAAATTTTGAAGACCTATATTAAGTAGTGTTCAATAGTTTTTCTCCCAAAAAGGTTTCCACCTAAAAATCTCTTGTTTACTGTCTTGGACGTTGTGCATTGTTGAATGGTGTTGTTATTTGTTCATGTGATGTTATGCTAAATTATGTTTTTAATCTAATGCTAATGATAATCAATGCCCCGTGAAGTTAAAAGTAATTGATTGAAGTGAAATATCGATTCACCCCCCTCTCAATATTTCCAACACAATAAATGTCATTGAATTGAGGCTTCTATGATCCATATCAGGTTTATGAGAGTAGTCTTTAGCGAAAATCACATCATATTTTATTTGTCGACGTGTTTCGAACCCACGAGTGTGGTTCATCGTCAGGACGAGTTGAAGAATCAGATCATAGTTGCATGTTAAATAGAGAGAGCAAGACCTCAAATGGTTAAATTTGACTAGGAAACAACTATAATTGACTGGACAACTAGATTGTACTAACGGCCACTACGAAAGGCTAAGTTTGATTGGGCACCAAGACCAAGAAATAGGGAGAGGAAAAATATTAATTATTTTTATTTTTATTTTTTATTTTTAGAGTATGAAATAATAATCTATTAATAGGTCTTTTAATTAAATAGAATAATAGTTAGTAAGTTAATATAAGGGATATTATATAATATTTAATTGAAAATAATAGGAAATAAATTTTATTAGATAACCTATTAATTTTATTAAATAAAGACCCCAAACTAACTAAATGGAATTCCACTAATTGGTCCACTAATAATTTATAACTAGTTAATAATAAATATATTCTATAATATATATATATATATATATATATATATATATATATATATATATATATATATATATATATTATATATATATATATCTTAGTGGGTAGAAAAATGTTAGGTTGGTTTGTTAAAATTGCTATGTTATGATAGAGCCACAATCTATTAATATAGGCTTTATCGTTAAAACTAGGTATGTAAATAGTTCGTTAATTTATTTATGTGGGTTAGTATGTTATATACATTAGAGTAAAAGTTTGAGTATAATTAATAAGAACCTAAATCTTATTACTAAATACTATTCTAGTAATAAATTTTTATGAAATAAAATTTTTTAGATAACCTAAAAAATAGTCAAATAATTACCTCAAACTAACTATATTTTGATTTTATCTCGAAAAAATTAATATATCAATTCAATTAGAAAGAATATATAACATACTATAGGTTAGTTAATTAATTTATTTTATTTATATATAAAGGGTTGGAAAGAAAAACCGTAGTATTGGAATTCTTCCATCCATGAGAAAGAACAGACAATGCTTGCTTCAATACCTTACCAGGTCACTAAAATATAGGTTTGCATTGTCCGTTCCTTCTCATGGATGGAAGAATTCCAATAGTATGGTTTTTCTTTCCAACCCTTTAGATATAAATAAAATAAATAAATTAACTAACCTATGGTAAGTTATATATTCTTTCTAATTGAATTAACATATTAATTTTACCAAGATAAAAACAAATTATAGTTACTTTGAGGTAATTATTTGACTATTTTTTAGGTTATCTAAAATTTTTTATTTCATAAAAATTTATTACTAGAATAGTATTTAGTAATAAGATTTTGGTTCTTATTAATTAAACTCAAATTTTTACTGTAATATATATAACATATTAACCCACAAAAATAAATTAACGAACTATTTACATACCTAGTTTTAACTATAAAGCCTATTAATAGATTGTTGCTCTACCTTAACATAGCAATTTTAACAAACCAACGTAACATTTTTTCTACCCACTAAGTAATAATTTTTATTAACTTATATATATATATATATATATATATATATATATATATATATATATATATATATATATATATATATATATATATATATATAGATATATATATATATATAGAATATATTTATTATTAAGTAGTTATAAATTATTAATGGACCAATTAGTGAAATTCCATTTAGTTAGTTTGGGGTCTTTATTTAACAAAATTAATAGGTTATCTAATTAAAGATATTTCTTATTATTTTCAATTAAATATTATATAATATCCCTTATATTAACTTACTAACTATTATTCTATTTAATTAAAAGACATATTAATAGATTATTATTTCATACTCTAAAAAAAATAAAATAATAATAATTAATATTTTTCCTCTCCCAATTTCTTGGTCTTGGTGCCCAGTCAAACTTAGCCTTTCGTAGTAGCCATTAGTACAATCTAGTTGTCCAGTTAATTATAGCCATTTCCCAGTCAAATTAACTGTTTGAGGTCCTGCTCTCTCTATTTAACATGCAACTATGATCTGATTCTTCAACTCATCCTCACGATGAACCACACTCGTGGGTTTGAAATGCGTCGACAAATAAAATATGATGTGATTTTCACTGAATACTACTCTCATAAACAATAAATGTCGTTTCAATGTGACAAATAATAAACGTCACAATGTGATGAACAATAAACTTCATGGAAATGTCACAAACAACAAATGACATCATAATGTGATGAACATCAAACATCATTACAATTAGACAAAAAACAATGATGTTGCAATGCAACAAACAAAACCATTGAGAGTCATGGTTAACCATGTTTAACTAAGTCAACCATTATGTGGTTAAGAATGAATAATAAAAAACATCATAATGTGACAAACAACAAATATCATTGCAATGTCACAAAAAATAAATGCCATTGCAATGTGATGAACAATAAATGTAATTGCAATATGATGAATAACAAATAACATTGCAATGTGCCAAACAACAAATGAGGCCATAATTTGATGAGAAATACACATCGTTAGAATGTGATGAACAATAAACTTCACAATGTGATGTCATTGCAATATGACACACAACAAATGACGTGACAATGTAATGAACATCAAACGCCATTATAACTATAAAATAAATGATGTCGTATTGTGATAAACAAAACGATTGACAACCATGGTAAATCATGTTTAACTATGTCAATAATGATCTTCTCTTGGTTGATCAAGGTCAAACACAATAAACCATGGTCATATTTGGTCGAACATAGCCGATGTAGACAACAAGGTCAACCATGCCCGACATGATGAAGATGGCTAAACCTATTCAACCAAGGTCAAATGTAGCCAAACTATAGTCAACAATGGTCAACATGGTTGACAATGTTAGTCATGGGTCTATAGTCTTGAAGATGGACCCGACTGGAGGTTCTGAAACGTTGACTACAATACTTAAATCTGTGGATCTTCCTCTATCTATCAACAATGTTAATCATGGTCAACGATGGTCAAGATTTTGAACCATGGTCAACATGGGGATCATGGTCAATCATTCTCAACCACAATCATCTATAGGTAAATGCTGACAACCTTGGTCTACAATGTTTAGCCATAGTAAACCATAGTTGAATAAACACAACCATGGACAAACATTGCTAAGAAAGCTCAACCATGGTCAAACCATGACAGATTCACCTTGTCGAATAATATCTTACCATGTTCATTCATAAAGGTTTTTTTTTTTTAATTATGAAAAATAGAGTCAATATATTGTAGGTATTGGTGGGGGATGTGGGGTAGGGGAAATTATAAGTATTACGTGGTATAAAAAGGGGTATTCATTAAAAATAGGGTAAATCTATTAAAAATAAGGGTTACTTTTATTAGAAAGTTATATTGGACGAGGTTAAACAAAAGAATTATGGGAGGTTTTTATCAATATATAGTGAGATTAGGGTATTCTTTAATATCCCATGAATGGAGGTTGTATGACATAGATTGACTAGGTGGAGACCCAATGGGTCAAACAAGTCACCATGTTTGACCATAGTCAACCTTGTTCAATCATGTTCAAACAAGCTAAACCATGGCCAACCATGTTCATCCATGCCCAATCAAAATTCAACCATAATCAACCACGGACAATCTGGTTAGCCATAGTCAACATGGTCAAACCATGGACAACATTGACTACCTTGTTCATGGTCAACCATAACTTTACCATAGTCAACCATGTTTAAACATTGTTAAGCAAACTTAACCATGGTCAATCTTGTTCAACAATGTAACATAAATGCATTGTTACATTAATGGTTGACCATGGACAATCATGGTTAATTTCATCAAACCTCTTCAACCATTAATGTAACATTAACATTAACACTAATGTAACATCAACCATGGTTAACAAACATTAATGAAACAATGCTCAACATTAATGTAGCATAATGATTTGGATTTCATCATTATATTATTTTTCATCCATCTTTATGCTTTCACAGTGGGAAACATGGAGAAATCATGTCACCTAACCATTTTTACTAGTAGGTACCTATTTGGTGAAGTGGGGCATGAAACCTTTTTGAAGCAATTTGAGGCATTAAATGACATTTTTGGAGATACAACTTTTCCACTTAAGTGTCATACCCCATAGCACTAGTCCATACATAGATACCTTTCCTAAAACATAAGAATCACCTCAATCATATTTCACATGCAAAATTTATGCCACCCAAAAGTTGACCCCACTATTTTGACCACCACAATTCTAGAGGATGCCACGTCAACCATCATTATTCATGGAAAAGGGGATAGCCGCATGATCATGATGAATAAGTCTCTATAAAATTCCATATTGTAACAACAATGTAAACTTTGAAACGGGAACTCTGGCCAAAAAACCTAGAAAAAACATCAAAAACAGTGCTAAAAATGAAAAGTGTGTATACTAGAATGATGATTTTATTTTTTAGGGGTTAATTTTGAAAATTTTTTAAAAATGGAAGTGACTATGAAATTTACTATGAAATTTTCGTGCAAAATATAGCTTCAAAACGAAAGTGATGACAGTGGAACAATGGTTTCTTTTTTTTTTTTAGCGTCAATTTTCAAACTTTTTAAAAAATGCTAGTCAGACCAAATTTTTATGTGCCAAACAAAGTTGTTGATGAGGAAAAAAACACATTAATGCTTTTGGTAGAAAATCATTTTTCTTTCCTAAGTATAAATTCAACATGTTTTCAACCATAACATGCTAGATACAAAAGAAATTGAAATTTTTTCAACTAGAAAATTAAAAAATCATGACATTATGAACGAATTACATCACTAAATGAATTCAAAAGTCATTATTTGTATATTGAATGAAACATACATTATATCTCTAATTTAATGTTTCATTGTAGATATTCTAAACAATAAAAATTATCATAATGAAGACATATAATCCAACAACATAAAAATGACTCATAACTTCTCATTTAACACCATATGGAAATCAAAAATTTTATTTCAAGATACGATGCATACATCAGTTAGATAAACTGTCTTAAACAATTATTCAAAATCACTCATATTTTCTTGCACACCATCAAAATTCACATCTTCATATGAGTGACTGGATGCTAACGAAGATGTTCCATATTCTTCTCTTTCATCAACTAGTTCCCCATCTGAGTCCACCTGCATGCCCAACATTTCAGGTTTCAAAATTCTTCTAGATCTACGACTGGTTTCAGCAAACTCCCATCTCAACACTGTTCCTTCTAGTAACAACCTTTTTAGAATCTCTATCGTCTTGAAGCACAGAGTTCCTTTCTTTGTTAAATTGAAGTCATAAACAAGTATGTCAACATCCTCCAATTTTAATATGTCTGTGCGGCAGCGATTTATATTTGTACCCTTTCCTTTTCTCTTTCCGCCATTTTTTGTGTCAACTACCATCTCTGACTTATACACACCATTGAATGGGTGTGTATTTGTGGCATACCAATGTACTTCAACACTTGTAACATCCTCATTTTTTGTAAAGACCTTTATAACTTTAGCAACCCAGAATGGATAGCCATTGGGATCTTCATCTGTTAGCACTACAATCATGCAACCCTCCTTAATATCCTGTACTGAACCCCTGTAAAGGTATTCCATGGCTTCACGTTGTGCACGAGATCTTATAGAACCAATATACATATCTCTTTCCTCTACCTGTGAAGAATTAATAATACCTTGAGATTGTTGTTGTTCAACAATGTTTATTTCCTCATGTTCATTCAACACATTTTGTGGCCAAATAAATGGATTTTTCAAAGGTATATCTTCATTTGTTGTTGTTGAAATGATATCCCTTTGATTATTGAAGAATGACCCCCACCAAATTGAATCAGCAATGTTAAAGTACTCGTATGTATATCTAATACGTTTTTTAATTTCTTCCAGGCAATCAAAATAATTTATACCTCTATTTTGTTTGCGTTCATTCTGAACTTCACCAACTGATTGTAATAACAATATTTTTGATGCAAATATTAGATGATCTGGAATGAACTTCAAAAATTGCAAACCTGATGATGGTGCTCATTTTGCAGTAGTTGAATACTTCTTGCCCCATATTAGTGTTTTCCCATCAATTTTTTTGATACGAAATTGATGTTGGAAGCTAATGTCATTAAGTTGTTCAATGCATTTCCCCTCACCATATGATCCCAGAATAAACCTTCACATGTCAACAATTTCTTCCAACACATCAAAAATAGGCTCTAGCATGTATGATTTCTTAATACATTCAATTAGTGATGGCAAGCTCCCAACTTCCTTCCTCCTCAATGTGACTGAAAAACAACTGAACATCTAATCAATATGGTCATGAGTGTGCCCAACAAGAAGGAAACCAACCTTTACGTTTTGAAAAATTCTCAATTCAAAAAGCATGTTTAGATATCCAAAAACAACCTGATTTTTGTTTTCACGGCAAGTGTTGTCCAATTGTAGATACAAAACTTCAGGAAGATTACCAGACCAATGAGAAATCACATCATGAATTATGGTTATGGTCAGATTTGCATCATTATGAACATTTGGAGCTGTGAAGTACACCCTTGGCAAAATTTTCACATTGAAGACCATACAACCGACCAAGTGAAATTGAATAAAATTTTCCTCCTGTAAATTTTTGGGTGTGCGCAAAAAATGTGGTAAAAGTGTTTTCTTCTGGTCCATACCATCAATTGTCAAACCCAAATATTTATTTGGATTATCATAACACTTCTTTCGATGCTTGTACAACTTCTTCCTTTCATTTGTTTGTTGTTTGCGATGCTCCTGAAGTTCTTTGACAATTAAATCTACACAACATAAAAGAAATTCATTAAGAAATATGTTTTCAAAGTTGATGACTAAAGAATTTTAAAAGATAAAGTTATGAATGATTACCTCTTTCTGACCCTTCACATTTGTCTCTTTTTGATTTAAGAGAAGCACATGTACTGCAAATCCCCATCCTTGTCTTCTTAGGAATACAGACATTGTTGAATTCTTTCTTCCATACTTTCACAAAATATTGATATGTAATAAACTGGCCATGTCCCTCAGCACCTTCTAGATATTCTTTGTATAAGTTGTAGATTTCTCGTCTTGAAAAATTATCTGGAATATGTATTGTCTCTCTATTTGGCATACAGTCTCCATGCTTTGAAAATAAATTCTTCATCCATGACATTGCAGTATTTGATAATGGCCCAAACTGTCTTTTATGATGTACTTTTGAATAAAATGTGGGATCCTTTTCCAAATTTTATTGAATTCTTGAGAGACGAAAATTCCTAATGGAATGAAACATTTTGAAAGCCTTTCTATAGATAAATAAAGTCCTAATATGATAATCATAACCTGACAATGTATATTGCATGCACCCAACTAAATATGAATTTTGCATGCTTTTATTCATCGACAAATATCTCTTTCCTGCTCCCTAATTCAAATTTGAAATCCATATGTTTCAAGCAATATTTTTGGCAACATTCACTTGAAATGAGAGTGCTAATAGAACTTCTTCTCATCAAATATTCTGCTCTACCCCTTGTATAACTAGAACAACTTGCATTGATACAAAAGGGTCTGTTCCTACTCCTCGATACAATATTTCTTGGCAACATCTCTATCATTGGATCATCATTTGTATAAGGATTTTCATCATCATTAAGAGGAATGTTATCCACACTATGATCAGCTCTACTTTTCAAATATTGACTTGGAGGATATTCGTCATCTTCCCCTTCTTCAGTGCTACTGTCATAGTCCTTAGAATTCGTATCGAATGGAAAATTTGACTCGATGTTTAATGGATATTCTTCCTCATGTGCATTGTCAGCGCTACTCTCATAGTCCATAGAATTAGGACTATGTCGAAAATGTGACTATTTACTTATTGAAGATGCTACATCCTGTCCTTTGTCACTGCTACCTTTATACTCATTAGAATTAGGACTAAGTGCATCATCCTGTCCTTCATCACCGCTGCTCTCATAGTCCTTAGAATTAGGACTAAGAGGACACTGTGACACTCCATTCTTTTGAAATTCATCATCATGCTCTTCATAATTTTTGCTCTCATGGTCCTTAGAATGAGGACTAAGTGGACACCATGACACTCCAATATTTTGAAATTCATCATCTCGCTCTTCATCACTGCTGCTCTCATAGTCCTTAGAATTAAGACTAACTAGACACTGTGACACTCCACAGTTTTGAAATTCATCATCATGCTCTTCATCGCTACTGCTCTCATACTCCTTAGAATTAGGACTAAGTGGACACCATGACACTCCATTATTTTGAAATTCACCATCACGCTCTTCAAAACTGCTGCTCTCATAGTATTCATAATTAATACTAAGTGGACACCGTGACACTCCATTCTTTTAAACTTCACCAGAATGCTCTTCAAAATTGTTGCTCTCATAGTCCTCAGAATTAGGACTAAGTGGACATCATGACACTCCATTCTTTTGAAATTCACCATCATTCTCTTCATCACTGTTGCTCTCATAGTCCTTAGAATTAGGACTAAGTGGACACCGTGACAATCCATTCTTTTGAAATTTGTCATCAAGCTCATCATCACTGCTGCTTTCATAGTCCTTAGAATTAGGACTAAGTGGAATCTGTGACTCTTTATTTATTTGAAATTCTCCATCCCCTCTTTGATCAGTGCTGCTCTCATAGTCCTTAGAATCAGGACTAAGAGGAAGAATTGACTTTCTATTCATAGTGGAAGAATTCCTGCTATATTCATCAATATGAATAGAGTTGTTACGTGATGAAGATGTTGATGGTGTATAAATCAAAACTTCACTATCAGAACAATCCATCCCTTTCAAATAGAAGATGTTGAATGATACAAATGGAGAGTTTCATATGGATATTATATAGCTTACAGAATGAAATTTTTCCTTCAAAAAGTTTCGCGAAAATATTTCCCTCCAAAAAGTTTGTTAGACTTATTTACCTTCATTATTTTATTTTGCAGTTTATTGAAAAACTTTTTTTTATGAAATAAATCATTAAAATTATAATTTTAAACTACAACTTCTACATTAATTATTTGAATAGTTAAAGTATATAATATTTACTACCCGTTGTAAAACAATTCTACAATATTCGCTTTATAGTATTTTAAAACAAATTATCCCACATTAACCGTACAGTTAATCATCTCCATAATTTCACTTATATATTAAATTTCATTATCACTATTACTCACATCACATCCATGTTTTCTGAAGTTCGTTGCAAGACTTGTGAATTTGTGGAGCAGCTACATTTCTATCAACAACATATTCAATGAAGAATTATCGCAATTGAAAGGTAAGTTGATTTTTTTCCTTGAAAATTGTCATATTAAATTACTTTAATGAAGAAGCTTTTTTATTTTTATTTTATTTTAATTTTTTTTTTAAATTAATAATTTTCTTGAGCCAAAATAGCAATTAAGTCCGTCGCGAGCATGGTGGGCCTGACCAAACTCAATTGCCCAACAACCGTGGGCAAGTCACCATGGTGTTGCGGGGTGGGCAGGGAGGGCGGGCGGGCAGGCGGGCGGGGTGTGATGGTGCGGGGGGGTGGGGGCCTGTAGCACCCACCTCGGCGGCCCACCCACCCGTTGCGAGGTTGGGTGATTCTAAGAATCTCCCAACCCCCGCGGTGGGCGGGCAGGCCGCTGGGGTGGACGCCGCAGCCCCACCCCCACGACACCCCTTACTGCCCCATCCCCCACACCCTCACCCCCTAAACCCACACCCCAACCCCCCTTGCCCCCTCACATGCACCCTCCCCAACCAACCCCCAAACCCCCCTCACATCCTAACCCCTCCCCCCACACGCACCCTCCCCAACCCCCCTTCCCTCCACACACACCTGCCCACCCCCTCATACAGTCACGCACCCAACCCCCCTCACTCTCTCGATCCCTCACACCCTACCCTCGCCCCCTCACATGCACCCTCCCCACCCCCTCACACACTCACCCACCCATCCACCCCCTCACACTCCCTACCTTGGCCCCTCACACGCACCCTCCCCACCCCCTCACACACTCACCCAGTCGTCCACCCCGTCACACACTCACCCACCCAAACCCCCTCACACTCGTGCCCCCTCAAACCCTACCCCTGCGCCCTCCCTACCCTTGCCCCCTCACACCCCGCCCACCCTAACGCTGCCACCGCCCACCCTTCCACCCGCCCCCTCTGCCCACGGCCTCCCCCTCACTTGGCCCCTCCCTCGCCCCCTCACCTGCTCCACGCCCACACCCTCACGCCCACGCCCTCCCCCCGCATGCCCTCCCCTCACCCCCTCATCGCCCTCCCCGCCCCCTCTGCCGATGACCTCCCCCTCACCCGCCCCCTCCCTCGCACACTCACCCACTCCATGCCCACGCCCTCACCCGCCCCCTCACGCCCATGCCCTCCCCCCGCCCCCTTAGCCGCACACCCTCCCCCTGTCCCCTCACTTCCCTCCCCGCCCCCTCTGCCCACGACCTCTCCCTCATCTACCTCCTCCATCGAGCCTTTCACCTGCTCCACACCCACGGCCTCACCAGCCCCCTCACACGCACGCCCTCCCCGCCCATGGCCTCCCCCTCACCCACCCCCTCACTTGCACGCCCTCCCCCCTGCCCACGGCCTTCCCCTCACCCACCCTCCCCGCACATAGCCTCCCCCTCACTGCCCCCCTCACCTGCACGCCCTCCCCCTTGCCCACGGCCTCCCCCTCACCCACCCCCTCCCTCACCCCCTCCCTCACCCGCAAACCCGCCCCACCCCCTCCACGCCCTCGCCCTCACCCACCCCCTCACCAGCATGCCCTCTCCCACCCCCTCATTGCCCTCCCTGCCCACAGCCTCCCCCTCACCCACCCCCTCACCTGCACATGCTTCCCTGCCCCCTCACCCGCCCTCCCCGCCCACGACCTCCCACTCACCTGCCCGTCCTCTCACCCACCTCACCCCCTCACCCATGCCCTGATCCGCCCCACCCCCTCACCCGTCCTCGCCAATACCCGCCCTACCCCCTCACTTGCCCCCTCACCTGCCCTCACCCACACCCACGCCAGCCCCACCCCCTCACCCGCCCTCCCCGCCTATGCCCACGCCTGGCCGCACCACCCAGGCGGCTCGCCTGCCCTCCTGGCTGGTGGCTGGGCAATTCCCAGAATTGCCCAGCCACCAGCCGGGCAGGCCGGCGAGCCACAAGGGTGGCACCAGCACAGGCCGCGCCACCCCGGAAACCTGCTCACCCGCTTGGCTGGTGGCTGGGCGATTCCCGAAATCACCCAGCCACCAGCAGGGCAGACGAGCGGGCTGCCAAGGTGGTGCCAAACTAGGCTGCGCCATGCCGGTGGTCGACTTGCCAGGTGGGCAGGCGGGCCGCCAGAGTGGCACGACTACGAATTGTCTAGCCACCAACCAGGAGGGTGGGCGGGTCGCTAGGGTGGCGCAGCCTGGGCTGGTGCTACCTTGGTAGCCCACCCGCCCGCCCGGCTGGTGGTTGGACGATTCCAGGAATCTCCTAGTGACTAGTTGGGCAGGCAGGCGGCAGTCGAGGTGGCGCAGCCTGGGCTAGCACCACCTTGGTGGCCTGCTCACCCGCCCGACTAGTGGCTGGGCGATTTTGGGAATCGCCCTGCCACTAGCCGAGGGAACGCACGAGCCGCCAGGGTGGAGCAGCTGGGCGTGGGCGTGGGTGGGGATGGTGGGTGAGGGGGTGGGGCGGGCCTGGGCGTGGGTGAGGGCGGGTGAGGGGATGGGTGAGGGGGTAGGGTGGGCATGGGCGAGGGTGGGTGAGGGGGCGAGTGAGGGCGTGGGCGAGGGGGTGGGGCGGGTGAGAGGGCGGATGAGTGAGGGGTAGGCCGTGGGCGAGAAGGGTGGGTGAGGGGGTGGGTGAGGGTGTCGGGGTGAGCGGATAGGTGAGGGCATGGGTGTGGAGTGGGCGGGGTAGGTGAGAGGGTGGGGGAGGGTGTGCAGGTGAGGGGGCGGGTGAGGGGGGAGGCCATGGGCAGGGAGGGTGGTGACGGGGTAGGGGAGGGCGTGCAGGTGAGGGCGAGGGCGTGGAGTGGGTGGGGTGGGTGAGGGGGTGAGGGAGGGGGCGGGTGAGGGGGAGGCCGTGGGTAGGTGGGAGGGTGTGCAGGTGCGAGGGAGGCCGTGGGCAGGGGGGAGGGAGTGCAAGTTAGGGGGCAGGTGAGGGTGAGGCCATGGGCGGGTGGGGTGTGCGGGTGAGGGTGTGGCCATGGACGACGTGAGCGAGTGAGGGAGGGGGCAGGTGAGGGGGCGAGGGAGGGGGAGGGTGAGTGGGAGGCGTGCGGTTGAGGGGGTGGGCGGAGGGCGTCGACATGAGGGGGAGGGTGAGGGCATGGGCATGGAGCGAGTGAGGGGGCAAGGGAGGGGTGAGTGAGGGGGAGGCCATGGGCAGAGGGGGTGGGTGGAAGGGTGGGCGGGGGTAGCGTGAGGGTGGGCGGGGTGTGAGGGGGTGGGAGTGTGAGGGAGGTTGGGTGGGTGAGTGTGTGAGAGGGTGGGCGGGTGGATGAGTATGTGAGGGGGCGAGGGTTGAGTGTGTGAGGGGTGGGTGGGTGGGTGGGTGAGTGTGTGAGGGGTGGGTGTAGAGCGTGTGAGGGGTGAGCAAGTGGGTGAGTGTGTGAGGGGGTGGGCGAGTCGGTGTGAGGGGGTGGGGGTAGGAAGTGGGTGAGGGGTGGGCAGGTGGGTGAGTGTGTGAGGGGGTGGGGAGAGTGCCTATGAGGGGGCGGGGGTAGGTAGGGGGTGGCGGTTGGGGAGGGGAGGTAGGGGGGCGCAGGGGTAGGGTGTGAGGGAGGTTCGGTGGGTGAGTGTGTGAGGGGGTGGGGAGGGTGCGTGTGAGGGGGTCGGGGTTAGGGACGGGGGGTATGGTGTGAGGGGGTGGGGGTGTGAGGGGGGTTGGGTGGGTGGGGGTGTGGGAGGGGGGGGAGTTGGGGAGGGTTCGTGTAAGGGGGCGGGGGTAGGGTGTGAGGGCCCACCCACCCACCCGCCCTTGCCCACTCACCTGGCCCGCCCCGCCCACCCATGCCCGCTATCACCCGCCCGCCCATAAATAAAAAGTTAATGATATATTTTCGTTGTTAATTTAAGTTAATATTTTTTTGTTATTTACTGATTTATGTGCTTCTATTTTTCAGGAAAATGGCATCAAAGAAGATTTCTGTGAATATTTCTAGACCAAAGACTCTTAAAGGTGCATCTTCAAGAAACATTGGTGAACGAACTCCACCTGAGCTCATGGCTACAAATCTTTCAAGTGCCTCAAGTGATAAGAAGATGATTTCAGACTGGAAGAATTCAAAAGAGGTGAAATTTCCATCAAGAATCTGGTATGTGAAAGAAAAAGAAAGAAAAAATATCAATATATATCTATATATTGATGTACCGAATGATAATGGAATTTTTGAGGTGATGGGAAGAGTCATAGATATGTTTTCGGTACCAGACATTGAAGTTGTTTACATACTTACAAAAGCTCCCATGTCACATGAAAGGATTAAATACTGACTATCATATTCATTATATAACACGAGAGAGGTATCTACAAAGTTGTGTAAACAAATCGTAAATGAGATGATAGAAAACATCGTAAGTATTGTTATTTATATTTGTATTTTGCGTTCTTGAAAGTGTCTCGCTATTTTTTTTTAACTTTGTTTTTATTGACACATGATATTTTGTTTGGCAGAATTTTGTTGAAAGTTGTTTAATTATGTTGGGAGGCATTCATTTCATAGATAATGATATCATGAATGTTGTCAGCAGTTTTTACTGAGTGTCAGAAGAAGATATGGAAAACAAAAAAAATGTAGTAATTGATGATGCTACAAAACTACATCCAAAGAATCAGAAGAAAATGCCTCTAGTGGATAAATCTGGCAAGGGTAAACAAGTTACTTTTTAGGACGATGAAGTTGAAACTGACAGTGAAGCATATGTCGCCATTACTGAAAATGACATTGGAACTAAGAAGAGGCGTAAAAGACCAAAAGTAACAATGCCCAAGAATAAATATATTGGGAATATTATGATGAAGAAAAGTAAAGTTGAAGATTTTGAAGTAGTCATTACTAGCAGTCAAGAACCTAGTGAAACTTCAAAAGAAAGTAGAGAAATCATTACACCAGGAGCTGATTTAGAGGATGGCATTATCAAAACAAAACAAAATTCCATTCAACAGAATTTGACAAAGAGAAACTTAATTGATGGTGGTCATACATTGCAGCTTAATGTCAGAAAAACCTATAAGGCAAGTGAAGGACAATGTTAATATCAAGTTAGAAAGCCACATCATCTGCATGTTCACAACTTGAAGACATTGATGAGGTACAATCCATATGCTCATGTGGTTAGTTATGTGCTTCTTGTTGATCCACTTCAAGTTCCTAACAAAGAAGCATTTGATAAGTCAAAATGTTTTGAATACAATTATTATGTGCTTGGGGGGGACCATTCTGTAGAAGCTCAAAGATAATTGACAGAGGAATATCCTAATAACCCACATTTTGAAACAATGAAATGTATCATTTATGCCAGTTTATCAGATACAGAAGCAAAGTTAGTGGCATGGGATCATAATTCAGATAATGAATATAGGATGTCTATGACTTTCATCCAAAGGGTTAGATTTATTCATAGTGAATTTCAAGAAAAATGTGGTGGGGATAGGATAAATGTTACTGCAGATTTCCAAAAGGAATGTTGTATGGAAATAGGCTATCAAATTGAAGAGAAAACCAATTCAAAAGGTGGAAAAGGAAACAAAAATACTGATTTATTTAGAGGTGTTGATAACATTTTCAAATTGGCATTTAGAACTGGAGATGTTTGGAAGTTGATTGATGAGATTTTTAGCATGTGGGAAGACATTGGCATTAAAAACCAAAGGGTCAAAAATTCTAAGCCATTGATATGTAGCAACAGTAAATCAGCTCCTCAAATGAAGCAGCTTCCAGACGATATGATTATCACACCTTGGAGGGTGATGCAAGGAGTGAAAGATGGAAAACTTGTCAAAACAATATTATCTCGTGTGAAGTCAGGGGAATTATCATTGGAAGAAATGTTTGAAGAATTTCAAAAGTAAGTTTGTTGAATTATTTTTATTTATTTCTAGATTATATTTATCTTTTAAATAAAACATGTTGTTCTTGGTAGTATTTGTTATACAAATCATTATATTAACTTTTTGTTACTTTATCTATGCAGTCACAAAGTTCACATGAAAATTCAAGAACAAATGGTTAGATTGTTGAATGAAGATAGTTCGGATGATGTTGTACGCAACTATCCAGATTCAAGTTCTACATCAACATTAGAAGCTTTTTATCTTGCATTTAAAAAGGTATCTTGATTTATCCATTCATTTTTATTCCTCTGTGTACTATTTTTAATTTATAACTTACACATATATTTGTTTATTTTATAAAAGATGAGGAAGGATGATAATGGAGCGCTAGATAGTTTCAAAACCTTTATTAAAAAAATAAAGATCGAAAGACTGAGGAAGCAACATATTAAGAATGTTGAACTTGATCCAACTCTTAATAATTTCATTTGGAATGGGCTAGACACTATTCAATATCAAGTAATACAAGGTGACTATGAAGACATTGCTAAACTCATACCTAAAAGGGATTATGCCCTAGTCATTGCAGATATTCCCCATGGTTTTAATATTCCAAACATTGACTATGATAGTGACCCTTATACTTATAAAGCTTTTAGTAAAGTGGTTGCGGGATTTGTAGAAGTCACGTCATCACCATTATGGAGATTTGTGACATTTCATTCAGACACACAATTGGAAATGATATTATCAAACTTCAAGGGGAAAAAAAATTCAAGGATGCAACTTACATGGTAAGACGTTTAAATGTGTATTTGATTAATGTTGAAAAATTCATTTATGTACAAGTTAATTGAACTTTTACTATTTCATGTTACAGGCAAAAGTCAAATCTTCTTAACAATGAAGATCAACAATTTGTAAATGATTGTGAGTTCATTCCTATTGATAGTTGGGCAAAAGATGATAGCCATATGTCTATGATTTTTAATTGTGTAGACGGAAAGAGTCATAGCCAAATACTGACTTATGATGTTGTTGTCAGAAAACTGACATATGAAGACAAAGAAGCAAAAGGAGAGATAGTTAACATTTATCAAAAACCACAATTATTGATTAACTATCTTATAAACATGTGTTCAAACGAAGGAGATTGGGTTTTGGATTTATTTTCTGACGCAGGTAAGTTTTATTATATGGAATTGAATTTTAATATGCTATTTTTTAATTAATTTGTCATTGTACTAATTTAATTCACTATTTCTTTTGTGCTTGATAATTAGGTACAACACTAGCATGTTGCCTTCAAAAAGGAAGAAATTACATTGCAATTGAAAAATATCCAGTACAGTGCAATTTCACTTAGCAAAGAATTAATGCTCTTCAATTTATTCTATATGCAATGCAAGGAATTAGGTTGAAGAAAGGGGACTTTAGTGAATCACGTGCTGCAAAAAAGGCAAAGGAACCCCAACCACCATTACATGGAATGTTTGGAAAGACATACATTGGGAGATTTGCAAACATCAAAGATCCATTAGGAGAGGAAAATGAGCAAAAGGAAGCAAAAAATATTGTGGAAGATGACAATGATGAAACTCTAGAGAACGAAGAGTTTGGATTGACATTGTTGATTAAATTTAAGTTATGCTTGGAAATCAAGCTTTGCAATGTTATGACTTTGACATTTTATGAGAAGAATAAACAGTCAATTAAGGTTGTTATGCATTCAATATTTGTAATATGTGATTTTCGCATTGATTTTTAAGTTAATCATTATTTTTTGAAAAAAAATGATCATTATTATTTTTTTGACATGAAATTCATAAAAAAAAATATTATTTAACCATTTTTAGTTAAAATTTTCGTATAAAAATTGTGATTTTGACATGTCAATTCTAGCAAAAAATTATCAAAACGTGGAGTTTTTTAGTTATATTTATATTAAAAATGGTTATTTTTATGTCCATGTTAAAAAATATTGTTTTTTAGAAACAATTATTTTATGTGGATTGAAAAATTAATTAAGGATGTATAAATATATAGAATATCGAAAATTCAACATATCGACCTTCTAATTTAAAAACGCAAAAAAATAAAAACCTCACTACAAAAAAAATTAAAATTAAAATAAAAAACAAGAAAATATGAAGAAAACGACCACTTCAAAAATTATCAAAGTTACAAAATAATTATTTACATTTTATACATTAGAAAGTTTAAAGCAAAAAAATAGGTCTTTTAAAAAAGGGTTTGATGCAGAATGCCCACTTTTTCAAATCATCATGAAAATCGCTACCATTCTAAAACATAATGTACATAAAAAAAATTAAAGTGCCAAAATCTATGCTCTAAAAAAACATGTGTGTTCTGCATCACTCCTTTTCAAAATTAGGTCACTTTTTTTCTATCTCTACGAAACGGGTAACATTATCAGTTCCCGTTTCGAAGATTACATTGTTTAACTCTAGTTAAGAGTTGAAGGAGTCAAACTTGGCCACTAGTAGGCTATTGGGTTGTTTTATAATTAGGCCACTAGGGGAAAAAGGGGTTTCATTCTATTTGAGTGCATTTTGTTATAGATGATTAGAGTCGCTGAGAGTGGATAGAGAGAGAGCAAATAGAGAGGTTTTGTACACTATAGTAACCCATGGGGAACTTGTCTCACTCTTTTCTACTTTCATCCATTTCCATTCAGAGAAAGCGAGAGCAACACAGCCTCACCTTCCGACTAGGTTTTCTCTAGTAAGGTTTCTCAGATCATATCTTATGTTCATTATGATTTTTGAGCTTTATTTTGTTGTTCTCTATTTTCCATATTTTATCTATTACATGCTTAAGCATAACACAATGATTAAGGAATCCATAAATCTAAGGAAATATTAACCCTCATAGTGTATATTTCATATTTTCAAATATATTTTTAGTAAATCTATTGTGATGAACTATCCAATGGAATATCGGTGGTAGTTTGGAGATTACTTAATGCATTGCTACATTAATGATTGAACATGGTTAATCATGGTGAATCTCGTCAACCCTCTTCAACCATTAATGTAATATTAATATAAACATTAATGTAACATTAACATTAGCACCAATGTAGCATCAACACATGGTTAACCATGGTTGACAAACATTAAGGTAATAATGTTCAACATTAATGTAACAAAAATACATTATTACATTAATGGTCAACCAAGGTCAACCTTGTCAATGAAGGTCAACCATAGTCAACTATTGCCAATCTAGTCAACACTCTTAAACCATAGTCAACCATCAATAATCGTTAGTAACCATGGACCATTTTCAACCATGGTTAATCCTCATCAACAACTTTTAACCATTAGTCAACCATAGTCAACCCCACACACGTCGATCATCAACTAGCACAACTATATTAATAAGGTGTACGCTGATCGACATAATTTTTTCAACTTTCATATGCCAAGTGGTACCGTTATAAGTGGAGAATGACACCTATTGATATATATATCAACTACTTTATTAATGTGGTTGTGTTAGTTAATAGATGAATGGTAGGGATTTAATCTATATGCAATATCCACATAATATTGTTAGTAGTAGTCAGGTTAGAAGCTTGAGATTTATCTCAAAGGTAGTTTGTGCCCTTTTGCATTTTCAATTAATTAAAAAAAGTTATATATATATGACGTTTTTTTGGGCATGTAGTATTGGTAAGCCATGGTATTGACCAATGGTATTATAAGGAAACTTATTTATAGGTTAAGAATCTCCATTGTAAAGTTGGGGCACTCTATGGTTAAGAATTTTGTTACACAATTTTTTGATGTATATATGCTTAAATAATATAATACTTATTTTAACAACAATAATGATGATGATAATAATGATGATGATAATACAATTATATATTTTTTTTTCAAATATTGTTATAAGGTAAGTTTTTTGATGTATATCATAGATTGATATCTATTAATATTTCTAGCCATTTAATTTGTATAATTGTACTAATTAAATTCAAAAAAATAAAAATATCAACAATATATTACCATATGTATATTTTAGATAAAGGTTTGATTAATAAGGACTTTTATAATATTATTTTTCCTATATTATTATTAAAATTAATTAAAAAAAGTTAAATATTTTTTTTTTAAATAATATTCTTATAAATCTAAATAACAAACAACAACATGAATGGATACATTAAAAAACATATACTTAAAAAAGTTACATTAACCTTAATCAAAATTTGTGTAACAAATATATTTACATTTTAAGTTGTAGTAAGTATCATACCATTACAGGAAAATTAATATAAAAACATTGAAAATTGATTCGATTTGATTTTTTTTTTATAATCAATGCTATAGCTTGGTCATATTTACTGAAGTCTTATGTTGCAGGTTCATGTCAACAAAAATAAATTTTGATGAGGTTTAAGATCAAAATTGAGCCTTCAAGACTTATCATAGTTCTATACAAATTTAAGGACTTTTTAAAACTTCTTAATATAATGGTACCCAATGACACTTACAAATTTATACAAGTTTAAAGACTTTTTAAAACTTCTTAATATAATGGTACCCAATGACACTTACAAATTTATAGTATATTTATTACCACTAATACAAATTTATACAAGTTTAAAGACTTTTTAAAACTTCTTAATATAATGGTACCCAATGACACTTACAAATTTATAGTATATTTATTACCTACCATAAAATTTTAATATAATATTTTTGTTTTTCATAACTTTATAAATCACGAAAACTCTCCTTACATTTATAACAAGTCAATTTATCACTAGTCTAGTCTATTTAATACTTAATATTTATCGTGAAAATGTGGTATGCCTAATCCACCAAACATTTGTGTGGTGTGACATCAATTCTAATAATCTCTTAAGAAGTTCTAAGAAATAGCGAATTGTATTTTGTTGACCTTGATTTCTGATAAGGGAAAATACACACTTTATTCCATGTGCTATGAAAGAACAACATGGAATGTATTGTATGTGTTTTGGCATTGGTATGAAATTTGTGCTTGGTAGTGGAAGCCAACCTAATGCATTATATGAAAGCACTCACAATGGGCGTAGAAGTGATAATTGGTGTTGGGTAGTTCATTCTCCATTCCAAATTTGCATGCCTCTGCACCCTATGTTTATTTTTACAATTATAATTATTATTAACTTCATTTGTGTAGATTGTTTTGCGACCATAATAATTCTCATCATCTTTATTGATGGGAAACAAATTTATATTTATATTTTTTGGGGAAGAATTTTATGGTATAAGTTAACGTGAAAATAATAATTTAAATATATTATGATTTAGATTTTGGTGGGATTATTTTTTTTTAAATTATTTTATTTAAAAATTGGTTAAAAAATTTAAAAGAATCGTTGTAATTTTATATATCAATTATTAAAATTGCACAATCTAAATCTAAATCTAAATGTAATAAATGTAATAAGGGTTTTTGAAGCATTGGATTTAATTTGCAATAAAAATGTAAACTTAGTAATTAAAAATTATAATTTCGGCAATTCTTTTATATCTAGATTCTAATGATAGTTGGTAGAAAAAGTTCAAATCATAAAATGTTGAGACTTCTCCATTCATTATATATATATATATGGTCACTATGGAATTATTCCAATCCAATAACAAAATCTGGAAAACATTGGATATATGGAAAAAAACAATAGATATATGGCAATCCCTATAGAAGAGGAAGTGGGCATAAAAGAGGACAATATTTGTGCATATATCCTCATTTCTCACGTGTTGCGATTTATTTGCAAGGGAAAAAATGAAGAAATTGTATTTGAAGCCTATATAGAAAAAAATATGGGCCATGAAAAGTTACAAATTCATTTTTTTAGTGGAGCACCTATGCTCAAATTTTTATCATCTTCCAAGGTCTATGGAAAGGCACCACATATCACCACCCTTCCTTGACCAATGATAAGGCCACAACCTTTTTTCCAAGTTAATTTTTCTAAACCCATGTCACCATCACCTATCTATATCCGCTGATAAGGCTACATGTTCTTGTTGTTGGTTATCATAAACCCCTACCACTTGTCTTTTGGTTTGCTCCATCACCACCTCTAGATTTGCAGAATCACTAACTCTTTTCCCTTTTAGTCAGTGCCTCTTCTTCCTCATCTTTTCTCTAGGACAACACATCTTGATAAGCACCCTTAATTTGACAACTCACAAAAGAAATTGTTGTTGTTTGAATATAATAAATAATACCTGTGACTGAATACCACATTCACCAACACTCACTTGCTAATTCTACTTGACTTATGGAAAAAAATAATCTTTTCTATAACGATGGATTTTTTCGACCCACAAGTTCTATAGATCTTTCTTCCACTAATACACATTGTTCTATTATCTTCTTCTTCTTCATACATTGACTTCAAACAAAATTTCACAAGTCAAATCACTTTCTTTCCTCACATAGTGGGTTTGTTCTCTCACAAAATGTTTTGGTTGTCTCCTTAATCATATTGTTTATTATCGTGGTAATGGATAAATTTATCTCCTTATATACATTGCTTTTCTACCCACTTAAGAGATTATCCATGGATGAGTTATTCTCTAGAAACTTACCAACAAATGAGCAATTCCATGGGCAGGTAATCATGATAATGCTTTCATGCATCTTTTTGAGTTTGGAAAGTGGAAGCAATATGAGAAGCATAATGAAGCCATAACTTCATTAATATTAAAGTATCAAAGTCGTGCAATTATAATGCAATTGCTTAGAGACAAGGATTCCACCATAAGTAAGTGTGATACCACCATTGAAACCACTACAATAGCTAGTTTTGGTAGGGGTTGAGGTTAAAGGTTCCAAGTGGTGTCAAAGAAACCTACAAGAGCATTCAAAAACTACATATTTTGATGTTTACAAATGTATGGTGTTCCAAAATTTACTTTTGATAGGTAAGGGGTGAAGAAACGTTGAATGGTATCCATTCTCACAAATATTTATAATGGGAGGTATACCAACAGGCTCATCTAAGAGAAATTTTGGGGCATAGTAAAATCAAATTGAACATAGCACAATCATAATAGTAATCCATCCAAAATAGTAACAAAATGGAGCTACTATTTGTAATTTATTCAAAACCTCAAAAGGCTTCCCATGCCCTTGAGAATGAAGACTTAAAATAAGCTTCTATAAAAACAAATAAATCATCAAATATTGTAGCTCAAATGCACAAGGAAAAATCAAGGAATTAAACCTTTAGAATAAAAAACATGTTACCTCTTCAACAATGATTTGTTAAACTCTTCACCATGTAAGCTCTTGTAACTATTATGAAATTCCTCCACCCTCATGTAAGTACGTGGTCATCCCCTAGGGTTTGCAAGGAAACCACCATGGAATTTTTGTCTCATCATAGCTCCACATGCACACAAAATAGACTTTTTATATGGAACTTACATGTCATGACACATAATTCCATCTTCTTCCACTTCCAAATATGCTAATTTATAACATGAAAAGTATAAAACGTGGCACTTGCAACTTTTAGTGTACATGTTGAAGATGATTTAGAATAACATGGTGAATACGACATATGATAAACAAGATTAGTAAACATGGAATGCGAGTCTTAGATTGGTTGCAAGAATAAAATATAGGTAATGACAATGGACACATGTGCATGTTATTTTGGATATACTTGCATATGAAAAATAACAAGAGAATAGACATTATCAAATAGACTAAAGAGGGTTAAAGTGTGGGAGAATTGAGTGAAAGGGATTCTAGTTTCCAAAATAATTATATCATATTCATATTTAGGCTTTGATTGATATTCATTCATGTACTTTGCCATGGTCAATGCCAAATCCAATAATGATATTTTTTATCATCATCGTCCTCATTTTCATTTTCATTTTCATTTAATTACATTTAGCATCCCTCCTTCCCATGTTTGGGGCCATTCCCATGCATTATGACAACAATAATAACAAGCATGTCATCTCCCTTCTCAATTTCTCACCACAACACCTTTATCTCATTGGCTTTCAATAGTGGGAGAGTGCCAAGGAAACCAACAACTACAAGAATAAGGAATCAATATAGAAGATCATCAATAATATGTATTAAATCAATTCACGATGAGCCATGGTTCTTGTTTTTTGTTTGCTTTGCATATATAGAAATAAGAACCATTCTTTACTACATTTTGACCAATTTTCAATCTTAACAATGAAGAAAGGTGGTAAACCATAACAAACAAAACCACTATCATCTTCTTCAATGGAACAAATGAATTCCATGAATGTATGTGGCCGCTTCATTAGATATTCTCTATAAGCTTAACTTAAGACCCAATAAATGCACCAATACCACACAATTGCAAATAATTTATCCAACAAACATATCATCCCTTATATTGGCTTTGGTATATATATATATATATATATATATATATATATATATATATATATATATATATATATATATATATATATATATATATATATATATATATATATGCCAAAACCAGTATAAAGGATGATTATGTTTGTTAGCTAAATTATTTACAATTGTGAATAACAGTATTGTATTGTTATTGGTATTACAAGTATATATATATAAACTTGTATCCCCTTTAATCATTGGCATCCCAATGTAAAATATGATATATACTAATATTTGATTTTAGTTAAATAAATTAGTGTTATCGCCTTCACAATAAGAAAGCATTGATTTTGCACATTGATGATGTTCACTTCACACACTTTTTTAAATGACACACAAAGGTTTAGTTGTTTTCTCAATGGGTGCTATAATCTTGGTTTCATAGGGATGGCATTTACAATTCACTATCGTGTCTTGTCGTATTAACATGGCTTCAATGCTAAGCTCAATTATCATTATCATTTGTTAGGATCTACAAAATGCATTTATTGTTATAATGAATGCAATCTTGATAATTATTATAGAAAACCTTCAAATAAAAGACCAAAGAACCAATGCCTACGCCAATGATGTTGCATAACTAGGGGAAACACCACTTTATTGAACTCTTGGACTTTGTTCATTATAGAACATCTATCGACTCCTTTGCAAAATGACGTGATGAGGTTTCTAATCACACCATTTGGTAATGTTATATGTAAATCCAATATGTATGGAAAGTTTAAATCCACTATCTAGCATGCTATGGACTTGCTAGAGTGAAAGATTACACTAAAACACGTTATTCAATTTATGGATTATCAAAAGAGAAACATGAAAAACTAATAGATTTTTTCCTATACACTATTGCATTGATCGTGAAGAATGAGCTTTTAACTAAATTATTTAGTGATGGAAAATAGAGGTTATTTTCATTTAAGTGGTTTGAGTTAATATGATAAATAACATAGATTTCCAACTCTTTCAATGTTGTCTATGTTGTTTGTAGGTTGTTTGATACATTACTAATGACAATATGTGCTAAGCATGAAATTTTATAAATTATGACAAAAAAAAAAAAAACAATGTGTTGTTTGAAATAACTTTTTTAGTAAGGAATTAATTGTTGAATTACTATTAAATGTCTCTCTAAAGAAAATATTGTCAGTTTCTTCAATGTCCTTGAAGGAAGAAAATCCTTCTATTTTGTTGTTTGTTCATTGAACTATAGAAAAATCTCCATTTCTCTTTCTTTAACTCCACAAGTGTTTCTACTTATTTTATTTTAAAAAATAAAAGGAGACCAAATTAGAAATTTGAGTTTATTGTTGTTTGTTTTTTCATTCCTTTATAGAAAGAAGGAGAAATTAGTGTAGAATATTAGATTTCGCTAGAGAAGTAATGACATTGCCATATTATAATGCAAAACTAACATCTATTTGCAAGCAACACAAGACTTGGATTTTGTAATAATAACAAAGTCTCTCAAGTATAGTCAAAATAATCCATCTTAAGACCTCTAACCAGATGAAAGTTAAGAAGGAAACTACCAATCATGAGAGGAAAGTTTCCTTGAAAACTACATTAATGGAAAAATAACAAAAGGAAGAAGAGCTTCAAAAGAGAATTGAAGGAGAAAAACCAAGAGAAGTAGTCCTAGAAAGTGAACCTACAAGTATGGGGTTTTTATTTGTAAAAATACCAAAGGGAGATGAGAACCTAAAAGAACTCACCCATGAAGTACTAAAATCATGAAAAATATGTGAACGTAGAAGCCTTGTAGGTAACATCGACATGCCATACTCCATTTGAGGAAATGGAATATTTATTGTGACAATCCCAAATCAAAACAAGGAGAATATCACTACTTTGGAAGAGATAAAAGTTTCCCTTGAATATGAGAAAGGAAGATTTTTGGGCTTGTAATCAATCATTTTTAGTCTTCAGTAAAATATCTTTAGTAACATTTCAACTATATGCAATAAGAGAAATGCAAAGAATTTTCATTTCCATACTTTTTTTTCATTAGATTTGTTAGATAATGGATATATTTGGATCTCTGTAATAGCCCCTGGTTGATTTTGTATGTAAATAAAAATAAGACCAAGGTCATGGGACACATATTCCAAGCTGAATGTTGGGAAAAACATAGTGATGGGTATCACTGGTGATTAATTAATGGCTATGGAAATTGGCAAAGACATTGACAAAGGAAAAGTGACAATAATTGGTATTTTATTTATGAAAATAAAGGAAAATAGGAGAAAAGGGAGATGAAAGGTCACATATTTGCATGTGAGGAAAATTGAAAGAAAAATGAAGGAAAATGAAGAAAATAGAGGCCTCAATAATAAAAAGGCTTCTAAGGATCAGTTCACAACCTTTTGTCAATTTTAACTTAGAGCTTTCTTCTATTATCTCATTCTCTCATACTCTTGCACACTTAGAGAAATCTTGGAGCATTCTTGGAGCACTCTAGTTTTTACTTGGATTGGAGAAGAAGGCAAGGGAAAGCAGAGAAGTGCAAGAAAGTAGGTGGATCAACAACTACACCTGGATTGCTTTGAAGGTAACATGTTACATGTGTGATTTCCTTGTTGATTTATGAATGCATGGTATATGCATGTGATTTTCTAGTTATGTGTTGTCATTAGCGTGGAGGATTACCTGGATTGACAATGGTTTTAGCCTTACCTTTCCATTTCTTGGATAACCATGGTGTTGTGGGTTTTTCCACTTGATTTTTTTCTAATTGGTGCTCATAATTCCTTATGGTTGTGGGTTGGAACAAACGCTCTAGAAGCCCTGGAACAACTTGGTTTGAGTTACTAGTCCTAGAGCCTAGGTTGGGACAAATGATCTGGAGCCCTTGTTGGGTTGAGTTACTAGTCCCTGGAGTTGGGTTGGACAAATGCTATGGAGCCTTGGAAGGTTGTGGGTTGAGTTACTAGTTCCTGGAGCCCTAAACAACTTAGGTAGAGACTGATCTAGTTGGTGTTAGTGATGTCCGACTCTGAGGTGGAATCGCTAGTTGAGGGTTGAGGTGGTTTGGCCTTTGGAAGCCCTGGTTTAGTTTGTATTGGTTTATTCCACGAGTGCCCACATTCAAGCTTGGAATATGGTGCGAGGGTGATTGGATGGAAGAGAGATATCATTCAACCCAATTTATGGTGGGATGGTACATGGAAGTCCCTGACTTGGTTGGTATTTTCATATGTTAATAAGAGTTATTCTTCTATTGTGAATCATGTATATATGTAGCAATTATGTTGGCAATATTATGACTGAGTTTCCATGGTTTATATGCTAGTTATTTTCTGGTTATACACTGGTCATATGATGTGTATCTCATATGGATCTTGTCATGAATTGTTTAGCTATTAATTAATTGATGAAAATATGGACTAATGTGTTGTTGCAGAGATGTGGAGAGGGCATAGGGCCTTCTTAGTGATTCTCAAATGAATCTTAGACTTTTATAGCTTACATGTTTGTCATTTGTTTGACGAAATGTCTGTTGTGTTCTAAGCAGTCTAGGTCAAGTTCTGCCTTCAAGTTTGTATGTTTAGCCTTCTTTTCATGTCATTAATGATTCTGAGATGTTTCAAGAAGTTATGGGTAGTCGTCTGGAGGTTGACCTAGAATTGAGGCTCATATCTTGGGACCATACCCTCTGAATTGGACACTTAGGGTCACAACTGAACCCAGGCAGGCTTGTGCATGTGGTTGGAGGCCTATAACTGCATGGAGGCCTTGTCATGCATGTAGTTGGGGGTTAAAGTGTGTGAAAAGGAGCCCCAACTCAGGGTTTGGTGCCCTGGGGTGGTTCTTTGGTCCCGAGTGTCCCTGTAGCCGTGTGGAATGTTTTGAGTTGTCAATCGGTGGTTAGTTGTAGGCCCCACTTCCTTAACTAGAGCTAGGAGGTCGGGTCATGTCATAGTAACTCTTTGTCTAATGTTTACCTTGATAGGCAAGTGAAATTGGGTAAATAAGGGAGGGGTGGTTACAATCTCAATAAAAATATAATTTGGATGTTAATTTCATTTGAAACATAAATTTAACTATAGTACATGTAAAATTATTTTGAAAGACTATTTATTTTAAGGGATTAAATTCCTTTTCTATCTAATATGTTTCATAAATGGATGTTTTAGTTCGACATTCATTAATTCAATTTTTTTAATCATAATATTATTAAAACCATCTTTACTATTTTACTCTATATATTGTGTCAATCAAAATTAATATATTTTACTAAAAATTAACAAAGTAACATCATTACATAATTTTGCACTATGGAAAGAAAACATAAGCATCAATAATTTCATACATCCAGGAAATTAAACATAAAAATCAATTAAAATATCTTTACTTTCAAATTTCATTCCATCATCTAATAGGAAAGTTTAATAAAATGGAGGAAAATATCTATTATTATTTTTCAATTTTATTTATTCTTATTTTTATTATTTTTATCAATAATTTCTTGAACTAAGTTTTTACTATTTTTTTTGTTGCATGGTCTAACTTTTCTTTTTTTTAACCTTTAACATCATTTTTATTACCATGGGAAGGAAAGATTCTAATGAAAAAAATATTAAAGAAAATATATTTTATTATATCTACTTTTTTTTTCCCTTATCATTTACTTAGTTTTTACAATTTTTCTATCACATTATCTTTCATCTCTTTTTTTCTTCTTCTTTAAAAATATTGTTATTACCATTGTCATGAAGAACATGTGTAATATGCAATGTTGCTACTTAGTATGTGCTTCTTATGCAAAAAATAATTGATAACAAAATTTATTGTAACTAGGATAAAAATAATACTACTACCATGTAAAAAATTGTCTATATTTATAGCAATTTTTTTAATATATTATTCTAGGTAGATTAATATGTTGAGTAGTAAAGTTACTTTTATCATTGCTATGTTAAATGAAATGAGAAGCAAATCAATTTTTATATTGATCCAATGCATATCTAATACCTAATGCTTAGTTTAAATATAGCTAAGTTAAAATAAAATAAAAAAACAATAAAGATGGATAGATGAATAAACTAAGAACTGTACTAAATAACGAATCGAGAAATAGAATTCCCTAGGAAACTTGACACGATATGACGGAGCTCTGCAACTTCAATGGCGACCCCTCGTTATCATCTTGCAGGGAGGACTTTCTTCCAGGCTCGCAACAGTTCAGTTGAAGGCGTTCTCAGGTTTGCAGGCATCCCCTCTCATCTAGAGAAGGAATCAAGTCTGGAAAGGGGTTCCTTACGGTTTTTACTTTCGCAAAAAGGGTTTCACTTGTCTCAATTTCACCTGCAATCTCCAGGACTACATGGTCAGGGCAATGTCCACCAGTCATCCCTTCTCGGGTGTGAGCCACGGTCCCTCTTGCAGCAACAGGAAAACGAGGGGATGGCTAGGGTTCCTAGCATGCCATGCAATGCCGCCGATGCCTTGCATCAACCAGACCAGCCAGAGATATACCCTGGCAACAGATCTGCCACCCACAAGATGGTGCGAGAGTGGATAGGGGCCGAGGGGCCAGCTGCGTCCTGGTTTTCAACAGGACAGGGGAGGTCCTATGCAAATGTATGGAGGCCGACTACAGCGGACCCAATAAAACTTGACACAGTGGCTGGGTACTTAAAAAATGACCCATACAAACCAGATCTGGAGGAACCATGGCTTGGACAGAATACAAAAATGAGTGGTGCGTCGGGGTTTACAGAGAAAATGCCCAATCCAATGGATCGTGGCTCCAAAATGGTTATTTGGAACTGCATAGGTGAATATATGATACAAATATTCATAAAATTGATATGGGGAAGACATCATTGCATGCGGCTCAGAAAGGGGCTGAATATTCAAGAGTTAAAGAAGGAAATCCAGATCCAACTTGGAACCCCCACCAAATATCAAAATCTAATATATACAGGATGCAGTCTACGAGATTTCCATACACTACAAGAATATGGTGTCATCAATGATTCATCCATCATTCTTAATCTGAGACTGCATGGAAGATGCAATGGAGCTAGCTCAAAAAATATAGGTTCCTTTCGTGACGCAGTCAAAGGAAAGGAAAAAATGCAACACAAATCAACACCAGCACTAGAGCTACCAGGTCCCTACATTGTGGAACAAAAACTGGAATCCCCAATGCTCCAAGTAACTTTATCAGAGGTAACTAATCTACACACTGATCTATCAAAAAATGATGGCATTTGTAGATTTAATGGGTTTTGGCCAAAATCCAACGCTCAGCATCAATGGATCTTCTCCACATGGTCACCTAACTGTGAAATACACCTATGCTCAAAAGGTTTTCTCATAGTTAGATTCAACACAAAACAAGAACAAGATAGTATTATCAATCAGGGGCCTTAGTTTTGGGGCAATGTTGGCCTCTTCACCACCCATTTTGATGCAAATACTATGAAAGTCTCAACAATGCTTGTTTGGGTGAGGCTACATAACCTCCCTCTACACTTCTGGGATCACAAAGTTTTAATAGCCATTGGGAATTCCTTGGGGAAATTCCTAAAAATAGATGAAGACAGAGTTATGAGGAGAATCTTCACATTTGCCAGAATATGCGTAGAAGTGGATCTGAGTCAGGGGCTACCTGATCACATCACATTGAACTACAACAATACACTGAGGACTCAACCGCTTGACTATGAAAACACAACATTCAGATGCTGCAACTGCATGCAAACAAGGCACCTCCAATACACCTACCCATTGGCCAGAAAGGACCCCAAAGGGAATAAGAAACAACAAAAAAAGCCCAAAGGGTGGCAGCATACCGACCTGTTGGAAGAAGAGGACATGTAGACAGAACCTACAGGGAACCAATCAGTACCTGACATACAAATGGGATAGAAATATACTCAGGAAGAAAATACCCCAGATACTCATCTAGGGCCAGACAATATGCAACAACAACAAGAACCTCAGCTGGAAGTAAGCGGCATCAAAAGAACTCATGGATTTGAAGGATCAAAATCTGACAAGAACTTCCAATGAACATAATGGAAAACCAGCTAGCCATAACTGCACCCACTCCAAACTCCGAAGGTTGGCGAAGGGTGGAGAAGAAGAAAGGTAGAAAAGTATAGGCTAGCTGGAATTTATTTTTTCTTTTATTTGTAACTTTTGTTCTCCTGCCATTATAGGGACAACCATCTGCATATGCTTTAAGCATCTACAAAATGTAATTTTTTCATATGAATAAAATTACGACTTTTTCTACAGGAAAAAGAATGAATCAAGAAATAAATAACGAATCAAAAAACTAACTAACAACCAATTTGTTATGCTCTTAACCTGCAAGACGATACCAGAATACCAAATATGTGAAGAAATATACCCAGAACATAGAACAGTGAGAAATAACAACAATTATTTTATTATTCAGAAAGCAATGTTCACTTGCCTATTCGAGGGGGCAACCTCCAATAGAGCAGAGCTCGATAAAAAAATAAGACGCGATGCTCCTCGAGGGGAGCCTCTATCCTTTATATAGGATTCATACATGCAATACCATGGGGCAATAGCATGGTTCTTATTAATACCATCTATCTAATACCATGGCCCATTTGCAACTAACTATGGTCCCTTCATTAAATGCAGGTTAACCACTTACAATTATTAATATGGGCTTTATTGACTCTTTACTTAACTATAACTATGACTTGATCCTATTACATAAATAAGGGTGTTAGGGTGGGACCTTAACATGCCCTCCCCCATAATAACAGCCTTGTCCTCAAGACTGAAGCTGTGGAAACTGCTGAAGAATAATGGCTGGTTCCCAGGTTGCATCGTTCAGAGAGGTGTCTTTCCACTTGACGAGGACTTCCTTGATCATGCGACCACGCAGGTGCCTTTCTCATGTATTAAGAACCTGTTTAGGTTGGAGCCAGATTGATCCTTCTTCATCCAATTCAGGTAGATTGGTTTGAATTATGCAATTGTTCCCAATCACTTTCTTGAGGCATGAGACATGGAAAACTGGATGGATTTTTGTAGTGTGTGGCAAAGCTAGCTTGTAGGTAACTTCTCCAATGTGCTAAAGTACTTGATACGGTCCGTAGAATTTTGGAGATAGTTTCTGACAACCCTTGTATTTGATTGATGTTTGCTTATATGGTTGCAGCCTCAAAAATACCTAATCCCCTTCTTGAAATTGGTGTTCTGAGTGATGTTGATCTACCTGTTGCTTCATGTGGTTTTGAGCTTGATGAAGATTCTCTCTAAGGTGAGCCAACATGGTTGTGCAGTTCTGTAGGAAATGATCCACTGCTTTTACCTTCAAGCATCCCTTGATATAAGAAGTAGGGGAAGGAGGGAGTTGACCATAAACTGCTTTATATGGAGTCATTTTGGTAGTGGCATGATAGTTGGTGTTATACCACCATTCAGGTAGAGGTAACCACTATACCCAAAGATGTTACTTTTCTGAAGTGAAACACCTAAAGGTATGTTTCCAGACATTTTTTGACTGCTTCTGTTTGACCATCAGTTTGTGGATGATAGGAAGTACTGAGTTGTATTTGGGTACCTTCTGGCCAGAAGATTTCCTGCCAAAAGTTACTGGTGAAGACCAGGTCACGATCAGACACAATGGAAATGGACATGCCATGCAATTTGAAGATCTGATCCATGAAAGATTGAGCGACCAAAGTTGGTGTAAAAGGGTGGGGTAGGGCACAAAAGTGAGCATACCTAGAAAGTCTGTCCACGACCACCATGATGACTGACTTGTTTCCTGACTTTGGAAGACCCGTAATGAAATCCATAGAAATCTCCGTCCAGATTGAGGCCGGAATGGGTAATGGCTGTAATGTGCCTGGGGATTTGACTATTTCTCCTTTGTGGCACTGACAGACGTCGCATTCAGCTACAATAGTAAGAATGTCCTTTTTCATGCCTATCCAAAAAAAAGATCTGTGAGTGCGAGCATACGTCTTCTGAAAGCCTGAATGTCCTACAGTGAGAGATAAGTGCAACTCCGCCAAAATGCAGCTTTTGAGGGTGGATGTTGGTGATATTACGACTCTTTCCTTGAAGCGAAGAATCTCATCCTGCCACGAGTATCCCACTGTGGAATTGGGATCCGCCTGCAATTGATTAATGAGTTGGGAGAGCCAGGGATGTGAAAATCATTCCTGGCAAGCCTCTTCAATCCATTCTAGAATGGGAAGGGAAATTGCGAGCAGGGTACTTTCCTCCTCAAATTGGTGGGACAACGCATCTGCTACAATATTTTCGCGCCCTTTCTTGTTAATTATCTCATAATCATATGCCACCATTTTGGCGTGCCATTTATTTTCTTGTGGTGAGGATAGGCATTGCTCCAAAAAATATTTAAGGCTTTGATGGTCGGCGCGGATTTGGAAACATCACCCCAATAAGTATGGTCGCCAGGTATGTACTGCATGTAAGATGGCAATCATCTCCTTCTCATAGGTAGATTGTCCCAGATTCTTCCCACTTAGTTATTGGCTTTTGAAGGCCAATGGTCGACCTTCCTGCATTAAGACTACCCCAATGCCTGTACCCGAAGCATCACATTCAATCACAAAAGATTTGGTGAAGTCAGGTAGTGCTAAGACTAGAGTGGAACACATGGCATGTTTGAGAGCTGTAAAGGCCTGTTGTGCTTCATCATTCCAGAGGAATGAATTTTTCTTGAGGAGTTGAGTAAGGGGCCTAGCAATGCAACCATAATTGTGGACAAATTTGCGATAATAGCCTATGAGACCCAAAAATCCTCTCAGGCTCTTCAATGTCTTAGGTTGAGGCCAATCCTGCATGGCTTGGATCTTTTTGGGGTCCACCCTGACACCTTCAGGACCCACAATGTGGCCCAAATACTCAACTTATTCCATGCCAAAAGAACACTTGGACATTTTGACAAATAATTTATGCTTGCAGAGCAGTTGCAAGAGCAAATCTATATGCTAAAGATGTGTAGCCCAAGTACGACTGTAGATGAGGATGTCATCAAAGAAAACAAGGACAAATTTTCTGAGATATGGTTTGAGCAGGTGGTTCATAAGGCTCTGAAAAGTGGACGGGGCATTACAAAGACCAAATTGCATGACCATGAAGTCATAATGGCCTTCATGAGTTTCGAATGCAGTCTTTGGGATGTCTACTTCTTTCATGCGGATTTGGTGGTAGCCGAAGCGAAGGTCAAGCTTAGTAAAGAATTGATCCCCATTTAGTTCATCCAACAAATCATCAACAACCGGAATGCGAAATTTATCTTTGACTGTCAACTTATTAAGGGCCCTGAAGTCTAGACACATACGTCATTCCCCATCTTTCTTGAGCACCATGACCTCCGGCAATGAATAAGGACTAATGTTGGGACGAATGCCACCTGCTTCCAAGAGTTCCTTGATTATTTTTTCTATTTCATTCTTTTGGGCAAATGGGTATCTATAGGGGTGCACATTGGGTGGTTGGGCACCTAGGACCAAAGTATTGCTAGATCATGTTCCCCTCTCGAGGGTGGAAGCTCATGAGGGTGCAGATGGTTGTTTAAGATATGTTGTATCTCAGGATGAATATGAACAGGCTTGGGTTCGCAGTCCTGGATGGAATTAAATTGAGCTATGACTCCATGGTGGCCCTTTCTAAACAATTTTTCCATCCGATGTGAGCTGATTATAGAGGGAGCTCTCGCCTGGAGTCCGTGGAGGGTATGTGTGTGGTCGTTCTGCTTAGAGCTCATATATAACTCCTGCAAATCCATTGTGATTGGGCTAAGTGTGCGAAGCCATTTAGCACCAAGGACAATGTCGCACCCTCCCATGTGTATGGCAAACATGTGGGTCTTTAATTGATAATCCCCCATTTGAAGTTTGACATTTTCACAGCGGCCTTCACATTTCATTGTTCCCCCATCAGCAATTTGGACCTGGAAGTTAGAAACTGCTTGGACAAAACAATGCACTGCTTCTGCGACTCTTTGATGGATAAAATTATGTGTACTTCCACTGTCAATCAAGACTACTACTGGTCGATGCTTAATAAAACCTTTGATTTTTAGAGTTTGAGGTGAAGAAATTCCTGCTAAAGCATGTAGCGAGATAACTGGTTCTTCAGGTACATTGTCGTACTGGTTGTCCTCTTCTTCCTCCTCTAGTTACTCAAGTGGTGGGGCTTCCTCCAACGCACTGTGATGAGTAGCATCAATTTGAAAAAAATTGGGGTCCTTGCATTTATGCCCGAGGGAGTATTTCTCATCACAGTAGTAACATAATCCTTGCTTTCTTCTTTCTGCCATTTCTGCTAGTGACACCTTTTGAATCTTGAGTGTCTGGGTAGTGCTTTGAGCCTGTGGGGTGCGACCCTTGGTGATGAAATTTGGCCGATTGGACTGGGCCGCCAATGCACGTTCAACTTCACGAGCTATCCTGCAAGCCTGCAGCCATGAGCTAGCGTGGTGCAGTCAGACGTCTGCTTGTATGGCTTCTTTGAGACCACTGACAAAACATTCCATGTAGAACTCATCTTGTAGACCTCCAGTGCAGAAAGCTAAGGCTTCAAAGGCTGCAATATATTCATTCACTATTCCTATCTGTCTAAGCTTAGTGAGACGACCCAAAAAGTTAGAGTCATGGCCAAAGCAACCCATAAGATATTTTCTGAATGTATCGCACGTCAAGGGCCTTCTAGAGCAACGTTGATGCCATTGCCAACATTGCCATCTTTCATTGTCCAAGTACATGATACCCACACTAAGTTGAGTCGCATTATCCATGATGTAATTGAGAGTGAAATATTGCTCCATTTGTGCTATCCATGAGGCCGGGTTAGAGCCATCAAATTTATACATGTCCAACTTGGGAGATCGCAGATGGGATGGTTGGGGGGTGCCAAAGAGGTGTAGAGACTGGGTGCACTCTCCCTCACTGTTTTCATTGCCAATATATGCCTGTTCACATGCCTCCACCTTGCCCTTAGAAAGTGCTGTAGTTATTGCCTTCAACTGCTCTTGGATTTCTTTCAAAATTCAAGGCTATCCATCCTCTCATTCGCCATAGTTTGAGCTCTAGTTTGCACCATGCACCGAACCAATTTACTTGAAATTGGGGACCGCCCGAATTTTTTGGCACTAACAACTGAATGGTACCACCTTGCTCAGCTCATCGTCCTGATTCTTATGGGCTAAGTCACCAATAAGTGCCCCAGGGGGTCTCAGACCTTTTCTTTTTTTTTTTAACTCCTAATGGAGTTGTACTCCTTGCTTAGGAATATTGTAGTAGCCGAATCCCCGAAATGCCAACGCTGCCAAAAGTATTGTGAAAATCACACCCAGGTATATGAACCCATACAACTACTCAGATCTTTGATGGATCTGAGAGATCTAAATGGCTGATCAGATAGATCTGAACGACGGAACAGAATGTTGTTGCGGATCTGGTGGATCTAATAGATCTGAATGGCTATTCTGATAAATATAAACTGTGGAACTGATTGTTGTTGCTGCTACAAAACCCCAATTGTGAGATCTGATCTGGCAGAGATTATGTGTGATCTAGAGATAGAGAATGGAACTATGGTCTCATGGAGTGTACTCGGCCCAATTTTTCAGGGCACTAACCAAGGAGGATCAACCGTACCCTTAGCCGTACAACCCAACTACCCTATCGTATGGGTGAGTAATCCCTTCGAGTGCTGTTCTCGGTGTATTGTAGTAGCAAGACGGCCAACGGTTTATATATGGTGATGTTTCAAGGGAGCTAGGGGGCTTTCGATATACCTAGAGGGTACTTGGAAGACAGTCCGTGCATGGTTCTATCTAATGCGATACTACTCAAAGGGGTATCCACAGGGGTTACAATGGAGTCCAACAAGCGTGACCAACTCTTGTATTTTTTGCGTGCATGCCTCCCCAAATCCACAGGTTTATGCGCTCAATGACAGATCCCATGGTTTAAGGACGTCAGAAAACATCTCTAGCCAAAAAAAAAAAAATTGCTAAAAAATGGAGATCCCACAGGCCCTGGAAAGTGCTTTGATAACAGTTGTTATGATCTTAACCTACAAGAGGATACCAGAATGCAAAATATGCGACGAAATATACCCAGAACGTAGAAAAATTAGAAATAACAACAAGTATTTTATTATTCAGAAAGCAATGTTCACTTGCCTCTTCGAGGGGGCAACCTCCAATAGAGCAGAGCTCAATGACAAAATAAGACATGATGCTCCTCTAGGGGAGTCTCTATCCTTTATATAGGATTCATACATGCAATACCATGGGGCAATACCATGGTTCTTATTAATACCATCTATCTAATACCATGGCCCATTCGCAACTAACTGTGGTCCCTTCATTAAATGTGGGTTAACCACTTATAATTATTTCTATGGGTTTTATTGACTCTTTAATTAACTATAACTATGACTCAATCCTATTACATAAATAAGGGGGTTAGGGTGGGACCCTAACACAATTACAATATAATCTGAGTATCCTTTAAGTACGACTTTTTGAAAAGTTTTCAGGTTTATTTTTCGATCTAATTTATCTAGAATCTGGCAGGGATTCATGAAATCACAGGTTTGATAGGTGAACTCTTCACAATCAAAGTGCCCCATGGGTTTTTGAGGGTGTCGAATCTATATATGCAATGAAAAAACCAGTTTAAACAACACAAATTAAGATTTGGCCACAATTTTTTTCGTCGGATTCCAACTAGAAATCTGTCAAAAACTCCAAAAAAGCACACTTTAAGACTAATCCCAATATAATCTTCTATCGACAGATATAAAAAACTAAAATATCACCTTATTAAACTAATTTTTTTCTATTTAATTTATTTCAAACTAACACAATCCCCTCAATCTTCCTAAACATTAGTAGTTTTATAATCCCTTTAGACATAAACATAATATCTTGATAATTTCTCAATATACATTACCTGAATGCCTCTAAGAGAGAGGCCTAATGATTTAAAATTAATCACATACTTGCTCCCAAATGAAATTATTATTGGACACGCGGTCATCATGCAACCACAAAAAAGATGTAGTTATCTCAGTTTCTTAAATATTGACACAACCGACCTACTGTAAAAATAAGGATATTATGAAACAAATACGAGCCGTCTTAATTATACCGATTTTCTTTGAATTCTCCATTTAAAAACAAGTACTATACATTAAATTGATTCACATGTGCCAATTATATATATCATTTTTACACTTACCATTCAAAATTAAATCACATAAAACTAGTCTAATCAATGATTTCAACTAATCAAAAAATAGAATTTTCCAATTTAAATTTTTTTAAAATGATTTTAATTTTTATAAAATTAAATCTAATATAATAATTTCTACAAAACTTTATAAAAAATTTTACATAACAAAAGAGTCAAATATTTTTTTATCATAAAACAAAAACAATATAATCTACTCGATAAATATTAAAAGAAATTGAATCCAACAAGTGTTACATAGTAGCTATTCCCTGCCGCTTAGCTTAAAGATATGTAAATTAAAGTGAAAAACAATAAAAGAGCTATGTGATGTTGGCTATCAAAACTCTCAACAGAACATTGGCTATCTGAAGTGTCTACTAGAAATTCAATTGTGTGCATAATGAACATTTTGTTCCAACATTTACTGAGGACTGATTTAGTCTCCAAAAAGGAGTTAAGTAGTTCTAAGCGGGATTTGTATATAGATAGGATGATCTTGGTCCTAGTGAACTAATTTTGATGTGGGCCTTTGAAGAAATCAAATGAAATCGGATTAATCTACATTCAATTAAATTGGTTCTTAAATTTTTACACAAAACTAAAAAAATTTACATAATTTTTCTGGAAATTCTTCTACAATATAAACAACTATAAACTTTACCCGGGAGAAGTGCTAGTGGATTTCCACTGCATATATATTTCATGGGAAAAAATATTTATTGAAAATATAGAAATTAATATATCTAGTCAAATTTATGGTAAAAATATATTTATATTAACATTGTGTATCTTAAAAGAATGTGTTCACTTCTACCAATTACTTCAAGGTAGAATTTCTAATTTGTGAAACTATGTGTATTGTAAGTTTTTAGTCATTATGAACATTTTTCTCGAAATGCAGGGTGGAATATCAAATTTTAAGCTTCCTTGGCCATATAAGTGTTAGCTTCACACCTGTAATGAGTACTTTGACTCCAAGTATTTCAGCGTTGATTAAGAAGCATTGAAAACTATATATTGTTTTCAAAACTTCGGGAGCATGTTTATAAAATAGAACATGAATAATTCTAATTTTTTTATTTTGAGCATTTATTTGATTGTTCTATTTAAATAAGTACTGACAACAATAAAGAAATTTTCAGTGCCAATCCATCTCCAGATTACTAAGGTCTAGAAAAACATATATCCCTTATAAATTATTAACTAATTATGTTATATCAATACCATAATGATGATCATTGTCATAAACTGTTATCATTTTAAAAATAAATAAAAAATGTTTAAATAAAAATGCATTTTATACCACTCATTTTTTGTTATTTGCTATTATTTATAGCAAGATATTATTTATATAAAAATATTTATATTTGGTACACACCTTGATACCATGTTGGGAACTCAATAGCTAATCGAAATATAAATATTGTTTAGATTTTGTTTTCTCATTAAATGGACGAAAACATGAGATTAAGCACCATGAATACCCCGCCGCGAACTCACACTTCAATGGAACATACTGCATGGCCCCCAAAACCTACTCAAATTTAACTATACATAGATAGAGAGGCGACCATTAATGGTGTATGTTGAATTGCTCAGTGTAGACAGAGAGGCAGCCATTAATGACGTATGTTGAATTGCTCAGTGTGATTGCGACAAGTATATAAAATTTGGCACAAATATATGCGATATAGAGTTGGGTATCCATACAGAAATAACCGATTATTGAAGTACACAATGAGTGGAGACGCTCCTAAGTTTGTGCAAGTGGGAGCCTCAACATGCACTCTATCCAACATTCTGAGTGACAATATGACTTAAAAAACCTACGGATATGTCAGCACTACTTAATCTCATAAAGATTGGATTGCACATGTAATATTAGAACATATTTGATTTGATTTGAAGGTACAATGCAGTAAATCCTCCAACACAGATTTCTAGGTATTGGCCAATAAGATGTGTAAATAAACCACCAATGAGATAAGAGATAAATATGAATAACAAAAAGATAAAAAATAAAATAAAATAAAATACTAAAGTGTAACTTTAGTAAATAAAAAAATATTTGTTATCTTTGACCAAATTAATTCAAAATCAGCATAAATTGAATGCATAATACTTGTTGCGGCAGGTAAAATAAGAAACAGGGGACCAATTAAAAACAATTTAAAGTCTCATAATGCAACATAAACTGAATGCATAATACTTACTGCGACAGGTATAATAAAAGAGGGACCAATTAAAAATAATTTAAAGTCTCATAATGCATACATGAACTCACTACAATGATGTGATAATGTAGAATAGTTCATTGTAAAAAAAAGATAAAGAGTAGTCAAAATGATATGATAATGTAAAATAGTTCATTATAAAAAAAGATAAAGAATAGTTAAAAAAAGATTGTATTCAAATAAATTAAGTTTTAAAAATCTATTTTATTTTCATATATATATATATATATATATATATATATATATATATATATATATATATATATATATATATATTTGTGTGTGTGTATATAAACTAATTAAAATTTTTAAAAACCAAATTCAAAACTACAACATAATTCTAATAAAATTTTAAAAACAAAAACACTTTTTAAAAAACACTTAACCATGTTCCACACTTCACACCATATTCTACACTCCACACAAATGAACATGAATAGGCAATGAAGAGCAAACTAAGGATAGCCAAGTCCGAACATGAATTGTCAATGAATAACAAACTGAGGATACCCAAGTCCAAACACATATTGAATTCATAGAATACCTAGTCAAGTCCAAACACATATTGAAATCATAGAATACCTAGTCTACTGCCAAAAAAATCTGTTATGAAAAAAATAATAAAATCAAATATTAATATTTAAATTAAGTTGTAATTTTCTAATTAATTTTTTAATATTTTTAAAATAAGTTTTATTTAATTATAAAGATGGACTTCAAACAAATCAAATATTACTATTTAAAATAAATTATAATTCTTTTATTTAATTTATAACATATTTAAAATAAAATAAATCTAACTTTAAATGGGTTTTCAAAGTGAAACAATAAAAATGTGCCATAGGGAGACAGCTCTTCTCTCACATTACAAGCCTCGAGGAAAACTTTATGTGCGAAATTTCGGGACGAGGACGAGCTTGAGCTTTTCTAAATCAGAGGAATGAAGCAATTGGCCAGGCGGCATGTACTATGGTTATGGGTTTGGAACCTACCTTGAACCCAAGTCGTAACGGCTCAAGGTCTGCACAGATGCAGTTATAACATTTCCTATAGACAACCCAAGTCGTAACGGCTCAAGGTCTGCACAGATGCAGTTATAACATTTCCTATAGACAGTGCATGCAGGATTCTTGAATCTTACCATTAATGCAACCCTCTCTTTCAGTCTCATGCTGGCGTATGTGTTAGACCAGAGCATACATAACACACAACATATTTTATACTCAGAGACATAGATGGCAATAGCAAAAAATAATTCACAGAGATAGACAAATGGAGAAACAACAAGATTACTCAGTCAGAAACAGTGGAATAGATAAAACAATCACTGGAGGACAGAAATCACTTTGCATTACATAACAGGTTTGGGCCTTGGCTAGATAAATTACAAATTTATAGAGGCAAAATAAGGATCTAGAATCCTATGTGTGATTCAGATGGAGATCTGGAATGATCTAGAAACCACTGGCAGTGTAGGAGGATCTAGAATCCTGCATGTGATTCTAGAAACTACTGGCAGTGTAGAAAGATCTAGAATCCTGGAGATCTAGAAAGATCTGGTCTAGAATCCTCTGTGAATTTGGCTTAACACTTATTATTCTCCGACTTGAAGCCAAATAAGAGTTTTCAAGTCACACCGAGTCCTACCTTGCCTCTACATAACTCATGTTTATTTCGTGGTAGAATCTTAGTGAGCATATCAGCTCAAGGTTCCTATCTGTATGGATATTTTCTAAGGATAACTCTTCTTCCTCCAACACATGTCGGATCCAATGGTACCTTAAGTCAATGTGCTTTTTTTTTTGAATGAAATGCTGGGGTTTTCGCCAAGTGAATGACACTCTGACTATCACAATATAACACATATTTGTCCTGCTTTATTCCTATGTCTCCTAGGAATCGCTGCATCCACAACATCTCTTTACAAGCTTTTGTTGTAGCTATGTACTCTGCCTCTGTTGAAGAGAGGGCTACTATTCTTTGTAGCCTTGACACCCAAGATACTGCTGCACCTGCAAATGTATACAAATAGCCTGTAGTGGACTTTCTGGTATCCATATCCCCAGCCATATCTGCATCTGTAAATCCTTCAAGCATAGTCTTATCATGACCAAAACATAAACAATAATGACTAGTACCCTTGAGATACCTTAAAATCCATTTTACTGCTTGCCAATGTTGTTTTCCTGGATTGGTAAGGAACCTGCTCACTACTCCCACTTAATATGCAATGTCTGGTTGTGTGCATAACATGGCATACATCAAACTTCCAACTCATGAAGCATAATGAATTCTACTCATCTCTTCTTTCTCTTTGTCATTACTAGGACATAATTCAGTACTCAGCCTGAAGTGGGCTGCAAGGGGTGTACAAACTGGCTAGGCATCCTTCATATTAAACCTGTCAAGCACCTTCTTGATATATTTTTCTTGTGACAGCCACAACCTTTTGTTTTCCCATCACGCATAATCCGCATGCCCAATATTTGTTATGCTGGTCCCAAATCCTCCATTGCAAATTTGATACCCAAATCTATCTTCAACCTATTGACCTTATTCTTATCATGACCAACAATCAACATGTCACACACATAGAACAATAATATGATATACTTTCCTTGATCATACATCTTGATATAGACACAATGGCCAGATTTCAACCTCTGAAAACCATGTTCCAACATGAATGAATCAAATTTCTTGTACCATTGTCGAGGTGCCTGTTTCAACCCATAGAGACTCTTCTTCAACCTACAAACAAGGCCTTCTTTTCCTTTTTCTATGAAGCCTTCTGGCTGCTCCATATAAATTTCTTCCTCCAATTCACCATGAAGGAAATCATTTTTTACATCTAACTGTTCACATTCTAGGTCTAAAGCAAAAACTAGACCAAGAATGACTCTAACGGATGACATTTTAACAACAGGTGAGAAAATTTCTGTGAAGTCAATACCTTCTTTTTGGGCAAAACCTTTCACCACTAGTATTGCTTTATACCTCTCCTTCCTTTTGTCACCTTCATGCTTAATCCTATAAACCCATTTGTTTTGTAGAGCCTTTCTACCTTTTGGAAGGTTTACCAACTGCGAGGAGTTCATTTCTTCTTCCATTCTTTATTGTGCTTGACTTTACAAGCTTCTTGAAAACAATTAGGTTCACCTTCATTAGTTAACAAAATATAGTTTGAAGGAGGATACCTTTGTGAAGGCTTATGAGGCCTAGAAGATCTGCGAACCTACTATGGTAGTGCATTATCAGGTTGAATCTCCTGTAAAGGTTCTTGCAAGATTCCTTCTTCTTGTTGTTCATTATTTTCCACTTGTTGTTCTTCATGCTCCTGAATTTGTTGTTCATTTTCTTGTATTGGTGGTATGTTTTCCTGCTGCTCTTCAAACCTGTCAATAAACTTCTTGACCTCCAACTCACCTACAATGCTCTTGAACATTTCTAACTCATTAAATATAACATCCTTGCTTCTATTAATTTTATGTTTGATTGGATCACATAGACAATAACCAAGATCTTCATCCGCATATCCCAAAAAAATGCATTTCATAGATTTATCATCTAGCTTAGTTCTATTTTCTTTGGGAATATGTACGAATGCTTCACATCCAAAGGTTTTCAAGTGAGAATAATTCAAATTCTTACCAGTCCAAACTTCTTCAGGGATACCGCCATCCAAGCCTGTAGTTGGAGATCTATTTATCAGGTAGCAAGCGGTCTTGACTGCTTCATCCCAAAAGCTCTTCTCCAAACCGGAGTTGGACAACATACTTCGCACCTTTTCCATAATGGTGCGATTCATCCTTTCTGCAACACCATTTTGTTGAGGAGTACTAGACACAGTCTTCTCATGCTTTATGTCAAACCTGTTAGCATATTCCTTAAATGAATTTGAGCAATATTCTCCACCATTATTTGTTCTTAAACACTTCAACAATTTGTTAGTTTCTCTTTCAACAGCAACATGGAATTTTTGAAATATTCCAAACACTTCACTTTTATTTTTCATAGGATATGCCCAAATTTCCTGGATGCATAATCTATAAATGTTACAAAATATGATGCTCCTTCTAATGATTTGATGTTAACAGGTCCAAACACATCTGAGTGTACCAATTCTAACACATTTTTCTTTCTGTCATGGCCACCTCTAACGAATGAAACCCTTATTTTTTTACCATATATACAATGCTCACAAAGATCAAGATTGTAGGATTTCAAACCTGACAATAAATTTTTATCAACAAGGATTTTTAAGCCCTTCTCGATCATGTGACCCAAATGCTTATGCCACAGATCTGCTGAATTTCCTTCTTTTGTGATAGCATCCAAATCTGATTTTCCTATTAGTGTCTTCAATGTGTATAATGTTCCTGTCTTAGGTCCTTTGGCCACGACCAATGCACCTTTGCTAATTTTCCAGCCTCCTTTTCCAAAGCTTGTCGAATAGCCTTCATCATCCAGTCATCCCATAGAGATTAAACTCATGCACATTTCTGGTACATGCCTGAACTGTTTCAACAATATATCTTGTCCATCTTTCAACTTGATCTGGACATCTCCCACTCCAACAATGCTGCAAAAATGATTATTCCCAAAATGCACTCTACCATAATCACCGGGATAATATGAAACAAAACTATCTTTGCATAGGGTTACATGGTGAGATGCCCTAGAGTCAAGGATCCAATCAAAGCGACTGCTAGATGTATATACACATGCATCATCTACTGAAACAATAAACAATACATCACCATCTGTGGCTTCAACGATAGTTTCACCTTCATTTGTGCTGGATGACTTGTGATTTGTACTAGATGGTCTCTGATCCTTTTGTCCTTTCTTCCAGAATTGACATTGTTTCTTCATGTGCTCGGGTTTGCCACAATGAAAGCAGATGATCCTTCCTATCCTTGATTTTGATTGGCCTCTTGATCTTGATTGCCCTTACCAGCCTCGATCCATTCTCCTACCACGACCAGCTAGAGCTAGAGCCTCTCCTCCCTGTTTTTCCGCAATTGACTTGTGTCACAACTCCTCATTCATTAAACTACTGCTGACATCATCAAACTTCAGGGTCCCTGTAGTTGTTGAAGTGCTCATAGCTACAATTAAATTTTCCCAGCTGTCTGGCATAGAACACATTAGCAAAATAGCTCTAATTTCATCATCTAAAATGATTTTAACAAAGGCAAACTGATTAGTAATAATATTAAATGCATTCAAGTGCTCAACAACTGAAGCACCCTCCTTCATTTTGAGATTATAAAGCTTCTTCATCAAGAACACTTTGTTTGATGTTGTGTTCTTTTCATATAGATCATGGATCTTCTTCCATAATCCTTCAGCCGTCTTTTCTCTAGACACATTGAAATAAACATTCTTTGCTAAATATTGGTGGATTGTTGCAATCGTCTTTCTATCTAGCTTATTCCATTCTTCATTTTTCATTGATGAGGGCTTCTTTGTTGTGCCCTTAATCAGCAAATACGGATCCTTTAAGATCAGTATATCCTCCATCTGTGATTTCCATAGGGAAAAATTAGCCCCGCTCAACTTCTCTATATCTATAAGTGTTGTCTCCATTTTCAATCTAATTCACACCCCAAAACACAAAAACTCCACTTAAAAATAAAACTTTAATTATTACTCTTTAAAATTTAGTAATATTGACCTTCCTCCTTTTAGAATACCATTTTCAAAATTCCTGCTCCTTTTTAAAAAAAAACTTTTCAAAATTCCAACATATAATTATATATGTTTCATAGTAAATATAAAAGCATATATAATGTTTTAACCTTTTCACATTTCACACATACATATGTTGGTTTGAGAAAAAAAATTAACTTGATGTAAAAAAAAAACTTACGAACACCATGTTTCAACTCCAAACTCCACGGATCTCCACGTTTCAAACTCCAACAACACATTTCAACATAGATCCATGACCTTGTTTTTCTTGCAGCAACTGTCTTTTGGTTCCACCGTTCCTCAGCTATTTCCTGGATAGATCATTCAATAGCTCCAGGAGTAACAACCAACGTTTTAACGAACTCTGCCAGAGCAAGGCGATGGCACTAAGTGGCTTGCATGGTGGATATTCGAACCTAGCTCTGATACCAGTTGTTAGACTAGAGCATACAGAACACACAGTAGATTTATACTCAGAGACATAGATGGGAATAGCAAAGAATAATTCATAGAGACAGACAAATGGAGAAACAACAAGATTACTCAGTTAGAAATAGCGGAATAGATAAAACAATCACTGGAGAATAGAAATCACTTTGCATTACATAACAAGCTTGGGCCTTGGCTTGGCTTTCCTTGGCCAGATAAATTACAGATTTATAGAGGCAGAAGAAGGATGTAGAATCCTGTTTGTGATTCAGATGGAGATCCAGAATGATCTAGAAACCACTGGCAGTGTAGGAGGATCTAAAATCCTGCATGTGATTCTAGAAACTACTGCCAGTGTAGAAAGATCTACAATCCTAGAGATCTAGAAAGATCTGATCTAGAATCCTCCATGAATTTGGCTTCACACTTAACAATATGGTACAGGAGGAATCGTTGGTATACTTGCGGGAAAGTTTATGATCTCTAAAATGCAAAAATTGGGTTTATCTGGTATGAAAATCTCTATAGCGTAAACACAACAAAAACTACTTTTAGAAAACAATAATCCAGAAGTCAAACTGTCGTGCTTTCTGCTGGTAATTTTATGGATCTTTCTCTTCATCATTGATGCCTTTTTTATGAGTTGGGTATGAAATATCCATTGGATTATCAGCGAGCTGTTAGAAAACATAATTCAGACCTATCAAGGAAAGGGAACCATATGCATTTCTCAACTATGTGATATGGTGATATTTCAAATTGAGGAAAACTGTCAATGGGATGTTAATTCACTGGTGTGAAGATGATGGTTTGTTATGCCATCACCAGGGTTCGAATCCGGGGAGATCCTACCCCACTCTTTGTGGCATGGTTGGGACAGATAAGCGTCTGGGTGATTTTGGCTGACAGATACCCTTGTCGTGCCATCTCAGCGAAATGAAATATACCCATATCTTGGCATGAAATCTTAGTGGAATGAAGTACAATTGTTTCTGTGTAGTTGGCCTTTCATTTGTGCCGAGTCCCCAAAAATGTTCCATTACAGGAGAAAATAAAGAGAAGAACCATTCTAATGTGAAGAACAAAGAGAAAAACCTTTGTAATGTGAAGAATAGTGGCTCAGCACAACAGCAGTGAAATTCAGTAGAACTCCAGCCCCAGGATGCAATTATATCACACTTGTACAATAATCAGAAGGTACAGATTGATGTCCAAAATAAATAAACCTCAAATCTGAGAATGCCTAGGTATCTTATTAATTCAAGGCCAAGAATACTACAAATACTGCTTTAAGAAAAAATGCACCCCATATGACAATGTCTTGCCCATTACAACAAACTCCATACACACACCATGCCAGAGACATAAAATCAGTTGTGCCTCCTGTTATCACTCAGGTTGTCCCTTGGCTCCTTAAGGGATACGGACGAGGTAACCACAAACCAATCTTTAGGCTGCAGGTCCTAGCCTACCTGCAGGCAGAGAGGGCTCTCTCTTTATGATTTAACTTTGTTTTGGGTTGATTTTAGGCTAGTTATGGTGTACATGGGTTTTGTTTTGATTTTGGTGGGAAGGATGATGTTTTCAAGCAGAGTTGGGATGCATAGCATGAGAAGTTCAAACCATTGGGCATGGAGTCATGGATTAGGGTGTGCTATTGTGTTTTCTTGGTCACAAGAGGAATACGGAGTAGGATAGCTACACATAGAACAATATCACGATGGAATAAAGATGGAATGAAGGTCAGAGATGAAAGGAAACTAAGAATCTTTCATTAGCTAACAGAGAGGGAAGGTGAATGAAGGTTAGTCTAGTAGCAGTCAAGAATTCCTAAATAACAGTCATATGTGAAAGAAACAGGGTAAACATGATCATTTAAGTATGCATATTCATAACCATTTCTGAAGAAAACATATAGAAATAACAAGAATTGAGCATAGGGTGCAGTCAAGCAAAACCTAAGCTATTCTTCTTTCTTGCTATGTAGATGGTAACACAATGGTGCATAAACATATGTAAACTGTAAACAGAGGTAGGAAAACACTTATTGAGCCATGTAGTAGCACAGGAATTCCATAGTCACTCTTTGGCCATTAAAGAACACAACAGATAGTTATTCATCCAAAGCATTCCAGTAGTCTTTGATTATAGAGCTCTCAAAGTATATAGCGCAAGTCTAGAATGAGGATTATCAACCAACCAACCCTTTAAACAATGAATTAGGGTGGTTTATATAGAGAAAATATCCAAAAATATCTATTACAGCGGATCTTAAACAGATCTAAGGGAAATGAGTTCTTTAACCTAATCTTGTCCTGAAGTTAATGCAAGAAGATATTTATTTGAGCTGCGCTGGAGGCAGTTGCATGAAAATGAGTTAATATGGTGTCCTTGGTGGCTCAGTGTAGTGAGGCGGTTCTGTTGCTTTTAGGTGACTTTAATGTGCACTAATTTCGATCCGTTGAGCTTTGAATGGCCTTTACTGCTTCTTTGACTTGGATGGATGCCTTTAATGTTCACCTGCTTTGATATTGTTGATCTGATACTCTTTGTCGCTTCACTGATACTCTTTAATTTAATCTGGGCTTTATCTTTCCTCTGATACTCTTTTACAGTTGAATTTGGCCACTTTCTCTCCCTTGATGTGCTTGAAACTGTCAAATCGCCCCTTTTCTACCCTTTCAAGGAAAAAATAGCTGCTGCAAATTCTTTTCGTGGCCTCTAGAATGCTATCGGCACTGGCCAATTTGAATATGAACATATATGAAGAAATCTTGTCAAACTGCGAATTTTCGGGCCTGCTGGTAGCCGAGCCATGAGAAGTCCTCCATTTTGAGCATTTTTTCTTAGCGATGAGCAATGCGCTAATCGCGCATCAAAAACTCCCTCAGTTTCTCATTCTAGGCATCCTTTGCTGTGATTTTCGCCCTTCGCGCCTTTTTCGGTGATGACATCAGCATGACGTCAGCGGTGGGTCCCGGTACGGCAGGATGACGTGGTGGGGTGACGTGGCAGGGTGACGTGGCAGTATATCAGGGTGACGTAGTGGCTAACTAGTTTGACGACGTGGAACAGGACACGGTGGTGGGGTAGGGACAGAGGCAGATGCGGTGGAAGCGACACGTCGCAGTGGGGGGTTGACGCAGAGGTGACGTGAGTGGCTGACTTGGCGCTAATGTCAAGGGCGGAGAGACAGAAGGCGGTTTGTGGTTTCATCGGGCCGCCTTCTGTACGGGAGCAGTATTTGTTAGAGGGGCTCCAATGCAATAAAAGGCAGATACCTGTCTTATGTACGACGGAAAAACCACTAGCCTATCGGAGGCTAAGCGTCGGACGTCGGGGCGGCTCCGAAATGCACCTGGGCCATTGGATCTGGGAGGGTGGATCGAAGGGCCAACGGAGCGCGGAGCTGGTGGCAGGTTAGTATACAGGGGCCCGCTATATATTCGATTGATTTATTTATGTGCGGGGGGGGTCAAAACTTTGGGTTTGTGGGTGATATGGGTTTTATGTGGGCGTCAATGGTTATTAATATAACCGAATATCAAATTTATCCCAAATAAAATGTATGCGCAGGGGATACTGCTATAAGGTTTGTGTGTGAGAGAGGGGGGGGGGTATGGTTATTAGTTTAACCAGAGGTTAAGCTAACTCTAGGTTTAAGACGCGGAAGGGCTAATGGCAAGCCCCAAATGAACTTGGCATTTTCCCCAAACTGATGTGATAGGGCTATAGTGCCAGGGATGGGAATATGTACATAGGGGAGCTATTTAGTGCTTTTTAGTAAGGGGAAGGGGAAATAGATAGGGATTTACATAATAATGTTAGAAGTTAATATGAAAATGACAAGAAAGCGCTAAGTTCAGAGATCTTAGGCCACTTAAAAGGGAAAATGACTTACAGAAGAAATATGAGTACTCCTAAGCAAAGCAAACCTTTACTTAGGCCAATGATATGACAAATGATGAAAATTAAGAGATATCAAGGAGATCTTGACCTCTTTAGGGAGGTTAGTGAATGATTTGGGGAATAAGAAGAAGGGGGAGTTTAGACATGCCTCGGTTGAGCTCCTCCAAATAAAAAAAACTACCTCATAACTGTGATCTGAATAGATATAACACTTGAAAACATGAAATGGATCACATAGCTTGATTCTGTAACCACAAAACTAATTACCCACCCTACTTACCTAGCATTTTTTCTTCTTTTTTCATGGGTGCACTTAAACTTGCAGACCCTGATTATCTTCTTTTCTTTTGACTGCCCTCCTATCTAAGTGTACCCTTATATCTTCCAAGGGCCCAGATTAAGCAGTTGGGCTCCTTCATTTCTCTACCTAGCTAGTGATCTGCCAAGCTTAAGCTGTTTGGACAGATATTCATTCTCTATCTTCTAAAACAAGCAATTTAAACCTAGGGAAGCCAAGATTAAGCTGTTTGGCTTTCCCTTATCTGTAAAACTCTTCAAAAATGGTATGATTCTTCAAAATGGAACATCTTGGAAATATGGAACCTTGCAGCATGACAAGATGACATATTTGGCATGTAAAATAGTCAATCATGAAGTATGAAACCTATTGCAATAGGAGGCTAACAGTGGCTCCACTTGGGGATGGTTTTTTAGGATGAAAATCCAAGAACAGCAAGTCAAAATGCCTTGAACTTCACTTGTTGTTGTAAAATGAGATTCTCCTTCTTGTCAATGCCTTTGACTGATTTCTTATAAGCTGATATGCAGTATCCTTTTGAGCTAAATTGCAGAAAATTTACAGCTCTGCTTCTTGCCTTTTGGGTGCTTGTAAACATATTGAAATCTACTTGAGCACTTCTTTGGGATTATTTCAAAAACAACGATCTGAAATAGAGCTTTCTTTGATCTTTCCTTCAAAATTTGTTGCGTTGTTCCCTCTTATTGGCCTGCTATAAGAAAAAGTGCTGAAAATACAAATATTAATGTACAAATAGTATACAGAGCTGTGTTGCGTTCAACAAAAGGGATCATGATAGTGCTTTAGCATTCAGCCATTGACAAGGCCTTCTTCAGCTGTGCTGCCATCAAAACTCTTCGGAAAATGTGTTGTTGCCTTGAACAACAGACATAATAAAGGGGCCTTTCCACAGGAAATCAAACTTGCCATGCTTTCCTTTGTCCTCTCTTCTTGAATCCCATCTTAAGACTTTGTTGCCTATGTAGAAATCTTCAGCCTTGGTTCTTTTGTCAAACATTTTCTTGAGCTTCTCTTGTAAAATCTGAGCTCTGTCGTACACTTGTTCTCTTGTTTGCCGCAAATGGATGGTTTGGTTTATTATTCTTTGGATATAATTTGGCTCTGCCTGCATCTCTTGCAACAATTTGATAACAGGGATTCCCAAAGAAGAGGGGAAGCTGGCTTCCGTGCCATAGACTAACTCATATGGGCTCATCCCAATGGATCTCTTGGTTGACAATCTGTCTGCCCATAGGGCATTTACAAGTTTTTTGTGCCACTTCTTCTTGTTCTCCTCCAAGACTTTCTTAATGATGTTAATCAGACTCTTGTTGGATGATTCGGCCAAGCCATTACCTTGAGGGTAATAGGTTGTGGAGTGACCTAAGGTAATGTGGAATTTGTGGCAAAAACTGATCATTTTCTTGGATTTGAAGGCGGTATCATTATCTATAATGATCTTCTCAAGACCGCCAAATCTGGACAAAATGTTGGTTTCAAGGAATTGGATGATGGTGGAGTCATTGGCTTGCCTACATGGGATGGCTTCAATCCACTTGGTAAAGTAATATGTGGCTGTTAAAATCCACTTATGCTGGCCAGAAGAGGATGAATGGATTTCTCCAATGAAGTCAAGACCCCATTGTTGAAAAGGCTTCTCAGTTGAAATGGGCTTAAGGGGCAAGGGCAGAAGCTTTCTTTTGCCTTCAAAGATTTGGCATTTGTGGCATGAAACAACAAATTTTCTCACATCAGCAAACAAAGAGGGCCAATAGAAACCAGCCTTTAGTATCTTATCAGCAGTGGACTTCCAATATAAGTTCCCTCCACAGTCCCCTTCATGAAATTCTTTCATGACACTGTCAGTTTCATTCATAGTTAGAAAATTCAACAATATTCCTTCATGATTTTTCCAAAACAGGGCACTATCTAAGACACCGAATTTTGATGTTTTCATCTTTAAAAATCTCTTTTTGGTTCTGGAAAACCCTAGAGGAGCACACAAGTTTAACAATATAAAACATATATCAGCATACCATGGGGATTGCAAAAAAGCGTCAGTGATATGTGGAGTCACCAGCTCCTATTCATTGTCCAGTTGATTAATGTCTAAGGCTTGAAAATTGGTTTCGGACATCGGTTTGGCTAAACCTTGTCCCTTTATCAGCTTGGTGGGTTTTCTCTCAATGTCATACTCAAGGATATTGGCAATCCATTTGCCTCTTTTTCCTTCTATGCCCTCTTGAGTTAATATGTATTTTACAACAGCATTTGGCACATAAACAATCACATGTGAATATAAAATGTAAATTCTGAAATCTTTGATTGCTTTAACAAGGGCATATGCTTGCTTCTCCATGATTTGGTACTTCAAGGGTGCATCTCTAAGGGCTCGGCTGAAAAATGCAATTTGCTTTTCATTTCCCTGATCATCTTTCTGCAAAAGGACAGCAGCAATGGTGTTTTTAGATGCAAATGAAAAAATGATGAAATCTTTATCAAATTGAGGACTTGTGAGGACTGGGGCTTGAGTTAAGGCAAATTCTATGCCTTCAAAGGCATGCTTGGCCTCTAAAGTCCATTTTCCCTTGGAATCCTTTTTTAACATTTTATTTAGCATTCTTATCAGCTCAGCCAAGTTTGGGATAAATCTCCTTAGGAAATTGATCTTTCCTAGGAATGCTTGCAGTTCTTTGATGTTTCTCGGATAAGGGATTTGCAGGATGGCTTGAATTCTTTCAGGATCAATTCTAATCCCATCTTTTGAAATGATATGGCCTAGCAATTTGCCTTCTTCTAGGCCAAAGAGAGATTTCTTGGGGTTCAAGGAAATTCCATATTTCCTACATGCTAGGAACACTTGCCTCAAATGTTTTAGGTGCTCTTGATCAAATTTTGAGAAAGGAGTAAGGTCATCAAGGTAAACCACTAGGAAATCATGGATTTCCTTGGCAAATGCAATGTCCATGGCCCTTTGAAAGGTAGCACCTGCATTCTTTAGTCTGAAAGGTATCTTCACATACTTAAATGTTCCCCACGGTGTTGTAAAGGCTGTCTTGTCTTGGTCATCCGGGTGAACAAGTATTTGATTAAAACCTGAAAAGCCATCTAGCAAAGAAATTCTTGAAGACCCCACTACTCTTTGTAGAATATGGTCCATTTTTGGTAGTGGGTAGTGATCTTTAAGGGAGACTTGGTTTAGATTTCTTAAGTCCACACATAGTCTAATCTCCCCTGTTTTCTTCCTTGTGGGAACAAGATTGGATACCCATTCTGAAAATCTAATGGGTGCTATGATACCAGCCTCAAACATTCTTTTCACTTCTTTCTCAATCAAAGGGAGAAGCACAGGATTGATTCTCCTTAGTTTCTGTTTGAAGGGCTTTTGATTTGGCTTTAAGGGAATGGTATGTTGAATAACGAAGGTGTCATAGGACTTAAGGTCCTCATAACTCCAGGAAAATACATCTTGAAACTCTTTAAATAAATCAACATATTTTGGTTTTTGATTGGGAGGCAAAGACTTGGACAGTTTAATCATTTTGGGCTTCTCTGCTGTCCCAATATTACAGTCTTCCACAGCAGCATTTAAGGGCTGCATCTTTGGCTTTTTGGGGACATCGTTTGAATCAAATATGTCTTCTAATGGAGTGAGGCCAGCAGGTAGAAAATTGTCTTTTAAATCAATCACTTCGGCCTCTGCTTCAGCTATTTCATCTAAATGCATTTACTTCAGCCCTTGCATGTTTTTCTCATCAAAAATAGTTGGGTGCAGCATTTGATTTGCTGCTTCAGCTATTATAGTTTGCTCATTTTGGCTCATTTGGTGTTGTGGGTCATCCATGGCATCTTCATCAATGTTTGAGCTTGAGAATTCTTGTTGTAAGGTAAGAAAATTGTTGTTTTGAGCATCATCCTCGAAGACTTGCCAATCTTTGATATTGTTAGGGACAGTAGGCCTGTGCTTTATTTCAGCAGTAAAGTGGTGATTGGGCTCAAAGGGCAGCTTGCAAGTGCTAGCAAAAGTAGCTAGACTATGAGCATGTATGTTATGGCTTCTAGCAATCTTAGCAAGCTTGGATTCAGTGAGGGAATTGAGTATTTTTGTGGCAACAGACCTATAAGCTCTTAGCCTATTGTCATTAGTAACAAAGTTACCTTTCATCTGCTTAATGATCAAATCAGAGTCACCTAGAATGGACACTTTTGTAGCTCCTAGAGCTTTGAGCAGTTTAAGGCCTAAAAAGAGAGCCTCATACTCTGCCATGTTGTTGGTGCATTTGAAGTTTAGTCTGTAAGCATGACCCTCTGCATGGCTGTTATGTGTATTGTGAATCCATATTCCTGCCCCTACTCCTAGCTTATTCACAGAACCATCAAACTCTAAATACCATATGATTTCTTGCTTGTGGTTAGTATTAAGAGTTTCAGTCATTTTAGGATTGGGCGGACCTAGGTTTTGTGCTTCATGTGGTTCTTCTTGTATGCTGGTTGCACTAATTGTTTTAACAGTTTCACAGGTATGGGCAACCAACTCTTGATTGATGCATGTTTCTTGTTCTAAAGGCAAAGGCTTCTCATTAGTGGGAGGTAAGTTGTCATCATTGAACAATATAAAGGAATCCATATCAGAATGGATTGAGTAAATGGGAAAGTTTTGGGGTTTTTCCTCACTACTTACCACATACTTCATCAGTGTTTCTCTATACAGTCTCTTTGGTTGCCCAAAGACTGAAATAGTGGCATAGGAGAGGTCTAGTTGGAGAGATCCTTGGAGTTTTTCTCCCCAAGATCTTGATAGGAGCATGCCATACTTTGGTGGAATGTTAGCAACCACCACGTCCATTAGGATCGATTTGTTGGGAAATTGGACTAAAGACACACAAAGGTCTTTGATTAAGCCTAAACACTTGACCTGACTAGAATCAAATGAGAATAAGTCTTTGTAAGGTAGTGACATCAAGGTTTAGCTTCTCCATTATAGCTTTGGGCATTAGATTGTGTGAAGCACCTAAATCAAACATAGCATTGTGCAACACTTTACCATGAATGTGCAAACTAACATAAAAGGGTAGAACAGCTCCATGTCCTGATTTACCATTGACTTAAGGACCAAAAAGTAATTCAGGTTGATTATCTAAGACATTAACATCATCCCTATTCTTTGGCATTTGCAGTGATCTTTTGATTTGATGTCTGTACTCATCATGTTTGGCAAGCTTAGAGAGAGGAATAGATATCTTTAATTTACCAATTTCTGCTTCTAAATCCAAAGGTTTTTCTGACTGTGTTTTAGTATTGTGACTGGCAGTTTTTCCCTTTTCAATTGTATCTTCAATGATCTTCTCTTGAGATTGTTCTGTTTTGGGAAGGCTTTGAGGAGTGCTATTTACATTGTCTTTTGAGGGAAAGGATACAAAAGGCCGGTTATTAGAGGGCTGCATGTCAGATACATCCTCTATGGTCACTTCTTTTAATTTTGGGTCTGTTTTGTCAGCAAGTTCTGTGATAGTAGCCTTGTCCTTTACTTTCTTAGATTGCTTGGCATCGTTTGGCTTGATGGGATCAAACACATCAATGGTTCTTGTTCTTAATTTTTATTGTTTATGGACTTCGTAGATAGCTAAATCATAACCTTGTTTGAAGTCAAATGACTCTCCAGACTTGGTCTGAAATTGGTTTATATCATGGTCATCTTGGTCTTCATGGGTTATACATACTTGTTGTTCACTTTTCAAACCCATCAAGTTTATGTGAGTGTCCTTTATCTGCTCACTAGATGTGGATGCTTCAGCATAGTTTTCATGAAAAGGAGGTCTTATATCATGGTCAAGACTTGCCCTTCCAACGTTTGGGTTCTGATCTTTTCTAAAGTTTGGATTTCTGATAGGATTGTTTTGTTGTCCTTCCCATGAGGCTTTTCTTTCAATAGTTACCATTCTATTTTCAAAGCTGTCCATACCTTTGATGATTGTGTCCAATTTTTTCTCAAAGGCTGAAGGTTCATCTTTAAAAGTGATTCTTCTCTCAGCTCTTGCTCTATTCCTCTTGGCAATCAGATTTGCCTCCACACTAACAGCTACATTCTCCATGTCTGCTAATGTTTGAGGGGATCTTTCCCTTAACTGATAAGCCATGTCTGAATCAAATCCATTAGGGAATTTGTATAAAGCAAGATCAGGTGGAGGTCTAAGGTTTTGTGGAATAGCGTTGTAATCATTGTTAAACCTGTCACAATAGTCTAAGACAGCTTCTTGAGGGCCTCTTTTGATAGTGTCATACTCGGATAATATGTGCAGAGGGTCCTTCTTCTTATCCCATCTGTTAAGAAATGTTTGGTAAAGGGCCTCTGGGTCAGCTATGGAATTTGCAGCAAGAGCTCTAAACCAGGGCCTTACATCTCCTATTAAACTTTGGACAAAAATCTTCATTCTTACATTATCATCATCTATTTCATAACTCTCAAAATAGTCCTGCATTTTCTTGGTATGTTGCAGGGCTGTGCCAAAACCAGTACCTTCAAAATATGTGATTTTGGTTTGATAATCCTGAGGCATAGCCCCTGGATTTGCAGGTAACTGTAAAGGTGCATATCTGTTAGCCATATTTACAGGGATAAGTGGAACGACTGGAATAGCTGGAAGAGCTGTAATAACAGTGGTGGTAGTGGTAGTATGCGCAGTGAATGGAGGTGTGGAAAAGGTGCTTGGCGAGGTGGATGATAAATAAGGGGAAGTGGGGTTTGAACGAAACAAAACTTTAACAGGGGTTGGAAAACAACTTGGCTGAATTGTTTCAGGATTAGAATCAGCAAACACTTCTTGTTTTTGTTTGCTAAGGATTCTAGAGATTAAATTGGGATTTTCAAAAACAGCTAGTGGATTTGGGTCTGGATTTGACCTAGTATTATGTGTTTTCTTCTTGGGAGCCAGCTTCTAACTTGTTTTTTGGAATTTTCTGAATAAGTTCCCCAGTGGAGTCGCCAATGATGTTATCACTCAGGTTGTCCCTTGGCTCCTTAAGGGATATGGCCGAGGTAACCACAAACCAATCTTTGGGTTGCAGGTCCTAGCCTACCTGCAGTTAGAGAGGGCTCTCTCTTTATGATTTAACTTTGTTTTGGGTTGATTTTAGTCTAGTTATGGTGTACATGGGTTTTTTTTTTATTTTGGTGGGAAGGATGATGTTTTCAAGCAGAGTTGGGATGCATAGCGTGAGAAGTTCAAACCATTGGGCATGAAGTCATGGATTAGGGCTTGCTGTTGCGTTTTCTTGGTCACAAGAGGAATACAGAGCAGGATAGCTACACATAGAACAATATCACGCTAGAATAAAGATGGAATGAAGGTCAGAGATGAAAGGCAACTAAGAATCTTTCATTAGCTAACAGAGAGGGAAGGTGAATGAAGGTTAGTCTAGGAGCAGTCAAGAATTCCTAAATAACAGTCATATGTGAAAGAAACAGGGTAAACATGATCATTTAAGTATGCATATTCATAACCATTTATGAAGAAAACATATAGAAATAACAAGAACTGAGCATAGGGTGCAGTCAAGCAAAACCTAAGCTATTCTTCTTTCTTGCTATTTAGATGGTAACACAATGGTGGATAAACATACGTAAACTGTAAACAGAGGTAGAAAAACACTTATTGAGCCATGTAGTAGCACGGGAATTCCACAGTCACTCTTTTGCCATTAAATGACATAACAGACAGTTCTTCATCCAAAGCATTCCAGCAGTCTTTGATTATAGAGCTCTCAAAGTATACAACGCAAGTCTAGAATGAGGATTATCAACCAACCAACCCTTTAAACAATGAATTAGGGTGGTTTATTTAGAGAAAATATCCAAAAATATCTATTACAACAGATCTTAAACAGATCTGAGGGAAATAAGTTCTTTAACCTAATCTTGTCCTGAAGTTAATGCAAGAAGATATTTATTTGAGCTGCACTGGAGGCAGCTGCATGAAAATGAGTTAATATGGTGTCCTTGGTGGCTCAGTGTAGTGAGGCGGTTCTGCTGCTTTTAGGTGGCTTTAATGTGCACTAATTTCGATCCGATGAGCTTTGAATGGCCTTTACTGCTTCTTTGACTTGGATGGAGGCCTTTAATGTTCACCTGCTTTGATATTGTCGATCTAATACTCTTTGCCGCTTCATTTATACTCTTTAATTTAATCTGGGCTTTATCTTTCCTCTGATACTCTTTTAAAGTTGAATTGGGCCACTTTCTCTCCCTTGATGTGCTTGAAACTATCAAATCACCCCTTTTCTGCCCTTTCAAGGAAAAAATAGCTGCTGCAAATGCTTTTCGTGGCCTCTAGAATGCTATCAGCGCTGGCCGATTTGAATATGAACATATGTGAAGAAATCCTGTCAAACTACGAATTTTGGGGCCTTCTGGTAACTGAGCCATGAGAAACCCTCCATTTTGAGAATTTTTTCTTAGCGATGCGCAATGTGCTAATTGTGCATCAAAAACTGCCTCAGTTTCTCATTCCGGGTATCCTCTACTGCGATTTTCGCCCTTCGCGCCTTTTTCAGTGATGATGTCAGCATGATGTCAGAGGTGCGTCCCGGTATGGCAGGATGACGTGGCAGGGTGACGTGGTAGGGTGACGTGGTAGTACGGCAGGGTGACGTAGCGGCTGACTGGTTTGACGACATGGCACAGGACACGGTGGTAGGGTAGGGACAGAGGCAGATGCGGTGGAAGCGACACGTCGCAGTGGGGGGTTGACGCAGAGGTGACATGAGCGGCTGACTTGGCGCTGATGTCAGGGGCGGAGAGACAGAAGGCAGTTTGTGGTTTCATCGGACCACCTTCTATACGTGAGCGGTATTTGTCAGAGGGGCTCCGATGCAATAAAAGGCGGACACCTGTCTTTTGTACGACGACAAAACCGATAGCCTATCGGAGGCTAAGCGTCGAACGTCGGGGCGGATCTGAAATGCACCTGGGTCGTTGGATCTGGGCGGGCAGATCGGGGGGCCGACAGAGTGCGGAGCTGGCGGCAGGTTAGTATACTGGGGCCCGCTATATATTTGATTGATTTATTTGTGTGCGGGGGGGTCAAAACTTTGGATTCGTGGGTTATATGGGTTTTATGTGGGCGTCGATGGTTATTAATTTAACCGAATATCAAATTTATCCCAAATAAAATGTATGCGCAGGCGATACTGCTATAAGGTTTGTGTGTGAGAGATGGGGGGGTATGGTTATTAGTTTAACCAGAGGTTAAGCTAACTCTAGGTTTAAGACGCGGAAAGGCTAATGCCAAGCCCCAAATGAACTTGGCATTTTCCCCAAACTGATGTTATATTGCTACAGTGCCAGGGGATGGGAATATGTACATAGGGGAGCTATTTAGTGCTTTTTAGTAAGGCGAAGGGGAAATAGATAGGGATTTACATAATAATGTTAGAAGTTAATATGAAAATGACAAGAAAGCGCTAAGTTCAAAGATATTAGGCCACTTAAAAGGGAAAAATGACTTACAGAAGAAATATGAGTACTCCTAAGCAAACCAAACCTTTACTTAGGCCAATGATATGACAAATGTTGAAACTTAAGAGATATCAAGCAGATCTTGACCTCTTTAGGGAGGTTAGTGAATAATTTGGGGAATAAGAAGAAGGGGGAGTTTAGACATGCCTCACTTGAGCTCCTCCAAATATAAAAACTGCCTCATAACTGTGATCTGAATAGATATAACACTCGAAAACATGAAATGGATCACATAGCTTGATTCTGTAACCACAAAACTACTTACCCAGCCTACTTACCTAGCATTTCTTCTTCTTTTTGCATGGGTGCACTTGGACTTGCAGACCCTGATTATCTTCTTTTCTTTTGACTGCCCTCCTATCTAAGTGTACCCTTATATCTTCCAAGGGCCCAGATTAAGCAGTTGGGCTCCTTCATTTCTCTACCTAGCTAGTGATCTGCCAAGCTTAAGCTGTTTGGACAGATATTCATTCTCTATCTTCTAAAACAAGCAATTTAAACCTAGGGAAGCCAAGATTAAGCTATTTGGATTTCCCTCATCTGTAAAACTATTCAAAAATGGTATGATTATTCAAAATGGAACTTCTTGGAAATATGGAACCTTGCAGCATGACAAGATGACATATTTGGCATGTAAAATAGTCAATCATGAAATATGAAACCTATTGCAATAGGAGGCTAACACCTCCTACTATAGCCAGAGCCCAGGGTACTGTAATCACAGAATATTAGAATATCAGAACAAGTATCTGCAACTCAACCCCTAGAATATATGTTTAGATGCAGAGTTGGTACTGGGCTTCACAAGCGATTCTCCGTCACTTGCTGTCAAACCCATCAAGGCAATATCTGCTGAAATGTTTTACTTGGAATTTCCATTCTCCCTTGCTGGCATTATATGAAATAAATCTGGCACCCTGCTCTTCAATTTTCTGTTTTAGCCTTTTCTCAAAATTTTCGACCTCAGGGCCTTTCAAGAACTCTTTACCTATCTTTTTGTCCTTGCATTTCACATTTAATAGTGATATTTCTGCAGGCTTGTTTAGACCCTGGCCTACAGGAGGCTTTTTGCTTTCATCCATGTACACAAGGATCTCGCACTTGTTGAATTGGATAATGCCCTCCAAGTCTAGGCATCTAACATCTGTTTCCCCAAAAAACTTCACTGATCCATAACCTCTTCTACCCACGACAAAATCTTTAACCTGACTGCAATAATCAGGTTCCGCACTCTCTTTCACTGTTAATTCTTGTATCGTTGGTTCCATATAGTAGTCAGAGTGCCAAAGCTTTGGCATAAGATCTTCAATTTCTGTAGCATGCATATAAGTTGTGGCAGATTCACCATTTCTATTTCTGGATATTGACACATATCTAGACCCTTTAGGGTTATGTTCTTCCAGAGAAACATTCTGTCTTGTAAAAAATTCCGAGGTAAACTTATCAACGGATTTTGATGGCAGAGGACTGTTATAAAGGTCCGCATTATCAGTATCAGCACTTGGCCATGTATCGGTAGTGCCTATCAAACAGAAAAACAATTAGTCAAAAACATCAGAAACCAAGGGGGAAATTCTGAATAAGATAAATACATCATTTTATTTTACCCTATGCCATACTAGAAAAATTGAGATGAACAAAATGATCAAGCGGATTAGTAATGCATACTTTGAGGTTCTTGTGCAGACGAATTTTCAAGACTAGGCTGTCCAGCGATAACGTCCACTTCCGGTGTCCAACAGTGTTCCTGCAATTTCTACGCAAACAATTTTTTTATCATTAAATTTATACAAATTCAAAGCAGGCACGCAAACAAAATCTTGAAAATATTGAAAGATTCGCCCACTACCTTAACTTCAATGACTCAGGTACATTTATGATAGCTTTTCATCTTTTAGTTAGTACCTCAACCATAAACTAAGGTACATGGACCATGAATCGTCACATCATCAACCAGCTGACACTTTATCCGACTCCAATTAAATATTATGTTAATTTTTAGAGTGTAAATTGTAATCTTTCTTTTTCACTAAATCTTTACTCAATAGAATTATAGAAAAATCTAAACTTAGAAATAGCTCTGCATGCAGAGTCACCTGATAGTGATTAAACCGTAAACATTTAGTGCTTAAGAGAAAGACATCATAACATCCATGAGTAATTGCTCAAGTTTGGTATTATTCTAGGTGCATGCGCACAGAGGCCATATGGATCTGCTCTTGATATTCAAAAGATATTTTACACTCATTGATATTCATGTATAGGCACACTGATAGGTCTGGATTCTTAATGCATTAATTGAGAAAGACACATATGGAGATGCATATGAATAATCAGAAACAAGGAGATCCCAAACTTCTTTCTTCACGAGAAGAAGCACATTGATAGGTTTGGAATATGGATACTTCAATTCAGAAAGACACATATGGATATGTATACTAATGATCAGCAACAGGAAGCTCCTGAACTTTTTTCTTTACAAGGTGCTTGAGCACCTTTATCTTGCCTCAATCAACCCTCAACTTGCAGTCAGAACCTACATTTGTTTCCAAACTGACTTGCTGACAAATCGCTTGCAATTGAATAGAAAGCTTTGCCTCTTGGTTGCAACCATTTAGGAGTACTTCCAACAGCAATCTTCATAACTATTTTTGTATCCTGCATTTAGAGTCCTTAACTACGTGGCTCATTGATTACTTTGAGGCTTGGCAAGTCCAAGATTGCAATGATTGTAACTTATCTATTAAGATTTACTGGGGCAGCTGGTCTCTTGTATGCTTCCCACTGGAGTCTGCTGGGTGCAATAGACGACTGCTGGCTACAACTGTCTTATGTTGAAAATAGGGGTGTATGTTGAAATTCTCAGCACATGTTAACAGTCCTAGCATTCTGACCTAACCCCCCTACTTAAGAACAACAAAACACTGAAAATACTATCAAAACTGCAATTCGATATTTAATAGGCACTTAAACACATCAAACTGAAAATTATAACAGCAAGTAAAACAGATCCGAAACTCAAATTACATCCCTGTTTTATTACTCTAGAAAACAGGAAATAATGGAAGTGTCAAAACCTAATTATAATGACTCATGCTCTCTACTGAACTGAATGCTTAAACCCTACCTTGATCTTTCTTTTATAACCGAGGGAAGGCTTCTAGGGTTACAGAGATAGTCTGATCCAAAAATGGATTCGCTCCCAAAATAAATCCTAACCCCAAGATGAATAGTCTTAACTAGTGTTACTTGGGAGTGGGAGCGAAAGCAGGGAGTGGGAGTGAGAATGGGAGCGGGAGCGACAATTTCAGAACCTCCCAGGTTGGGAGCGAATCCCAGAGCATTTTTTATATAATATATATATATATATATATATATATATATATATATATATATATATATATATATATATATATTATATTTTTTTATATTTTGATACATATGTCAACAAAAACATGTAGAATAATGAATTAGATATAAAATACATAAAAAAACATAGATTGAACCATGTAACAACAATCATCTAGAAGTTATAATCTTCATCAACCACGTCCACAAGTTAGTAACATAGTAACATACAACATATTGAGTCTCATGATTTATCAATCTTAAAGTTTCAAGCTTTCAAAATTCAATATATAACATTTATCATCATTGATCACCAAAGTTGTACTCGTAAGCTAAGTGTAACCATTACAACAAATAATATCTAACACGAAATGAAATGTTATAAAATGAAATGAAATAAAACAACTTTCAACTTTCATGAAGAATCATATTCATAATTCATTAATAATGAGTTATAATTGCCAACTTCAAACTTAAATTGTCATATATTGTTTAAAAAAATATCATAATAAATATGAAAGAGTCAATAGTTATAAAAGCTACTAGAAACTAGAAAAGAGAAGTAAATGTATTATCTATTTCTTATGCTTGGGCCTCTTGCCACCACGAGAAATGTCTAATCTTTTAGTCTTGTTGGAAAATCAGGATCTTTGTCATTAATATCACCCTCTAAGCATTAACATAAGATAGAAAAACCATAGCATGTCACGTCAAGATTTTGTTTGAGTGATGCATACATTTTTAGGAGGGTCATGATAGAGGAGTTCAATAACCAATGTCACTAACAGCAAGGTACATAGAGGGATTGGTGCTCTTGATTAAATATGAGTTCCATACCCTAATACATGAAAAAATTTAATGGAAACATTGCAATCCCCCAATCCCGAAATCCTTAAAAACTGATAAGTCTACTGGATTTTGAATGAAATCTAAAATTCTACTTTCTCCATATGAAATCCAGTGAGGCTAGAACCACTCTCAAACATCCCGAGTCATTTCATGGTAATGTTAAAAATTTAAGTAAAAGGATGAAAATGAAGATTAAGGAGAATGTAGAATGTCACTTCTACTTAAATTTTCATCCTTTTACTTTAAGAATTTAACATTACCATGAATAGCATATCAATACTATGGCCTAGACTTGATCATAGTAAAAGGATGAAAATGAAGATTAAGGAGAATGTCACTTTTACTTTAAGAATTTAACATTACCATGAATAACATATCAATACTAGGGCCTAGACTTGATCATACCACTCAAAAATTATTTGTTTCTTTAAAAAAGAATTGCATTTTGAACATTACTACGAAAAAAAATTGCAAAAAAGGCAAAATGCTCCCCAAAAGGCAGGGAGTGAATTTTTTTTTTAGGGAGTGTGCTCCTGAGTTTCTCCCCCCTAGAGCGTGGATTGGGAGTGGGATCGGGGGGGGCTCCCCTACAACACTGGTCTTAACTAGTTCACTTATATCAAGGAGAATGACCCCTCCTTGGGATCTCCGCACTTTCCTTGGTCAATACCCATGTGCTACCTTTTAAACTAGAAAAGCAAACCTAAAATTGAAATTGTTAGAATTCTGAACAGTGATTTACAAAATAGAAAAGCATTGTTAATCCTGGAGCTTGCCTTTCTCAAACTAGAAAAGAAACTAACAAAAGCCACTTGCTAATTCTAGATTGCTAAATAAAGAACTGCAGTCCCTTACATAATACTGATCTCTCTTTCACAATCAATGTACCATACCGTTGGGTAGAGGATTGATGAGTGCACCCTGCCAATGGCTGTGCGAATTGTAGCTCTGTCACATATGTTTGTACCTTCTCTACTGTTGTACCTTCTTGCACTACTTCTGATACAACAAGATGAACTTCCTCTTCCCTTGTTGAATTGTTCTCTATGCATGTACCTACAACTGTACTTCTATCACTAAAGCTGTTGTATGAACTGCTGTTACCTGACACTATACCTTCTCTACATGTGCTCAAGTTTTGGACACCTTCAGAGGTGCTTGCTGAACTAAAAGGTGTGCCTAGGACAAGATCATGTACAAAGGTACAAACTCTCATAGTGTAATATTCACTCTCAACCACGATCAACCTTGTATTATATCTTTTTATATTTGTAGGGTTGGCTAACTATTCCCAGCGTTCAAATCCAGCTATCATATTTTATAGTATTCCTCTATTTATGACCCCCTCTCTTGAGGAGGTTTTCTCTAATCTTATCCAACGTCAAGTCGCATAGAGGAATGTGGGAGAATATCAAGCTGATTCAAAAGCTATCTCTACACCTTCTAAGCATGAGTTCAAGAATGCTAGGGGTAGCTCCATAAAGAAGAAACACGTCTGCTATTTCTGTCGTAAAGAAGGAAACACCTTTAGATCTTGCATTTCTTGTCTTCAAAATATTGAAGAGCTTTCCAAACAAATATGGTGTGATAAAGTGCTTCTTGATGACACTGTTGGATCCCTTCTCAATGCACATTTGGGTGTGCACTCCTGCTATTAGTCGTCCTCCTCTCAAGAATGGATTGTTGATTCTGAAGCTATTAAGCGTATGATCAAGCATCAACACCTCCTCTCCAATTACCAATAGTGACATTGTGGAGAGAAAGTGGTCATTAATAATAACCCATCCTTACCAGTTTCAAGAAGTAGTGATGCCATCATTCACACCGCTAAGTTTGCAGAGGTTTGTCATGTTCCAAGAATTGGATTGAAGCTTCTTGTCCTTTACTACATCACACTAACAAAAAGGTGGAATTTTGGCCAAATTAATCAGTTGTAAAGGACATGAATGATGGTTTTAAAGTGGTTTCGTCAAGGTATTGTGATGAATTTGATCGTATGTACAGGTAGGGGAAGACTCCTTCCTTAAAATGGAAAGGGTTTGCTGCTATGGTAGGCAATGCTGACAATGCCAACATTCCATGGCATCAACATTTGGGACATGAAAACTTTGGGCCTTTGTGACATACGAGTCATTTGAACATGGGCGATGATCTCCCACAGCTTGAACCACCCAGTGGTGTATATGAAGGAGGTGTGTTGGGGAGACACCATCAATAGTCCTTTCCCAAGGACACAACAAGGTCAGCTTCTTAGCATTTTGAGTGTTTTGTGGTCATATTTGTAGGCTTATGGTGACTTTTTCCCTTGGGGGAGCTCAGTGCTTCCTCACCTTCATTGATGATTTTCCCTCCTTCCTTTGGATATACACCATTCAATCCAAGGATGAAGCTTTTGGGAGCTGGGGAATTTAAAGAGTCCGCAGAAACTCAAAGCAAGAAAAGGATTGGTAATGATTGCAAAACATTTCTAATTTCTCATGATGTCTCTTGGTAGAGCATTGCTCTCCTACACTTCGTAGCATAATAGAGTAGGTAAATGTAAGAAATAGTTCGATGCATCCTTCACTCCAAGGAAATGGCCCTTTAAATTTCACAGACAAATGGTTTTCTATGTTTCCCACATTATGAATCAAACACTTACTCATGTTATTCAAGGTATGACTCCATACGAGAAATGTAAACAAGCCTTTAGTTTCACATTTGAAAGTTTTTGGATTAAGTGCATAGGCCCATATTACTAGTGAAAAGTAAATAAATTGAAAGCTAAAATCACTGCTTCATCCTAGTGGGCTACAATGAAGTTTACAAGTCATATCATCTATATGTCAGTTCGCTCACAAGTTAATTGAACATAAAGATGTTATCTTTGATCAAGTTCCTACTCATGTTTTGCTAGGATCATTTTGATTCCTTACTAATGATTCCCGACATGTTTCGGTGGATCTTTTTCCTTAACATTATGATGTTGGTCCTGTTACCCACCATTTTGTGGGTAATATCCCTAAGAGAAAAATTTTCTCCAAGATGGTCCTTAGCTGACAGCCCCTTGCAACCATCAACTAGCTCATTGTGCCATTTCTCTGCCACCTGAGCCAGCCATGTGGTCTCTCGCCCATCTGCCATGATCATATGTTTGAAGGTGGGCCTCCTGAATCTAAAGGTATGCTTTGTCATTTTGAAATTGAGTATTGTGGTTTGCTTATCATGGACACTTCTGGGCATGGATTACTGGGGGGATTCAGCGGAAAGGATGGGCTAGGTCTGTTCTTCTAACCCCTAGACCTCTTTTAGGAATTAACCTTGGACTCTAGTCTCATGGGATCTCTTTTACTGCCATTTGGTTTCAGGGATGGTTTTTCATGAGAAACCCTAATTTTGGTTGCATGGCCCCACTCCCTTATCCGCTTATATTACCCTCTTTCCACTCATTATTACCCCATCCATCATTTCTCTCGCCTTCGTCCACATTCCTCCATTAGGTCCACATAGGGTTAGCTTGCCCCTTCCCCTTGCCCACACCTTGGGTCATGGCCTGGAATGAAGCCCAGAGATTGATGCAGCTGAAAAGAAATTTAAAAGCATATATGGCCACATTCAACAGGAAAAATGGCCAAGACAAAAACATTTTAACACGTGGGAAAAAGCCAATACATGAACTCTACCACATTATCATGGCAATCACCCTGGTTCCTACATGTTCTATGAGCCTTCTTCATCATATAGGAACCCATGATTGTCCCAATCCCTGGTGGGCGATGAACCACCCCATATTAAAAAGGGTATTCCACTACTATATCTTACACATCATGCTCTAACCCCTTGAGACCTGAGTAGTTAATGAAATAAAATCACAAAAAGGCAAAAGGAATAAAAGAAGGGTGGAAAAATCAAGGTCAGGGCACCTCATGTACCATGATTGCTCCCTCCTATACATTATAAACCCAAGTGTGGGCTTCCCTCTTATTAGCTACCCTTGCACCCTGACATGTGACCTAGGGCTACCCCTTTTCATCCCCTACTTCATTCACCATATCTGTCACATGCCACCACCTTTTGAAGGATGTACCTTGAATATTGTTCCCTTTAGAAGTAGAAACCACCTAATAGGGTGCTTGGTTAACCCATTTGGAGTTTAGGAGACATTGGCACATCTTGAAGCCCATTATGAAAGGGCAGGCCATTATGAAGTCCCCACACGTGGTCCATGATTAGGTAAGCTTATTTACTTGATTTATTTAATGACGTGTTGCACTGGAAGACTAAGGGACACATTGGATGATTGCAAATGGTTTCCATTTGGGGTTTGGTCTCTCTATACAGGGTCCTAATCCTCTAGAGGGCTACACTGGCAGATGTAGGGTGAGTGTTGAGAGCCACGGGCCTCCATAGCAGCAGATTGCACTCCATGGATCCCCATAGCCATTCAGAGTTTGCTCGTGGTTCACTTTTTGGACGAGGAGGATGCTCTTGATCCATCATGCCCAGCTGGACCCCAAAACTACACCATACACTTGGTAGATGATCCAGGACTTCCACGATGATGTGGCATCACCTACACCATTATCCTAGCCCTTGAGGACAACCTATAGGCATCTTCGATTTGTTTGGAGACCCATGAGGACACTTGTGTGCCCCCATATGTCATTTGGAGCACCACAGGTTATTACAAGGGGCCACCCCCTTGCCCACTGCTTTTGAGTGTCCTTCTCTTCATTATGGCACCCATGGACCTCATTAGGCCTCTTAGAGGGCCCTACGACAAGCATAGTTTATTATTTGACCTCTTAAGAGGCTTTCTTCTTCATTTATGAGCTAGTTTGGTGGGCTTGTCACCAAAAGTTGAATTATTAGCACATTATTTTATTTTTGGGGCTTATGTAGACCAAGGAGGCTAATTCAAACTCCTAAGATGTGTATAAATACAAGTGAGGTGAGATCATTTCTCATCATCGCTTTGGATTGGATCTCTCTCTTCTTTAAATAATTTCACACTTTTTTCTGGAGGAAGAGTTGGACCTTTTATGGATGAATTTTGATGTATGTTTGTTGGTCTATCTTCTCTTGGAGCTTCTCTATTGTCATTTGTGAATGGTTGGATATACTCTAATGCATGTAAGTACAAAATTTTGATGTTATTCTTGTTACTTTTTGGCATATATGCTGGACTAGGATTTTCATTGTTTTAGGGCTAATTGCTGCATGCAATTGTTGCTTAATATTGTGGAATTGTCTCTATTATAACGTTCTCTCCCTATATGGGACATGTAGTGTGAGCAAAATATCCTAGGGGTAAAATTTGACCTTGATAAGCCATTCCTCTTATGCATTTGAAGTATAAAAGCTACAAGATTTCTTTCACTTGACCTAGAGAGTTTGTGAAGTAATTTTGAGGCCTCCTTGATTGGGAACTAAGAAATATTGCACATAATCAACATAGACTCCATTCTCGCAAGGATTAAGGCACTGATCTACCAAGGGTGGTTGCCAAAAATATTATTGTTTCACGTTATCCCAAGTCTAGCCACATTGGGGTGCCTAGGGCATCAATTTGCAGACAAGTTAGCCACTAAAAGAATTCAATCTCCTAGGGTCTCCTGTGATGGATTTTCCTCTAGCTCTCCTGCAAATTTGAAGACATTCTGAAAATGGGGTTGGGAGAAAAGCCGCCCTATCTTTGGGACCAAAAATTGCCCTCCATTGGGTCATGGAATGGAATGAAGGCTGGAGGTTGTTGTAGCTGAAAGGAAGGTAAAAACATATATGGCCACTCAACAGGAAGAGTACCATAAAATGCAAAAGATGGCTGGGACAAAAACATTTTGGCATGTGGGCAAAAGCCAATACCTGAGCTCTACCTCATTATCATGGCCATCACCCTGGTTCCTACAGGTTCTATGAGCCTTCTTCATTATATAGGGACCCTTGATTGTCCCAACCCTTGGTGGGTGATGAACCACCCAATCTTAAAAAGGGGATTCCACTGCTATATCTTACACATCATGATCTAACCCCTTGAGCCCCGAGCAGTTAATGAAAGAAAATCACAAAAAGGCAAAAGGCATAAAAGAAGGGTGGAAAAATCAAGGTCGAGGCACCTCATGTACCACGATTGCTCCCTCCTATACATTATAAACCCAAGTGTGGGCTTCCCTCTTATTAGCTACCCTTGCACCCCGACATGTGACCCAGGGCTACCCCTCTTCATCCCCTACTTCATTCACCATATCTATGACATGTCACCACCTTTCGAAGGATGTACCTTGAATATTGTCCCCTTTAGAAGTAGAAACCACCTAATAAGGTGCTTGGTTAACCCAGTTGGAGTTTAGGAGACATTAGCACATCCTGAAGCCCATTATGGAAGCGCAGGCCATTATGAAGTCCCCACCTGTGGTCCATGATTAGGTAAGCTCATTTACTTGATTTCTTTAATGACATGTTGTACTGTAAGGCTAGGGGACAAATTTGATCTTATGCAGGATTGCAGATGGTTTCCATTTGGGGTTTGGTCTCCCTATACGGGGTCCTAATCCTCTATAGGGCTACATTGGCACATGTAGGGTGAGCGTTGAGAGCCACGAGTCTCCACAGCAGCAAATTGCACTCCATGGATCCACACAACCATTCAAAGTTTGCTCGTTGTTCACTTATTGGACGATGAGGATGCTCTTTATCCATCATGCCTAACCTGTCCTAGATCTACACCATACACTTGGCAGATGATCTAGGACTTCCACGATGATGTGGCATTACCTACACCATTATTCTAACCCTTGAGGGCAACCTACAGGCATCTTCAATTAGTTTGGAGACCCATGAGGACACTTGTGTGCCCCCATATGTCATTTGGAGCACCACAGGTTATTACAAGGGGCCACCCACTTTCCCATTGCTTTTGAGTGTCCTTCTCTTTATTATGGCACCCATGGACCTCATTAGGCCTCTTAGAGGGCCCTATGACATGCATAGTTTATTATTTGACCTCTTAAAAGGCTTACTTCTTCATTTATGAGCTAGTTTGGTGGGCTTGTCACCAAAATTTGTATTATTAGCACATTATTTTATTTTTGGGGCTTCCAAAGAGGCTAATTCGAACTCCTAAGATATGTATAAATACAAGTGAGGTGAGATCATTTCTCATCATCACTTTGGATTGGATCTCTCTCTTCTTTAGAGAATTTCACACTTTTTTTTGGAGGATGAATTGGAGCTTTTATGGATGAATTTTGATGTATGGTTGTTGGTCCATCTTCTCTTGGAGCTTCTCTATTGTCATTTGTGAATGGTTGGATATACTCTACTGCATGTAAGTACAAAATTTTGATGTTATTCTTGTTACTTTTTTTCATATATGTTGGACTAGGATTTTCGTTGTTTTAGGGCTAATTGATGCATGCAGTTATTGCTTAATATTGTGGAATTGTCTCTATTATAATGTTATTTCCATGTATGGACCATGTAGTGTGAGCAAAATATCCTAGGGGTAAAATTTTACCTTGATAAGCCATTCCTCTTATGCATTTGAAGTATAAAAGCTGTAAGATTGCTTTCACTTCACCTACAGGGTTTGTGAAGTAATTTTGAGGCCTCCTTGATTGGGAACCAAGAAATATTACACATAATCAACATAGAATCCTTTCCCCCAAGGATTAAGGCACTGACCTACCAAGCGTGGTCGCCAAAACGTTTATTGTTTCATGTTATCCCAAGTCTAGCAACATTGGGGTGCCTAGGGCATCGACTTCTCGACAAGTTAGCCACTAAATTCGACCTCTCCTGTGTTGGCTTTTCCTCTAGCCCTCCTCCAAATTTGAAGACATTCCGATAGCGGAGTTGGGACAAAACCCAAGCCCTAGCTCCAGGACCAAAACTTGTGTTGCCATCCCCAAGGCTAGCACTTCCTAGGGTCAAACCAACATCTTTGAGAAATTATATTTTCTTTGATCCTCTCCCCACCTTGTCTAGGGTAAGAATATTATTCATTGCTACATTCCTTCCTCATACCCTAGAGTGGGTCCACTTGGCCCCGTGTGGTCTGACTCCTTTGAAAGACCATTCTTCAACCATCCAGGATACCAATTCTAACAAGAATTTTAAGGATTGGGAAACTCCTTCACAAGTCTTATCCCATAAACCTAACCCTTAAATCCTCTTCTCCTTTCCCTAGATTACCTAGTACCTTGCTTACAAAGCAAACAATATTTATCCTTCAAATCCTGGGAAAGGGATATTCGGGTCACTCATATCCATTGACTTATCCTTCATTAGTGACCCCACACATACCCGGTCTCCCCATTGATAAAAGTTTATAAATAGAAGGGAGGCTTAGCTGAGGTGACAACAGGCTAAGACTCCATTTGTTGCCCTTAGCCTAACATTTTCCCTTCAGGTCCCCTGCTAGTTTGAGTGGTAACATTTTGGTGCCATTGCCGAGGACACGAGATGTGTGTTTTGTTGCTCATACGACATATTGACATATCATTATTGGCAACTCCACTAGAAGAACGAAGCCCTAGTTCTTCATTTAACTTTAAAGTTAATGCTTGCAGGGTGAAGCAAGCATCTATCAAGGCACTTTAATTCACCCTAGCGACTCCATTATAATCTTAACATGCAACATCATAGGAAATGGAAATTTCTTTTGGTCCTATATTTGAAAAACTCAATAACCAAGAGATTGAACCACTGCAAAAGAAAGCAGTGGAATATGCAAAAACTTTTCAAAATATGTTGGAGGGCATGGATATGGAATTCATGCTCAGGTTTTATAGGTTGCAAGTAGTACAACTCAACATAGTAAGGTGTGCTTATGAAGAGGATCCTAGTCGTCTCCTTGAACTTGCTCACATAACTTGTGCCGTGAAAATTTTGGATAACCTCATCAATAACTATGTGAAAGGGAATACCTCCTCTGAGGATGGCGAAGAATTGGATCCCACGAGCCTCCAAGTCATGCAAGAAAGAATGGATCAATATAGTAGGTCATACAGGGAGATAGTAAGGGAATATAATTCTAATGAAGTTTTCTCTTGCTTATACGATGAAGAAGTGAAGCTTTATAAGATGAAATGTGAATATAAAGAGAACCCTACTAATGCTCTCCTCCTAGAAGCATACCACCAGAATCATGTAACAAATACCTTAGCCATTGTTCTTCAAGAGAAGGGAGAAGAAGAGAGGTCTCGCTTGTCAAGCAACCAAGATGGAGATGACCTTGAGGACCTCGGTGATGAGCAGGAAGATGAGTCCTTGTTGGGGCTATAGGATGAGCAAGATGATTTTGAGAGCACATGTGTTGAGGACAATGAAGTTATGGAAAGTAAGGCCGAGACTGACCTTACCTTTCTCAAAGATATCACTCCTGGTAACTCTCCTTTTGAAAATCTTAAGGAAGATGATCCCGTGGGCTCCTTGGAGAATGACATTGGAGATTATTTCTGCATTGAAAAAGAGAAATGGGAGATCATTGGGCCCCAATTTGATTGTGCTCCCATTTATGATATTGACAAGGAAGATGAGATTGAGATTTGTTTCTCCTTTATCCCAAACATTACTTATAATGACATATCCATCGATGCCTTTGGGAAGGAGAATTATTATTTTCCCTTGCATGAAGAAGGGCAATTGGAAGTGATTGATTCTCCTTTTAATGAAATCCCAATCTTTGATGCTGATAATGAGGAAAGAAATGAGGCTCCCAACTACCCACCTTATGACTATGTATTCATGTCACTTGAGCCTTAGATTGTGGGGAAGAAAATTTCGTTGAACATAATACTTCACCCTCTCCTTTGCCTTTCCCTCTTGTCACCACTTTGAGTCTTCCTCATGTAATTCCCTCATCTCTTTTGATATGACCTCGAGTGACCATGCCCTTTTTCCCTTTTCTAAATATGGTGTCAGGGGAGAACCCTTCATCGAATATACTCTATACCCTTTGACCTATCCTCAGGATTATGATCACTCCACGACCTCCCCTCTCTGATGTGACCACCACATTGAGCAACCTATTTGTTGTAATCCTTCTTTCTTTCACCCTTCGTTCCCCTCTCATCACAACCATGTGACATCCTCAAAGCATGATATTACAAACAGTGATTGTGATGAGGAGTTCTTGAGAGTAATCATTCATTCCACCATTGTGTACCTAGAAGGAAAGCCCGAGACCTCTAGATTGACCAGTATTCTTTCTCCTAGGACTTCCCTTTACCTCAAATGGGGATCATGTTTGCCCACCTCCCACCCACTTCATCCTCCATGTGACTATATCCACATTCGATTTGGGGGTTGCTACATTAGTAGTCATATTGGTAGGCATATGTATATTAATGTGATCATATGTTCTTTGCATTGACTTTATGTTTACTCTTAGTATTAGCCTTACTATATGCATGTTAGGGTAGTATGCATTGCATGCTGATTTTGCATTAGAAATAACATCATATGATTTTTCTTATGATAGATAGATGCATATTTGCATATTTTATTTTTCTGTTGATTTTATGGCGTAACATATTAGCATGTGCGATCATGAGATGTCGCAAAAGCATGCTGCCCCATGTTTTTCCATCTAATTATATGTGCAAATGACAGGTCTGTGATAACTAACAGATTGTTGGAGTTCTCGTGACCTCCTGTTTGAGTAGCTTCGCCCACTTCTTCGAGAGATCACATCCTAGTTGGAGCCAGATTTTACCCACCATTTTGTGGGTAATATCCCTAGGAGAAATTTTTTCTCCAAGATGGTCCTTAGCGGGCAACAAACAACCCCTTGCAGCCATATCAGCTAGCTCATTGTGCTATTTCTCCGCCACCTAAGCTAGCCATGTGGTCCCTCTCCCACCTATCATGATCATATGTCTGAAGGTGGACCTCTCGAATCTAAAGGTATGCCTTGTCATTTTGAAATTGAGTATTGTGGTTTTCTTATCATGGACACTTATGGGCATGGATTAATGGGGGGGATTCGGCAGAAAGGATGGGCTAGGTTTGTGCTTCTGTCCCCTAGATGCCTTTTAGGAATTAACCTTGGATTCTAGTCCTGTGGGATTTCTTTTACTAACCATTTAGTTTCAGAGATGGTCATGGTATTTCACAGGAAACCTTGATTTTGTTTATGTGGTCCCGCTCCCTTATCCGCTTATATTACCCTCTTTCCACTCATTATTACCACATACATCATTTTTCCCGCCTTGGTCCACATTCCTCCATTGGGTGGATGGTTAGCTTGCCCCTTCCCTTTGCCCACACCTTGGGTAATGGCCTAGAATGAAGCCTGGAGGTTGATGCAGCTGAAAATAAAGTTAAAAGCATATATGGCCACATTCAATAGGAAAAATACCACAAAATGCAAAAGATGGCTGGGACAAAAACATTTTAATATGTGGGCAAAAGCCAATACATGAGATCTACCCCATTATCATGGCCATCACCCTGGTTCCTATGGGTTCTATGAGCCTTCTTCATCATATAGGAGCCCATGATTGTCCCAACCCCTGATGGGCGATGAACCGCCCCATCTTAAAAAGGGGATTCCACTGCTATATCTTACACATCATGATCTAACCCCTTGAGCCTTGAGCATTTAATGAAAGAAAATCACAAAATGGCAAAAGGCATAAAAGAAGGGTGGAAAAATCAAGGTTGGGGCACCTCATGTACCATGATTTCTCCCTCCTATACATTATAAACTCAAGTGTGGGCTTCCCTCTTATTAGCTACCCTTGCACCCGAACATGTGACCCAAGGCTACCCCTTTTCATCCCCTAATTCATTCACCATATCTGTCACATGCCACCACCTTTTGAAGGATGTACTTTGAATATTGCCCCCTTTAGAAGTAGAAACCACCTAATAGGGTGCTTGGTTAACCCATTTGGTGTTTATGAGACATTGGCACATCCCGAAGCCCATTATGGAAGGGCAGGCCATTATGACATCCCCACATGTGGTCCATGATTACGTTAGCTCATTTACTCGATTTATTTAATGACTTTTTGTACTGGAAGACTAGGGGATGCATTGGATCTTATGTAGGATTGCAGATGGTTTCCATTTGGGGTTTGGTCTCCCTATATGGGGTCCTAATCCTCTAGAGGGATACATTGGCACATGTAGGGTGAGCGTTGAGAGCCATGGGCCTCCACAGTAGTAGATTGCACTCCATGGATCCCTACAACCATTCAGAGTTTGCTCGTGGTTCACTTATTGGACGAGGAGGATGCTCTTGAACCATCATGCTGAGCTGACCCCAGATCTACACCATACACTTGGCAGATGATCTAGGACTTCCACGATGATGTGGCATCACCTACACCATTATCCTAACCCTTGAGGGTAGCCTACAGGCATCTTCGATTTGTTTGGAGACCCATGAGGACACTTGTGTGCCCCTAGATGTCATTTGGAGCACCATAGGTTATTACAAGGGGCCACCTCCTTGCCCACTGCTTTTGAGGGTCCTTCTCTTCATTATGGCACCCATGGACCTCATTAGGCCTCTTAGAGGGCTCTACGACATGCATAGTTTATTATTTGACCTCTTAAGAGGCTTACTATTTCATTTATGAGCTAGTTTGGTGGGCTTGTCACCAAAAGTTGTATTATTAGCACATTATTTTATTTTTGGGGCTTATGTAGGTGAAGGAGGTTAATTCGAACTCTTAAGATGTGTATAAATACAAGTGAGATGAGATCATTTCTCATCATCACTTTGGATTGGATCTCTCTCTTCTTTAGAGAATTTCACACTTTTTTCTGAAGGATGAATTGGATCTTTTATGGATGAATTTTGATGTATGGTTGTTGGTCTCTTCTCTTGGAGCTTTTCTATTGTCATTTGTGAATGGTTGGATATACTCTACTGCATGTAAGTACATAATTTTGATGTTATTCTTGTTACTTTTTGTTATATATGCTGGATTTAGATTTTCGTTGTTTTAGGGCTAATTGTTGCATGCAATTATTGCTTAATATTGTGGAATTGTCTCTATTATAATGTTCTCTCCATGTATGGGCCATGTAGTGTGAGCGAAATATCCTAGGGGTAAAATTTGACCTTGATAAGCCATTTCTCTTGTGCATTTGAAATATAAAAGCTGCAAGATTGCTTTCACTTGACCTAGAGGGTTTGTGAAGTAATTTTGAGGCCTCCTTGATTTTGAACCAAGAAATCTTAAACATAATCAACATAGACTCCATTCTCCCAAGGATTAAGGCACTGATCTACCAAGGGTGGTCACCAAAATTCTTATTCTTTCACCTTCTCCCAAGTCTAGCCACATTGGGGTGCCTAGGTCATCAATTTCCCGACAAGTTAGCCACTAAAAAAATTTGATCTCCTAGGGTCTCCTACGCTGGCTTTTCCTCTAGCCCTCTTCCAAATTAGAAGACATTCCGATGTTAGAGTTGAGAGAAAAGCCAAACCCTAGCTCTAGGACCAAAACTTGCCCTCCCATCCCCAAGGCTAACACTTCTTAGGGTCAAACCAACATCTTTGAGCAATTTTATTTTCTTTGATCCTCTCCCCACCTTGTCTAGGGTAAGAATATCATTGGTTGCTACATTCCTTCCTCATATCCTAGATTGGGTCCACTTGGCCCACGTGTGACCATTCTTCAACCATCCGGGATACCAATTCTAACAAGGATTTTAGGGATTGGGAAACTCCTTCACAAGTTTTATCCCATAAACCTAACCCTCAAATCCTCTCTTCCTTTCCCTAGATTACCTAGTACCTTGCTTACAAAGCAAGTAATCTTTATCCTTCAAATTTTGGGAAAGGGATATTCGGGTCACTCATATCCATTGACTTATCCTTCATTAGTGACCCCACACATACTAGGTCTCCTCCCATCGGTGAAATTCCATAAATAGAAGGTAGCCTTAGCTGAGGTGACAATGGGCTAAGACTCCATTTGTTGCCCTTGGCCTAGCATTTTCCCTTGAGGTTCCTTGCTAGTTTGAGCGGTAATAGGTCCTACCCTTATTATCCCTATGAGTATTTCCTCAATCACTCTTCCTATAGTGATTAGATAGACAAATGGTGATGATTTTTGGCTCCAATCATGTAGAAATCACTTCTCCTAGGTTGAATGTTCATTCTAGCACTCCACTAGTAGTTGAGTAGTTCAATGGTGATGAGGAAGACTTCTTGATCCATGCATTTGATCCAATTCCTCTTCCTCTGACTAGGTTAAGGCCTATGCCCAAGTGGGCTATATCCACACTTTGGAACATTGCTGATTTTCTTGGAGTAGAGGGGCAATAGGAACATCATTAGAAGCTGCCTCCAACATAGGTCCTTCTCACCATGGTTGATGATATGCTTAGTGAACTGAGGCTTCTACCACCACCAACACTTCACTATATGGTCAATGCTATCAAATATTCGTTGTTAAGAGGGATGTCTGTAATGTCTTCTCTTTATGGTCCCTTGTTCAAATTTAGAGGGGATGTTGAAAATAGGAGTGTGGTCTTCACTTTTTCCTATGACCAACCTTGGATATGTAGGCTCAAAAATCCTATTGGGGAATGCCCCCAATATTTAGTTGTGTATGGTTACCCAACTCTCGTTCATATTATATCATTCAAGTGACCCATTTATTTTTAATAAAAATGATTTACCTAAGGGCATCATCAATTGTTGTGCTCTCTCTAGGAGAGGTGTGATATTTGAAATTTTAACTTTTTTCCTTCCCACTTTCTTCAAGCATGAGACATAAAAGGTGCATTTGTGACCCTGCTAGCAATTCAAGAGCATATGCAATTTGCCCCACCCTTGCTAGAATCTTTAAGGACCATAGTTATCTGTTACCAGAAACAGGACGATAGGCACTGTTTCTGGAAAAAAAAGCACTAGAAACGGGACGGGACAGAAAATGCCATTTTCTATGTCCATTCTCGTCTTCATTTTCAGCACTCAGAAATTTATCTTGCATTTCCTTTTTGGGAGGTAGCTTGGGTTGCATATCTTCAACAATGCACAAGATGTGCTTGAGGAAGAATGTACAAAGACGATCTGACCAAAATTGCATACTAACGGAAGTTAGTTAACTCCCTAGAGCCCTTTCCTCTACAATTCATCTACCGAGGGTGTGACAATCAAGGGCTTCCAATCAGCATTCCTGTAATCTGTTAGTAGCAATGTTGCAGGAAGCGTCCCCCCTACCCCCTCCCCCAGTTCTAAGGCCCGAAGCATGTCCCATGCGGATTCATACAGGAAGCATCCCTGGAAGTGCGCTTCCACTTGTTTCGGATGCTTCCTGGAAATTTCCGAAGCTTTCCTCTGAATTGTGCTTTGTACGGCGCTTTGGATGGTGAAGCGTACGCTTCCGGTACGCTTCCATACACGCTTTCGAAAAAAGCAACGCACGACCTAAAAAAATCGATTTATTTTATTTTATTTTTATTTTCTGGTGAGTTTTCTTGTTGGGGGTGGGTCCACCTTGGGTTAGGGTGAGAAATGAAGGCAAAAAATATATTAAAAAAATATAAATATAGCATATGCCTTAGGATGACTCAGGATGTTTGAGAGTGGTTCCAGCCTCATCAGACTTCATATGGAGAAAATAGAATTTCATGTCCTATTCAAAATTCAGCAGACTTAACAGTTTTCAGGAATTCAGGATCAATGGGATTGTGGCATTTCATTAGATTACATCAAGTATGAAGGTATGCGATTAGCATTTAATCAAAAGCACCAAACCCTATATGTACCCTAGTGCTGGTGGTGTTAATCGTTGAACTCCTTTGTCACGCCCTTAGCAAAAAATTACCTTTCAATCAAGTCAAAATCATCAATCAAGCATGTTAAGCTTTTTCTACCATATTTTAAGTCTTGAATTAGGTAGTTTGATCAAAATTGGGCAATGTTGACTAACATCCCTAGACAATCGAGGTATAGGCAAAGGCTAGACAAGAGGAGAAGAATCTAGATTCTAGATGGTTGATGCATCTAAATGGTTGATGCTCGAATAATTAATCATTAATGTACAATGGATTCTATATCTATCTTGATTTATGCAAAAATATGCATGCTTTCATGTCTTCTACAACTAATTTGGTATTTGGGATGTTTGTTTTGAGTATAAATGAAAAAAATTATACATATATATATATATATAGCACATGCTTCGCTTCCTAGATTTTTGGAAAATGACGCTTCCACATCCCCGCTTCCAAAAACGTCCCCACTTTGTCCCCGCTTCGTGCAATATTGGTTAGCAGGCCCTTGACCGGGGAATAAGATAAGAGAAGACTAAAGCCTTAAATGGTCATAACTATAAAGGGCCTTAAATGGCATCATTCCAATGGATGTATGGTACGGTATTGTACCAATTGTTTGCCAAGTGCAACCATTTTGGTCAAGAAGCATGCTGTCTTGCATCAGTCTAAATATTTGTTCATGAGCTTTGTTTGTCTATATGTTTGAGAATGGCAGCTATGCTTAGCGTTAGGGTGGTACCACCAAGTCTAAACAGCTCCTACCTAAGGTTGATAATGTTCTGGGTCACAATCATTGGTATTATTCTTTGCAAGCCCGTGCAACCTATAGATATGTTGCATAATCAATTTGGTAACCCTTGAAGCTTTGACAATGCTTTCTATTGGAATAAAATGACCATACTTAGTCAATTGATCATTCACCACAAAACTGCTATTTTTTCCTCCCACTAGCAGCAACCCTGTGATGAAGTCTAGGCTGATGGATTTCCACTTTTCATTGGGAACAGGCAAGGGATGTGAATGTCCTGGACTCTGAATAGTCTCTGTTTTATTCCTTTAACAGGTTTCACATGAGGTAACCGTTTTTGTCACTTCTCCTTAATCCCTTTCCTGAAGAATTTAAACATGCCAACATGACTATTAGTAGGCGAGGAATGATATTGTATGAAAACCCTCATTTTAACTGAGTTGGATACAGCTGCACAAGAAAAGATGATTCTTATAAAAGACCAGTCACCAGATCATATGAGAAAATACCAGTTGTCCTCTGTTTGTGCCCTTTCAGGGGCTTGTGTCATAGCAGCAACCCTCTCATCTTGGGTATATTTAGCCAATATCTGTAATTTCCACCATCGTTCCACTGTAGATATTGCTCTTAGTTTTAGAAGGTGGGATAAAGAGTTTACGATTGCATTGCTTGCCTCCTCCATGTCCAGAATTTCAAAGTCAAAATCTTGTAATTCTCACCCACTTAGTTTTCTGCTTGCTCAATTTTTTTGTGACAAGGAATACTTGAAACTTTGGAAGTTTATAATGAAGCGCTGCCCCAAGAAATATTGTTTGAACTTTCTTATCCTTATCATAGATTGATAGCAGCTTATCCTTATCAGTAAACTTCTGATTTTCAAAGGCAATTGGCTGCTGATTTTGCATGAGGACAACTCCTAGGACGGTGCCAAATGCATCACATTCAGCCAGAAAAGGTTGTGAGGATTTTGGGAGTGTGAGTATGGGGCTGGAGGTCAATACCTTCTTCATATCTTGAAAGGCATTCTGTGCAACTCTTGTCCATTTGAAATTGTCCTCCTTTGTAAGATCAGCGAGGGGTGCCATAAGGCCTCCAAATCCCATAATAAATTTTCTATGTAAGTTGCATAGTCTATTAAACCCTTTCAATTGTGTCACATTCTATGGAGTGGGCCAATTAATATTGGCTTGAAACTTTGCTAGATAAACTGATTCCATCCTTACCTATAATGTGACCCAACTTCCAAGTATAAAGTGCATTCTTTGAAAACTCGCACTTTGATTACTTTGCAAATAAAGAGTTAATTCATAGGAGTTCTAAAACAATTTTCAAATGATGCAAATGCTCTTCAATACTTTTGCAATAAATGAAGATTATTGTCAAAGGATATCCAGCTCATCTTATTTTGGAATCAGGCCGGTACATTGGTTAGCGCAAATAGCATCACATGAAACTCATAGGGGCCACAATGAGTTCTAAATGCTGCCTTGAATAGGTCACATTCCCTCTCACTTACGAGTGATATATAGATCTGATATCAGTTGTTGTAAATACTTATGCCCCACGCAATTTGATGAGTAGGTCATCTATATGAGAATCTATTTTGAATGGTCCTCTTGTTTAATTTGCTATAGTCAATGCACATACGGAAGAGCCATCCTTCATTCTTACTAAGAATATTAGGGGATTCAAAGGACTTTTACTAGGTACTATATGGTCCATATCCAACTAATGGTGCACTATTTTTCTATATTGTCCTTAAAATCTTCGGGTACGTGTATGGGGAACACTGAATCGTTTGGACCCCTTGTACCAGGGCAATGATGTGTTGTTGTCCCCTCTTTGGTGGCAGCCCATGAAGTAGATTGTGGAAAACCCATGCAAATTCATCCATCAATTGCCACACTTTCCTATTGTTGCTAGTTTATGTGCCTTTACCTTAACATGCAAATCTTTCATGGAATTACATTGAAGGATGAAACATAGTTCAGCCTTGACAAACTGTTGTCATTTCCTTCCACACTTGAACTGTTTTTTCATTTTGGAATTACATTGGAGTATGGAATATAATTCACCCTTGAACTGTTTTGTCATTTTATTTGGGAAAATCCTGGAAAGATATGAATATAAATATGCCATTAACATTTGATACAAAGATATGAATATAAATATGCCATTAACATTTAGTATCAAGAAATTAACGTGTGAAGAAATAAGTTGTTAATAGTGAACTGTCAACGAACAATAAGTATTAAGTTATTGAACTATCAATGAAGTTAACTTATTGAAATGATCAAGGAACAGGAAGTAATGAAGCTGAACCATCAAACAAGTATTGAACCATCAACTAGTAATGAAGTTGAACCATCAAGGAACAACAAGTAACGAAGTAAAAGAAGATGTTATAAGGGAGCAACCTCCCATATTACTCCAAGGGGATAACCTTCAATTAGTTCACATATATTAGCATAACTCTTCCATACTTATGATCTCTTATTTAAAGAATATAAAATAAAGAAGGAAAAGAACATAGTGGATGTGGGATTATTAACATGACTCTTACATATCATGGCAAATGAAAGGAAGGCAAGCTCATTTTGGAGCTAGATTAAATGAATAAGGCAAAGTTGGTTGCGAAACAAATCTCTCTCTTGGACAACACATTATCAAAGGAGACAGTTTCAAATATGTTCTTCCAACCCTTGGTCCCTTGTTTGTTAGGCTACATGTGAACGCATTGGACAATGGACATTGGAAACACGTTTTACTTCTGTTGCAGCTATAAATTTAATTACTGTAACATTCAAAGATAGCCTGACATTGAAAGATAACCTGTTTGGCAGTAGGCCCCAGCTCTGAAAATAAGTACATTACAGGTACGGGCTAAAAAATTTAGAGATGCATTAGGCTTCACTTTGGACTTGTCTAATGTGGGAGTTGGAAAGAAGTGGAAATATTTTGATGTGAAAAGTGTTGTATTTTCATAGGCATAACTGAAGAGTTTTATCAATAACCTATCAAAACATAGAAGTATGAAGTTTGTTATAAGATACAAATACAAAATTGTAGAAACTAAAACTTAATTATAACTTGATGTGTGCGAGGAGGATATCAACATTTGTCCCAACTATTTCAACTACACTGAATTAACTTTTTAAACCAATTTTATTTTGCTAATTCATTCATTATATGTATCTTATTTTTGTATTTTTAAAATGCCTTACCTAGTATCCTTTATCTATCATCATTATGTTTTGATGAGTATTTTTTGCTTATAATGTATGCCTTTTGCTAAACCTTTGACCTCTAACATTGATGTGAGTTTACTAAGGTCATGCCATTGTTATCAAGCTTTAGTTTTAGATGGTTGTTAGATGTTCAAAAAGTTAAACTAATTCAATAAATACTAGGTAAGTGAATAGTAATTTTTGGTATTCTTTTTCTCTAAGAGATATATCACTAAAATTTTATTTGGAGAATCTTGCTAGTAAGGTTGTTTTTATACATAGTTATACACATATTATGCAAGGTTATATTTTAGAATTTTGTTTGCAACAACAATGTAAGGCCTCTTAGTTTCTCAAATCTCACGGGGTGTCTCTTGTTTGTATTTGTCTAGAAAAAGTGTACTAACATGTTAATATCTCCTTTTATAAAATAGCTATTTTGTGAAGAAGATTTTAATTATTTGACATTTTGATGATGAGTGAAATGTTCACTAAAAAAATATTGACAACAAATCTAATTCAAATAGAATAAAAAATTAAATGAAAATAATCTTAACTATTAAAATAAGTCCAAAAAATAGAACAATTAAACAATTCATATATCAAATTGTAAATGCCTCCATTTTAATATAATAAATAAAAATAATAATCTAATTTCAAAGTCACAACACAATGTGTATTCCATCGCACACAATATTACAAAAATAAAAAATAAACATAAATATTTAAAATACTTTAACATATAGATATAGCCATCATAATCACTTAGGGACACATTTATTGACACTTAGAAACACACACACACACACACACACACACACACATATATATTTTAACTTTTTGAACATTTTTTTTGTCTCGGGCGTTCGAAAAGTCAAAACACACTTAGCTCAATGTTAGGCATGTGTAAGATGTGTCCTAAAAGTGTATAATCCTAGAACAATGAAAGTCTAAGTGTTTGATATGTTGGACACAAGATACATAGAGGGAGGAGAGTGTCCAATATCCTACATTTAAACTTCTATGAGATAAACAAAACATTAACATTGATTCTATCACGTATTATCGTATTGGGAATTTAAACCATATCATGTTCAACCATCTACAAACAATTTTATTTCAAAAACAATCTATTGCCCTATTTGTTTATTAAAAGATTTGCATTAGAGGTTAAAAATGGTATAAGCCTTCTTTTGACATTATGTTAACAAATGGTCAATATACAATTAGTTAACTTGGGAAAAAATGAGCATCACATTCAAGGAAGATAAATACTCAAAAATGAATATAGGAAATTAGTTTATATGTTGAAGTTTAAATGGAAGCGATATCTAGGACCTTGAGCTTATGTAGACCTCATCATTACTCTTAAGTCTTATCCATAATAATTTGGATCAACAATAACTTGAGTTACTTGCAGGTCATACTTAATGAGAAAATGAATCAATCAACTCACTTTGACTTAAGTTTAAGTTAAGAAATTGACATAAAGAAAAATTCTCAAAATTTTGTTAGAAACAAAATGCATGTTGTCAAGACCACAATGATTTGTTTTCATCATTGTAACTTGCAAATGTCCAACAAAAGACTTCCAAATAATTTTAAATCACTCCAACAAGGCATTTTCACACCAAAATCAAGATTGAAATTGAATATTTCAAACAAAGAGTGGGTTGTCAAATGGAAATAATTGTGAACATCAAATTCAAAAAAGTTTTAAACCCCCCATGTAACAACATTAGGTAGGAATTTTGTCTTTTTCTTCTCATACATGACTCTAAAGTCTATAGTTTATAGTTCTATGGTTTATCATGGTCCATTTTGATATTATGTATTTTTTATGATTGTGTTTTTTTTTTTTTGGTGCATATGGTGGAGGATGCTACATATATTACATTGTAAATCAAGATTATTATATATAGGAGTCAAATAGTTTTTAAACAAGAATCCCTCGCCTACATGAACAAGTAGGGTTATTTAGCCTACATATCAAAGTTGACTAGGTCAATCTTGAAGACATGTAGTAATACACTAAAAGAACAAAACATGGCCTTAAACACATATTTCATTAAATTTGGAAATTTTTTATTACAATGAAATCAATAAAATTGAGGTTTTTGGTTATTTTGAAATTCTAGATTCATCATTTAATTCCAAATTTAATGAAATATGTGTTTTAACCATTATTACAAGTACACTACTAATACATATGTATGGACCATGGCCACATGTACAAATTACACAATTTCAACATCCCCCCTTGCATTGAATAGGGGGCCATGAAGAGAAGTCATTACAAAGGATTTACTTCACCCATTGAATGAAACAAGGGGATATGGATGAAAGTATTTATAACATAGGATTCACTTCCCCCCTTAATGTTGAGTAAGATGCCGATCCACCTCCCTTAAAGTTCATATGGTTTATACCAACATTGTTCCACAACTTAGTGATGATGGTGTCAATAGAAAGTACCAGCAATGTTCCACAACTTAGTGATGGTGGTGTCAATAGAAAGTGTAGTGAAGTTAATGTTGGGAGTTGGGCTTTTGAAAGCGATGAAATGCAAAGCATCTAGAGTAAGCTAACATCATAAAAAAAAAATTGCAACATGCTAATTGATTGAAGGTACAAAGAGTGGCTCAAGTTGTCCTTAACATTGAAGTGGCTAAAAATAGTACTCTAATAAAGGCCAACATTATAATGTGGAAAGTAGAGATCCATTGCAAAAAAGTGAGATTCATCTGTGTAAGATTCTATAAGTTGTGTAGTGAATCATGTGGACCCGTGAGTAGAATCTACATTAAAGAAAGCACATAGCTCCCTCAAACGAATAGGTGGTTGCAGGTCCACAAGTGTAACTATGAACCAAATCTTGAGATAGAGCCTCACAATTAGTGGAAGCATCCATTATAAAACTACCAACTCTTGGAACATGAAAAATGCTTCCAAATGTGGTGTAGTTGATATCAACACATCTCAAAACCAGTGAGGCCCAATATGCATAGTATGTGCACCATAAGAAAAATCCTCAATAAGAAGGTATAAAGAATGGCTCAAGATATCCTTGAGGTTGAAGGGTTAAAAATTGGTACATCTAATAAAGACCAACATCATAACATGGAAAGAACAAATCCATTGTAAAAGACCAAGATTCATTCTTGGAAGAATTTGGAGGTACTGTAAGAGATCTTTTCAACCTATGAGTAGAAGCTTCATCAAAAAGGGTAAGCAAGCACATAGCTTCCTCATATAAATAGATATTATGAACCGAACCCTAGGATATAACATCACAATATGTAGAGTGCATCCACTACAAAACAAGTAACCCTTGGAACATGAGAAATGCTTCCAAATGTTGTAGAGTTGCTATCAACACATCTCAAAACTAGTAAGGCCATGAATAGTGCACCGCCATATGTGCACCCTAAGAAGAATTTTCAATAAGAAGTAAAGGAAACAATCGAAGAAAATCATGAATAGGGTCTCCATCAAAGATTGTATTTATATCGTAAGTGTCATATAGACAATATATTGGAATATTTTTTCATGTACTTGATCCAAAAAACTTGAAATACAAAATTGATCAAGGATTTGGCACAATAGTTCAAATCCATATTTAGAGTGTATAATTAGATGTGCATTATAAATTTTGTCAACATTGTTATCTGGAAGATCCCTAATGCAAATTGTTCCTCCTACAAGCACTTCAATACATTAAAGGCAAGGAAAGAAAGACTCGAAGATACAACTCTTCATATTACAATCATTGCATATATAGTTATTCTATATTGCCAAAATGTAAGTAGCTCTATTGAATAGGGGAAAGATCTATTATGAGGTCATTAGGTTTAACATAGAAGAAGGCTTCTTAAAGTTCTTAGTGTTGGAAATAATACTGAGAGGGGGGGTGAATCAGTATTATCAGATCAGATAAAACTTTTCAATTTCATACTCAGAAACATATACGCGACTTCAGTTAAGTGAACCCGCGTGTACACGCGACTGTGTCTAAAGCAACTAGTGTATATGCAGATATCTTATGATTCAGTTAATCTTATCTTCAGTAAATGCATCAGAACATTATTAAGCAATTTAACAGTAAACAGGTGCAGTATAACAGAACAGAACATCACACAAGAGCCACACACATGAACACCATGATATAAGGTGGAAACCCAATGTGGGTGAAAACCACTTGCTGCAATTCGTCTCTTTCTTCTTTAATGAGAAACTTCTTTTACAATATACTGGTGCAGTCCTTTACCAGTATGCAGGCTACAACCTGCAGAGGGCTACAACCCTCTCTTTCGTTTTCCAACTACTTCTGGAAGGGAGCTACAACCCCCTCAGCTCTTGTACTAGCTGATCCATTTACTAGTACGTAGGTGCTGACCCTACAACCTTCAGGGACCACGTTTCATCAATTTTCAGACTGGATCCAAGAGTACAAAGCAAACATTACCGCAATACAATCATCAACTTATACTTGCATCATAATTCATTAAACAACCCAATACCGAATCACTGAAACCCTGTCATCAAGAACACAGAACCCAAACCAGAATCTAGAACTCTGCAACAACCACCAGAATCAGCAACAACCTGAAATATCAACCCTTATCATGCATACGCTACTTCACTGTACCAAAACCGGGTGTATACGCTCTTTCTCCAAAGGCAACCCGCGTGCAGATCTAGAAATGATTACTTCTGCCTTTGCTGTCAGATCCGACCCTTGCCAAGCGTCCCGAACAGATAACCAGCAATCCCAGATCCTCTCACTGCGTCAGACACCCACAATCCATGCTCCTTTGCCTAGTGATCTTCTCCTTATATAGCCTTAGGCCTTGTTCAATACCAAGAGCCAAAACCATAGAAACACAATACCATCAACCTCGAAACTAGGGATCAACACGTCCGTCGAGACATAATGGTCCGAAACCATAGGCACAACTTCCAAGGACTAACCGCCATGGACCAAAGGTACTTTTCCACATACACACGCTTTTTCTGAAGCCAACCTGCGTGTACACGCGACTTGGGCTTAACAAACCTGCGTGTATGAACTTCCTTGGTAAGTTGTACTAGGATCTGTCTTCTGATTAAGTTGCCATTACCTGTACCAACTTCTGAGCATCTGTACCAACCTCTGAGTGAGTTGCCATCAAGGACAACACTTGAATCATAATGCCAACAATCTCCCCCTTTGGACTTGATGGCAACCACTACACCAAGTCACTCTCCCCCTTTGACATCAAGGGCAAAGGGCGGACCAAGATATTCTCTTCTTTGGTATACCTTCTGCTGTCCATACTCCCCCTGAGTACTTGCTGAAATCTCCAACTGTGCTCCCCCTTTGTGTATGCCAAAGTGTACCAATCTATCCATCCTGCTCTTGCTGAATTGTGCTGTTCATGCTCCCCTTGACTGTAGGCAAGATCTGCAAAAGATGTTCTTCAAGAAGAACAAGGACTTATACATCATAGAAGACCTTCCTATCACCAAAAGACTCAACATACATTCATCATTCATCCCAGGCATAGTGGGGAAACCAACATAGGCCGTTACATGACCTTGACACCATAAAAGAGATATCACAAGAGATACATGACATAGAGACGAAATATCTAGACCAAGACTTATGAAAGCCACCAACAGCATCATGATTTGTACCATAAGCATCAGCCTGCAATCCCATTCCTAAACAGTAAGATGTATCATTTAGCTTCATAGACTTTATCAACAACTTCTAACCATAATGCCAACAATGCATTATTTGAAGAATATTCTCCCCCTGAGTGTGAGCCAACCATGTCTGAACCATTTCCTGAGTCTGTTCTGCTCCCCCTGAGCCTGAGCCAACCATGACTGAACCTGGGTCTGTTCTGCTGCCCTTTCTCCATATACGCGACTTTGCAGCCTGTAACTCGCGTATATACGCGACTTGTCTTCATTATTTCAGCGTATGCAGGATGGAATACTGAATCTCATCACTTTCAGATTCCCCTGTGTCTGTTATGTCAGCTGACTGAGTTGTCCCACACCTTTCTGTCTCTGTCTTCTTCAATTCCTGCAACTGTGATGATGTATGGTCCCCTTGTCTTGAATTTTGAAATCTGCTCCTGCATTCCCTTGCTTTATGCCCATAGTTGTTGCATGTATAACACCTTATATTTTTCATGTTCCTTCTATCACAATCAATTGCTTTGTGTCCATATGCATTGCAGGCAAAGCAATACCCTCTGAAATACTTGGGATGCGATGATCTTTCTTGAACCATTCTACTTCTGCATCTGGCTGCAACATGTCCAAGATTATGACATACATAACATTCAACATTATTCAGCGGAGGAAATAATCGTCTATCACGTCCATAGTTAGGAGTAAAGGATCTTCCTTGAGGAATTTCTTTCCTTGGTTGTTCCTTGAGCATTTCAGATTTCTCATTAGAGTTTCTTGCCTCACCTTGTGAACTAGATTCACCTTCACCATATTCATGAAAACCAAGACCAGTCTTGATAGCAGGAGATCTTTGACTATTAAGAATATCATCCAAGACTTTAGAACTATCTTGAAATCGTAAGAGCTTATCCTTTTCTTCTAGTTTACCTTTCAAGATATTTACCTCAACCTGATGTTGTTCTTCCTTTTTCAGATACTGCTTCCTTAGGTCTTCTTCAACTTTTCTCCCTTCTTCCACTTGTCGCTTTAGTTTGATCACTTCATGTTCTTGATCTTCAAGATCTTCTTTTAGAGAGAGGATCTTTGATTCAAGTCTCTGAATAGTTGTGCTCTGATCTTTTGCTATATCCTGCAATCTCTCCCTTACCCTGGTTTCTGTTTCCAATAGTTCTTTTAATTTGGCAGCTTCTTCAGTTTCTGCATTCTTCTCTTCATGTGCCATGAGACTTTTAATATCCTCGCTATTATTGAATGAAGCATTCTTCTTCTTGTGCGCCATGAGACTTCTAATATCTTCACTATCATTTAATGAACTTTTAATATGGGAATAATAGCTTCTACCATCTTCTTCATATATCCTTTCTTTGTTATGAGGACATCTAGCAGCATAGTGACCAACTCTACCACATAGAAAACATTTGAAAGGCAGCTTATCTTTGAACCGTCCAGTTCCCCGTTCAAGATTCTTGACAAAATTTACCTCATCTTCTTCCTCTGACACTTCGAATGCGGCCTCTGGTGGTACCTCTTGTCGCATTTCAAAAGCAGTTAAGATCCCGTGAAGCTGTGACATGGTAATTTTCCGCACATTCTCCTTTTCTTCTATGGCAGATACTTTAGAATCAAATTTAGTAGACAGAGATCTCAAAACCTTTTGAACTAAGACAACTTCCTCAAATTCTTCACCCAGATCCCTCATACAATTCACAATCTCATCCATACGCAGGAAATAATTAGCTACGCTTTCATTACTTCGCATCTTAAGAGTTTCATACCGGATTCTGAGAGTTTGAAGCTTCGCTATTTTTACCTGATCATCTCCTTCGTAGCTTGTAACGATTTTGTCCCATATTTCCTTAGCTGATTTGAGATGCATGATCTTCATAAATTCTGATTGAGTCAAAGTACTCAATAGGACATTAACTACTTTGGCATTGAGCTCATATTTCTTTTTCTCTGCTGGATCTGTAGGAGTTGCTGATGGGAATTTGTATCCTCCTTCTACGAGTCCCCAAACTTCTGCTCCAAGAGACTGTAGATATGCAGTGGTTCTTATCTTCCAGTGAGTAAAATTGTTCCCGTCAAAGACTGGTGGCCTGATGTGTGCCTCTCTTTCTGGATTAGCCATTTTGATGGATCTTTTCCTTCAAGCGATCAAGCTTCCTCTGAAGGACCTGCTCTGATACCAATTGTTGGAAATAATACTGAGAGGGGGGGTGAATCAGTATTATCAGATCAGATAAAACTTTTCAATTTCATACTCAGAAACATATACGCGACTTCAGTTAAGTGAACCCGCGTGTACACGCGACTGTGTCTAAAGCAGCTAGCGTATATGCAGATATCTTATGATTCAGTTAATCTTATCTTCAGTAAATGCATCAGAACATTATTAAGCAATTTAACAGTAAACAGGTGCAGTATAACAGAACAGAACATCACACAAGAGCCACACACATGAACACCATGATATAAGGTGGAAACCCAATGTGGGTGAAAACCACCTCCTGCAATTCGTCTCTTTCTTCTTTAATTAGAAACTTCTTTTACAATATACTGGTGCAGTCCTTTACCAGTATGCAGGCTACAACCTGCAGAGGGCTACAACCCTCTCTTTCGTTTTCCAACTACTTCTGGAAGGGAGCTACAACCCCCTCAGCTCTTGTACTAGCTGATCCATTTACTAGTATGTAGGTGCTGACCCTACAACCTTCAGGGACCACGTTTCATCAATTTTCAGACGGGATCCAAGAGTACAAAGCAAACATTACCGCAATACAATCATCAACTTATACTTGCATCATAATTCATTAAACAACCCAATACCGAATCACTGAAACCCTGTCATCAAGAACACAGAACCCAAACCAGAATCTAGAACTCTGCAACAACCACCAGAATCAGCAACAACCTGAAATATCAACCCTTATCATGCATACGCTACTTAACTGTACCAAAACCGCGTGTATACGCTCTTTCTCCAAAGGCAACCCGCGTGCAGATCTAGAAATGATTACTTCTGCCTTTGCTGTCAGATCCGACCCTTGCCAAGCGTCCCGAACAGATAACCAGCAATCCCAGATCCTCTCACTGCGTCAGACACCCACAATCCATGCTCCTTTGCCTAGTGATCTTCTCCTTATATAGCCTTAGGCCTTGTTCAATACCAAGAGCCAAAACCATAGAAACACAATACCATCAACCTCGAAACTAGGGATCAACACGTCCGTCGAGACATAATGGTCCGAAACCATAGGCACAACTTCCAAGGACTAACCACCATGGACCAAAGGTACTTTTCCACATACACGCGCTTTTTCTGAAGCCAACCTGCGTGTACACGCGACTTGGGCTTAACAAACCTGCGTGTATGAACTTCCTTGGTAAGCTGTACTAGGATCTGTCTTCTGATTAAGTTGCCATTACCTGTACCAACTTCTGAGCATCTGTACCAACCTCTGAGTGAGTTGCCATCAAGGACAACACTTGAATCATAATGCCAACACTTAGGGAATTCTTTACAGAGACTAAAGAAGAAAATAGTACCATCCAAGAAAATTGCATCCTATTTTTTTGTCTTTGTGGTAGCATAGGACTTAGCCAAAAGCATAACCCTTTAGAAATATTATTGCAAAGAATGAAAAAGAAGATAGAGTTGGATTTTTAACAGATGAGAAAAAAAAAAAAAAACCTAAGAGGGAAGCATCAATTTTCTAAAGAGGATAAAAATCCTTAGAAATACATGAGGAACCCTAGAAGAGCAACACAATCTAAGAGGGTTATTAAGCATATATATTAAATTTGATTATAAAGAAGAAAAACCATGATTGCAATTACTAAGGATAAATATGGATGGATTGTGGCCACTTTCACATATTACATCGATAATTCCAACACGATCTACATATTTCATAAAAGTAGCAAACTTGACTAATAAATGGATTGTTGAATCTGATTAACACACAAAATATTATTCTAAATGGAATGTTGTGTTCATCTCATGAAAAAAAACCACCGAAAGCATTGGTTTCATAAGAAATAAATGCTTGTTAAGAAGATCACATCCCACATAATACCCTTACTTCCCATTCATCCTTTTCTCTTTGAACACACAACTTTGTAATGTAGGGGAGAAAATAGAGAATATTAAACTCAATGACAACCCATCACAACCCAAGTCCAAGACTCGTTGGCCACTTCACAATCCTAAAGACATGCTTAACCAATTTAGTCTTGTGACAAACCACACAACAATTAGTTCTTAACCTATTGTGATGCAATTAATCCTTTACTGCTAAATTGTCATGAAAAAATGACCTCCAATTAATTAAGTATTAAAAGAATAACAAGTCTTCAAAATATTAGGAAACATTTGGAGCTACCTTGATTTGTAATGTTGAACATTCCACTTATAGTTAAGGTGATTGACCATTAAACACATTTGAAATCCTTATTTTGTTACTCCATAAATGGCTATTCATAATACCATTTGTTGGGGGGTCCATGAATGTCCAAACCTAGTTTTAATAAACCATCTTTTTAAAATTGTTTGGCATATTGTTGTAAAGATACGTTGGTCAACTTCCTAAAGCCTTTGATAATGATTCAGAGCTCATCGAGAGAGCTACATGCCTATGTTTTTGTCCCACTAATCATCCTACACGTGAAAACTTTTATTTGCTAACCATTTTCTAGCAAGGGAGGGACTAGCAATCATCGTTCTAATTCCATCATGCAAGTTTGAATTGATTATGTAGATAAATACCATCCTCATGCATAATCCACATAGTCTTGCATAGATTTGAAAGGATTTGGCCACAATGATGTTAGTATAGAGAAATATTTGTGATTTCAATTTGTAACTTTGAAATTTTCAAACGATCTAATATAGATCACAAATATGATTTTATGTATAATCATTAATTTGCCGTGTTAAACTATGATGTCTAGATTTCATCATTGATGTTGTAAAATAATGTCTATTCTAATGTTCGAATGATGGACTTTTGATGAATGGATACAATGTCTAATAATTTCTTGTCAAAATTTAAATATCATAAATATATTTGTATCTCTTAGTTTTTTTCCAAGTTTTTGTTGACCCTTGTGTGTCTATGTTGACTCTTTGTCTTTCCAAGTCATTTGAGTAGGAGGTAGGTTGCTTTATTCTTTACTTTAAAATCAAGAGACTTTGAAATGAGTAATAAATCCAATCAAAATTAACTAACTATAACATCAACATTCAAATAAATCATTACAAATATACTTACAATCTAATCACATAATCCATGTGTGAAATATTCAAAACAATAAAATCCCTCAAATAGTATTGTTTACTAAACCCTCTTGGTATTCATTGCATTCCCATAGCTTCCATTTCATAAAGTATGATGTGAGGTTAAAATGGTAGTCAAATATTTAATAAATTTGCTTCGCATAGAAGTGAAAACAATTTTCAAGGTAAATAAAAGGAATTTTGAAGGAGAGTTAAGTAAGTAATGTTGAGTTGATTTGCTAGGACTCTAACAACAAACTCATTCTAAATTTCCAAGTTTGTTAATAAATACAATGTAGGTCCTAGGCTTCTATGTTTTTCCATGTGTTTGTCATTCTTCCGTGTGTTGGAAAGCTAACAAGTGCAAATATCCAAAATGCACCACTAAACAAACCTCAAATTACATGAGATATTGGAACTTGTGAGAAGGTTTGTGAGGGAGAAGCAAACTTGTGCTAGGGTTTGAAGCTGGAGCTAGGGTTTTACTTTGGGTACCATGGCGGGACATGAAGGAGGGAGCACTGCTCCCTCCTACAGTCAGGGAGTTACAAGTAGGAATAAGGATGTTGGAAATCACTTCTTTAAAGAACCTCTGAAGAAGGTATCAGATGCCAGGAACAAAGGAACATTGGGAAGAAATGAACATCAAGAACTCGAAGAGGATCAACCAGAACCAAATAAGGAGAAGGCAATCGGGGGTAGCAGTGGAAAGCCAACTTCCACAAGATCAACTGGGGCCTGTAAACCCAAATCAAGCATGATACCATGGGTCATATTGAGTGATCCAGTGATTCAAGCGCACAGGGATCATATGACAGAACATGCGATCATATGCAAGTTTATGGGGTTATGGCCAACAGAGAGGGCGCTACATGTCTAGATAAGGAGCCATTGGAAGCCAAAGGGGGAAATACACTTACATCTAGGTTCTAAGGGCTTCTTCACAGTGGTGTTCACGAGCCTAGAGGATAAAGATAGGGTGTTTGAAGGAGGGTCATATTTCTACGCTGCAGCGGGACTCTATATGAGGCCATGGATGATGAATTTTGTCCCAGAACGTGAAACATTCACATCAGTTTTGGTATGGATAAGACTATACTCCCTTCCTCTGGATTATTGGTTACCAGAATCTTTGAAAACAATAGGCAACAAGCTGGGACATTTTCTAAAAATCTCAGATGCGACTCTAAAAGGAAAATACACTTCCTTTGCCCGAATATGTGTGGAAATGGACTTATCTGGAGCCCTTCCGGAAGCGATAATTTTAGAAGTATGTGATGAAGAATGGGTGCAGATGGTGGACTATGAGCACATCCCATTTCGGTGCCGCAAATGCCATGAGCATGGGCATTTATTCAGAGACTGCCCAATAAACAAGATGGAAGGAAATGTAAAATCTACTGAGGATAAAAATCACGAGGGTTTCACCAAAGTTGGGAGCAAAGGGAAAGGAGGCAAACACCCACAAAAGAAGATGAATGAGGATCAACATTCAAAACACAATCAGTTCAAAATCCTAGAGGAAGAAGAGGGCAACAAGGAAACTGTCTAGGAGATGGAGCAAACAAACAATGAGAAGGATAAAGAAACTGACATGGAGGACATCATAGTAAACGACCAGCAAAAGGATGATCTACCAAGTAGTATGGAAGTAAGTAGGGACCAGGAGATGACTCCAAGTGAAGCGGGAACACAGGACCATGAATTACAGGAAATTTTAGATAAGGAAAATCTCGATCTAGAAAAATTTTTGGAGCAAGGGATGACCATAGGAGTGGAATCCCTACCTAAGGAGGATTATGACAGGGTGCAACAACTCTTTCTTTGGAGATCACAAGCGAAGAGTGCAGGAGTCAAAAGAAATCATGATAGCCAGGAACATAGTGGGGTCAAAATGTGGATAATGTACATGCACAATCTTCAAAGAACTCAAGAAGGAAAAGGGGAAGAAAAGATAGAGTGAACTGCTAAACGAATGTGGAAAGCTACTGATTAACTCAGGTAAGATGAAAGATCTTACCAACTATTCCTTCAATAACCTTTCTTAATGAAGCTTACAGCCTGGAATATTAGAGGTATAGAAAATAGAAGGAAATAACGAAATCTTAGTAATATAATGAAAGACGAGAAACCAGATATGATTTTTATTCAGGAAACGAAATGTTCGATGGACAAGATCAGAAAGATTCACAGTAAGTGGCTAATCAAGTATGAGTATCTAGAGGTTAAAGCAAACAACTCGGCGGGGGGGATTCTTATGCTGTGGGACCCACTTAAATTTGGGATCTTGGATGTTGAAGCATCAAGGAACTATCTTTCTGTGGTTTGTCAACCTGTAGGTGATAAGGAAATATACATGATCACAAATGTTTATGGACCTCAAAGGCAAGAAGACAAACTCAATCTTCTCATCTCCCTTGAGGATCTAAGAGCAAGACACCCCAATATGCCCTGGATAGTTGCAGGAGATTTCAACATGATAAGATCTCTCTCAGAGAAAAAAGGTGGTATTAGACAGCTAGGAAGAGACTCCATGGCCTTTTAGAACTTCATAACAAAGATGGGGCTTGTGGATACAGAAACAATAAATGGAACTTTCACTTGGAACAACAAGAGGGGAGGAGACTCTCAAGTCGCCTCCAAACTTGACAGATTCATTATTTCAGAGGACCTCTTTCTTACAGGCCCTGCCATGACAACTTCTATTCTGCCTTTTGGAGGATCAGATCACTGGCCTGTATAGCTGGAAGCCACCTTCATGGGTAAACCAAGAAACAGACCTTTCAGGTTTGAGAATGCCTGGCTCACTCACCCCAATTTCAGCAGTAATATTGAAAAATGGTGGAAAGAGGATCTGAACATTCAAGGCACTAAAATGTACATGCTCCAACAGAAACTCAAACACATCAAATCCAAACTTAAAGTTTGGAATAGAAAAGATTTTGGTGATATCTTCAAGGCCAAAAGAGAAGCTGAACAGAAGCTCAAGGAGATCAATTAGATCAACATCACAGATGGCTTTAACGAGGAGAGGCAAAGGTCAACTGACTCTTTGCAGGAAGTATGGGAAGAGCGATACTTGCAAGAGGAAATCTTCTGGAGACAAAAATCAAGGATTCAGTGGATCAGAGAGGGAGGAAGGAACACAAAATTCTTTCATAGATCCACCATGGCTCACAGGGCACACAACAGAATCACAAAACTCAGAGATTCTCAAGGAAGAGAGATTGAAGCCCATAATGAAATGGAATCAATCCTTGTACAACACTTCCTCAACATTGCAGAGGAACCTCTAGAGGATAGATCCAGGTTCATTGACCACTTTACTCAGTTCATCCCCCAGTTGGTCACCAGAGAGGACAACCATAATCTCAACAGGCCAGTGTTGGAAGAGGAGGTCAATGGAGTGATCAACGAAATGCAAAATGAAAAATCTCCAGGCCTGGATGGGTTCAATGTAGACTTCTTCAAAGCCTGTTGGGATATAATCAAACAAGATATCCTTGAGGCTGTGGAAGACTCAAGAAAATCCAAAAAGGTTCTGAAGGCTCTCAATGCTACCTTCATAGCTTTAATCCCAAAACAAGAAAATGCCATGACTCTGGATGGTTTTAGACCCATAGCCTTATGTAATGTGGTGTACAAAATTATTTCCAAAGTGATAGCCAATAGACTTAACCCCCTTCTACCTTCTCTCATCTCGGAGGAGCAAACAGGCTATGTGGAAGGAAGACAAATCCTCAATAATATCATCCAAGCTCATGAGGTGGTGCATTCTCTCAAAAGCAACAAACAGGGGGGCATGATCATTCAGTTGGACCTTGCAAAAGCCTATGACAAGTTAAGTTGGCCTTATATAAAAGCAATTCTAAGAGCATACATCATTGACCAAAATTGGATAGGATGGGTTATGGCACTTGTCACCACAACCAATTTTTCTATACTACTTAATGGAGCGCCATCAAGAACCTTCACACCCTCCAGAGGACTCAGACAAGGAGATCCACTCTCACCTTTCCTCTTCATTCTCATGATGGAAGGGCTAGGCAGAGCAATTAAAATGGCAAATGTTGAAGGACGCATTCAGGGTATCAAGCTCACCTTGGATGGAGCAGCAAACACTCATCAACAATTTGTGGACGACACTATGCTATAGGGCATACCCACAGTCAGGGAAGCCAGAGAGATTAAACAAATCTTAAACGACTTTGCTAGGGCAACAGGCACAGAGGTAAACCTCAACAAATCCAAAGTCTTTTTCTTTAACACTAATATCGCTATTCAGAGAAATATTACTAGAATTCTTGGTTTCCAAAGGGAGCAGCTACCTTCCAAGTATCTGGGAATACCTCTCACTGACAAACCTCTCAGCAAGAAAGTATGGGAGCCAATATTAAATAAAGGTTAGAAAATGGACATGCAGGGCACTAAACTTGGCAGGGCACCTAGTGCTCACACAAGCAATCTTGCAGGCAATTCCCATCTTCATGTTTTCAGCTCTTCCAGCTCCTAAAGGGATTAAGCAGCAAATTCGGAGCATTCAAAGGGATTTTCTATGGGGCAGAGGAGAAGAGAAAAAGAAGTGGGCCTTAGTTGCTTGGGACAAGATATGTAGGCCCAAAAGCCATGGTGGCCTGGGGCTTCAAGACCCTGAAACCCTCAATAGAGTTTCGGGAGCCAAACTTTGGTGGTTTTGGATTAAGGAATCGACAGCTCCTTGGGCTAAGCTTTGGAAGCAAAAATATGCAAAGCATTGGCAGGAGAAGGATCACATCAGAATGTCAGGGAAAATCAGAGGCTCCCATATTTGGAACCTGGCTTGGGAAAACAAAAGTTTAGTGCAGCAGCATAGCTTCTGGGAAATTCAGGCAGGAAATCTTGCATGATTTTGGGAGGACAACTGGCAACAAGAACCCAATATATATAAGGAGGAATTAGCGGCTCTCAAGCGTGACACAGATAACAAAGGTCTACTCATGGTCAAATATTTCTGGGACCAGGACAAGAACAATGGAAAATGGAGGAAGTGGAAGGATCTAGGCCACAGTGATGAAAGTCCTATGAACACCATGGAAAAAGAGCTCAATCAGGAACTAGAGCATAGAAGGATTCTAGTCTCCTCCCTACTTGACCAATTGAGATGGGGAAAGAACACCGAAGGCAACTTTAACCTCAAAGAAGCTAAACAGGAAGTTACAAGATTTAACTATAGAAATCCCAATCAAGTTTGGAGGAAACTTTGGCAGAGCCCCTACTGGTTGAAAAAAAAATATTCATCTCGCTAGTGCACCAAAGGAAAATCCTGACCTGGGAGAATCTCCAAAAAAAGGGCTTCATTGGCCCTTCCAAATGTTACCTATGTGGCTGACATGAGGAAACGATGGAGCACCTTCTCAACCTCTGTCCTTTCACATCCAATGTCTGGGACTGGGTGGCCTCAATCTTTAGACAAACAAATAGGGATGGTCTCAGCATCTCCAACACTTTGAAGAATTGGAGAAAGAATTTTTCAGGGAATGAAATTATTAATACAGCCAGGATCCTAGTTCCAGGCTTTGTAATTTGGAATGTTTGGAAAGAGCGTAACAGTCGGATTTTCAAAAACAAAGGTTGCAAAGCCCAACATATCATTGAACTAATTTTAAAGCAGCTCAAAGACACAGTTAGAAGCCTGTTGAGGACTCTGCCTAAGGATCCTCCTCTGCCCCAAGAGGCAAATATTATACTTCATTTGGGCCTACAGTCAATAAGCCCATGGAGATTAATGAAGGGAATAAACCAAATAAATGTAGACATCAACATTTGGAAGCCTCCTCCTTAGGGCTTTCTAAAGGTTAATGTAGACGGAGCCTCTAAGGGCAATCCAGGGCTAGCTGGCTTTGGGGGTGTTGTCAAAGATGAACAGGGTCAAATAAAGAAGATTGTCCATGGCCACTTGGGCAAGACCACTAATAATATGGCGGAGCTCATGGCACTTGAGCAATGCTTGGAAATCTTGTTGGACTCAAACTTACATAATGTCATCATTGAAGCAGACTCGGAATTGATCATTAAAGCATCCAAGAAAATATGCAATGGAACTTCTCCAGATAAAGTATTGAAGCATTGGAAGCTTTTGCAGGTCTTTCACCGAATCCACTCCCACTTACAAACCTTAAAAATAGTTAGTTTTGTCCATGTGAAAAGGAAAGCTAACATGTTAGCGGATCATCTGGCGAACGAAGGAGTCACCAATAGGGATAGGGATTATAGGCCTGATTGGGACCTGTTAACCCCAGGTAAACTGTTGGAGGATTGTCTTGGTCAGGCGGACAAGGATATGGAGCTATGGATGCACAGGAAGGATCGAAATGACTCAGGGGATAGGCAAGAGGATAGGGCACCCTAAACTGGCACCCCTTTGTGGTTCTGGCTGTAATACCCATCTCAATATTACATCGGATATGTGGTGAAAGAACCGGCTATGGAAGCCTCACAAGTTCGATCTTCCTTTGCCCAATACATTATGTGGAGGTTTTGATGGTGTTTGGGGTCACACAGAGATTCTGAATAAGCAACATAAGAGCTATCCGATTCTCTTGATCAATGGTTATCACTCAGCGAACGAGCACACTAATTTTTTCGCAAAGAGCTCGATTCTAAAACCACAAGCGGTCTATCAGGCAGGGTCTAAGTGGTTTCCGGTTTCTTGGAGAAAGGCTCCGATTCCACTCTCTGTGTGACATGTAGTAGCGAGAGGTGAGAAAATACCGCTTACATCGGGCGGTTATCACTCGCGCTACTTTTCCACCCGATATTGGCGTAGACCGTTGGATCCTTATCAGGTGATCAACAGTGTTGGATGGATCGTGCACATTGGTTTGGCGTTTCGGATCCGAAAAAGTTTAGAGGGCTAGCCTAATGGTTTAATCTGATCCGGGAGACAGGTTCATGTGTGTGGGCTTGGGGTGGGCCCATTCTCAAAGAGGGTACTTTACATCCTGGCAGTACGAATTGCAAGGCACTCGACTCTTCAAGATTACTGGAGTTTTTTGTTGGTATTTGGAAGCATTTTTGTGGACCCTTGGCGGAACACATGTGGCTTTTGTGGGGACCTCGGTTCGGTGGAACCGCTTAACAAAATGTTTAGAGTTTCCTTGGGTTTTTGATTGCTCGGTCAGATAGTCTAATATCGGCCTCTTGTCCTGTACACTGCTCGCCCGTGGGGTGTGTGGTTGTTTTTTGCCTGCATAGCTGCCTGTTGACTGCTCACAGAGTTGGTGTGGCTTTTGTAAATTATGTATCATTGGATAGTTTAATAGAAGGTACCACTCTTATCAGATCAAAGAAAAATAGTAAGTAATGTTGAGTCATTAGGCATGTTAAAACCATGTTCTTTGATACCATGAGAAAAAGAATATAATAAGCGCACATCTAAATTTTAATTGCTAATGAAATTTAACAACATATGCATCCACTTACTTGGCATTACAACAATCTCAAACTTACCGGCATACTAGCAATGCCATATTGAATGGAGGGAACCTTCCCTGGACTTCGTTCAATAAGTATTGTGGGTGTTGTTGGAAGAGTCCCGAATGGATTTTCTATAGGTATTTGAGATGCAACCATTTCACTGTGTGTACCACTAGACCATGAAATAATAATTTTATGGGCAGTTAGATGCTAATAGACTACTAATATGATGCATTTTAAACACAATGCTTATACACAACTAGCCTTTAAAATCAAACAAAATAGGATTTAACTCACTGGTGTTGATAGTTTTTCTCACTAGAAATCTGCATGCATGTGCCATGAAAACCTGTTGTAGCCATTGAAGTGGCCACACAAAACAATCCACAAAATGATAAGAATATTTTATAAATCGTATAAAAAAAGATACCGATCCCACCAAAATTTTTATTTTTTAAATTTAATTACTATAATTAAAAATAATTAAATATTTACATCTTAATCTCAAAATTTTTAAACATCAATAAATTTACATCTAAACTTGTTTTCATCACTATTTATATTTAATAAATCTAAAATTAAAATATATCTTTATTTAAATATCTTTACATACCTGAATTAACTTGGTCAAAGGGAAATCTACCAAAATTATGGTTGGGAATCAATGGTTGAATGCCACTAAACATAGAAGGCTACAATCAAATTCACAAATGGTTAGAGTAGCACTTTCACTTGAATATTAAATAAATTGTACTTAATGCTTGATAAAAGTCTAACATGATGTGAACCTTGCAAAGTTAACTACTTTCAAACTGCAAATAATAGTTTATTTAAATGGATAATATGACAACAAGAAAAAGGAATTAATGAAGTACTAATAACAATAAAATAGAAGGAACATACCATTATTTGTGAAGTGGTAGCAGGTTTTCTTTTTGACATCAATGATGGAGTATTGTTGCCAAGACACAAGGTGCTTGCATTCATTGGAAAGCTTGTCTTAAAATCAGGTGTAGATACATTAGAAACAACAACTACCTTGTCTAAAATAGGTTTTGGGAATGTGAAAGGTCCTGGTATTAGACTAGTTTCAATTGAGTTGCTTGACATAAATGTAGGAACTGTTGTTGGAGTTTCCAGGGTTGAAGAAGATGAGGCAACATGGGAGGATCCAAGCAAATGGAAGCTTAATGTAACTAAAGGTGAGGATACTGGGGATCAAAAAAGCCCCAATGAGTGAGTTTTTCTTGATGGACTTTCTTGTACATATGTCCCACTTAATATAGGTGTTGTGAAGGTTGAAGAAGGTTTAAATTGTGAGGAAATGAAAAGAGGAGAGCTTAATGATGTTAAAGATGAACAAGTAGTTGATCCTAAATTTAATGAAGGTGGACAAAATGATTTGGATGGTGCTTCAATTGTTCTATTACTTGAAGGACCCATTGGTGAATGAAACCCAAATTTACCATAGTCTAGTGTTTTTGGAGCACATGTTATTGAAGATGTTGTTGGAATGGAAAAATTCAGGTTTGAGAATTGAAAAGGTGTTTGGCTTGTGTTAAGTGAATTTGATTGTCCAGCAAATAAAAAATGTTAAAACTTATTAAGAAAAAGTAATTAGTCATGTTCAAGTCCACGTGCCATATAAATAACTATACATGTTAGATGAATAAACTCATGGTTGCATACCTTTATCTCCCAGTTGATAGTCCTCCCATCTTAGTTCCTCGTGACTTTTTTGCTTGTATGTAGGAATGGCAGATATGGAATGATTTTTTCCAGGATTTTTTCCACCATCTACTTCAATTGTCACTTTGTAAGGTGTGAATCTACTTCCATCATCTTGCTTTTGGAGCATTGGATCATGAAAAAGAGTGTTACTAAATCTTGGGGTTGTTGGTTGGGTTGCTTGACAACATAGTGAAAATAACAATGTGAGCTAGATGAAAATAATTTTAAATATCAAGTTCAAGAAATAACAATTTATGTTTCATTTTTAATTTGAGAGTTTATACAAAACATGCCCTAAGGTCAGGCTTGCACTACATAACATGAACTTGTTTTATCTTACGTTTTAGGTCTAAGGGGTATATATTCCACCAAAATTTATTGAGATTTGCACCTAATCTTGTCTTTTTGAAATGGCTTTTAGGTGGGGTAAACCATAATTGGAACATTGTTGGATGGTTTAATACTCTAACAACTTCATTGGTGAATGTAAATCCATGTTGGAAACAACATATAACCTTGATGCAAAGAAACAATCATTGTTTTGTAATATTCTACCATTTAAACATATATAAAGGCTTGTTAGAAATTTTCTTACCAATGGCTTGGTTATTAGCACCAAGTTGAGATGTTGGAGTACTTCTAAATGTTGGATTTCTTGCTGATGAACTCAGGTTTGCTCCAAATATAGGATATGCTTGACCATTATCTGCATTTCTATCAAATTCAAAGCTTTGCTAGTTGAAGCACTAAAGGTAGGATTGGAGAAAGCCCCAGATGATGTGCCAATTGAAGTGAATGAAGGTATGGGAGAAGATACAAAGGAAGGCATACTTGTTACCCCAAAAATAGGTTGATTAGATGTACCAAAAGCAGACATTGTGGAACAAAAAGGATGATCACTAAGAGTTGCTTGAGATGTGGGGAAAGTAATTCCAAATCCCGCATGACTGCTACTTGGAACGAAACCTTCACATGAAGGAGTTTGATTAAATGACAATGTTCCTGCATTTGAAAAGAAAACCAATTTCATAAAACTAAATCATGTTATTTAAATTTTCTCAAGATATTATGTATAAATGAACATTTATATTCTATAATTTTCTCTTATGAATTGAGCATGTCCTAATAGATGGACAGGTAATTGAAATATGTACAAAAAATATTGAAAAAAAGAAATATGAAGTCATAACTTAGAATATGAATAAAACAAAATCATAAGTTGTTGGAAAATCTTATATCATGATTTTCAATTGCAACATTACAAGCTTTGTCATTTCTCTTTTGGAAACAATGCTTCTATAAAAATTTATAGTTGTTCCATTGGCTACGTAGCCACACTATGGCACAAAGAGCATAGAATAGATGGTGATGGGGTGTATTGTTAAGTCACTCCATGATGTGAAGGTCACGGGTTTGAAACTCCGTGGGAAAAAATCCAGTCACGTTAAGGGTTGGTGTGGCCCAGGTTAGGTGCGATCCCTGGGTGATTTTGATGGCTTAAATGCCCTTGGGTCGCTATTTCTCAAGCCACAATTTAAGCCTAATGTAATATCTAATGAACTTAGACTACTTGAAAAACAAAACATAAAAAAATAGCCACGCTATGAGAGTTGTATTTACATTGTCAAAATCACTCAGGACTTCCACCTGGCCTCATCCTCACCCACTCTGTGGTTTTGAACCTAGGTTTCCATGTTTAACATAATCTCAATCACCTCTATGCTTACCACTACACAACCCTCCTTCCATGGGAAGCCTTTATCATTTTAGCACATGGATTGGGAATTAATATAAGAAATGCAAATTTTCAATCATAGTTCCAAATTACTAATTACTGGTTTATATCTAAATTTTCTCTTAAAAAATATTTGAAACTAATGCTTTCCATGAGCTAAATAATTCTAAAATAAATTTCTTCTGTTTATTGGAGCAAAGATCATGCATGTGACATGTGTTAGTTATTGGGGTTACTCCATTTTCACTTACTACTTTATGGAATAGGGATGGTTTAGTTTGGGTGGATGCTTGACCTTGGTTACAATGTGAGCATGATCATTAAGCTATTTAATGTTAGCATGATTATTAAACCATGGTCAAGCATGATTATTGACATTGGTAAAAGTGCTAACATGATTATTAAACCATTGGATGCACAAATGGGTGAGTCAGTTGCTTGATTGGGGAGTTTTTACCAAGGAGGAGGATTGCTAGGAACTTGGAGGAGGGAACTTAGCATTAGGAGCTTGGGATCACATGATATACATCTTGGAGGTTGGAAAATTGAATTGAAGATGCTTGGGTTGAGGGGCATGCTTCATGGAGGTTGGTTGTGGACGTAGACACATATGTTGAGGGGGAGCATTTGAGATTAGTGACCACATTGGCACACATGTGAAGAGCATTGGACACATGAGAGGACATGCCAAGCATAATTAGAGGAGGAACATCTTGTATGGGGACACTTGGACACCCCTAGGGAAGAGGAGCCTTAGATTTATATCTTGTTGGAGAGTGTACCATCCCAGAGAATTGGTATCGAGCTCTAGGATATTCATTTTTAGAGGGTAATTTAGCTTGGGGTTGGATAAATCCTAGTATGACGCTTGTACATTCTTGTACTATAGAGCATTGCATGTGGGTTTTTCTTGTTGGTTACTTGTATGGAAATCTCCTTTTTTTAATGTTAGTTTATCTCACCCTTTATACATAGAAAGGGAGGAGAGAACTCTTGTAATTCATTTTATCATCATTGTACTCTATTATTTATATTATATTGGAGAAGTATTGTAGGGAGAAATATCCTAGGTTTTATGAAGAAACCCTTAGAGAAATATGAGAAAAGAGAGAAATGTCTTGGTTTTCCTTGGAGATATTTATTTTGTGTGATGTGAGTGTTTACTCTTATGAGAGGATAAGGCTTGTGCTATGCAAATTAACCCTAAAGATAGATACAACATTATATATAATGCTGGTTCTTTTGGCTCTTGTTGCAGTTCCAAGGTTTGTACTCTAGGAGAAGACATGGAGTGTGGAGCTAATTCCTTGCATGCTTTAGTACCCATGCTATTAGATGATGAATGAAGGCTAGGGAAACATCATGGAGATCCTAGCTCAATGTGTATTGATCTTGGTGTGATGTATGCTTGGAAGAAGACTCAGTTATTGTATTCTTGATGATCCATACAAGTCTTGGTTCTTATGATGATGCAAGTGTTGAAGATCTAAGGTTTTGGGATTCAAACATAGGATGGACATGTAGACTTGGATGCTAGAGATAGAAATGTCTTTTCATGTTCGTGTATGATGCAACATGGTTAGGGTTTGTAAACCCAAAGAAGACAAAATCACTAGTTCAGAGAGTTTGTGTGATACAAGCTTGGTGTATGTGCCAAGGTGGACTTGCTGATGTTGATATTATCATATTGATGATATTTGGTGTAGAGGCCAACTTTGGTTGGGAGTGATTCTTAGGTGGGAGAAGTTATTGGTTAGGGTTTTCTATTGTTTCATACGGTTAGAGACCATGGCTCATATCAAATTTGTGATAATGTTATGGTATGTACTTTCAATTCATATATGTGTGTGTGTGTGTGTGTGTGTGTGTGTGTGTGTGTGCGTGTGTTTTCAACTTATGTTTCTTCTTGATTGAACAAATTCTAGCACTTGTTCATTGATTTAACATAACATACAATTATGGTGGTTAGGTGATTTAAAATATATCTTGAAGATTAATGAACATACTTACTATTGTTATTATTTTTTGTAACAAGAGAAATCAAATCCATTGTATTGCTTGAAAATTCTTCCCTAAGGTTTGTAGCATTGTGTTATTGAAGTACACTTACATGGTATTTATTCTTTTGGGATATCAAGGGAACTTAGGTTGAAGGGAATTGGAATATTTTTATTGTAGTTTAATATTTCAAATAAGCCTTAAGGGTGAAAGAAAGAGAACCACCATCCATAGGATGAGTTGTAAATTACTTGGTTTATTTATTGGAGAGCAATAGACCTTTGTGAACAACGGTTGCTTGGATGTTGAGGTGTGTGGATTTGTGCTTATGAATTAGAGAAATTTTGAGGTAAAAAATGGGCCTCAAAACAAAAATACACAACCAAAGTCAACTTTATAAGAACCAATAGGATTCAATATGATGATGTCAACCATGGAGGATGATTCACCATTTTTGGAGTAAAAAAAATAAAAAGATTAAAAAATAAAAAACTACTTTTTTCAACTTATCTCCCTATGATTTTACTCAAATTTTGAGCAGAAACACTCATTAAATGCAACATTTAATTCCTCACATAGGGAGTACCCATGTTGCATACTTTTGATGGATCCTATTGTCGAGTGATAAAAATGTGTCTTTTTAAATCCTAATTACCTTCACATTAATTGTCAACCCAGGGACGACTTTTTATTCCAAGAGTGTACTCAGTCTGAGGCAGCTATTTACTCAAGAGTAATGTTATGAAAGATGTAGTACAGTGCTCAAAATACAAGAGTAAATGAATGCTTGAAATAAAATCTAATTAAAACAACAAGAAACTCAAATGCTCTGTAATTAAATCATTGACTCACAAAACCCTCAATTGAGGATACAGTAGCAATAACTCATTCCTCCAGAGATTGATACAATTGAAAAGGCACTCAAAAGAAAGATCATCAAACTGGGAACTAGACAGCATATGTCAATGTTCACTACAGTCTCAGACCTTCTGCACACCAAAGCAAATATAATGCAAATAATAGGAAATGGAACAACAACTAGGAAACTGTAACAGCAACTGAGTTCAATAAGCAACCACACCTTAGTCTGCAAGAATAAATGCAAAAATCGTGTTCTACAGAAATCAGATAGCAATCTTTACTCTAAGAATAAATCAGATAGCAAACGGAAATAGAATGGAAACTAATTAGAAATGAAATATAGAACAACAATTAAGATCAAATATAAATGTACAATTAACCAAAATACACACGGCACACCTTAATAGTAATCTGATCTTGGTAATCCAATTATCAGCCTTAGTTATAAGGAGCACGACTGTATTTTGTAATGGAACAACAACGTCAATTGATTCAACATTCGCAAGGAAATATAATCTCTAAGATGAATTCAGTAATACCAATTAATAAGTGTTACAACACGGATACTCTGTAATTGAACAACAATAACATTCTGTAAGGATCAGCAACGTTATATCAATGATTAAAAGAACAGCAATGCGTTGCAAATTCGATATGATATTTCTATCTCAGAGAATGAGATTACTCGATAGATCAAACGTAACAGAGCTGTGATGTAAAATAATAGAACATACCAGATTACCAAATAAAGCTGATAAGCAAAACCACGCATAAACCAAAAATATAATATACAACAGCAACACAATCCACTAGAGGTTGGGCCCATAGCCGCCAGCAGATGCTGCTGGGCTACTTCATGTAAGGCAAATGAACAACAACTCCCAAATCATATATTAATCATCAAATTGTGAAATCATTACAACAGCAAAAGCCTGAGAATCACAATGGTAATGTAACAATCTCTTTTTTCCTCCTATTCTATCATATCCCATCATGAATAATCCATCATCATTCTTGAATCCTCAATTCTGAACCCTCAACTCTCCATCATTTTTCCATCCCCCTCTCTGATCTTTGTTTCCATTTAAATAGAGAGAGATCATAGAGAAGTTACAATAGAGATAATTACAACATGATTTCTATTACAAAATTGGATTATTTCCAACCAATTAATCAACAATAAAATATATTGCCATCTATCTTTCAACAAGAGCAAGGCGAATTTGGCTTTGCAGCTGAGATTTGGGGAAACGACCACACAGCAAATCTGAGAAAATCATGCTCAAAGAACCCTACGTTTCTGTCAACACAAGTCGAATTTGGGCAAACCATTTTTCAATAAAGTTAATTTGGTTCGTTCTGGACAAAACCCATGTTCCATATTTTCCAGATTCTGCTTCATTTGCTCAGAATCTCAACCGTAAAACTGTCACTTATTATTCCAGCGAATTTTTGAGTTGGCACTTTTAATGATCAAATCTTCAATCTAGAAATTATCTTGGAGGTTTAAAAATGGTGAATGATGTTACAACCAATTTATTGAAACTATCATTGATAAAATCATGCATAATCATCAATTTATTAGAAATAAAGGAGAATAAATAACATTTGTTCATAAGAGCATAAATCATCATAAAATGGATTTATATAATAAATTATAATAAATGATATGATAAAGAATGGTAGAAATGGGTGAAATAAGTGCTCAAAAGTGATAATAATAATGACATATTAACGGCCCAACATACCCCCACACTCAATATGTTGCATGTCCTCATACAAGAAAAACTGAATATATTGCATGTCTTCATGCAACCCAAAGACAAAACCCATGTGTTAGCCAAGCAAAAAAATAAAAATAAAAAAAGTATGTTCATCCCAGCTCATGAAATGGATAGAACAAATGAATTCTCCCTCAATTAATGAATATTCAATTTTAGCAATCTTGATGAAGGCATAAGAATTTTTACATTGACGTTCAAGTTATGTGCATATGAAGTTGCAACAAAATATGATATAAGTGATGGCAACCTTCATTAACCATTTTCCCACAAACTACAAACTAGCTTTTGTTGAAATGTTGCAAGTAAATTTGTAATATATGAATGCCTCTATGATCCAAAAATCAGATCGTTTTGATGCATGGATCATGAGATATAGACAAAATGGCTGTAGGTCAGAGTGCATGATTTCCAAAATTGTATGAACCAATTTAATTTGAAATTATCTGGGTTTGTGTATTTTAATGATGCGTCCAGAAATCACAAGAATTGAGTTCATAGTTTTAAAAATATTATGGAAATCAATTTTTGCACTGTGCAAAAATGAAATTGTATGTCTTAAATGAGAAAGAAAGTAGAAAACATCCATCATGCGTAGCAATTCCTCCCCCTCTCTAAAAAATTAGCATGCCCTCATGCAATGCTAGAAAACAAATAGAGGTGATTTCTACCAGCTGTTGAATTCTATGCTTGGTGTAAAACAACATGGAATAAGGGAGGTGTTGAGAATGAATAAGAATAGCAATGGATGATAATGACTATGAATGACATGGTTATAAGAAAGAAATGAATGAAAGCAGCACTCCCCCAAGATGATATGCTGCTGAAAAAATGGGAAGTGGTAAAGATGTGGAATGAAGGATGATAAATAATGCTCAATGGATTTTCATTAAATTCTCCTAAATTCGTAATAAATCAGAAAATTATGCTATTTTACCTCAAGTTTTACCTCCAAAAAGAAAAATGTGGAATGACATATATGTACTGGCAGTTGTTGAAGCTGATGTAGGCAAAGTTGGTGCTGAAAGTGATGCAAAAGGTGGAATCTCGGTAAGCACATCATGTCTAAAGAATTGTTCGTGTTCACGAGTTGCTCGAGCCTCTTTTGTTAGTTGCAATTTTGTTAGTTGCAATAGTGTGGTCATGCTGTGAATAGAATTCTGCTCATACTTGTTGTTCTCCTGTAAACCAATCACTATTTTGCATACAATGTTTGTGAATCCATAGTGTTAGTTTTAAATAACAACAGATAAGATGCATGCAAAAATTTCAATCAAAAACTTTTGTATACATGCAAATTTGTCAAATCAGCAAGTTATGGCAGAGTGAAGGAATCATATCACATGCTATCCCATAATGCATACGTTCCCCCCTCCAATTGGAAAAGGGATTCCATGACCATAAAGCATATGAAAGGTGTTGTGGTGATGACAAGGCAAGGGAATGAACAATACAATAGTAAATAAAGCAGAGTACACATATCAATGATAGGACAGTGAGAGTTATGGTTATAATGAGAGCAGAGTGTGTAAAGATAGTTATTAATAAAAGATAGGACGCTTTGGGTTGATGATAAGTTATGCGAAAAAGAAAAAGAACAACAATATGCCAAAAAGATGTTTTACTAACAGTATTCTAGCTGAAAATGATGTGATTGATCATAAAACAATTTCCCATGCGTAAAGGTTCGAAACAGGGAAAAAAAATTAAGGAAATAATTTCTCTGATAAAAAGAAAAAATAAGAAAAGGGTATTATAGTAATAATTGACGATAAGATATAACTTCAATACCATAAGCAGAGCCTCTGCTGCCGACAGACGTCCATAGCCTCGGCAGGGTTGCTTTTTAACCCATATGAGCTAGGATCCTCGATTTATAAATGGAAAGTTACAGTGTTGTTCTACAGAAGAGATCAGTGTGCTGGCATGGTAACCAGATAACCACACTACCATTCACTGGGATGTAGCAAAAGCGATCAGGTCAGCTTGTGATGAGACCTCCTGCTCCAAGGATAATTTGGCTATCCAATGGATCATAACCCTGGTGTGGTGGCCATAATGGGAATGTCACTTCGTTACAGCCTTATGAACATGGTAGGCTGGCTCGTAATGAGACCCCTTATCCTCCATCTGTGAACAAAATTTTGTTGTTATTACACATTTTTATGATAAAAAGAGGGAGGCTCAGTACTCCTTAAGAGTAGGGATGGTGGAAGAAGTTGAACAAGTCAATAGAAAAAAAATATACCCATAATCGCATTTATTATAGATAGAGAAGATTATAACCAGGAAGGGTGGAACCAGCATGGTATTAAGATGATCAATCAATATCATGTACAATAGAAAACAATGCAGTAAAGTAGTATATAAATAATTGTGTCCCTTTTGAAAAGAATCTATAATCAAGGAGTTGTCCTATTAAAGATCATAACGTAAAAGATATTAATTCGCTTCAATAGAATCCATAATTCTTGTCCTCATAAAAGTAGAGTACTTCATGCCACGAAAGGGAATCAGTAAAATGTGGTTGAGATGAACTAGGAATAATTTCACAAGATGAAGGAAGAGTTGCTTTCAAAAATACGTCTAAAGTGTTGTTTCGTTGAAGGAACAACAAAAACACTCAAAAAAAGTGGTGTTCCTTGTAGGTAACAACAAAGGAAATGCACACCAAAAAGCAAAAATACACATAGAAAAATTGTTCTCTGTAGGGAACAGCAAAAAAATGCATGTGAAAAAGTGTTGTTCCTTAAGAGGAACAAAAAAATACGAAAATGTTGTTCCTTTGAAAAGGAACAGTAAAAATGTGAAAGTGTTGTTCCTTTCCGAAGGAACAGCAAAAATGTGAATGTGTAGAAGTGATGTTCCATTTGGAAAGGAACAACAAAACGTGAAAGTGCAGAAGTGTTGTTCCATTCGAAAATGAACAGCAAAACGTTAAAGTGCAAAAGTGTTGTTCCATTTGGAAAGGAACAACAAAACGTGAAAGTGCAGAAGTGTTGTTCCATTTGGAAAGGAACAACAAAAAGTGAAAGTGCAGAAGTGTTGTTCCATTCAGAAAGGAACAGCAAAACGTGAAAGTGCAAAAGCGTTGTTCCATTCGGAAAGGAACAACAAAACGTGAAAGTGCAGAAGCGTTGTTCCATTCGGAAAGGAACAACAAAACGTGAAAGTGCAGAAGTGTTGTTCCATTCAGAAAGGAACAGCAAAACGTGAAAGTGCAGAAGCGTTATTCCATTCGGAAAAGAACAGCAAAACGTGAAAGTGCAGAAGTGATGTTCCATTTCGAAAAGGAACAGCAAAACGTGAAAAAGGAACAACAAAATGAACCGTGGAAAAGGAACAACAAAATGAACGGCTGACCCAAAAGGTGCTATTCCTTTGGAAAAGGAACAACAAAACGAAAATGTTGTCCCTTTGAAAAAAGAACAGCAGAAACGACAAAAGTGCACACAAATGTTGTCCCTTCAGAAAAGGAACAGCAAAATGCACAATCATAAAATACAAGCACACAAAGAATGAATTAGTTGTTCACTGTATTGATGCTGAGGATGGGTTACAGTTTGGATGAAGCAATACCTGAAACACAAAATATAAGAGAAATCAGAAAAGAAACAACATTTTATTTTAAAAACAGTATGTAAATAAGTAAATTAAGTTACAACAGCTATGATATTATGTAAAAAAAATGATCTCTTTGAAAAATGTTTTGGCAGCAGTGATAAGACATGAATATTCAAATTGAAATCAATTCTTCATTTCTTCTGTTATGAATCCATTGGGTAATGAATTGGATGAAATTCCTTTGTTTCATAAAATTTCTTTCAAAAATCACTCGTCCATAAATTGACCTTCTTTATTTTCCCAAGAGCTGTAAAAAACGAGTGTCTACCTGCAATAAAACATTAAATCATGGAGAAAGAGAGGTGATCGGGCTCTCCTAATCCAAGAATTAAGCAAAAAAACAATAAGTAGTTTACTCTGTATAACAAATCCACTGAGAAAATAACAAAGTAAGATTTATTTGTCACCCGCGGGAGAGCAATGGCCAATCATGCTAACCTGCAGTGTTTTAATCACAACTTCTTTGTTTTTCGTCCAAATTGAGTGATTCCAAAGCCAGATGAGAGCTAATTCAAAAGTGTATCTTCAATAGAAACATTTTTAAAAAATTCAATGATATGATATGTCAATTTTAGTTAAAACAACCTGCATAACAAAGTCATTTTCGATTACCCAGCTTAGACCAACAGTTGATATTTCAAGCATAAATTTTGTGTTTGACGTCGGATTCAAATGATTCAAATTGGAAATGAAAGTAGATTCATTTATTCATTTCTAATAGAAACAGTTTTTGAGGACAAGAATAATTGATATGTCAATCACTATAAGGAACAGCCGGAAAGACATAGTTTTAAGGGTGCTGATTTACGATAGACAATCAATATTTTGATCATAACTTCCCCATACGTTATCGAAAATGAGTGATTCAAATTTCATTTTAAACTAGATTCATAGGGGAATCTACCATAGTAACATGTTTTAAAAATTCATTCATTTAGTCCTCAAAAAACGGACTGTCTCAACTCTGTTCCTGAGCCGCCCGCTAGACACCTTGTCAATGTTTTGGTTCTAACTTTTTCATTTCAAATCCAAATTGAGTGATTGAAATTGGGTTGGAACGTAGGTATCAAGAGCTACTTAGGATAGAAACAGATTTTAAAAATATTCACTTTTGGTCCCTCAAAACATGACTGTCCCGACTGTCTTTCCAGAAATTTCATCAAGCCCGCAAGCCAAAAAAATGATATTCAAGCAATTTTTCATATTGATGATAAAAATAATTATATGTGTTTGTAGAATTTTTATTTTCAATATAATTCATCTACATACAAAAATAAATTGAAATATTTATTTATTTTATTTTTTTACACTAACCTACTTTGATTGAAAAATGAATACAACTACGTATATGAGTACTTCCACTGGAACCATTTTCGAAATAAGGCTTCTAGTATGCACATACCCAAATATGAAAAATGCATATTAATGAATGTTAGGGTATGCGAAGCCAACTTCCCTAGAAAAGATGTTGTCAAAAATTGTTGAAGTATGGAGTGATGTTGTAAAGAAATGATGGAGTGAAACCAATCTTCAATGTATCCGTTACTTTCTTGATTTCCCATAGCCATCATACCATGAAGTTCTTGAGATTTTAAATTGGCTTGTTGATGCAAACTAAAAGAAACCTCATTTTCTTCCATAGCTTCTACAATTTTGGAATTTGAAACATTCTGTATCTCATTGTAAGTTTTTTCAAATGGTGCATGTGAGATAGAATGGGTGGGAAGGGTGGGTAAATTTTGCAGTTCAACATTGTAAGCATGTTGTACTGGATTATTATGGTAAGGGTGTGGAATTAGTTGAGCAGGAAAATGTGTAAGGAATGGAGCATTGTGATGATGTAGATGATTGGGTTGTGTGGATGGTTTTGATGGGCAAGCAAGATGTTGTGGAAGAGTTGGTGAAGAATGTGAAGAATTTGCTTGTACTAAAAGATGAGGAAGGGTAGTCATGCAATCATAAGGTGAATCATGCCAAACATGTAGACAAGATTGGTGGTGGTTATATTGAGATTGACATGGCTGCCCTAACACATTAGTATTCCATAATGGACTATGCAAGTAAGAGAATGAAGAGGAAGTGTTTTGAACCATACCTATTGACCTTGTTGCAACTTCCCCATCTCTTTGATATGCCACTTCCAAATTAGATAAGGAAGAACAACCATCTATGGTATGCTCCTTTCGGTCATGAGTGAAAAACACTTCATCAAATTCTTGGTTTTTATGAACCTGCAAAACATCCAATTTTGAACTTAGAGAGCTAATAAGATCAATTTTAAAATGTTCAAATAAATCATTGATTTCAGCTCTTATATCTCCTAGTCTTGTAGCAGATTTGGAAAACAAAGAACAAACATCTCTAGAATTCTTACCAGCCTTGGAGATTCCTCTTGAATACCTTATGCACAACTCACAAACATCATCATATGATAACTGAAAAACATCACCTTTTTCTATCAGATTTAAGAGTTCTAAAAATTCATCTTTTATTCCTTTAAGAAAGAGTGTTTTCAAGATCTCTTTTTCCAAATGCTTATGCTTTGATTTTTGAAGGTTGTAATAAAATCGATCTACATAGTCCTCCAAGCTTTCATCTTCCCCTTCTATCATATTGAAAATATCTTCATTGGCATTGCAATAGTCTTGGTACTTCTTCAAGAATATGTTCATCATGTCCTCCCATGTTTGGATGCAATTCCCACCTATGCTCATGAACCATCGGAGAGCTGCTCCTTTTACAGTAAGAGGAAACACTTTCAACCTTTGATCGTTAGTGTAATAATCATATCCTCTACAAAGTATTTCGAACTGAAATAAGAATGTCAAGCCATGAAAATTTGGTAGAGAAGATGGGGGAATTATGTGCATTTGTGTCACTCCTCCTAGATCTTTGATAAGAAATTCAAAAGTTGCAATGTGAGCCATTTCTTACCATAATAGAAGATGTTCTTCATGTATTTCTTCGAGGCTCCTTCTTCAAATATTCCTGTCAAATGGTTAGTGAAATGGGTGGTGCTTACATCACCACTTGAGTGAAATCATGAGATTTGTTTTTCAAAATTTCTAAATATACATCTATATATATATATATATATATATATATATATATATATATATATATATATATATATATATATATATATATATATATATATATATATATATATATATTTAATCATTCATGCAAAAATTCAAACATTTACACTAAGTTCTTTAACAATTCTGTTGGAAAGCGGGTGGGAGAGTAGGGCCTTTACATGCTCCTATACGCAGGTTCTTACCTTCCGTTTTTAATACCCAATTCTTTCCCAACAGGCACTCATCAAATGCACAATATTTAAAAATGGCTACACTCTCCCCGGCAACGGCGCCTAAATGTCGAGTGATAAAAAGTTGTCTTTTTAACTTCTAATTACCTTCACATTAATTGTCAACCCAGGGACGACTTTTTATTCCAAGAGTGTACTCAATTTGAGGCGGCTATTTACTCAAGAGTAATGTTATGAAAGATGTTGTACAGTGCTCAAAATACAAGAGTAAATGAATGCTTGAAATAAAATTTAATTAAAACAACAAGAAACTAAAATGCTCTGTAATTAAATCATTCACTCACACAACCCTCAATTGAGGATACAGTAGCAATAACTCATTCCTCTAGAGATTGATACAATTGAAAAGGAACTCAAAAGAAATATCATCAAACTGGGAACTACACAGCATATGTCAATGTTCACTACAGTCTTAGACCTTCCACACACCAAAGCAAAGATAACGCAAATAATAGGAAATGGAATAGCAGCTAGGAAACTGTAATAGCAACTGAGTTCGATAAGCAACCACACCTTAGTCTGCAAGAATAAATGCAACAATCGTGTTCTACAGAAATCAGATAGCAATCTTTACTCTAAGAATAAATCAGACAGCAAACGGAAATAGAATGGAAACTAATTAGAAATGAAATATAGAACAACAATTAAGATCAAATATAAATGTACAGTTAACCAAAATACACACGGCACACCTTAATAGTAATCTGATCTTGGTAATCCAATTATCAGTCTTAGTTATAAAGAGCACGACTGTATTTTGTAATGGAACAGCAACGTCAATAGATTCAACAATCGCAAGGAAATATAATCTCTAAGATGAATTCAGTAATACCAATTAATAAGTGTTACAACACGGATACTCTGTAATTGAACAGCAATAACATTCTGTAAGGATCAACAACGTTATATCAATGATTAAAAGAACAGCAATGCATTGCAAATTCGATATGATATTTCTGTTTCAGAGAATGAGATTACTCAATAGATCAAACGTAACAGAGCTGTGATGTAAAATAATAGAACATACCAGATTACCAAATAAAGCTGATAAGCAAAACCACGCATAAACCAAAAATATAATATATAGCAGCAACAAAATCCACCAGAGGCTGGGCCCTTAGCCGCCAGCAGATGCTGTTGGGCTACTTCATGTAAGGTGAATGAACAACAACTCCCAAATCATATATTAATCATCAAATTGTGAAATCATTACAACAGCAAAAGCCTGAGAATCACAATGGTAATGCAACAATCTCTTTTTTCCTCCTATTCTATCATATGCCATCATGAATAATCCATCATCATTCTTGAATCCCCAATTCTGAACCCTCAATTCTCCATCATTTTTCCATCATTTTTCCATCCCCCTCTCTGATCTCTATTTCCATTTAAATAGATAGATATCAGAGAGAAGTTACAATAGAGATAATTACAACACGATTTCTATTACAAAATTGGATTGTTTCCAACCAATTGATCAACAAGAAAATATATTGCCATCTATCTTTCAACAAGAGCAAGGCGAATTTGGCTTTGCAGCTGAGATTTGGGGAAACGGCCACACAACAAATCTGAGAAAATCGTGCTCAAAGAACCTTGTGTTTCTCTCAACACAAGTTGAATTTTGGAAAACCATTCTTTAATAAAGTTAATTTGGTCTGTTCTGAACAAAACCCATGTTCCAGATTTTCCAGATTCTGCTTCATTTTCTCAGAATCTCAACCGCAAAACTGTCACTTCTTGTTCCAGCGAATTTTTGAGTTGGCACTTTTAATGATCAAATTTTCAATCTAGAAATTATCTTGGAGGTTTAAAAATGGTGAATGATGTTACAACCAATTTATTGAAACTATCATTGATAAAATCATGGATAATCATCAATATATTAGAAATAAAGGAGAATAAATAACATTTGTTCATAAGAGCATAAATCATCATAAAATGGATTTATATAATAAATTATAATAAATTATATGATAAAGAATGGTATAAATGGGTGAAATAAGCGCTCAAAAGTGATAATAATAATGACATATTAATGACCCAACACCTACCACATGAAAAATGAGAAATATGTGAAAAACGTTATTGGATTAGGAATTAAATTACGCATCCAATGAGTGCTCCCACTAGAAATTTGAGTAAAACCATAGGGAGATAAGTTGAAAATGTGAGTTGAAAAAATAGTTTTTCCTTTTTCACTCTAAAATTTATAATAAGTATGATGTTCTATCATGAAGAAGGATATTCCTTCAACATGATGATGATTATTCTTTCAACATTATGGAGGAACTGAAGTTACAACTCATGGGTTCATAGGGAGTTGTACTTTTCTTGTAAAGATGGAGTGTTAACTTTTGGGGTTACTCCAAAAATGATTTCACCTAGTGCTAGTCAATTGGCAATGCTTCATGGAAATATGGTTTAGATTAGGTGGATGCTTGACCTAGGTTAGACTAATATCATGACATCCTTATCTAGGAGGTTTCTACCCCTATTAACATGATGACTAACCCATTGGGTATGTCACACTATGGGGGAGTTGGGTGCTTGGTTAGGAGAGGTTCCTACTTAGGAGGAGGAGTGCTAAGCACTTATCTCTAGGAGCTTATGACCATGAGATATACACGTTAGAGTTTGAGCACTTGACTTAAGGATGTTTGGGTTGAGGGAATACTTTTTGGAGGTTGTTTGTGGACACAAAGTTAAACATATGTTGAGTAGAAGCATTGGATCATAGTAACTACATGGGCACATATGAGAGGAGTATTGGTAACATGAGAGGACACATGACACATAGGGTGGGAATGAATTGCATTAAGACACATGGATAGCGCCATGGAAGAGAAGCCTTATAATAACATCTTGCTGGAGGAAAACCATATTAGAGGAGGTGCATTAAGCCCTATGATGTTCATGCTTGGGAAATTTTCATATTCGAGGTTGGATATGCCCTAGTATGATATTTGTGCATCCTTGTATTATAGAGCACTACATATGGGGGTTGTCTTGTTAGTAACTTGTACAAACATATGTTGGTTTATTCGCACATGTGATAGGTGGTATATCTACTAGATTGTTGACTATAATGGATTTATTTCCAATTGATGTGATTCCTAGTGGGACTTGTGATAGGTGGCTAATTTGTTCTTGTGGATGTCAATGTGTTCTCTTGTGATAGGTGGCTTTTCTATTTCATTGATGGATGGTATGGATTTATTTTTAATAAATGAAATGCTCAATAGAACTTGTGATATATGGTTGATTTATTCCAGTGGATACCAATGTATTCTACTTCATTTACCGAAGGAATGCATTTACTTTTTGAGTAGGTGTGATGCCCAAGGGGACTTGTGATAGGTGGCTAAATTCTTAATAGTAGATATGAATGTAAACCTATTATTAGTGGAAAATATGCATCATTATTGGTTGGTATGTGATATATATTTTAGAGGGTGTGATTCTTAGTAGGCCCTATAATGGGTGGTTGATTTGTTCAAGTGGATATTAATGTTTGGAGTGGATTAAGGCTTGTCATTGGAATGCTTAACCATTTTATTTTTTGCTGATTTTTGGAGCTTGAGATGGGATGATTTATCCTAAGATAGATCAATGATTATTTGTTTCTTTTTTTTGTTTGAGTTGTGTCAAAGTTTTACGGGAATGGAAACCTAGCTTATTTTTAGTGGTTGTTACCTTTGGAGGGACCTTCTGAGGTTTTCCCTTGGGACAATATTAGTTGTACATCTTGTAAATTTGTGGAGGGATTGATCATGGATGTGATAATGTGATAAAAAATTATTGGTGATCTTGCACATTTATACTTTGTATTGATCTTGGAGACTGGATCTTTCTTTTAGATAATATTCTTCATATATGTACTCTTGTCTTGGAATGTTTGAAATTCAAGAAAGGTGTGGAAGAGAGAGAGGTTCAAAACCCATGATGATGGAACTAATGATTGATTTCAAGTTTTAGTTGATGGGAGCAGTGACGAGTACATGCGATAAGATTATTAGATATTCTCAGGGAGAGAGAGTTCACCTTGAAAATACTCTTACTTTAGGACTCTCTTAATGAGGGGGAAGTTACCTTGGTGAGGTTGTTGCTTCAATTTCCAAATGTTTTGATGTTATGAGAGGGATTCTAATGTCCATGGTTTCATGATGATCCTTTATAGGTTATTGGTGGGTTATTGTTACTTTTACCATGAGCTTGGTATTTCATAATCGATGAGTTGAGATGCATGCATATTTTATCTTATATTTTTAATCAATTTGATCCACTTGTGTTGGTCATGTTGGAAATTTGATTATCTTTGTGAGGTGTCGTAAATAACCCTTGGTTTGGTGCCAACAAAAATTGTCTTGTGATGATGACCTTAGGGATGTGAAATTTTTGACAGGTTATTGTTGATGTCTTCCTTATTTTGTAGTGATTTCAAAGTTTGATAGGAAGAAATGATACAAGGTTTTGTTCCTTTAGTTTCATAGATGTAAATTGTTATTTTTGAGTCCCTAGAAAACGTTAAGAGCGACTAGATTGGTTTGGTTGTGTAAACCAAGTTTCTTTGTTGTATTCTCCTTGAATGGTCACCATCCAGAGCTTGAGTTACAAATTGCTTGGATATCAATAGAATTTTGTGAGTGCTTATTACTTGGATGTTGACATGTGTGGATATACACTTATGGTCATGAATATTGCATAGTAGGTATTGTTACCACACAATCTAGAAGGCCTTGGAGAGGGAAACCCTACAAGACAAAATACTAGACTAGGTGCTAACAATGGGGAAATGACCCATTGTCACCACAACCAAGCCCCCCTACTCTTTACAAAATTTCAACAATGTGAGGAGTCCCAATAATGATGATATAATTTGAAATAAATATGTTATGGTTAAAGTGCAAAATGATCTCACTAAGGCTCATTCAAAAAGAGGCACAATATAGGCACAAAGCTTCAAAGAAACAAATCACTCTCTAAGAAAATCGCTATAAAGGAAGGCACAAGACCTACCATTTTGAGGTTTTCAATGGTAATAGGTATTCATGAGGTCAAGCCCAAGGGAAAGTGTTTCTTACAATGATATTTAGCTAATCCAAGGTTCATGGTGGGTTCATGAAACCCTCAAGAAAGTTTTCAAGTTGAGGGAGAAGAAACTAGGGTTTCCCTCTTAGAGCAACACCTAGGGCAAGATATTGTATGGATGAGTTTTGAGTGGATTCCCACCAAATTGATAGGTCATGTAGTCCAAACCTACCTCTTGATGTTTAGGCTCTCAAATCACCAAAAATCCTCCTCCCTAAAATTTCACCCTAAGCCCTAAATTTTCACCTTAGCCTTAAAAGGACCAAATTTGAAGAGAGAAAATTATGGAAAAGGTTTAAGGTTGATCACAAAAGACTTGGACTAGTGCCTTGTCCTTTGGGTGTATTGAGTCAAGGATGCTCTATATAAGCCTAATTTGTTGCTAAGGAGGCCAAAATTTGATGACCTAGGTATCAAAATTCTAGCATTTACCCACTCAATGATAAATGGAATTTGATGGAGAGTTATAAGAATTACTCCACTAGGAACATTCATTACATGTTATACAATGAGTAACATATGAAATTCTCAACTAGATAGCGTTTAAAATTAATTTTCAACAAATTAGGGCATAAATTAGCATATAATCTCAAAGCAACATTTCCATACATTGGACAATTCCAAAATTAAAATATTCAACAATAGGAAATTACAAGGTAACATGTAGCATATCCATCCATTCATCAAAGAAATATCTCCAAAAGCAATCCAAAATAGCTTCCACACATCGAAATGCATCCAAGATACTCCAATAGCTAAGAAGGAAACAAGTGCGAATTCTTTTAGAGATCTAATTTCTCCAAGCGATGATGATGAGAAAATGAAATGATATCTCTCCAATTTATGCATGTTCTATGATCTTTAATTTTAGCCTAAAAACCCTCAAGTTATAAAATATTGGGCTAATACTAGGTGAGGTTACAAGAAAACCTCACAACCAATGTAAAACATAATAATTAACCCAGAAAAGAGGTCAAAATGTTGATGTAATGCATGCGTATGCCCTTCGAGGGCATGCGTTGGGATCCTCCAGTGCCAAAGTGAGTGTAAAGGGATCCACAAATCACGATGGTTGGCCCCTAAATTGCCATGCAAATCATCCTGTGGACCCCAATTTTGTGTTTGGGGTACAAAAATGGTCTCATGGGTCTCCTGGTGATGGAATAGCCTGATTCTACTCCAATGCTGAGGGATTTAAAGATGGTGCTATCCCTCCCATGTCTCAAGGGATGAGACAAACCTCATTTGGGCCTCGGATCAACTTCCAAGCCATGTGTACACTTCTAAGCTAGTTTGGGCATTCTATTCCAAGTGCATCATCTCATGAATAATGTGGGGAAAAGTGCAGACTGTTAGGGGTGCTGTAGTGCCCATGGAGTGGAATGATGCTCTACAAGTAGTAGGAGTCCCATGGCTCTCAACGCTTCACCTGTAGGGTGTCATAATTGGTCATAATGCTCCTCTAGTGGACTTGGGCCCCATTTAAGTTGCCCAACCCATGATGAAAACCACCTGCCAATCACACACAATGTCTAGTGTTGCATATTCTCCATTAGGTATAATAATCATTAGTGCATCTAAGTGAACCAAGCTTGTTAGTCAATGGAAAATTGACACTTCATTCGAGGTTTCCCTTCCAAATTTGGGAATTTCGTCACATAATAGTATTACCTGTTATCACTTAAGAAACAATTTCTAAATTGTTTACATCAGTTTGATTGTAAAGGTTAGGTGTTAGTCCAAGTTCAGTTTTTTCCATCTTTACTTTAGTGTCTAAGTCCTAGGAGTCTTGATGGTATGGTTAAACAAAGGTCAACAATCCATTCTCATTCATCACTCGTCCCACAACTCACGTAGATCCCATGTATCAAATTTGTTTCAAGTTTCTTATGCGCTATGAAATTGTCTAGGAGTTTTCGTAGCGCGGAAACCCAGTCTAGGTGTTTTCATAGTGCAAAACCCAGATTTTGCACTGGCTGCCCTACGAAATCGTGGATTCATGCAGATCTGTAGCAAATCTCATCTAGCTGTCATATCTGTCAAAATTCATTATTGTTACATCATCAGTTTTCATTCCACACACTTTTCCTATTGCATTCAACCGCTTATCATCATCATTAAGTTCGTTAAATGTCATGGTACGCTCAGATTGCAAGTTTCAAAAAGAGGCCAAATATTCACAGTCATAATTATGATTGCGTTCATTGCATAAGGAACAAATTGGCAAGCCTTCAATTTGAATTCCTTGAACATCAAGCGAGGTAGTTTTCAAGCGAGGCAGCTATCAAGCGAGGCAGTGATCGAAGTTTGAGATAGTACCAGTCTTTCAAATTTTCATTCCGCTGGAGTTTCATGGAGGGGTCTGCAGAAAGAAAAGAGCATAGGTTAGGCAGATGTTTGAGGAATGAACCTGAGGGTTTAGACAACATCCTAAAGAATAATGAAGTTGAACAAGCTTTCAAATAGGTTGGCTGTTGGAGGTTTTGCGAAAAACTTCAAGGAGGCCATATGCAAGTCACCAAGGAGTTCGCTTTAAATTTCACAGGACTTAATTCGAAAGTTGGGGTGCTTGAATTGCCAATCTCTCCAGAGGTTATATCCACAGTCACTGAGATTCCAAGAGGACAGGAACGATGGTTTAAAAATTTTAAGTTTGATATGACCCCCTGCAAGGAATTTCTGAAACCAGAGTTCATTGATTCAGACTTAAACAAGTCAGTGCCCAGAAGTTTTGTCAAAGATTCATATGCTAATCTACTTACCTGCATACAGAGGTACTTCACCTGCGAAGGGAGATATCATAAGGTATATTCTTATCACTTCAAGCTTCTGCTCCATTTCACTGGGAAGATATCGCTTGATTTGCCTTTCTACTTGTTTCGTAGCCTAGGCAAAATGTGTGACAAGGTTCAGTTAAAGAAGGAAGCCTGTGAGACCTCGTTGTTTCATCACGGCTTAGTCAAATTGATCGTTTTGCATGAGCTCTAGAAAGTAGATAGGGAATGGTCTGTGTTCATGTTCATGTCTGGCTTCAAGAATGAAACCGGTCTCAGCCCTCAGGCTACGAAGAGTTCTCCACCAGCAGTTAGTCATCGTGCAGAAACAAGATCCAGGAGATTTGTAAAATTGAAGGCTAGGAAATAGGTAAAGGAACCCACCAGACCACTGGTAATCCAAGACACACCCCAACAGTCACAGAAAGAAAAAACTCAGATCAAAGAGGGTGTACATGAAACATCTACAGGTGAAGCAGTCCAGAGAAGAATAACCAGGAGCCAGTTAGCTAAAGAAAAAGGCAAGACAATGGTTACTGAGGAAAGCCCGGTTTCAAAGGGAAGTCTGAATGACTTGCTGCAAGCTATTGATATTGAAGAATCTCCTCTGGTTCGAGCAGACTTGATAGAATCAGGTAAAAACAAAACCAAAAAGATCAAAGCCTCGAAAAAGCTCAAATTTGATGATCAGGTTTCTAAGTTTGTCTTTAAGCCAAGAAGACCTGTGACGAGACATTCAAAGGAGGTACAAGAGGCGCTGCCAGAAGCAAGTGAAACAGAGGAGGTAGAAAAATCTCATGAAGGACTCGTGACTTCATCAGAAACGTCATCTCAGTTGCATAAAAACGATAAGGGTAAGGCAGTTATCCCTCAGGAGGAATATAGTGTCGAAGAGTTGAAAAAGAAGTTGGAATCCACACTTATAAGGAAGGACGGGGATAAGGAGATTGGAGGAAGAGATCCGGCTATCCACCACAGGAGGTAGGATTAGATATTATTTGGCACCACAGAAGAGAAGCAGGGAACCACTAAGAAGGCCAAGTTGGAATAGCAAACCTTGAAATTGCTAAACTGAAGAAAGCCTCAAGGAAACATGCAATCAAGGAAGCCCATTTTAATAAAATGGAGGCTCTGTGGGAAGACAAAACAATTTCAATACCCGACGTGGTCGACTGTCATGCTCAATACTACACCTGGTCAGTCCCTGCAATAACGGAAGCAAAAGTCATCAGAAAGGTTAATACGAGACTGAGAGCTGGGATCAGAATTATGAAGAGGAAAATCGAGGATTTGAAGATACAACTAAGCCAGCGGGAAGGATTTCCTTAGCTAAGGAAAATCACACAGCAAGTAAGATTAAGTCCTAAATTTTGATGAATTACCTTTTTGAAGTTTTCCTTGAAGAATGGTGCCTCTACATTAAGTTTTGAACAGCTTCAAGGCAAATGAAAAGGACATGTCAAGATAAAGAAGCTCAAGGCAGTCGAATTTTGGCAAAAAAACTGTTTTTTTGTGATTACACAGCAATTTCGTAGCGCGCTACGAAACTGCTGAAGATGATGCCTAATACACAACAGTTTCGTAGCGCGCTATGAAACTGCTGTAGCTGCATATTTTGATGAAGTTGACCAATTTTGAGGGACAAAAGGGAAACCTTTTTGGAAAGGAGTTTCTGAAGAAAGATCATTTACACAATACAAGCATCCAGCAAGGGAAAAACGAGCAAAGGAAAAGCATATATGAACCATAAGCCATTTGTTATAAAAGTGATCACAGCTAGTATTGTTCATCATACTTCAGGCAGCATTAAAGAGGTTTTATCTTCATACAGGTGCATGGGCAAGGTCTACAGTGCATGAAAAACATGATAGTCCAAAACATTTTTGTGTAATCAAAGAAGAACAGCAGGGATAATTGATTTCGAATATCCTTGTGGAGACCAAAAGCAGAAAAACAGGGGCAATTTCCTACTTTCCAGGAGCAGTTAAGAGATGAGACATTAAGGGCCAACAAGCAGTTTCAAACATCCACCAAAGCTAAACTGAAGAAGGCCATCTGTCAGAGAACGAATTTGGATTGTATTTAATGCTACTACCAACATGATGAAGAGTTAGAATCCTAATTGTTTTAGGTCTCTAAAACTGCTAGTTAGCAGTCAGTTGCATTTATTAGTTAGTTTTAAGTGTTAATAGGTGTCATCATAGGAATAATTCGAGTTCCCCTCATGCTGGAGGAGGAATCTTAGTTATGTAAAGAGCTCTATATATAGCAGAAGAGCTGATGTACAAAAGGTTGGAAAATTATTCAGAAAAGCTCTCATATTTGGCTTTATGTAAAGACTCTGTTTTTAGTAATACAGTACTTTGGCTTTGCTTCTCAGGAATCAGAAGGAATTCGATGCTTTGAATGTCTTGTATTGTTCTCTTCCTATTATCTACAGTGGTATGAATGTGTGATTACTTAGAAATCACTAATAATGCTCTAACTTCCTTCATGCATTTGTAAACTGTGTTGGTCCTTTGTGTTTCTGGTGTATTCTACATGCATTGAGTTCTAAATGCCCTGACTTCTATGTAGAGCTAACCTTACTATCAATACTAAAGCATATATGACTCCATAAACCCAATGGATACTTTCTAATTGTGTTTCCACCACTCACATTTTTACATTTGTTTCACAAGAGTTAGCCATCTTACTCGTAATCAAAAATCATTAATCCTTTGAGAGAGCCCTCTCAGGTTGAGGAGGCTAAGCCTCAGCCAAAAGTAGGTTAGAAATAGTTACTTAAGGTCTACCTGATCCGCAGCCTCAAGAACTGATTTTGAGATAACATTACCTCCCTAGGTAGGAGTGGCTAATAAACAATCCTATTATGTGTTCCCAACCCCTACGGGGAAAGATAGGTCCCAGGTACGTCCTTCAATCAATAGGTGGCATTTGAACAATAATGAAACATAATGGGGGAAAGGACTCTTAGAGCCATATGCCATGGTCAATGGGGTAGCAATGATGAGGAGATCCACATTTTGGGTATATATATGTGAGGAGGGATAAACCATAGATGCATGGGTTATCCCCTACTTTTTTTTTTCCACCCCTATTATTTCTTTTTTCATTTCCTTGATTTTTCTTTGTATTACTACTCGAAGCTCTAGGAAATGAGAGCATGTGTGTATAATGTATAGCAGTGGTTACCCCCTTAAAGGTGGGGTAGTTCATTTCCCACCAGCGGTTGGGACATGGGTTCCTTTTTAGTGATGTAATAGGGAAACACTGGCCCAAGAATTGGGTGATGGACATAATGATAAGGGGTAGATCTCATGCTTGCGTTTTTCCCACTTGCTATTATTAATGTCCTAACCATCATTTTCATTTTTATAGTTTTCTTTCTTTTTTTTCTTGCTTGTGGCCATGATATACTTTTATCTTTATTTTAGTTTCATCAACCTCTTGGCCATTTTCCAGGCTCGAACTAGATATGTCGACAAGGGAGGGGGGGTGTGCCAACACCTTGTGGACCCAGAGAGGGGAGATGGTGAATAAAGATCGAAATGTGTGGAGGGGAGTGATAAATATGGAATGGGAAAATGGGACCACACTACCAAAACAAGGGTTTCCCAAGTAGTGCCTTTCTTAAAGCCATGGGCCAATAGGGGAGGTCCCACTAGACTAGGATTGAATATTAACCTCCCATTTAAGGTGAGGGAACAAAATCACGGTCAAAACCCTTCCTTCTTCCATGTCACCCAATAATCCATGCCAAATTCCCAAATGAAAAACAACCATAAGCACCCAATTGCACAATGAATAACATTGTTTTGGATTGGATTTCCTACCTTCTAACACATGTTCTTGACAAATGGGTGAGGAAATATATGACTGATTCATGTAGAAGAGATAAAGTGGCACATCACATCGGCTACAAGGTTAGAAGAAGATGAATAGGAGAAAATTTATCCTAAGGGTATCCAATTTTTGTGGGTAATAAGACTGATGTTCTATCACGATAGAATAATATTATTTAAACATTGCAAATGCACTAAAATTACAACTTGTAGATTCATACAAAGTTGATTGATGTTACATAAAACAATTTTCTTATAAAGAGGCTGTGTTATCTTTTGGGTTTACTCAAGAAGTGTTTTCACTTTGTGCTAGTCCTTTGGTGATGCTTCATGGACATACAGATGGTTTAGTTTTAGTGATTACTTGACCTTGTCTAGAGTTCTAGCATAACACCCTTACCTACGAAGTTATTACCCTGATCAATATGATGACTAACCCATTGGGTACACATAATGAAGGAGTTGTTGCTTGATTCAAGGAGGTACCTATCTAGGAGGAGTAATACTAGGCATTTGAAGGAGGACACTTATGTTTGGGAGCTTTATACCATGTGATATACACCTTGAAGGTTAGGCACTTGAATTGAGGGGAATACCTTTTAGAGTTTGGTTATGGACCCAAACACATTTGTTAAGGAGGAGTATTGGAGTTTAGCGACCACATTATCACACATGATAGGAACATTGTACACATAAGAGCATATGTGGAACATAGAGTGGGTATGTCTTGCATGAAGGAACTTGGAAACCACCATGGAAGAGGAATCTTGGGCTAAGTTCTATCAACTAAAATCATTCATAGTGCGACATAAGTAATTTATGAGAACGTCATTACCATAGTATGACAAAATTTACAAATATAAATTAAATCAACAAATCAAACGCAATGAAAAAACTATAAAAGAGTGTAGAATTTCCTGTAGATTCACAAGCTCATGCAATTTACTAAATAAAAAGATAAGAATCTACTTCTACTCTTTATAGCGGAAGCTCATAAAGATCGATGAAAATAGTAATCAACAAGAGGAAGACAAATCAATGACACATAACACAATAAGTTTTCCCGAGGAAAGCCACATCTCAAAACCCCTACTATCTATATTGCATTAATCAGAAATCCAAGATGATAATACAATGCTTGTTATCACAAGAACAATCCCAATACTCAGTATAATAAATCCTCAACTCACAAGAAAACTCTTGGCCAACACTTAGCCAATTCTCCAGCTCTCCAAGTCCCTATTTCCTTGCGCAATTCCTATGGCTGATTAGCCCATATTAAAGGGAAACCAGTGAATCCAAAAATGTGCAATCCCTTCTAGGTTTAGTTCTTGATTGCATGCACCATATGTACAACTCATAAAATTATACAATTGATAGTACACTGTCCCTGCACTCTAGTCTCAACTAGGTCGTTCTCATAATCGACATGCATGAGTTTCTGATGAGGGAATATTCAGTTAACTGGAGTAGCACTAGTGAATGCATTGGTGCACCGACTGTTAACTCTCTATTAGTTCCAAAAATAGTTTGGAACTAATTTAACTGAACTTAACTCAGTGAATCGAGTTATATAATTACAACTCATACTTAACTCACCCTGGACCCATATAATATAGGGAGAACATATACATGACTTCATAAAGACTTCCCACTTGAAATTCCTAAGCTAATTAAGTTAATTAAAATTAATTAACTATTTACGAGTTGTTATGAGAATAGAATTTGATTTTAATTCTCATTTTAATTCAAAGACAAATTAAACTAGAATTTATGGATTCTATTTTTATCATTTCTTGTTGCTATTTTCAACACTCCCTCTCAACAAGAAAGGAATTAAACTCGATCCCGATCCTAAACCTTTAGAATGTTCTGCATGCAACACTTCTCTCTAGTGTTGTTGCTCTAGCAACTCCAGAAGCAAAAAAACATCCAACCTGAATCAGAATGATGCCTCTGTCATCGAAGTCTCTGACTGCTATTGCCTCTATCGACTGAAAACTATGTGCTTCTGTTGACTTTGTCTTTCTTCATTGTTGTCAACCCTTCTCTACACTTCTTCGGTATTTGACTGCTCTAGCCTCTGTCACTTTGATATCTAAATGCATCAATCCCACTGATTCCTCCCGCTACTATGTACTTTGGGCTCCCGTCACAAGGTACGATCCATGAGATAAATCCTCTCAATGGACCCTGCCCAATTTCAGCCCTCTTGGGACTATCACTTCACATCACCCCACCTCACACCTGGAGGTATGGCTGCATGTGATCCCTTCGCCCACTTGGCTCGAAATTTCCCCATACTGGAGGTCTCTGCATGAGTGGATGCTTCCACTCGATCTCTTCTCTTCTTCTCCAATTGTGGCTGCTCCACAACTGTCTAAGACTGCTTCTTCTCTGCTTGAGTGGATCTCTCCACTCGGTCTTCTCTCAGCTTCTCTAATTGTGTCTGCTCCACAAATTCCTGAAGCTGCTTCTGAGGCTTCTTTTGGGGATGCATGTTGAGAGGTAATTTATTCTCCCTCTCAACCACCAAGTCTCTAACCTTTTCCTTGATCCTCAAGGCTTTGCATGCATCTTGAACCTTAAGATCATACAAGTTCTTGACCCTGTGAACCGGTCTGTTTCACCTGTCCCATGGTGATGTGTCTAAGGAAAACATTTCCCTTACTAAAAACCACATCATAGCCACGGTCTTTCAATACCGCAACTGAAACAAGATTCTTCTTTAGTCCTGCAACATACATCACATCTGTGATCTTAAGAGGGGATCCAGACTCCCTCTAAAAGGTAACCATACAGATACCGGTAGCTCTATACCTCTCATCATCTCTAAACTCTATGCTCTGCTTGAGGTCTTTCTCCTCAAAATCACTAAAGAGATCTCTATTCCCCGTCATATGGAATGAGGCACCACTGTCAAGATACCACATGCCTCCCATGGTAGTGCCGACCATGCATGCAATGAGAGTGAAATCAAGTTCGAATTGTGAAGCTAGAGCTTCACCTGCTGCCACTACTGTTAGATCCTTTTTGCTTGCTTTCTTTTGTGGGCATTTCTTGGCATAGTGCTCGTGCTCGTGACAATGAAAAAACTTGACTTTCGTCAAGTCCATATTCTTTCCACCCTCCTAGCCTTGGGACTTCTTTCCCTTGGCCTTCTTTGCCTTACTCGCTAAGGACAAATCCTCTTCCACTTCCTTGGAAGAGGTCCCATCTCTGGTGTTCCTCCTAATCTCCTCCTGCATCAAATCCAACCACAGTCGTTCCCAATTTGGCAGTTTCTCCTGACCATTGACAGAGTCCTGATAACTATGCCAACTCTTTTGGAGTCCTAGAAGAGAAAGACTCACCATATCATCCTTGACAACAATGATTCCAACACTTCCAAGCTCATCTCGACAATGAGTGAACTTGGTCAAGTAATTTTGAATTGAGTCTCCTGCCTCCATCTTGATTTTTCGAAGTTTATCTTTCAGTGCCAACTTCCTATGGTCACTGCTATTCTGGAAAATGTCCTTCAATGCTTTCCACATAGAATGCAGAGTTTCCTTCCCATGGAGACTCGAGACAATGTGGTCTCGAACTCCCTCAAGGATTATCTGCCTTGCCCTTGCCACACACTTCTTCCATTTGGCCATATTTTGAGCATTTGATGCTGGTGGCTTAGGAATTTCCTGATCAATGAATTCCTTCAAGCCATTGTCTTCCAACATGGCCTCCATCCTGTCTTTCTAGGCTATATAATTCGAGCTTCCATCCAAGGCATACTCGAGCCGCAAACCGTAGAAATCCATTTGTCAATCCTGAATTATGTATTGCAAATTCAAATTTCACCTGTAACCCAAAACTCAAAACTTCGAAATCTCCTCTAGTATACTATTCTCAGCTTTGATACCATGTAGAATTTCCTGTAGATTCACAAGATCATGCAATTTACTAAAGCAAAAGACAAGAATCTACTTCTACTCTTTACAATGGAAGCTCATAAAGATCGATGAAAATAGTAATCGAAAAGAGGAAGACAAATCAATGGCACATAACACAATAAGTTTTCCTGGGGAAAACCACAACTCAAAACCCCTACTATCTATATTGCATTAATAAAAAATCCAAGATGATAATACAATGCTTGTTCTCACAAGAACAATCCCAACACTGAGTATAATCAATCCTCAACTCACAAGAAAGATCTTGGCCAACACTTAGCCAATTCTCCAGCTCTCCAAGTCCCTATTTCCTTGCACAATTCCTATGGTTTATTAGCCCATATTAAATGGAAACCATTGCATCCAAAACTGCGCAATCCCTTCTAGATTCAGTTCCTGATTGCATGCACCATCTGTACAACTCAGAAAATTATACAACTGATAGTACATTGTCCCTGCACTATAGTCTCAACTGGGTCTTTCTTAGAATCGACATGCATGAGTTTCTGATGAGGGAATCTTCAGTTAACTAAAGTAGCACTAGTGAATGCATTAGTGCACCAACTGATTGTTAACTCTCTATTAGTTCCACAAATAGTTTGGAACTAATTTAACTGAACTTAACTCAGTAAATTGAGTTATCTAATTACAACTCATACTTAACTCATCCTAGACCCCTATAATATAGGGAGAACATATACATGACTTCATAAAGACTTCCAACTTGAAATTCCTAAGCTAATTAAGTTAATTAAACTTAATTAACTATTTACAAGCTGCTATGAGAATACAATTCAATTTTAATTCTTAGTTTAATTCATGGACAAATTAAACTGGAATTTCTGGATTCTATTTTTATCATTTCTTGTTGCTATTTTCAACAAAGAGTGGGTTTTGATCCATTCCTGCAAACTCACAGTGAGGATTTTGAGTGATCCATGTCACTGTTCTTTCAATAGTCACATAGATCCATAAGAAGTGAAATCTCACCAACTTTCAATGCTTAAATGCCCATATCCCATCAAAATTTAATATGAAGCTTGAATGAGGGTGCTACACAACTCAAAAACACTACTAGAGGGTCCTTTGATACCCCAAAGGTCCCTTCATCCATAGGAATCCTTGATGGAATTGAGCTCCATTAACATTTGGAGTTAGATTTTTATGAAGCTCTCTATTCACATTTGGAGTTAGTTTTTCTAAAGCTAAGAGAAACTCTATATTTACAAGACCATGTTTGGTAGGAAAAGAAAATTAGTATTATGCTATCCAATATTTTCTAAGAGTTTTAGCTCTCAAGCTATTTCTTGCATTGAAACTACCACTTGGAAAGATTTCCACCACTGGGGAAGCTTGTGGGCATCTTTAATTAGAGAGAGAGAACCGACAAAGAGAACAATAATGAATCTCCTCAAAGGGATTGGAGAAGACTCACCTAGCTAAACTCAATTCCTTTTTGTGTCTCCTTTGAAGGCCAACAAAGCCATGTTCCATTGACAATAAAATAAAAAGTTTTCTTCCCATCTTGTTTTTATGAGTTCTTGTCTACTTGCATGTTTATTCATCCACTTTCAATCATGCAATCTATATTTTGTTTTGTGTCATTTCTAACCATTTCTATTGTGTTATGTTAATGCAACTTAATCTACAAAAAGTGGGGTTTTTCTCAACCACTCGACAAATCCCACCAAACACTAAGCTTATTGGAGGGCTCGCCATCCTAGAGGAGGAACATTAAGCCTTAGGATATTCATTCTTAAAGGGAATTTCATCTTGGGGGTTCGATAAATCTTAGTATGACACTTGTCCATACTTGTTTTGTAGAGAACTCCATGTGGGGTTGTCTTGTGGGTAAGTTATGGAAATGTCTTTGTTTTAAAGTTAGTCTCCCTCATTTAATGCATATATAAAGGGATAAGAGACCTATTTTCATTCATTTGATCATCATTGTACTCTATTCTTCATATTATATTGGAGAAGTCTTGTAGGGAGTAAGATGCGTGGATTCATGAGAAACCATAGGGGGGAGAGAGAGAGAGAGAGAGAGAGAGAGAGAGAGAGAGAGAGAGAGAGAGAGAGAGAGAGAGAGAGAGGTTATCCTTGGAGATATTTCTCTTGTGTGATGCTAGGGTTTGTGCTATGCAAGAAAATACTAGAAAAACATATGATGTTGGAGATGATGATATTTCTTGTCACTCTTGTTATAGAGGTAAGGTTTCTATCCTTGTAGAAGAGATAGAGAGTGGAGATAATGCCTTAAATGAATTAATAGACTTGTTCTTCTATGATGCATTGAAGTTAGGGCTAGACCATGGAAAGCATAACTTGATGAGGCATGAGCTTAACATTATGTCTTATTTGGAAGAAGATTCAATTATTGTATTCTTGATGTTCCATGGAGATTTTGGTGCTTGTTATGATATAATAGTTGAAGACCTAGGGTTTAAGGATTCAAAACCTAGGATGGGCATGTAGACTTGGAGGTTAACACTAGAGTTGACTTTCCATCTACTTGTGTAATGCAACATTGATGTGGTTTGTAAACCCTAAGAATGACAAGAAATAATGTGGAAAGCTTGTGGGAGACAAACTTGGTGAATCTGCCAAGGAAGACTTACAAGTGTTGATGATAACATGTTGATGATCTTTGACGGAGTGACCAAGTTTGGTTAGTAGTGGTTCTTAACTAGGCAGAGTTTGATGGCTAGGGTTTTCTGTGGTTTTCATAGCTAGGTTTGAAAACATTACTTTGTACCAACTTTGTGATAAATCTATGCTATGTACTTGTACTTTGTCTTTTGTATGTTATGAAGTTTTTAGTTGTCCAAATATTGTGAACTTGTAAATTTGATTTTCATCTTATTTTATCTTCTTGATTGAGTTGATTCCAATGTTTGTTTTGTTTTTGTTTTTGTTTTTTTGTTTTTGTTTTTGTTTTTGTTTTTTGTTTTTGTTTTTGTTTTTGTTTTTTGTTTTTTGTTTTTTGTTTTTATTTTTATTTTTTATTTTTATTTTTTATTTTTATTTTTTATTTTTATTTTTTTTTTATGTTAAACTGACGTAACATATATTTATATATACGAGAAAAATTAATTTCTTATTTTCAGTTGTAATAAGAAAAAACAGATCTATTATATTCCTTGAAAAGTATGTCATGAGGGTTGTAGCATTATGTTACTAAATTACACTTATATGGTGTCTATTATCTTAGGATGTTGGGTGAAATTGGGTTGAAGGGAAGTGAAATATTATTGCTATAATTTAATATTTCAGACCAGCCCTAAGGTTGAAATTTTATAGGGAATACATCCATGAAATCTCATAGTTGAAAAGACATTTCATAATTTGCATGAATTTCTCAGATTTCAAACTTTTTACATGTCTAACAAATTGTATGTTTTTCCCACAAAAGAAACAAAGAAGAAGATGAAGAAGAAGAAAATAACTTGTTTGGTTTGTTTATATTCACATCACAACTAAGTATTTGAATATGATTAAGAACAACTATGAGTATCAAATTCTTAATTCACAATACTTAATTCATCCTTACCAATGATTCCTAGGGATGAAACTTTTAATTCATAAAAACTTAGGAACTAAGTGCATATTATAGTTTAGTTACTTGGAATTGTACAATTTAGTTGTCTTGAAGCCATAAGCTAGGTAGAAAGAGATTCCAATCCATTATTTCAATGGTGGTATGCATGTATCTCTACATTTGGGGGTCCAAAAATAATATGAAGAAAATTATGGATAATATCAATGGTTCATCTATTAAATTAACACAATATACTATATATGATTATGAATAAGAAATCGAAAGGGAAGAAACACAAGGGATCCTAGAAATCAAAGTTAGGCTAGCAAAACAAAAATATAACAAAATGTAAGTGCCAACTCATTCACACTCCTAACAATAGCGAGGTAATGTGTATGGTTTCTTTACCCTATGTTCTAGAGTTCACTTCTAAATTACCTTGGATGGCATAGGTTAGTCTAGGAAATGTATGCATAAACAACTTGGGGAGGTGATTGAGATATTCCCTTGAATGTGGATATGACCCTCTATTGGTGGGCGATGGTAGATTTTATCACCATGTTTGGCATGGTTCGAGGCCTTATACATTAATATGTTGGTCAACTCAATGCATGGAATGGAAGAAGTCCTACAGGGTATTCACAATTCACATGGAAATACACTGTATGGGTGAACTGATTGGAGAAATAGAACCTTTCTTAATTTTCTAGTCTATTTCCCTAAGAGCACCATGTTCCTAAAATGTGGATGCATTTGTCCATGTGAAGAATATATGTTATGGGTAGAGGTAGAAAATGTTTTGCAAGCCGTCATTGATAATGAAATGAACTATATCTCCAATTGAAGATTTGTTGATGGATAGATACCCACCATATTCTAGACGTCGTATGTTTCCTATTATGTTGACCACTTGTTAGAGGATATTGACAAACTTTTTTTAATCCAAACAATTGTGGAGAATTCCTTTATGAAATATATTTATAAATCATCACATGTTACTTAGCATGTTGAGGACTAACATTGAAGGCAAGTAGCTTATTTGCCTTGCTACCAATTGATTTATCACCAAATTCATTGTTTTGAAGTGTGCCTTTAATTTCATAAACTAGCTTTTAAGAGGATGTTTGTGACCCATGAGTGGATAGAGTCCAAATATGCAAAGACCATCCAACTTCATTGTTTTGAAGTGTGTTGTTAATTTCACAAAATAGCTTTTAAGAGGATGCTTGTGACCCATGGGTGGATGAGTCTAAATATGTTAGGTCCCTATAATACTAGTGATTCCCCCATTACTATTGTCATTGTAGCCCTTATTGTTATTATTGTGCCCCTATTGTCTCCATATTGTTATTAGTGTGCCCCATAGAAGCCCACTATTGTTATTGTTGTGCCCTTATATTATTATTGTTATGTCGACTTTGATTATATTGTGACCCCTTAGACTCCTATATATAGAAATGAGGTTTAGTAATTTGTATCATCCAATAATTTTTCATTTATGTGATGTAAATGAGGTTTCCCCCTTGAAGAGGCTGATTTTGAAGTCGTTGATTTATATTTTCTATATTTTTATGAGCTAGTTCATAACATTTGGTATCAGAGCTTTGGATTCTAGGGTTTTGCTGCTCCAAACAAACCATCATGGAATTTTCGCTGTAACTTTTTTCTGCGACATTTCAAAAGCTAAAAAACCCCATTTGAGTCAAAATTTCGATGATCCTCTGGTCCGAATTCCAAAGTTTGTCTCGCTATATTTTCGGAGATATGATCTAAGGAAGTTAGGGTTTTTGTAGGCTCCTGATTTACATCCCGAACAGGTGACCTTGGGAAAATCGTCATAACTTTCTTTCTGAGTATCAGATTGAAATTTTGTAAGAAGTCACAGAAAGAGGACAGACTGTAGTTTTATGTGCATAGTTTTCAGGTCCAAAGGTTGAAATATTGACACGTGGCACTTCGTATAATTTCGCTCCACTGAAAAAGTGTATAATCAAGTCATCTTGGGAGAGGGGCATAACTCTTTCTTGGAGAATCCAATTTCGATCAGACTGGTGGCGATGGAAAGAGGACTTAGAGGGCTACCACAATTCGCAATTTCAAGCCTTGGGGATCTGAAATTTTAGAGGTACATCAGATTCAATATCAAGCTCCTATAAAGTGAAAAAAAGTGTGTAGTTTTTTTTTTAAATTTTTGCATAAGTTTGGTTTGAAAAATTTTTTTGAAGGAATTCAAAGGGCATAGTGAAGCATAATTATCATTAATTGATGCCCCGAAGAAGAAAATAGAAACACCCAGTAAGCAACCTGAAATCTCTAGCATGACTCATGAAGAAGAGGAAGAAATGCAACATGATATATCAAAATTATGAGACCAAGTGCAACAAAATTCACTCTCACAAAAGGTAATAGAAGCTAAGATGGAAGGTTTAAAGAAAGGCATGGAAGCTAAGATGGATGACATGGAAGATAAGATGGATGGGTTAAAGAAATCCATGGAAGTTAAGATGAATTTCATGGAAGCTAAGATGCATGGTTTAAAGAAAGACGTGGAAGCTAAGATGGAAGACAAAATGGAAGATTTGAAGACAGATTTGACAAAGTTGCTACAAGAAATGTTTACTAATGGTGAAAAGGTAGTAAAGGAAACTCATGATGAGAACAAAAGAAATGTTAATAATGATTTCATAGACTCTAACGTTGGATTGAAGACCCACCATCTTCCAAAGATCGATATGAGAAAGTTTGATGGCAAGGATCCCTTAACATGGATACTACAGATGGAACAATATTTCAATCTCCATAATGTGTAAAACACACAAAAGGTATGCATTGCAACTTTATATTTGGAACCAAATCAGTTTGTATGGTATCGATGACTTTGCTCTCGTAAACAAATTGTCACTTGGGCAAATTTTATGGAAGAAATGATAGCACATTATGAGCATACAAAAAGCAACACAGCTAATTGATTAATCTCAAACAAAAGGGTTCAATGATGGAGCACATTGAGGACTTCCAAAAATTTAATATAAGGGTAAAACATATTCTAGAGGAGCATAGGGTTGATGTGTTCATAGGGACTTTAAAGGATAACATCCAACATGAGGTTCGCTTTTGGGAACCTGATTCATTGGAGAAGGCATTCAGGTTGGCAAGAAAAATGGAAAGCAAAATTATGGCAACCAAGAAGCCTACCACTCACAACTGTAAAGATAGAAGTGTTGTTGCCCCTATCCTTCCACAACCTACAAGGTTGTAACCACAACAATTGGAAGAAAAAAGAGCAAAAGGGTTTTGTTACAGTGGTGATAGAAAATAGGACGAAAAGGAACAAGAAACATCAAAAGAAGACGATATACACTAGGAACAAACCCTAGAGAAAGAAGAAATGAATCCGACCATATCTTGTAATGCATTGGTTGGAATTACCACTCCTCAAATTATCAAGATAGAAAGACTTATCAAAAATAAAAATGTAATAGTGTTGATTGATTCGGGTAGTACACATAATTTTATTCATTGTAAGATAACCAATGAATTGAATTGCTTCCTATATCCAGCACCAGAGTGTCAAGTGATGGTTGCAAGTGGAGGAACCATAAATTTCTTTGGAAAGTGCCATAATATCAAGCTATCCATGGGAGAATATGTATTGAATAATCCAATGATTTCCATTCCAATGGGTGGTGTTGATGTTGTACTAAGAGTCCAATGGCTACAATCCTTGGGTACAATAGATTTTAATTTTCAAGAACTTTTCATGAAATTTTGTTCATAAGGAAAGGAAGTTGAATTAAGGGGTATCGCAGCGAAACCGAGAAAGATAATCATCTTTAATGGAATGACAAAGCTTCTAAAGAAAAAACAATGAGGCATAATTGCGCAGTTATGTTTTCTAGAGGTTCCCACATCGAAATCATCTATTTCTCCAGATCTCCAAAAAGTCATGGACAATCATTCCAAGGCATTTGAGACTCCCAAAGGCCTCCCACCTATTCTTGATCATGATCATGCTATTCATTTGATTCTAGTAAGTGTTACTCCAAACATCAGGCCTTACAACTATCCCTATGCCCAAAGGAGTGAAATTGAATGTATGGTTGTAGAAATGCTAGAGGTTGGTATAATTCAACCTAGTCAAAGTTTCTTCTTTGCTCTAGTAGTATTGGTGCAAAAAAAGGATGGATCGTGGTGCATGTGTCTAGATTATAGGGAGATCAACAAGATCACTATTAAAGATAAAATTCCCATTCATGTCATTGATGAATTATTGGATGAATTGCATGGACCAATTTACTTCACCAAGTTGGATCTTCATTTAGGATATCGTCAAATCAGAATGAAGACTGAAGACATTCCGAAAACAACATTTAGAACTCATGAGGGTCATTATGAATTTTTGGTCATGCCTTTTGTCCTTATTAATGCACCTTCTACATTTCAAGGTTTGATGAATTCCATTTTAAAACCCTTTCTTAGAAAATTTTTCTTAGTATTTTTTTGATGATATACTAATCTACAACAAGTTTGGGAAGGATCATGTTCAACATGTTGACAGGGCTCTCAAACTGTTGGAGGAGAAACAATTGTATGCAAAAAGCTCCAAATGTTTCTTTGGAGTATAAGAGGTGGAATATCTAGGTCATATTGTATTTCATGAAGGTGTTAAGGTAGACCCTAGCAAAATTAAAGCCATTAAGGAATGGAAAATCCCCACACCCATAAAGCATCTCCGATGATCTCTCGGATTGAAAGGGTATTATCACAAGTTTGTTAAGAATTATGGGAGAATAGCAACACCTCTCACAACATTATTGAAGAAGGATGCATTTTCATGGACTCCAGAAGCAACAAAGGCTTTTGAACATCTTAAAGAGGCAATGTGCCAAGCATCGGTCTTACCTATGCCAGACTTCACAAAAACCTTTATTGTGGAATGTGATGCATCGGGAAATGGAATTGGTACCATTTTAATGCAAGAAGAAAGACCCATTTCTTTCGTAAGTCGTCCAATCAAAGGAAAGTACTTACACAAAGCTATTTATGATAAGGAAATGTTGGCAATACTACATGCACTTAATAAATGGCGACCCTACCTAATGGGAAGACACTTCAAGGTAAAAACGGATCATGATAGTCTTAAATAATTTTTAGAAAAAAGATTATCTTCAAAAGAGCAGCAAAAATGGGTCACAAAGATGTTGGGTTATCAGACTTTGAAATCATCTACAAAAAAGGGAAGCAAAATGTTGTAACAAATACACTGTCCAGAAAGGATGATGATGTGGAAGCATTCCTTTGCGCCATTTCTATTATCTAACCAGATTGGATAAACAGAGCAAGGGATGAATGGAAGAATGACGAAGAAGTGTGGGAACTCATTCAAAAGTTACAACAAGATCCTAGTACACCTATTACATTTAGCTGGAAAAATGATTCATTATGGCACAAATATCTCTTATACCTATGTAAGAATTCCCAACTCAAACAAAAGATTCTTATGGAATTGCACACTTCTCCCTTAGGAGGGCACTCAGGATTTTTAAAAACTTACCACACGGTTAAGAAGGAATTTTTTGGGATGGCCTTAAATTGGATATTCAAAATTTTGTGGGAGAATGTTTGATTTGCCAACAAAATAAATTTGCAACAGTTAAGACCCCACACCTATTAGAACCTTCATCCATTCCAAGCCAACGTTGAGAGGAGGTTTCAATGGATTTTATCACAGGTTTACCCAAGTCTGAAGGAAAGAGTGTCATCATGGTGGTAGTTGACAGACTTACCAAGTATGCACACTTTTGTGCATTATCTCATTCATTTAAAGCTAGTACATTTTCTACTGCATTTATGGAAACGATTCAAAAGCTACATGGAAACCCAAAGATTATTGTAAGCGATAAAGATCCCATTTTCATTGGAAATTTTTGGACATAATTATTTTCTTGTCTCAGTACTCAGTTAACTCATAGCTCATCTTATCATCCTCAATCTGATGGGCAAATTGAGATAGTAAACAAATGTTTGGAAGGATATCTTTGTTTCTTTGTCTTTGATAAACATACACAATGGGTCAAATGGTTGCCTCTGGCTGAATGGTGGTATAACACTTCCTTCCATACTGCAACAAAAATGACCCCATTTATGGAACTTTATGGATATCATCCATCATCCATCACATCATATTTAAGAGAAAATTCTAAGGTTCAAGCAGTGGAAGATCACATCGAGCATCAATAACAAGTTCTCCAACCCTTAAAGGATAACCTCACTTTGGCGCAGAATAGAATGAAACAACATGCAAATCAACATCGCAACGAAAGAAGTTTTGATGTAGTTGACTGGGTATTCCTATGGCTACAATCATATAAACAAATGTCCCTCAAACAAGCTAAAAAGGATAATAAATTATCTCTAAAGTACTATGGTCCATACAAGGTGTTGCAAAAGATTGGTACTATGGCATAGAAATTGGAGCTTCCTACAGCTTCCCGAGTGCACCCAGTTTTCTATTTTTCATGTTTAAAGAAGGTTATAGGTGACAAGCTCCCAATTCAAACAATATTTCTAGAACTTGACGAGGACGGAAAAATAATATTGGAACCTAAAGCAGTCACAAAAACAAAAACTTGACACCTACGAAATCGATCAGTTTCAGAGTATCTCATCAAGTGGAAGAACTTACCTGCTGAAGATTCCACATGGGAGGATAAGAATTTTATACAGAAGCATCTAGAACTACACAAGCATTGAGGACAACACTTTTTTGAAAGAGAGGGGCATGTTAAGTCCCTATCATACTAGTGATTCCCCCATTACTATTGTCATTGTAGCCCTTATTGTTATTATTCTGCCCCTATTGTCCCCATATTGTTATTAGTGTGCCCCATAGAATCCCACTATTGTTATTGTTGTGCTCTTATATTATTATTGTTATGTCGACTTTGATTATATTGTGACCCCTTAGACTCCTATATATAGAAAGGAGGCTTAGTCATTTGTATCATCCAAGAATTGTTCATTTGTATAATGTAAAGGAGGTTGCCCCCTCGAAGAGGCTGATTTTGAAGTCGTTGATCTATCTTTTGTATCTTTTTATGAGGTGGTTCATAACAAAATATGTAAAGACCGTGGATTTCATTTAGTGTGCAAATCTTATATAAAATGAATATTTTGAAGAAATGTTTAAGAAGTGATTGTATTTTTGAGCAATTCCCAATAATGTCACAAGTGGTGGATAAGGAGAAACCACATTGGATTTACATATATGAGGCCACGAAAAACACTAAAGAAGCTATTAAAACCCACCCATGGAGGCAATGCAGCCAAATACATGTCTCTTTGAAAATTCATTAACCATAGATAAACTATTCAACTCCATAATCCTTTATATATTCATTCAAAATTATCTAAACCAAATGCTACATTATGAGCAAAGATTTCATGTAGATGCAAAGGCAAAGATTTTATTTTTTAATGACTTTTAAAGAATAATTTGGACACTTTCTTACTATTTTATAGGTAAATAAATTGTTTTCTATCATAAATATGGTCAAAATAAATGATTTATTTTCCATCATAAATAAGGTCAAAACAACAAATAATATATTTTAGATTCTAATTTATTAATTATATATTAATAAATAATAAATAATAATATAATTGGAAGTAGCGATAGAGTGTTGTATTAAGACACTTTGTGATGTGAAGGTCACCAGTTCTAAGTGGGAAAAATGAACCATGCTAAGGGTTAGTGTGGCCCAAGTTAGGTATCATCCCCTCTTGATTATGGCCACTTAGATGCCTGTGGGATTGTAGCTACTCAAGCCACAAGTTAACCGTGTCATTTAACTCAAAAGTCACATAACTTAGCAAAAAAAAATATAATATAATATATCAAATATAATTTTTTTTTAACAAAAACATTATTTACCTATATTATATAAATAAATAGTTTTCTATTATAAATATGATATTTTAAATTCTAATTTATTAATTTTATAATAAATTATAAATTATAATATAACATATTAAATATGAGAAAATTTTCACAATAAAAATGAAATTTAAAAATATATTTTTAAACATCATGTTATTTTAAATATTAAATTGAATTCATCCCTGTTTAATTGTAAAAAAAATTATGATCTTTTAATCCTCCAAAGGTTAACAAAAATTATGATCTTTTAATCCTCCAAAGATTAACACATAAATGCATTAATGAGTTCGTATTTGTGAATAATAATCTCAAATTTCACTTCAGAATCCCTAATCCCATTACTCGGAATCTTACTATTACTATGCAGTTGAAAAGTCCTAATCTCATTAATGAGAGTTTCACCATTATTATCAAGAATCTCACAATTAGTATGAAACAGTTAAAAGCTCTTAATCTCACAATTATTTTCTTCATAATAATAATTCTTTTTGCTTAACTTACAAACTTGAAAATCAATTTATATTTATGCTCGATTCTAAACAAATAAACAAATTCATGAACAGCTGAGGCTACGGTGAAAATGGGAGATGTCGATGACACATCTGATTCTGATTGCAATGTTGAGCCTGATGATGACCATGAGGATCCCGAGACATTCAGGGGAGGATTTAACACGGATGGGGCAAACCACTATCTCGAGGAAAACTCTGACATCTCTGAGAAAAACTGAAGAAGGAACTCAGAGGGAAGGATGTTCCTGCCTGTCAAAAGAAAAATCCATGTTACAAATAACTTTCAAACATGGTCAATGTTATAACTCTCATTTCGTGTGATCTATATAGCATCAGGGATATCCAAACATAAACCTGTTCATGTATATATTTGTGTTTGATTTCGTTCATGTTAGTTGGATTTTGAAATATTTCTGAAATCTGTAATCAAATAAGTTCAGGGTTTGTGTGTATAAACTCAATTTAGGCAAGTTCAAGGTTTACGTGTATAAATTTAATTTATGTATTTGAAAGGCTTTAATTTATATGGAATTATTTTGAAAGATAAAGTTTAAATTTTGAAATATTTCTGAAATCTGTAATCAAATAAGTTCAGGGTGTGTGTATAAATTTAATTTAGGCAAGTTCAGGATCTGTGTGTATAAATTTAATTTATGTATTTGAAAGACTTTAACTTATATGGAATAATTTTGAAAGATAAAGTTTAAGTTTAAAGAGAATATTTTGTGAACAATTTAGTTATAAAGAGCTATTTTTAGTAAATTTTAGAATATTTTAAAATTTTGATAAAAATGAGTGAAACTAATGACTTTATTCATATACATCAAACTTTTTAAATATTAAAAAATATATTCTAAAATTTTGATAAAAATGAGCGAAATTAATAACTTTATTCATATACATCAAATTTTTTAAATATTAAAAAGTCTATAATAAAAAGTTACTCTCTGACACTATTAAATTTCACTCAATATCAAATAACTGATCACTTTTCCAAAATATTCTAAAATCTACAATCTTATGCTTCAGTCTTACAAACAAGTTTTGAAATTGTTAGATTTCATTCCATGTCAGATGATTTTATTATTTCAACATAATTTATAAAATTGCTACATAAGGCAGTACATTATTCATAATCAACACTGTAAAAGATCTGGATTATTTAAATAGTGCTGGGTTAACTGGCCGCACAGATTCAAACAGGGCACTCTGACAGGCTACCCTTAAGGAATTTTCTATAATGCTATCTCAAATTAAACTTTACAGAAAGGCAGATTATAAAATGGAAATTGTTTTCTAGATATTGATTTCCAGACATTACAGTTCAATTAGTTTCCTAAGTAAAACGTACGTAAGATTCACCCACTTATTTTTTTAGTTAGAAGATTCACCCACTATTTACACCAGAATTCCCATCAAATGCTTAAGAAGCCCATCGACGCTTTAAAAAAACTGAATTGAAATAAAAATGACCACTGTAGTTTAATTATGGAAATAATATGAAATTTGTGAAAATTGAGAGATACAAAGTTTAGATTTAATGGTTATGATCCTGTTTACAAAGAGGAGAATAAATTCTAAACTTTTAAAGATTTACTGAAAAAAAATTGCAACCTCATATTTCATATTTGTTAATTATACCAAATCTGTAAAAACTAAAAGATCCAAGCTTCAAAGCCCTGATTGAAATCTTGTTTAAAAAAAAACAAATCCTAAACACTAAAAAAATAAAAAAGAAAATTGAAACCTATATTTGTTAACTATATCAAATTTGCTTTCTGCCTTAGATTTTATATGCTGAACTGAAAATATTCTCTTGAGATTGCAAAATATCACTAATTTTAATGAGCCTGTGGAAAACAGGAACGCCTACCAGAAATTGAAGATGAAGCAAAAGCCGGAGCTGTTGTGTTGCCAAACACAGAGCCTCCAAAGGAACTCCCTGTACCTCCAAACGAACTTGAACTCCATTTCCCAATTGCTGATCAAATTCAAATGTCAAATAACAAATTTACAAATTCACCAAAACTGGAAACTAATGGGGTTTATAATTCTGCTGGTTTTTTTTTCAGAACGAAAAAGCATAATAACATTATATTGAGACTATATAAAGGTTCCAGATAATACAACAATCAAGCTTATAGAAGCTGGATGATCTTGTTCTTGAAAACAAAAACTGTGGGAAATGACCCTTCATAAAGGGAGAAAGACGATCTGAGCAGAAACCATATCGGAGACAGATACAAATTTTAACTGCTGGTTAACTGAATGGAATCGAGGAAGAAATATACAAATTGAATGAATTAAAGGGTACTTACAATTGCTGGACCCAAACACGACCATACTTTTTGTTGCAGACGCACTAAACAAACAGACAGTCTGCAATCCTCAAATTTTCTTGACAACTGCCAAAATTTAGCCCAGTCCGGAACAACAGAATTTAGCCGAGTTTAAACAAGGAAACAATGCATTCATTCATTCATTACACGGAGGCTTTAATAGCCATCTGGGTATGCCAGCAAGGCTCTAGCTGATGACTAGGGTCGTGATGTAAGCGCTGCTGTGCTGCCACCGTGGCGTTACTGTAATGTTCCAACCACTCTGCTCAGCGTCAAAGAAACGCCACTAAGTTCTATCTAAATCCGCGTCCACGCAGCTGTAGTGAATAATTTATTGATATTGTTGGCGTCGAGATAACGCTGACGATGTATCCGCGTTGGCCTGTGGTGGAAAATTTATTCATATGTTGACTGGTACAAGACGCGTGCCCAGCAAGCCCATGAGCAAGTCTGGTCGTTGTTCATTTTTTAAGATGGAAAGTTTATTTGTCTTCTTCATTGTTGGGTTCTCTATCATATAATTTCAGGGGGATAGAGGAGGAGGTTGGGTTTTAATTTCAAATGAAATAGAGAAAAAACAATTACGTGGGTAGTTATATAAATTAAATGACTGGTAAATATATATAAATATTAATTTATAATAGACATTAAAAAACTTATCTCATAATATATTACATTGCTAAGATTTGCGTTACACGGGGTCGAATTCCACCCGCTGCCACTATAACAGCGAGAAGGAACCGCTCAGCCCGCAAGGAACGGCCCCTTAGGGTAAGAGGGACCCGTGATAGAACGGCCCCTTAGGGTAAAACGGACCCGTGACCTGCACAGCGGCATGAACGACTTAGCAGACCGTTCGCTGACCACGAGACCAAACTCCTGCAAGCAAGTATGAGTTATATATTTAAAACCAAAATAAATCCAAGTTAATTTTGGATCTACTAAGTGTCGAGAGATCAAATTTCTCAAAAATCTTTCTGAATGCAAGACTTGAGGAAATGTTTACACATTCATAGATTTGATTCCTCTTATTCCTTGCTAGATCTACACTTAAAATAAATCTATCCCAAAAATATTTTTATTTTCAATTTTATTGGTAATATTCCTATAATTACATATATATAAGTTACTTTTCTAACCCTTTTTATAATTTAATTTTTAAATGTGATATATATATATATATATATATATATAAAATTTAAATTTAAAAATAAAATAATTACGACTATAATTCATTATTTAAAAATATTTTAATTTTAATTTTATTAAATCCTATATATATTCACATGTTTTTATGAAGTTTCATATATATAAAATGTTTATTGTAAATATTTAATTTTTATAGGTTTATTAATTATATTTAAATATAATTTTTTGGAATATAATTTACATATATGAATTATTATTTTAATTTATGTATTTAAATAAATTTTAATTTATTGAAATATATATAAAAATATTATTATTTTTAATTATATGTTTATTAATTGAATTTTTAAGAGAAATCGACAACATAGTTACACCATTCGAGCTGCAACATGTCGAACTATGAGACTTAAATCTAAATGTAGAGGATCACAACAATTCCACACAACTATTCAAGCTAAACTCAATTGAAAAAATAAAATTTTAATATATCATAAATATATAAAAAAATTATTTTTTTTAATAATTATTTTTTATTAAAATATAGCTAATACAAATTCAACCATAAAACGATCAAAATAATCCTAACCTTAAACAATAATTAATAATATAATTAGGAAAACTCTTCAAAGTCTATGGAACAAAGGATGGCTTGACTAGGGGAAGGCGACTCGAAGGAATCCTAGTCATGATTAAGGTTTGAAGTTTGAACATGGTTGTGGCCTTGCTTGGGCCAAGAGCAGTTGGGTGCTTTGATCTCTAGAATTTCTTAGTTGGTTCACATTTACATGGTGGAAGGGAGAAGGATCGAGTTTTTCTTTTAGCTGGCGTTGACTTGCTTATGACATGTTTTTTCTACTAAGTGAGAGGTTATTCCATTTTTTTGTTGTTTACACCTTGTGTCCTAGTAATTGATAATAGTTTAACCTATTATCAATTAATAGGTTAAACTATTAATTGTAATGTAGGATGGGATATGTGGGATGGGAGGTGCATTGTAATGTCCCCAGTTAAATTACTTTTGCTAAAATGAATTTCTATTTTGCAATTGGGTGTTGGGAAAAATTTTGGCATGTAAACTTAGGAAAAGTGGGTGGAGGGAGTCCCCACTTAATTTTTGGAGAGATGGAGGCCACCAACATTAGAGAAAATGAAAGATTAAATTGATAATGGAATATGGGGCCCACATAAAGTACACACTTGGGGAAGAAAGAATTTGAATTCCTTGAGGCAAATCGAATTGGTGGAGGGACCCACAAGGAATGCATGGCCAACAATTATAAAAGGAAGGAATGAGGGATCAATAGGGGTCTTTTGTCTATTTGAAAATCGAATTTGCCTTCGTTGTTCATCTGAGCCAATATTGTGCCATTTAGCACAAGAGCTTCCCAAGGAGAGAAGCTCAACCTTTCTTTGGTGGACTTCGAGTGCCACCGTAGGAAGGCTTTCCTTCATCACTGAGACTGGAAGAGGTATCAACTACAGGTCCCACGCATTTCTGCAGTAGAGCACGTAGTCTGGGAGCCACCATTGCACATAGGGAGGATTCACTGGTTGTTTGTGGAGATGGGTTGTTGGGGAATTGATCGAAGAAGCTACAAGAGTGTTCTTTATAATTTTCATGAGTGTGGAGGGCAGCGACAACCAAGAGGACCAACCTACAAGCAACTCTCACTTTATCATACACATGATTGCATCATCTCCTCCATGACTACGCAGTCATTGGAGTGAGACTCTTTTGGGGCAGCATCATCCGGGGGAGTTTGGAGCTGGGTTGCTGGGAAATCATTGGGAGGGAAATTTGAGGAGGATTTCTAGAGTTTGGAGAGAAGAGATTGATAGGAGTTGCCACAGTAATAGAATCCAAATTTGGTGGAGGGCCAAGCTATGAAGGGTCAAATTTCAAAAGTTGGAACTAAGGGAAACCCTTTCTGGGGTTTTTTGGGTTTCTGGGCAAGGAGCACTCTCCTAATTTTATAGAATTTTATGGGCACTCTAGAGTGGGTAAATTAGAGCTTGAAGTTAGCCAACAAAGTAGTTTTGAGGGCACATCACAACATTCTGGGTGCAACAAAGATTACAACAACTGGGCACTTTTGTATCATCCACCTGAGGCTTGTAGCTTGCCTTGTGCAAGCCCAGGTGCACTCCTTACATCTTCTATTGTACTCCAACAATTATAATTAATAAAAATTGGCCAATTTGGTGTTCTGGGCAGAATTTCTTGTTTACATGTGTCTTTGCTGAGTAAATTTTTGTGTTGAAATTGTTGCTTGTCTTTGTTATCTCTATAAATTTCCATTAGGATTATTACAATGGTATCATAGCATGATCTTTGCCAGTTGTGGAATATCCAGCAAGATCATGAAGATTTGGGCATGTATGCACTGTGATGGGTGAACTATAGACAAACCCATGACTCAAGGGAGAGTGAGTATCATTGAGGGAGAAATGACCCTCACCCACTTTGATGGTTCAGCTAGGAGTTTTGTCAGAAAATGGGTACAAGAATTGGACACATATTTCCAACTAAACCCAATGAGGGAGACCGACGCTATTAGACATGCCACTTTGCACTTGGATGGAGATGCTATGGAATGGTGGTACCGAGGGCTGATCCCTTTGGGTCATGTACATATCACATCCTACAAAGAGTTCACATAGAGGCTCGTGGAGAGATTTGACCAAAAGGATACCAAACCCTCTCATAGGGAGTGGATAGGACAAGGAAAGCTAGAGGATGAGACCAGGAGGCATTTCTACTAGTGGAGACAGGGCTTTAGATGTCATAAGCTCGATGAGGAGGTTGAGCAGGAGGACATACAGGATGGTGAGGGGCACATCAATATACCCAGTGTGGGCAGAGTCACCATTGTTGGAGGCCTCTTTGGTAGCTCCAACTGACACCTTGGTTGAGGGAGTAGAGCATACACTTGGAGGGACATCTATTGATGAGATGCCGATAGTTGATGAGGTACCCAGTGCTATGACCCTGTTTTTAGACGATGGTTGCCCACAACAGGTTGATGAGGCGCCTGGAGGCATACTTGTCATTGAGGAGGTACCAGAAGAGACGAAGGGGTCTAGAGTGGTGACCAATTTTACAGAGGATAGCTACCCTCCACAGTTTCATCAGTTCCAGGCTAGCCTTCTACCGTGAGGAAAGAAGGCCATGACAGTGTGAGAGGTCATTCTACAACAAAACAAGGAGTTGGAGGGAATGAGAGCAGTTTGTGCTGAGTCAGCGTTTAGAATGGTTGGGTTCCCTAATGGTTCAATTGGAGTGCACATTGGAGCAATGGGGAAACCCTACTCAGACATCACAGGCTAGTAGCACTAGCAAGTTACCACTACACATTGGAGAGGGAGAGGTAGAGTCACCTTGACATATTTTATGTGTTGACCAGGATGGCGAGATGAGGCAACATGAGTTGCGTAGGGTGCATCCTTGGTAGGATGGAGGGTTAGTTCCATGTACGACAACTTAAGCTCTCAATCCTTCCCTTGGGGTTGGATGGCAAGAGATATTGAGTTAGTATCTGGTGGAGTTGGCTAGGAGGTTAGATGCATCCTTGGCCATAGCTTAGCAAAGGCTGTGGATTACCAGAGGAGCTCGAGGGCCATAATGTTGTTGGGATCCATGTAATATTCTCCATCACATCGTGGAGTTGGTAGTTCATGGTAGCGGATACGTGATGGAATCGGTGGTTGGGTGCACACACCTTTTCATATCCCCTTTAGAGTTCCTCACAACACTAGTGACATGATGGATTGGCAGAGGAGCAGGCATATTTCATGAGTTTTCATGGCATGTTGGGTTGACATGGGATCGTAGGATGGTTAGATTACTCTGGCAGGAGTTGGTAGGAGGAGGTGGCATCGTCAGGCCACCAGATAGGGCATCATATGGAGACATTGCTTTCTCATTGATGTATTGGGCACTAGAGCTACTAAGGTTCGACATGGTAGCATTAGTCCCGATTGCATGTGAGGAGTTGAGCCACATAGGTGTACCTGGGCAGATGAGGAGGTGTAGATCACATTGTGGTGGGTGTACTAGTAGAGTGGCAGATGCATGGGCACATATGGGATGCCCTATGGTACATGGTGGCATGGCACTGAGTGTTGATATCCAATGGTACCTGAAGTTGTGCCACAAAGTTCAGGGCTATGTAGTGGAGTGTTCGGGTGTGCATTTGTGTGCAACAGTGCATGATGATGCACAACAATTTATTGAGGTGTTTTTGCCAGAGAGATATCTTGATGAGGGCATCAGGAAATCCATTGGGTTTGGCACACTCAAATTTGGAGAGCGAGTTGATCATAGGGTTGACCATGAGCTTCCCTTTATCACTCACTAGCATTGCACATTGATGTCGGGGACTTTGATACTATTCCTTGGTGCTCTCATTGTGAGCAACAAAACCTAGGAGGTTCATCTGAGATAGTTGGATGGGGCACAATGCATCAAGAGAGAGGCTTTCTAGCTGTGGCATATGGGAAAGGCGCGGGTTGGTGGATGTAGGCTTGGGGTTAGTCCAATCTTCTGTAGAGGTAACACTTGCACTGCACTTGAGCCCACACTCAGGGAGAGGCATGACCCCCTTTGGGTGAGACATTCCTAGGTGTCTTAGGAGCATCCATAACAGTTTGTGGACCTTACATACAAGTAGATGTTTAAACTCCAGGCGGTGTTGGGGAGTGATTTTAGGAGGCAGGATGATAGATCCCACTATGTGGTATGGTCAGCGCTGGGTAGGTTCGTATGCACCAGATTGGTTCGTGATGTAAGGAGGCCATATATCGATTGCACATAGGGGCTTGAGATGTGGTACGGGTTGGTGCCAACAACTGTCAGGACTATGCCACAACCATTCTGGTTGTGGGATCCAGGGATTTGGCTAGTTGATTGGACACTTTGTTTCATGATGAGTGGGAGCAGGATAAAAGATGACCCAACTCCCACTTGGTTTGACATGTGAGGGAGCATTGAGGCCTTTGTCCCATGGCAAGACTGGTTTTCCTTGTTGCTGCTACAAAATAGAATGAGTGTTGGATGGGTAGGTCGTGACATCGTAGGGATTCTTGGGCCAGATGCATTGGGACTCCATAGATATTTTTCCATCAGGTCCCAGGAGAGGGGGATATAGCTTGCACATGATGGGAAAACCGTCATGATCAGAGTGGTGCAACGACATCATGGTGGCACCCCTTTTGGACTAGCTTGGGATTTTGGCCTAGCAAGGCTTAGTAATTCAACTACCCGTGGAGGTGAGTGGGTTTCTATAGGGGAAGGTCATCCATATCTTCCATTGGGTTTTAGTGACTTGTTGGTGGTGTGGCGGACTTCACCAATGTGTCAGGGTGATCAGTAGGAGGAGATCAAGGGAAGCGCAGGCAGGTGAGGATTCCATCCCACAAGGATTGGATTGCGTCTTCAAGGGTCTACTCCTGAAGTGCACAAGAGAGACTATTCGGTAGAGAAGTTTCATGAGGAGATGATCATGATTTTATATACTACCATGATGTTGTACTTAGTGGCGGTATGCACGAGACATCTGGTGCCTATGCTGAGTTGGACAGAAAGTGGAGCAAGGGATGCCTCATGCTGATCAGAATGGCTTGGGATCCTGGCAGGATGAGTTAGAGATCAGGGATGGTTGAGTGGTACATTTGGGACCCTGGTATTGTGTGCAGAGATTGTTGGGGTCAGTTGATCGAGAGGGTGCTTGTTCAAGCATTGCTTGAGGACAAACAATTTTTGTTGGGGAGGACTGTAATGTCCCCAATTAAATTACTTTTGCTAAGATGAATTTCTATTTTGAAATTGGGTGTTGGGAAATATTTTGGTATGTAAACTTAGGAAAAGTGGGTGGAGGGAGTCCCCACTTAATTTTTGGAGAGTTGGAGGCCACCAATATTAGAGAAAATGAAAGATTAAATTGATAATGGCATATGGGGCCCACATAAAGTACACACTTGGGGAAGAAAGATTTTGAATTCCTTAAGGAAAATCGAATTGGTGGGGGGACCCACAAGGAATGCATGGCCAACAATTATAAAAGGAAGGAATGAGGGAGAAATAGGGGTCTTTTGTCTATTTAAAAATCAAATTTGCCTTAGCCATTCAACTGAGCCAATATTGTGTTGTTTTGCAGAAGAGCTTCCCAAGGAGAGAAGCTCAACCTTTCTTCGGTGGACTTCGAGTGCCACCTTAGGAAGGCTTTCCTTCATCACTGATACTAGAAGAGGCATCAACTACAAGTCCCACACATTTATGGAGTAGAGCACATAGTCTGGGAACCATCATTACACAGAGGGAGGATTCACTGGTTATTTGTGGAGCTAGGTTGTTGGGGAATTGATCGAAGAAGCTACAAGAGTGTTCTTTGATCATTTTCATGAGTGTGGAGGGCGGCGGTGTTATCGGGAAATCTAGTGTCCACTCGGAAACTGCTAGTCCAACTAAGACTGGTAGCTATCTTAGAAACAAACAAACTAAAACTACTTTCGCTTTCCTTTATGAGAAGTAGATAAGAGGGGAACAAAGGACACCAACCTCAGTCTTGCGCTTGGTTCTTTGCTTGGTTCCTCTCACTTCTGACAGACCCTTACCGCTTTTCCTTTGTCTACCCATCTTCAAAGAGCACCTGTAGAATCAAAGCAGCATAATACTATCGAAGAACAGAGATCTACAATCATAAACAATATAGGACCAGATATATATTGACCACACAAATGCATATATCATCAAACATACAAGAATGTGGAGGAAAACATGAATAGCTTTATTAATATCAAGAATAGCAAAGAGGATTACAACCAATTGTTCGGACCCAGCATCATCCTCCCAGTATGAAAGCCCTTCTTCACCTCATGAAAAGCTTAGATCACCCAACACTATGATATTGCACCAAGAAACCAACAGCACTTCCTTACAAGATACAAAATTCCAGCCCCTGGATCTCTGCGATGAGGGATCCATATATAGATGATTGCACGGGGGTGAGTCAGCTTCTGGGATTTTGATTAGTGTCCTCTCTCTGATAGTTCTTGATTCCACTTGGAGATTGATGATCTCTTACTCATCCCTGGGCGAATTCAGAGAGGCAAGTGTCACAGGAGAGTTTCTGAAAGATTCCATGACGATCCACCTTGCAAACAGTCCCTGCCATTTGTCTACTCTCACCCATCGCACCCTACAGAAGGGCTTTCCAATATGCATCGCACCCTTTACACTGGGTAGGTGAGATGCATCGCACCCTCTGCATTGGGCAGTCTTTATGGTCCAGCTTTGATCAGTTCTGAGCAGTTTTTTGTGGAGAACTTCTGGGAGATGATGTAATCAGCTGACCTTGTTCCTTTAGGGTGTGAAGCAACACTTTTAGGGACTTGGGAACATTTGGTTTATGGACATGTATGATTGGGGTTGTAGTGCCCAAAAATGTCTATAACAGTTGCCCCCTAAAGCATGAGGTCGTTAATCTTTTGATGTCGGGTGAAATGCTTTATCATGAGGATCCAAAGTTTTTTTGAGCTGGAAGGTGACTTGTAATAAGATACAATACAATACATTATATTCATAATATTTTTCATGAGCTAGCTGAGGCGGGCATTCCCATGCTCAGATTTATAAATTCATTTTCATGTACATAAGACAGATAACCGTCTGTGTGGCAGACTGATGATTCTGATAGAGCCATCATCCTTTGATTCGGATGATCATCTGTGCAGCAATGATGCACATTTGATGTCTTTATTTTCTTGAATATACCATAGCCCGGATGGATGAAACTAGATCTGGGGTCTTCAAACTCGTCTAATCTTCACTCGGAGTACAAGTCAATCCATGTGAAAGATGTTCTGGAGTCGAACATGGAAAGACATCACCTGATTACCAGCCAATGATGTAAGTTGTTAACAACCGCGAGAGGAATTACCGATAATGATGATGACCCTCAAGGTACTACAGGACAATTCGCGTGGTGTGAAAAGGGACTTGGCGTCGAACACCACGCAAAATCTTTCGGTCGAAGGCCATTGGTGTAAACCTGTCACCGAAAGTGAGAAACTTGCCATTGAGGCATGCAAGCTTCAAAGTACTGAAAGGGTTGTTCCTAAGTCGACTTCTTGGATAATGAGCTAATGTCGACAAGAAGCGACTCGTCGTAGGAGGGCCTTAATGATTCCCACATCTACGACATGGAACGGAGTAAATGATTTTGGACGTGAAAACGATCTGATGATACAGGGTTCAGGGTGGCGGTCATGAAAGAATGCAGCGTGAATGTATTGCAGTGGATGAGACACAGGTGAATTCTCTGAGCGACTTCTCTTGAACATATCAGTGACACTGACATGGATTGGTAGCATTAACCCCAAATATGGATGGTGCGATGGACCAATGGTGATATGAACAGTGAACGGAATAACCCAACCCGACTCGGATGTGGACTGAAAGTGTCATGTTCAAGAGCCACTTGCCACCAATAAAGTTTCTTCAAGTTTTCTTCCCAATTTTTCCCCAGTCATTGCTGGCCAGTACCTCTTTATTTTTGTCAAGCTTGAGGAGGATAAAATATGCTTGTTCTATAATTTTCCCTTCGGGAAAACCCGTTGCTATGTTTTAACGAGCCTAGTGACAGTGAAACTCGTTCCTGTCTATATGGACAAGTTTGTCGCTATTTGGTTTTAACGAGTTTAACGACAAAGATAACTCGATCCTTTTCAATTTTAGAGAGTCTGAAAGGGACGCAAAGGAAACTCTAATAATCCTTTTTCGTCATGTGATCCCTTAAGTCCGAAAAAGTATAAAATAATATGAAAGGGATGAATTTTCGATAATTTTAGCAAGCCGAACAAAAGAAGCACTTGATCTTTTTGTGTAATAATCCCTCAGGTCCAAAAAGATTAAAATATAGAGGAGGGATAGCACTCCTAGTAGCTTTAACGAGCTTGAGAGGCCAATTGCTCGGCAATCTTTTCATATTTTACGAGTCAGGTGAAAAGAGCTTAAAGGAGACTCGTTTTTTAGGAACAAGTGATAATTTCAGGTAGCAGCTGATTCCAGGGAAGGTTTGGAATTTTCCAATCATGGCAGTGTCACAAGGATGGCTAACAGGATCACTCTTCGCAGTTGTTCCTCAAAAGGGGTAAACAATCAAATGGAGGTGAATGATCGGCTAAAACAGAGTGGAGGTGATGATGAGAACACGATGAGGGCTCAAAAGCTGATGATAATGCATTCACAATGGTTATTTACCGGGGATTGGTTCATTTTTTAATGAGCTTAAACTCTGGGGGAAACATTTGCTCATTGCTAAGGTTTAATTTTTAACGAGTTTGAACTTCGCATAAAAACTACTCACGATAATGGTCATTGATTATTTAATTTCACCACTAACCACTTTGTTCCTTCAAAGGTTGTACAGCCTGTTCAATTGCTTCATCAAACTGATTAGAAATGAACAATATATGTTTGAAAAATGAGTTAAAACACTAATATTTTACTAGAATTACGTGAAAAGTAATTTAAAAGTGGTTTTTACCCCTCATTTTACCATTTCATTTGAACTTTGGTTTGTTGGAGCTCTGGAGGTGCTTTTCCCCCTTGATTTTCCCCAGCTAATTCCGAGAGATTCTGTGGACGATTCTTGGCGCCGTCTAGACCAGGTAGGAGCTAAACCTAAGCTCTTCAGTTGCATTCCTTGCTTTTTGAATTCTGAGCATGTTTCCCTGTGTTTCTAAGCCCCTGGGGTTTGAAAAATTCGCCCTGGCTCCATCGCACCCTTCCTATATCGAAAGGTGCGATGCATACTGGCTTGGCCATTGGCTAACGAAGCCCATAAGAAATGAGTCAAGGCAGAGACTCATCGGAGAAAAATGGTTGTTGCATGGTGAGAACGCGAGCATGAAGAAGAGGACATGGTTGCTTTACATGATCCGGTTACGGTAACTGCACTGTAGAACTGTGGCCTGTTCAAGTTTTTCTGCATCTCTAGCATGAGGCAACAAATCACCTTGTTGCAATATCTTCTTGATGCATGGGATCCTACCAACCAGGTGTTTCAGATCAGAGGCAAATCTATCCCCTTGACTATCATGGACATCTACTTTTTGAATGGTTTATCGAGGCGTGGTGCCCCTCTTTCATTATTAGGTTCCGCCGGTGGGGGCGAATCCGTGAGAGATTATATTCGTTGGTATTGCATAGAGGTATCTCAGCCAAGTAGGGACGGAAAGATCAACATCCGAGATGTCACTGACCGGTCCTTGAGGACCATTCTGTTCAGTTTTGCTAGACTGGCTGGTAGTGCGGCTCTTCACATGGCTAACAGGTCCTATATGCAATATGCCTTAGATGGTGTTCAACTGGTGTGACGCAGTACTCCCTGTGATGAAAGAACAACTGACCAAGGTAAAAAGCGGAAAATCCAAGAACTTCGGCTATGGTTCTATTTTGACCGCTTTTGCCTTGGAAAAGATCCCTCTGATGTAGGCACAGTACATTTCACTTAGCTTACCTCCACCGACTGAGCCATGGATGCAGAGATGGGTCGACCTTATGGCCCGACATGCTGGTCAGTCCCAAGTTTCCTTCTCTGATACCTTCTTTGAGTTGTTCAACCGTCAGGAGATGGTTTTTTCCGAGTGTCCATATGCCGGTGTGGATTTCTGGGGTGACCCGGATTTGGTGCTACCGGCTGGTGAGCAGTGGGGTGCTATCGGTAAATTCTCTGACCATATCTCTGTTTATTGTTTTTTATAATGTTCTTGTGCTTTCTTCTATCAAGACTAATCAAAACTCATGTGCTCATGCAGATATTGGACCAGTTCGGCCAGCAGTACGTCTGAGAGCACCAGCTGTCGTTCCAGCAGGAGAGGCTATGGGGAGGGCTATCCTTTGCGACCTTGATGTGGCCGAGACTCTTTCAGCATTGCAGGATCAGGTCGAGGGTCTCACTCTTGGTATTCCGGACGTGAGGACCGACGAGCTGCCTCTGAGGTTGCAGCGACATACTACTGGCGTGCCAAGTCGATGGACTAGGCTTTTACGCATGATTGCACAGGCGGTGACTTGTTATCACCAGCATCATTAGACTAGGGTGCCCCCTAGCATTTTGAGTTTTGGGTCATTTGACCGATTTTGTCTTGGTTACAGAACATTATGTATAAACCATAAACAGTTATATATATATATATATATATTTTTGATTTTCGGAGCTTTATTTTGGTTAAGTTATGTGATCTTGATGCAAATATTGATGAGATGCTTCTTTTATAAATGTTGCAAATGTCTATCTAACACATAGTTTGCCAATGAATCCATTAATGTGTTTAAGTTTCTAGAAATATGTTGATATTGAATAGAATCAAACTGCCTTTCCAAAATCTTGACCCTTAGGAACATGCGATAGATAGCTGGATTACATACGGAGTAGATACCAATGAGTTGTAGGATGACGAGTTGTGAGTCTAGCCTAACGACAATTCGACGTATGCCACGCATAATGGCATCAGAGAGGAGCTCTATCAACGCACTATATTCAGCAATATTGTTCGTTGACCGACCAATACATACCCCTCTGAAACTCACTAACTCACCGCTTGGATCGAAGATGGCCCAGGCCGTAGAAGATAGGTTCTGCGAACTACGACTCGCTCCATCGGCATAACCAACAAATGATTCCAATAGGTCCGACACCTGCAAAAAATGTGAAAGTGGATCACTTAACCAAAACGATTACCCTTAGCTAAAACAAAAATGTAACAAAAGCATAGGGGTTACTATCTTGAGTCAAGAATAGTAATTCTTAAGGTACAACCCGTTGCGGGGTTGTACCAGTAGAATCCCATCATAATTCACTAACTCGTAGGCTCCCTTTGCTAATACATGCTTAACAATATACGGGCCCATCCATAAAGACTTGAACTTGCCTGCTCCCAATTTATCGGATTCCTGGTCGTAAAGTAAGACCAGGTCACCTTCTGAGAAGACATGGGGTTTGACATTCTTGTCGAACTGCACCTTGACTCGTTTCTTATGGGATTCGTTATCCAAAGCGGCATCACGACGGGTTTCATACAATTGGATTAGTTCCAAGAAACGAGCCTCCTCTTCTGAAGTTCTGGGGAGAAGGTCGACCGCGAGTTTGAGGGATGAGATTTCACATTGAACTAGTAAGATTGCTTCCAGGCCATACACAAGTTGAAAGAGTGTAAACCTGGTTGCATTCCTCACTGATGTTTGGTATGCCCACAAGGCTGAGTACAGGATCAAGTGCCAACTCCTTTTGTGGACTCCAATCATCCTTTGCAGCATCCGCTTCAGGACATTGTTGATTGCCTCAACTTGTCCGTTGGCCTGTAGATAATACAGAGTAGAGCTATCGTGGGACAGCCCTAATTTGGTAGCCAACTCAACCATCATGTGATTACGAAAATGCGATCCATGATCTATGACTATGGCCTATGGAACGCCGAATCTGGAGACTACATGATTGAAAAAGAAGAGGGCAGCCGTTTCGTCATTGTTGTTTAATGTAGGCATCGCCTCGGCCCATTTGGTAAAATAGTCTACTGCGACTATGATATACCCATGCCCCCCGGCCGAGGTGGGGTTACATGTCATGAAATCTATGCCCCATTTGGCGAATGGCCCAACGGGCAACTACTGGTTGCAGAGGTGCGGGTGGTATTCTGGTTTTGTGATCGAAGATTTGACATGCATGGCAACTTCCGACTGCGGCTATGCAATCTTTGAACATTGTTGGCCAGAAGTATCTTGCTCGTAAAATCTTTGTGCCGTGGCGTAACCAGATTGATGCCCCCCACACGCACCTGAATGGAAATCATTCAGGACTTTTTCGGCCTCCTCATGGGTGAGGGACCTCCTCAGAACTGTATCGACACCACGATGGTAAAGTGTATCACACCAATGATCATGTAGTCTTTTGCTTGGTATCGAATGCGTCGTTGTTCCGAGCGGGAGGTATTAGACCTATATGTTTGGGTTTGGAGATATATTATTATGTCTCCGGACCACGGAGTGCTTGAAGATATCAGAAACAAAGATTTGTCCATGATTGCTTCTTCTGATGTTGCATCGTTGGACGATGATGGGAGATCGCATAGTAACTCCGCGAAAAACAACGATTTCTTTGATTTGGATTTTATAAATTCCAGATCAAACTCTTGTAGAATTGCTATCCATTTTGAATATTTTCCTCCCAGCAACTGTCGCGACAATATATAGGTCATGGGGTTGCAATCTGACAAAATGGTAGTTTTTCGAAAGCGGACATAGTGTCGAAATCTCTGTATCGCTTGAACAGCTGCGAGAGTGAGATTTTTAACGTAGGAGTACTTGATTTCTGTATCATTTGAGTTTCTACTCAAATAATATATAGGATGTTCAATTCCATTTTCTTCTTGAACTAAAACCATTGCGATGGTCATATCCGCTCTAGCCAGATACAGGTTAAAGTCTTTTTGATAATCAGGGGTGTACATTAATGATGCTTTTATTAGGGATTCCTTTAAAGCATCAAAGGAAGCTTGCACAACCTGATCCCAGGCGAAGGGTATTCCTTTTTTCAATAGACGACTATAACCTTTACCAATTTTGGTGTAATTTGGAATGAACCTCCTCAAAAAGTTTGCTTTCCCTTGGAGTTTCTGAATCTGAAGCAAATTTGGTGGAGGCAAATTAATGATTTCCTGAACCTTACCTGGGTCGAGACGAATCCCGTCCTTTGAGACCACAAAGCCAAGTAAACGACCAGAACTGACACAGAACACACATTTGTGTGGATTGAGTCGTATCTTGTAGTGTCAGCGGCGTAGAAATATCGCTCTCAAGATATGGTTGAACGATGTTTTTGATGTCATGGAAGGCATAATTCATTGCCCTCTGAAATGTTTCCCTTGCGTTCTTTAAACCAAACGGTAGCTTGCGATATGCAAATCTGCCGCACGGACAAATAGATGCAGTCTTTCACTGGTCCTGTCGGCGGATATTTATTTGATTATACCCGAAAAATCCATCCATAAATGAAAATATTTCGCATCTGGCACATTCATCAATTATTTGGTCAATGAAGGGAAATCTAGTGTCCACTCAGAACTGCTAGTCCCACTAAGACTGCTAGCGATCTTAGAAACAAACAAACTAAAACTACTTTCGCTTTCCTTTATGAGAAGTAGATAAAAGGGGAACAAAGGACACCAACCTCAGTCTTGCGCTTGGTTCCTTGCTTGGTTCCTCTCCCTTCTGACAGACCCTTGCCGCTTTTCCTTCGTCTACCCAGCTTCAAAGAGCACCTGTAGAATCAAAGCAACATAATACTATCGAAGAACAGAGATCTACCATCATAAACAATATAGGACCAGATATATATTGACCACACAAATCCATATATCATCAAACCTACAAGAATGTGGAGGAAAACTTGAACAGCTTTATTAATATCAAGAATAGCAAAGAGGATTAAAACCAATTATTCTGACCCAGCGTCATCCTCCCAGCATGAAATCCCTTCTTCACCTCATGAAAAGCTTAGATCACCCAACACTATGATATTCCACCAAGAAACCAACAACACTTCCTTACAAGATACAAAATTCCATCCCCTGGATCTCTGTGATGAGGGATCCATATATAGATGATTGCGGGGGGGGGGTGAGTCAGCTTCTGGGATTTTGATTAGTGTCCTCTCTCTGATAGTTCTTGATTCCACTTGGAGATTGATGATCTCTTACTTATCCCTGGGCGAATTCAGAGAGGCAAGTGTCACAGGAGAAGGTTCTCGAAGATTACATGACGATCCACCTTGCAAACTGTCTCTGCCATTTGTCTACTCTCGCCCATCGCACCCTACAGAAGGGCTTTCCAATATGCATCACACCCTTTACACTGGGCAGGTGAGATGCATCGCACCATCCACACTGGGCAGTCTGTATGGTCCAGCTTTGATCAGTTCTTAGCAGTTTTCTGTGGAGAACTTCGGGGAGATGATGTAATCAATTGACCTTGTTCCTTTAGGGTGTGAAGCAACACTTTTAGGGACTTAGGAGCCCTTGGTTTATGGACATGTATGATTGGGGTTGCAGTGCCCAAAAATGTCTATACCAGGTGGCAAACAAGAGGACCAACCTACATGAAGCTCTCACTTTATCATACACAAGATTGCATCATCTCCTCCATGACTACGTAGTCATTGCAGTGAGACTCTTTTGGGGCAGCATCATCTCGGGGAATTTTGAGCTGGGGTGCTAGGAAATCATTGGGAATTTGAGGAGGATTTCTAGAGTTTGGAGAGAAGATATTGATAGGAGTAGCCACAGTAACATAATTCAAATTTGGTGGAGGGCCAATTTGTGAAGGGTCAAATTTCGAAAGTTGGAACTAAGGGAAACCATTTCTAGATTTTTCTGGGTTTTGGGCAAGGAGCACTCTCCTAATTTTATATAATTTTTTGGGCACTCTAGAGTGGGCAAATCAGGGGGTGAAGTCAGGAAACAATGTAGTTATGGAGCAACAACATAGTTTTCTGGAGGTGTTGATTATTGTAGCCATTCGGATTTCTCGTACTCATCACCTGGTGCTTGTAGCTTGCCTTGTGCAAGCCTAGGTGAAATTTCTCCAACTAATTTGTACCACCGCAGATATTATTAATAAAATTTGGCCAGTTTGGGGATTTGTAGAAATTTTTGGTTTATGTGTATGCATTTCTGAAATTTTTTGTGTTATTTATTTGTGCATGTATTTGTTATCATTGTAAAATTTCTACTAGGAATATTACATGCATGCTGAAGGGCGAACAATTGGAATTTCTTCAAATCCCTTGGGATTTGTACTAGATACCAGGAGAGAATAAATTCTGCATACACAAAGTAAAACATTTGTAAGCAGTAGGTGGAAGGCATTCATTTTAACCTGAGGTTAAGAAAAGAGATAAAAATGGCGCAGGTCAAATAATTGGGATAACAAACTTCGGTTGGGAAAATCAGAGGGAAGAGGATTGGGCCGAAAAATCTTAGGAAGTGGGTAGCGAAGAACATCAAGCTAGAATGAAGGGGGGAGGTTGAGACTCATCGACTGGCCAAAGGTTGGATCCAAATATCCTTTTCAAATAAGGAAGACACAACCAAAATTTAGAAGGTCCATTGGGATATTTTTCATTCACCAGTTTAATTCGAATTCTGGCATCCAGGTTTCGATGCTCAGAGAGAAAAATAAAACAAAATGCCAGTTTGGGTCCACCTTCCTGGTCTTCCATTGGAATATTGGCATGAGGCTATTTTTTGGGACATTGTCATTGGTCAGTTACTTGGGGGACTTTCTGGCATACGATCAATCATATCTTACTTTAGGTGTGCAATCGGTGGACTATATCCATTCTATATTCTGGAGGAAGAAGGAGAGGAGAAAATAGTCCAGACTTTGGACTATGAAGGGATCTTATTTCACTATCAAAGGTGCCATGTTTACGGTCATTTGGTGAGTAATTTTCCTTTGCCAATGACTCCCATTAGATCTTTAGAGGAGGAGGAAGAGGAAGAGGACTCAAGAGTGGAGGCCATGGTCAAATTAGGTCCTTTGATCCAGGATTCAGTGGGTGAAGAAGTGTCCCTCCCTCTGACAGTGAGGGCCACCCAATATCCAAAAGGAAATGCATCAGTGGGTCCTCCATATTTAGTGGGAATTGTTGTAGTGAGGCATGGGACATCGATGGTTTCAGAAGGAGGAGGAGAGGCTGGTGTTGAGACTTTGGGGTCAGTAGTCGCAGTGCGAAGGAGATCCCCTAGGCCTTGATGCTTTCCAATCTTCCAGACATGCATCTCTTCTTCTACTAGAAAAGGCAACACCCCTCATGTTACTTATGTTTCAGTTTCCTGTGATGTTTTTTCTGTAATGCATGAGATTTCAGTTCCCGTGTCTTCAAAATCTGGTATATGTGATGACAACTCAAAGTCCCAAAGAACTGAAAAGCCTAGGCCAATTTTGCCCCCGGTTGTTTGTGAAATTTCTCAGTCAGTCACTTCTTTCCCCTCCCCAGTGATTTCCTCCTCTAGGAGCTCTTCAAAGTCCTCTCAAAGGGGATATGGTTGATACAAATTTCAATCCAAAAGTGTAATTTCCTATGCAAAAGGTTTATGGGGGGAGCTGGGGAAGGTCCCTTTAGTTGAGACAAGCAATAGAGGTAGGGGTAGGAGATATTTTTTGTCTAGAGAAAAGAATCAAGCCAGGGAGGACTTGGAAACGGGTAGACAACAATCCATTATAGGGGTGCTTAGAGGCTCAAATCCCCTGGAGAAGTTTACCTAATGAATATTTTGTCCTTAAATTTTAGGGGGATTTCATGCCCCTCAAAGAAGCATGCATTGTTTTGGATAGTGGAACTAAACAAACCTGATTTTCTATTCTTGCAAGAAACTCTGGGGGAAGGTTTTATGATATGTAAAATCTTGGAGTCCCTTTTGAAGGGTTGGACCTTTTTGGGTATAGATGTCATGCGGAGTTCTAGGGGTCTGGCCTTGGGATGGAGTGATGGGCCCATAAAGGTTAGGAACTCATGGGACGTCGAAGGAGGTATTGGAGTAGAATTATTTTCACTAGAACTTGATGATTGTTTTTCTTTGATCAATCTTTATGGTCCCTGTCAAGACAAAAATAGATTCTAGGACAAGTTTTTGATAGTTCTTTCAGTAAGAGGAAAAATTTGATAGTAGGAGGAGATATGAATTTTTTTATTGGGAGTGCAAATACGTGGGGGCTGAGAGCTAGACTAGACTCATTGTCGGAGTACTTTCTACATAAATTAAGCTCGCCAAACCTCATTTATATAGAGCCTATCAAACTCCAAGCCACCTAGAAGAATAGGAGGGTGGGGGAGGAAAGAGTAGCTAAGAGATTGGATCACTTTTTGGTTTCAGAATATTTGAGTGATTCTCTCCCCCTCATTAGAAAATGGGTGGGAAATGGAGGTGATTCAGATCAGTCCTCAATTTTCCTGGAGATCAGAAATGGTGGTCTTAAGCGAACAATCCTATTTAAGATGAACTCCCAATGGCTATAAGATGAGGAGTTTATTAATATTATCAGAATTGACTAGAATAATTTTACAGTATGTTCAGATGTCTCAACTTTGATGAAATTTGCTACAAATTTAAAGAATTTAAAGAAGGTGATAAAAGAATGGGATGTCCAAGTTCGGAAAAAGGAGGAGTAGGAACTTCAGGAGGTGGAAAAGCAACTACAAGAAGTAGCCCAATCACAGGGGGAAGGTTTTAATGATTTTTCATCAAGGGATCTAGTCTTCAAACTAGAAGGAAGAAGGAAATCCTTACTAGTGATTAGGGAAGCAACATGGAAGTTGAAGAGTCATGCCTTATGCCTGGAAAATGGGGATGAAAAAAAAATCTTTTAAGACTTTGCAAAGGGTTGGAAAATTCAAAACACCATTTGGAACTTCGTTAATGATGAAGGTGGGGAAATATTAGGGTTCAATGAGTTGGCAACCTTGGGAAAGACACATTTTGAATCCTTATATAAGGAGCCCCAAGGCCCCTCTCTTGCAAAGCCTCTTTAGGTGGCCCTGTCTTTTCCAAGTTTTGTTGAGGAAGAAGAAAATCAGGCTCTCCAGGAGGATTTTTTCAAGGAATAATTGAAGGTGGTGCTCTAGTCTTTCAAAAAAGACAAAAGTCTGGGGCTAGAGGGATGGGGGGTTTATTTTTTCTTTGGTCTTTTTAATATCTTAGGAAGGGACCTTCTATAGGTAGTCAAGGAATCAAGGCGTGACGGAAAAATACGACCAACATTTATCTCTACTTTTATTGCTTTGATTCTAAAATCAGACAATTCGTGGAATATGTCAAACTTCCGACCCATTTCCTTGGGAAATAACATTTACAAGGTCATCACCAAAACTATTGCATAAGAATTAAGTCTATCCTGTCCAAAGCTATTTCAAGGGAACAATTTGGTTTTTTGGATAACAGATAGATTCATGAGGTGATAGGGGTTGCCCAAGAATGCATCCATAGATTAAATACTAGAAATCTAAAGGGGTCAGTTATCGAGATAGATTTGTCAAAGGCATATGACAGAGCTAGTTGGATGTATATACGATTGCTGCTTACACAAGTTGGTTTTAATTGGGAAACAACAATTTGGATCATGAGTTGTCTGCAAATTGTGTCTTTCGTAGTTCTCATAAATGGTTGAGCCACCGGTTTTTACAGGTTGAAAGAGGATTAAGGCAAGGGTGTCCTCTCTCCCCTCTCTTGTTCCTGTTGGTGGTAGAAGGTCTCAGTATATTAATCACAAATGCATCTAGAAGGGGGCGCTTTGCTAGTATTCAAATCACTCAAGGTCAGGTAATTACACACCTCCTTTTTGTGTATGATGTCCTAATTTTATGCAATGGGAATATGAGGGATGTGGAGGCTCTAGCAAGTATTTTCAAATTATTCGGGACAACATCGAGAATGGTGATAAATGACCAAAAATCTTGCATGTTTGTGCATAATCTGGAGGCAGTTGAGATTCAGGTTTTGAGATCCTTTCTTTCCTTTGGCCTATCCCAACTAGATGAAGGCTTTAAGTATCTGGGATTTCATCTAAAACTAAATCAATAGATCAAAGAGGATTTGTCTTGGATCTTAGCCAAATTGGAGAAAAATCTTAAAGTTTGGAGCCACGAATGGCTTTTTAGAGCCAAAAAATTAGTTTTGGTAAAATCGGTGCTAGAAGCAATCTCAATATATTGGATGTCACTAGCCTGGATCCCAAAATGACTTTTGGAAAAATATAGGCATATATGCTTCAAATTCCTCTGGGTTGGCCAGAGTGAGATGGTGGTCCTCTCTTGGGAAAATGGGAACAATTAGCTATTCAGAAATCCATGGTAGGGTGGGTTTTTTTTTTTTTTTTCAAATTCCCTTGTGGAAAAATATTTTTTGCGATTTATTTCTTTCCAGAATCTTTGGATGTCAATGGTTTATCAGAAATACATAGCACTAATCCCTTTGGAGGATTGGATTAGATGATCAATAAAGGAGAGAGCCAAATGTTCTAATATTTGGAGAGTTGTTTTAAATTCCTTTGGTCTGATTGATTCTAGATTGGCTTGGAGAGTCAGGAATGTTTCAAAGGTGCAGATAGGCTAGGACCCCTGTCTAGGGATTGTAGATGGATTCTTCCTTAGGAAGTCATACATCTTTGGGATCATGGTTTTTTTCAATCTGACCCAAATTTCTAATCCAAGGTCCACTACTATATGGATGAAAGGGTGGCTTTCAACAAAGGCTCTAGAGTTAAGAGGCCAACAAGAAGAGAATTGGTTCATATATATAGAAGCTCTCAGAGCTGGCCATATTAGAATTATAGAAAGGGAGGATGAATTGGTGTGGGAGACAACTCAGAGTGGGGTGTACTCCCCTAAATATGGTTACATTTTACTGTTGTCAGAGCGAGGTTACAAGGAGGAATCTGGATGGTGGAAGGCATTATGGAATGTTAAGTGTCCTCCAAAAGCTAAACTGTTTATATGGCATATCCTAAATAATAAAGCTCCTACTTGAGAAGTGATGCAACACAGATATGACAGGGGTGGGCTAGTGCACATTGTGCATGAAAAATGGGGAATCCTCAAAGCATCTGTTTATTGACTTCCCTTTCTCCCAGAGCGTTTGATAGTCTATTCAAAAAGCATCTGGGTAGATTCGATTGTGGGCAAGGGAGATGATCGAGGAGGCTTGAAGGGCTTGGAAATATGACCAAAGTACTCATTTTATTAGAGCTCTTCCTTTAATCCTTGTTTGGGACATTTGGATAGCCAGGAACTAGGCAATCTTTAGGGAACAACTCTCCTCTCCTATCTAAGTGGTCGGGGAGGGGTTGGCCATCTTAAGTCATTTTCCTCAATTCAAAGATGAATTTTCCCCCAAAATTATCATCCAGGAACAACCTGATATTTCTATACCATGGGGTTATTTTGATGGAGCTGCATAAGAGAAAAATAATGTGAGTGGTGGTGGGGCGATTCTATTCCTGACATAATCCTATTCCTTCCATATCTCCATGGGATTTAGTAGTGGCACAAATAATAAGGCAAAGACGATGGCGTGCAAATCTCTTCTCCTATATGCTCTAGAAAAGGGTTGAACTTCTATACAGGTCTATGGGGACTCAAAATTAGTTGTCAATTGGGTGAAGAAAAATCAAGCGTGTAGGGACATTTATCTTTTGCCTATTCTAGAAGAATTTATTCATCACATTTCCATGTTTAATGTTTTCCCTTGATCTCATCGTTATAGGGAGTGGAATCAACTCATGGATTCTTTATCCAAAGCATGATTAAGTCTAGAGTCAGGTTTTTGGTCGGTGGTCGAACATAGGAACACATAAGAGTATCAGTTTTATCACTGCCCCTATATAGATTGACCTATCTAAGGCCATAGGGTGGCCTTTCTTGGTTCTATCAGGTTGGAAACATTTTTTTTCCTTTTTATTTTCCAATGTGACAAAGATATATCGTATCTATGGAGGGCTTTTGTTGCTCTGTCCATAGTTTCAAATATGTCAGTTCTCTTTGACTAGTGATTGCGACAACATATCAATTTTTTGTTTTGGGAAAGTTTTTTGACAACATACTTTATCTGCAAGGATTGAGGGATTTTTTTCCCAGATTCTCTATGGTTCTGTCGTTGTTTCCTACTTTCGTGATGATATGAATTTATGCCTAGATACTGCTTGTTTTTATCCTCAAACTACCAATCTTATTTTTTGTAAAGACTAAAGGATCTCTGTTTTTGTCTCATAATTATTTTTTAAAATACACCCTGGTGTATCTACAATGTAACTTCTTTACTGAATCTGGGAATAAAGTTACAAATATTTTTATTTTTTTCGCGGAAGAAAAAAAATACAATTAATTAAAACACTTATTTAAATTTTATTTTGTTTTATTTTATTGCAATTAAAAAAATCATTTCAAAATAATTATTTTTAAATATAGATTTATTTATAATTTATAAGTCTAACTATGAATACTTTATAAATTTAACTATGGATGCTTTAATATTTGTATTTTTGTAGGTTTTATTTTTTCATAAATATGAATAGTATATACTCAATATGAATGGAATTCAATTTAATTTTCCATAAAAAAAAATTAATACCAATTTCACATTTTTATCATAGATAAAATACATATTTTATTTAATATTCTATATATCAATTAATAATATCTACTTTATTGATGTTAGGTAACCATTTTGCCTAGACTCAAGAGGGTCATGAAATTTTCCCCAAGGGGAGAGATTTTCCTAAATAAAATATTTGTAATCTAGAAATAGGAAATTTTGATCTAAATACAAGTGTTTAGATTCTAGAGAGAAGCTAGGTTATTAGGAAGTTTTGTTGAACTAGCATTTTAGCCATGTGGCACATGATAAGTGTGAGGTGTTAACTTGTTTTCTAGTAGTTGGGACAAATATTTGATTTGTCTTTGTTTTGTTAGCATATTTCTAGGATATTTTTGGAGAGAAGAGCTCCAAGAGAAGCATTAGAGGTTTGATAGATGAGAATACTTTGTATAAATATATATTGCTCTGAGAAATATAATGAATAAGCTTCTTGATTGCGCCGAGAGGCACATTCTACAACCTAGTATGACGTGTAACCATGTCCGTCTGTCATCAAAGTTGAAATTTTGCTCATGTCGGCCAAAATAATTTAAAAAAAAAATATAAATACAAAAATAAAAATAATTAATTTAAATATTTTATATAGTTATTCAAATTCAACCTATATCATAAAATCATTATTAAAAAAATAACATAATTGTGTTGTAATACAATTATTAAACACATAAGATAATTATATTGTAATACAATTATCTTATGCATTTGAAAGTTATCTTAAATTTACCTTCAACAAAAAAATTTACCACATTAAAATTCCAAATCAGGTAAAATTTTAAACATCTTTACTCTTTACTAAAGTCAATACCATTTCGTAAAATAAAGTAAAAGGATTATTTCAACACAAAGAATAAAAAATCTTGCTCCAAAATCTCTTAATATTTCTTTTAATTAAATATTTGTAAAATGAACCAAGGAAAACCATTATATCCTATGGATATATTAAAATATCTAATGACATAAATATTTCCATGTCGAAGTTGTAATATTTGAAAATTTTGTTATCATGGTATGTAAAAAATATTAATATTAATATATTATAAATTTAATAACTTACGATTAATACAATATTAAAGTTGTTATATTATAATATATATTAATGTATCATGACATATATTAACTCTAGATGTATATGGGAGGCAAGAACAAAGACAAAGTGATAAGGTGGAGAGATAGATGGAGTGAGAGGAAGGGAGAGAGAGGAAGGATGAGAGAGGACTTGAGAGACAGGAGGAGAGAGGGAGGGATAAAGAAATGGAGTTGGAAGGAAAGAGAGGAAAGAAAGGGAGTGAGGGAGAGGGAGTGACAAGGGAGATATGGAGAGAGAGTGTATATGTTTGGGGGTGAGATAGAGAGATAAAGAAGGAGAGATAGAGAGAAGAGGGGGAGAAGGAGAGACAGTGACAAAGTTGGAGGGTGGAGAGAGAGAGAGAAGAGGGGGATAAGGAGAGATAGTGACATAGTTGGAGAGAGAGAGAGAGAGAGAGAGAGAGAGAGAGAGAGAGAGAGAGAGGTAAGGGGAGAGATAGAGGGAGGCAAGAGAGAAAGGGAGAGACAGGAAGGAAGAGAGATTGGATGTGAGAGAGAGAAGGAGAGAGGAAGGTAGATAAAGAGGGACGTAAGAATAAAGACAAAGAGAGAGAAAGGTGGAGAAAGAGAGAGGGAGTGATAAGGGAGATGGAGAGAGAGGAAGAGAGGAGATAAAGAGGGAAGAGAAATAGAAGGGGGGAGAGAGGGAGAGAAAGGGAAGAAAGAGAGAAGGGGGGAGAGAGGGAGAGAAGGGGAAGAAAGAGAGAGGGAGAGTAAGAGGGAGGTAGAGATAGATAAATATGGATAAAGAGTATGTATGTTTTGGGGGTAATATAGAGAGACATAGAAAGATAGATATATAGATGGAAGGTGAACAGAGGGAAGAAGAAAGGATAGAGAGAGGGAGAGATAGATAGATATGGAGGGAGAAAACATGTGTTTTTTGTTGGGGGGGGTGAATTAGAGAGACAAAGAAGGAGAGATGGAGGGAGATATAGATATATGTGGAGAGGGGAGAGAGGGAAGAAGAATTCTTGCACTATATGCATTGATTTTAGTGTAGGTGGTGATTTCTAATCCTATTTGATTGCTTGCATTGAAGGAGATAAACTGAAGGACATGGGTGAGGAGGAATGAAGAGAGAGACAAGGAGAGGAGTGAGAGAGGGAGACACAAATATGGAGGGGGGAGAGAGGGGGAGAGAGAGAAGGAGAGAGGGAGGAAGATAATGATAGGGTTGGAGGGAAAAGAGAGAGAGAGAGGGAGAGAGAGAGAGAGATGTGGGGAGAGAGAGGGAGTTGGGAGCAAGGAAAATTTTAAGGATGGAAAATTTTCTTGAAGTTTAAAAACATTGGCGAATCTCACTGATCCCTAATATGCAAACTATAAAATGATTATTGATATATTTGTAAAATTATTCAAATTTATAATGATTTTATATATAGTCTCTATATAATGTTGGCAATTTTTATGGTTAAATGGGTTTATATTCTAAAATTTGGGCGAATCATATTTTATAAAAATTGGAAATTGGCGAATATTTTTTGTGGAAAATCATGCAAAATTAGTCCACTGGGCAAACATTAGCCCCTAAAATTTTCCATGGTTGGGAGAGAAAGGGAGAGAGAGGGATTGAGAGAGAGGAGGAGAGAGGGAGGACAAAGAGATGGATTTGGAAGGGGAGAGAGGGAGGGAAGAAAAAAGACATACAAAGAGAAAAGTGGAGCTAGAGAGAGAGTGAGAGTGAAAAGGAAGAGATGAAGAGATAGTGTGTATGTTTGGGGGTGATATAGAGAGACAAAGAAGGAGAGATGGAGGGAGGTATAGATATAGATGGAGGGGGGACAGAGGGAAGAATATTTCTTGCACTAAATGCATTGAATTCATGGTAGATGGTGATTTCTAATCCTATTTGATTGCTGACACTAGATGCATTAATTTCAGTGTAGACGTTGATTTCTAATGATATTTGATTGCTTGCACTAGATGCATTTATTTCAGTGTAGATGTTGATTTCTAATCCTATTTGTTTGCTTGAACTAGATGCATTGATTTCGGTGTAGATGTTTTCTAATTCTATTTGATTGCTTGCACTAAATACATTGATTTCAGTGTAGATGTTAATTTCTAATTCTAATTGATTGCTTGCACTATATGCATTGATTTCGATGTAGATGGTGATTTCTAATTCTATTTGATTGCTTGCACTAGATGCATTGATTTTAGTGTAGATTGTGATTTATAATCATATTTGATTGATTTCTCTAGATGCTTTGATTTTGGTGTAGATGGTGATTTCTAATCCTATTTGACTGCTTTCACCAGATGCATTGATTTTAGTGTAGATGTTGATTTCTAATCGTATTTGTTTGTTTGCACTAGATGCATTGATTTAATTGTAGATGATGATTTCTAATATTATTTGATTTCTTGCACTAGATGCATTGATTTTAGTGTAGATTTTGATTTCTAATCTTATTTGATTTTTTGCATTAGATTCATTGATTTTAGTGTATATGTTTTCTAATATTATTTGATTGTGTGCATTAGATGCATTGATTTTAGTGTAGATGATGATTTCTGATTTGATGTAACTCAATGTATGATGGTACATTAACTTAAAGTGATTGGATTAACAATGTGATTGACAATTTGCATTGATTTTTGTGTTACAGTAATTCAACCTATTAATATTGGAGAGCAAGAGAGACATGGCATGATGTTTACTACAATAGTTTGAGTTAAAGAATTGAATGGTTTACAATCTCAACTATTATTTTAATATAATCAATATGAAAAGATGGAAACACTAACAAATAATTTAAAGATTTTGTAAATCCGACCACTCATTAAAAAAAAATCAAAATTACATTATTTCTTGAATTTTTCAAAACAAACTATAGATAAAAAAAATCATCAAAATATTTTGAAGGAAATAAATTATTTCAAACATTAGCAATGAAACAAATGATTTCAAGAGTAATATTGATGCAATAAATTATTAAAACTACTCTTCAAAATATATTTAGTAATACTTGGAGGGACACTATTAAGAATTATTAATTATCAAAAGTTGTGATACCTAAAATTAAATGAAATATATGTGCAGTATCAATCCTCTTGCAAACTATCTAAAAGATTGTATCCCTTCTTCATCACCAACTAATTACTAACATACAATTACATACACATATAGAAATATAACACAAAAATTGTAACATTCACAAACATTACCATCCAAATCCAAACACATAAACACACAAACCACTCAAAGCATCAAAGTCCAACATACAAACCATTCAAGGCAAACAACAAAAACAAAATTAAAGAAGAGAATGATATAGTCATGTCAAACAAAGAAAACATAATGTAAATTTCAAAGTATGAAGTTTATCTCAAACATATACATAATAATGATAATCTAAAAATGTGTCATTGTCACCCTCAACTAGAACCAACCTAGATCCATCTAACTTCAGATCTATCATGCATCGAGAGGGATCAAATCCCTCAAGGTGCAAACCTTTCCTCAAATTATACACTCCAAAAAGAAGGTTTGCACCTCAAGGGATTTGATCCCTCTTGGCGCATTATAGATCCAGAGTTAGATAGACCTAGGTTGGTTATATCCAAGTTGTGTATATGTGTTTTGGTTTCCCGTAAAATATGTATTGATACTCTGTGAAATTAATGGTAGTCGTGCATTCCCAATCTTAGCAACATGTACCCTAGTTTAATAAAAATGATTAGAATTACTTGAGAGGGATACAAAGATGAAGAGGGATGATATACAGAGGAAAAAAAAGTGTGGTAGCCGACTACATCCCAAATTTGAGACCGTTGAATCTCCACATTCATTTAAGCAAACTTGAGCTTGAAATCTTAAGTCGTGGTACGAGATTAAGGTCAGGTGATGAGTCTATATGGGAATATTGGAGCTTGGCCACAAATCAAGCAAGTAAGGAATCCAGAAGAAACTTAGGGCCCCATAAAGAAATCTAGAATTCATCCAAGACCACACAAATCTTAAGGAAGTTTGGAGCTTGGGGTAGTTTCATCATTCGAAACAATAGCTCGACACCTTGTGGCTTGTCAATCAAAAGCCATGATAATTGGGGACAACCTGAAAGCCAATAATCTATGGTCCAAGAAATCCAGTGATGTTGGATCTGATAAGAAACTTGTGGAGCCAAGTTTGAATGAGGGAATGAGAGGACGAGATTCCACGAGAGTAAGGAGGGTGAAAGAAGAAATAACAACAGGGAATCAACAAGATGCAAGACTAAGCAAGGTAAACTTGGTGCTTGTGGAATTTTCTTTCCTTCAATCTTTTTGGCTAGGTTTTTCAGCAGTTAAATTGGTCTCAGTGTGCATCATTGCTAGTAAGTTTATCGATTTTTTGAGCCAGACTTCTGAAGATTTCATGAAAAGTGAAATTTCATTAGAAAGAGAAGAGTCTAAGCAAATTCAAACCTAAAAAACAAAGGAATCAAAGTATTCTAGTTTCTAGTCTTGTAATTGAACAAATTACGAAGTTTTGCTACTAGGAGTGCTTTTATTTTGAGGAGTCAAAGCTTTTGATGAGTATATTTAGATGTCTTTGAGTGAATGTGCATGTTAGTACATTGGTTATTAAAAAGTGCATGGAGGAGGAGCCGCGGGCCAGATGCTCAGAGCTCTGTAAGGTATTAAAGAGGGGAGGGAGGAGCTAGGCTCCACGTGGAGTAGGGCCTGGGCCCTCCTTCCATAACATATGTTTAAAAAAAAGAGGGACCCTCTGAGGCTAGGTGTTTTTTGAAATTGAATTTTATGTTTGTTACGGGCTCGAGTAAGTTAAACATAATTTTATTTTTATATATTTTATATTAAATTGTGTACAATTTTACTATATATAAGTTATGAAACAGGGCTAATATATATACATATTAGTTCTTGTACTCGGCGGCTTTGTAAATTAGTTAAAAATAAATATAATTAAAAATTAAATTAATTAAATTAATTAAATAATTAAAAATAATAAAAATATTTACAAATTAATTAGATAAATTAATTAAAAAATAAAATTTACAACTTAATTAACTTAAATTACAATTGCCCATGGGGCATAGAATAGATGGTGAAGGAGTGTATTGTTAAGTCACTCTGTGATGTGAAGGTCACTGGTTCAAAACTTTGTGGGTAGAAAGAAATCCAGTCACGTTAAGGGTTGGTGTGGCCCAGGCTGGGTGCGATCCTCAGGTGATTTTGATGGCTTAGATGCCCCTAGGTTGTGGTTTGTCAATCCATAGATCAAGCCTAATGTAATATTTGATGAACTCAGACCACTTGACAAAAAAAAACTTAAATTACAATTAACTTAATCAATCTAGGTTAGTAAAATAAATGAATTAAATAATAATAATTACAAATTATAAATTTAATTATATTTACAAAATTAAAATACTTTTTGTACATTTTTAAGCCAAGGTGGTAAAAATTAACCGAACTTTGAATAAGCATCATTTATAAACCATAATTCCAAACTCAACAAAATTAGAGTCATTGGAAAGCTTGCGAGAAACTACCTTGATGAAGCAATCAAAGCGAAAAATCGAGAAAAATGAAAATCCCACAAAATAAACCAAATGAAAAAATTTAAGAGGTGATATGACCAAAAAATTACATGGAGGGTCCCCGTTATTATTATAAATATAATAATGTAAAAATGGGGGGTTGTTGTTTTTCCACAACATAAACTTATGAATATATTCCCTAAAAGAAACAATAACAATCCTAGAAAAAATAATTGGGGCATTCTTAAGACTGAATGACATGACATGATAAGCATAGGAACCCCATTCATTTGTGAAAGTGGTTTTCCTTTTTTCCTCCTCAACAATACAAACTTGATGATATCCAAAAATCCCATCTATAAAGGAATAAGCTTCCTAACCTGTGACATTGTCTAACACTTCATCATTGAAAGGAGTTGGGAATAGATCATGAACAATGGAATTATTAAGACTTTGATAGTCTACTTAGACTATGATCTCATCTGAATCCTTCTTGTCTTGAATAACAATAAGATTGATCCATTCAACTTCATCAACTGGAAATATGAGACCTGCGCCCAACATTTTATCTATCTCCTTCTTTACCATCTCTTTGACCCTTGGATTCAGTCAGTAGGGTCGATGTTTGATGGGTCTTGCATCAAGTTTCAACACAATTTTCATCTCTCCTAATTCTCCCTTTATCCTTTTGATCTCTGAAACTGACGTAGGAAAGATATCTTCATAGTCCTTTAATAAATCAAAAATTTCCTTTATAGTTTGATCATCCCAATAGTCACCAATAGAGGCTAACTTAAGCTTCTCTTCAATTCTGTTGTTATGCTTCTACAACTTTAGAGGTTTTAGATGTGAAGCATCTTTAACATGATAATATTTGATACTTCTTTGATGTCCTTCAGATTCCTTGAATGTTAGATGCCTTAACTCCTCCAAGTTGTCTTCTTCAAGTTCCTTATTAATCTTGCCCCAAGTGATAGCTTCATGGAATCTAGATTCATATAAATTCCCACAATCTTCATAGTTGCTAAATTCAACAACAAGTTTTCCAGTGGGGAATAACACTCTATTAATCGCTTTGAAAGTATCAGCTATCTTTTCATCCTCATTTGAAATGGAGAAATCACTATAGAATTGTGCTATCAATGCCTCACAATTAACTATCTACCTCTTCATTTCCTCTTTTAGGTACCAAGTTTGTGGAAATTTCCCCAATGTGTGAATGAACTGATGCACCCATAATTCAAGAGGAAGTCTTATTTTTTTCTAGGTTGTACTGCAAGCCTGAACATGCTTCTAAGGACTAGAGTAACCCTCATATACAAGAATAGCTTTTGAATTCTTCTTGTGAATATAAAACCGACACAACATTATAGACTTAACTAATTCCCAGTTTTGAAACTGGTTACGATGAGATCCCCACCATCTCATAGGGATTTCTTGCAGAGAAATGTCCATTAAGGGGATATTTTGTACTTCATCAGTATTTGAATCAACTTCTTTAATAAAACTGATAACAGAGCCTATATCATTGAAAGTAGGGTAACCGCTTACCTCAATACCAATCCAACGGGCACAACGAATAGTTGCACTGCATCTAGAATGCAACTCATGATCTCCTTATGGCCAATAATCTAGCACAACATATGAACCAACTTATGTGTGTTGAACACTCCTCTAGCTGAGAGAACCATCTATTGTAGGATTTATATAGTCCTCCCTCTTCCTTGAAGTAAGTAGATATATTTGATCCAAAATTTTAGGCTCTTCTACATATTCAACAGGTTTTGTGAACCTTGGACCTTGATAAGGATCCAATGGTTGTATTACTCTGACTCCATATACTTCAAAAGTCATGGTATCTCACTTGAGATCGATAATAGCATAGTTTTCAAAGGCTCAATCAATTCCCAGTAAATATGGATACTGATCTTTATCACCCATTATATCAATAACTTCAAAATCTACATATGTCTTCACTACTGCAATATCAACTTTGACATATTATAAATGACCAACAAGAATAATGCATTACTGATTAGCCATACGTAGTTGAATGTGAGAAAAAACTAACTTGGGTTTTCCCAATGCTTCCCAATTTTTCGGCAACAAGATATTTACATGTGATCCCAAATCCAACATAGAATCTTTATGGAACCTGTAATTTGGGCATCAATGTGGAACTCCCTTCCTATTCTCCTCTTGTTACGGTGGATGCATCTGGAATGACGTTCAAGAAAGTTGGCAGAGATAGGCCTTTCTGAAAATTCTTCATCTTTGACAACATTTTTTAGCTTTTTGTGCAATTGTCCAGACAATTGTTCATCGCTCATAATGTGCAGGAACAAATTAAGCCACTCCATGATGGGATGAGATGTTTCTTGCGAATATCAAGGAATCTTCAGTTGCCCCTTTCCTTGTTGTTCTACTCGTGGGCTATAAGAAGAAACCAATTTTCTAAAAAAAATTGCAACATCCTTATTGTACTCCTTCTACTACAAGGGGTCATAAGACTTCTTTGACAATGCAAGATTTATTAAGGCAGGTTGCTTTGGTACTTCCTTGTCCACTCCATTCTACTTACCTCCTCTAGTGATAATATTAACATTCAATTTATGAATTTGTTCTTGCTCTCTAGGTTTTTCATTGATTAAATTAGCGCCCCTTTTCCTGCTGCACTCCTCCCTATGAGCAATCAAATTGGTACAATCTTTGATAGCATGAGTGTTTACTAGGCAATGAGAACACTAGGGCCTCCTTGGTAATAGACAATCACGAGCAACGTGACCCTCTTGATCATAAATGTAGCATCAAATTAGGCCTCTTCCTCTATATGCCCCCCTCTTAAACCTCTGCCTCCTCATCCTGGAGGAGCTTCGTTAACCCATAATGCAATCTGATCTAAGTGGCCGACAAAAGCATCCAAAGCTCTGCACTGGTTGGTATGGTGGGTCAGAGATCCACACAACTCACAAAACATATTTTTTGGAACACTAGAATACTTTTTCAAAATAAAACAAAGATGAGGTGCATGTCCATAAGTGTGACAAATCTCATAATATTCATTGGAAGACGTACCTTGATGATTGGGAAATGCATGATATTGAGTATGTCCTTGGTAAGGAACACTTGTGAACACTTACGTGACTCCAGAAGTAGGTCTTGACAGTGGCGGAGGTGGTCCCATAGGCATACTAGAAGGGTTTGCACCCCACAACCTTAGACATTCAATAGTGTGATTCCCCTCAACATGACAATTAGTGCACCATACTTATGGATGCAAAGATCACACATCATGCATATCCTTTAATATCTCTATGAGATCTGCAATATGATGTTTCAAGCCAATAATAGCAAGATAACTAGAAGTAGTACCTGAACTGTACTCATAAGGGTATCCCACCATTGCCTCAATATTCATCACTTGTTCTAGCACATCCAATAATGTGTTGAGCTTTTGTTACATCAAATGAGTTCTAGTTAATGGAAACAAAGCTTTAATGGACCAATCTCTTTGATGATGAGGATCAATAGGATAAGTTAATTTCCCAATTTCTTCTTCAAACTACTGCATGCACTCCCATGCAGTATCTCCCTATCACATTTTACTATCCCATAAATCTGCTAAACCCTAACGATCTGTGTGAGGGAGTTTAAATTCTTTAATAATCTCTTGTTTAATTATATGAAGAGTTGGATTCAAATTCAAATGATACCACTTAATAAACCATCTGAGTGCTTGATCCCACAATTTCGTTTGGAATTCAATGATCTTAGTGGCATCCAAGGCATGTCTCTCTCTCTAGATGGCTTCACATAGATACCGTTGTTTCTCTACATCTTCCTCTCCTCAGCTCGAGAATTCAGGATATTGAGTGAACAAACCTACTACATTTCTTGCCATTTTTGTTTGGTTGGGTGGAACAAATATAAAACCTTGCGAACTAGGTTGAAAAAGATTGCAGAATATATCTGAACACTATTACCAAAACTACCAATTCCACTAGAGCTACTAGTTGCATATCTACTATGAAATTCCTAAAATTTTGAAGTTTTGACTAATTTGGAAAGAAAATTAACATGATTCTGATAAAGTACCAAGGGGAGGTTAGGGAGAGACTTAGATGTATCACTTCTTTACAGACTACTGCTTGCAGGAACAAAATCATCTTCAAAGAATAACACCTCATCACAAAGTGCATCTCTTCATTTACGAGAGTATTCTAATCGATCATCGCAACTGGTTGTTTGGGAATTTCGAGTGTCCAAGACTCCTTTCGACTCTTGGTAGGTTTCAGTTCCTCTATGTTGGTCTCCTATCACATCTCCTCTTTCTACTCCTATTTCACTAGAATGAGATCCTTCTATCTCACTATTTCAAAACTTTGAGCTAGCCATTCCTCCTATCCGAAACCTCAGACTACTCAATGCTTCACCTATACACTACAACTCTCTTCTCCTTCTTCTAATATCTCACAACTTCTTTTCCTGCCACTCGTAAGCTATCTGTGCCCTTTTGAGTGGCCTAAAATCCCATGCCTTCCACAACTTTTTTGCATCAATCCTAACTTCCCCTCATCTTCTGCAATTGAGAAACATCTCTTCCCTAAACCATACCCCTAGTACCTAGGGTTATACGTTTCCATGCTGGTTTCTTGGAATGGTAATAATTTCTCTTCAACGATAAGAACTTTGATCCAAAGGGGGGTTTCTTCTAACAATATTCCTCCCAACCCATACTTGAATACTTCTTCAGTTTTAGAGAAAGGCTGGTGGTTCTCTGTAGCAAATTCAATAATGTAACCTTCCAAATTCACTTGGACCCAAAATTCAACAACTCTAGTTAACTTAGTGTCTAACCGATGCAATGTAGCCAAATCAGTTGTGGTCCAATTTCTGATCATTTAGCCACGACTTCCAATTCCTTCCTTATGTTGCAATCTACTCAACCAATTATATAACTCCTTAGGAAACTTGCACCAGAAAATATCATATTGGTTACATGTAGGTTCTGAAAATAAGATCTCCTTTGTAACCCACTCTAAGTTCTTGTGTCTCAACTAAGCTTGTTGTAGAATAAACAAACCATGCTTCTTGTACCACCACTCTTGAATATCACCCTTGAGAATCGTTGACACCATGATCTAGATCCCCTTGCAATACTTGGGTCTCGATAGTGGAACCATTGGTTGACTAAAATTTTTATCAGGAAGACCCAAGGTTCAACCACTTGTTACCAACAAAAATCTCATCGTAGTCTAGCATAATGCCGACATTTTCATTCCTCCGAGAGGGAGAAATGTCTCACCCAAGTTGTGCCAAGACTTCCTAGATGTTAGAGGGGAGTTTAGGTGGTGCCAAAATATAGATCATTTGCATGCATTATTCTTTTAATTATTTATTCACACAGAAGGCTCAGACATCCTTGCGCACAATACACAGATATACAACAAACCACCTACCAAAGCATTTAATTTTTTTAAAAGAGAGATGCATTTCCTAACAACATCCATTCATATAACACACATATATAACCCCGCAACATCCTTCTTATATTATATCAATATTTGAACCATTACAAGCACATATATGCAAAACTGCTCAAGATCAACCCAAGATTACATCAAAGGAATTAGAACAAGTTTGGATTACAATAAGGATATATTCAGAGAGATTCAAATATCATTTCGACAACATGTCGGCCTAACTCTTTCTCATCCTCCTCTTCAACTCGATCTATGCAGCTTTTATAGATTTCCTCCACTGACTTGATCCTGCTCACTTGATCTAGTCCAATTTGACCCCTTTGACAAAATCTAATCGCTTGGTTGACTTACACTTTGATCCCTTCAAAATTTATAGCTAGATCCTTCTTTCACGACTTTCACAAATTCCAAGATAACCACTTTTGATCTTCGCTTTCCGCTTTCTCTTCTTAGCGTCCGACCTATTTTACCTTTACTTTTCCTGCTTCTATTGATTACTTCCACGACTCTTTTCCAACCAAAAATTGATCAAAATTGTCCCAAAAAAAGAAGAAAAAAGACCCAAAATTCTTTGTGTAACATTTCCATTTCAAAAGAAAATCACTACTCACTGAAACTTCTATATTACACATCATTACTACGCCAACATCATTTTTTGCATGTTCCTCTACACCGACCTCCAATTTGCACTCCAAATCAGTACAATTTGAGGAACTAGATTACGAACTTCTTGGCCTTTGTACAAAAAAAATGATGATGTCCCACTCTGAAAGACATGCCATTCAAAAATATTGTTACTATTCCACGTTAAAATATGACAACCACATAAGTTCCCTTGCATCTTGTCTTATGATATTGGGCAGTATTATTTTGCCTTCAATTATTGTCCACTCTGGTCTCTTCAACGCACGTCAAAGAACCAGTCAAGCACTGAAGCCACGCAAGAAAGTCTTTGACACCACATTGGTATTCAATGTAACCCCTAGTCTCATTCATTCCCTATTCCATAGGTTAGTGGATTTATCTCAATTGGATCCTCCTCATCATCAAGCAATGGATCCCATAGCACAGGCATGCCCGACTTTAAGATAGGTTTTGAAACCATTTAGCAATTTTTTTTGTCTACAGAAATTGTGTTCACATCCTTTAGTATACAATCAACCGACGAAATGAAATTTCATTCTCTGAAAATAATCCTCATTTTTTTTCCATTGGTGTTATTGACGTTGGAGTGGTACTAGTGGGTTCCTGCCCTTGCATCAGATTGCATAGTAAATAGTCTAAAATTCAACGTGGAAAATGTATTATTGCATCGATAATGTACTTTCAGATTTTGTAATTAATCATGAAGCAACTCATGCTTCTAGACAAAATGGCCATTCATCGGGCTGGAGAATACATGAGAAGAATTTTGTTCCTTCTTCCTTTGGACTTCCAAGATGTTCATACAAGGATCTCCCAACAAACTACGTTGCTCATTACAGTTACTAAAAAATTGTATAATAATATCTTACTATGGTCACATAATACAAATATCCCATGTCTAAACCAATGTGAAGGGCGCATTTGACTACCTTGATTCCGAGTATTAAGTATTTCCCATTCAATTATCCTTTTTTGGTTGGTGCACTATTGTAATTAATATTGGTTTATTAAATATATATGAATTGTGAACCGAAATAAAAATGGATTTATTGAGCCAAGAGGCTCATTCTACAACTTAGTATGGGGATGTGTAAGCTTATTAGTCCGTCCATGCTCCTTTAAAATAAAATTAAAAATTATGTTTTAAATAGAAGAATACTTTAGACTCTAATTAAAAAAAATGAATATGTTGTAAAGTAATTAGAAGTAAGAAATTGTGTGAATTAGATATTTAAAGCTTATACTTTTCAAAAATATTTTAACGAAAGATTTAAATAAACTATTTGAAGATTTATGTTAACTAATTTATGTCGATATCAACTTCATATATATCTATATATAGAAAAAAAAGTTGTTATGGTTAAAATTTTTATTTGGTCGTATATATACTCCATTCAAAAATGCAATTTAAACAATGAAAAATAACACATTGTATTTTGCACGTGAAGAAATTTAATCTCTCTCGGCTCATGTTAGATCCGTACATACGATGGATCTATGCTGGTTGATATTCATAGACCCACTATTTTAAATGGATATTCCACTACACACAATTGGATAGAGAAGTGATGTATATAAATTTGGAGTTGTGATTTTTCCTGATAATATCTGGGAGAAAAATCGAATACAAATGTCTTTGAGAAGAGGAAATTAATCACATAGTTGTGTCATAAACTTCGTTAATACAATCATATTTGTATTGGTGGGTATGAAAATATTGGAGCACTAAAATTATAATGGTGTTCCTTATAACTGCAATTTCAACCTAGTTTTTCCCGTAATCTAATAGAGATACCCATATCAACACTAATCCAAAAATTAAAACCTGTAACAATAATTTCCCATAAGACCTTCCCATAAACTAACAAAATGCTTGGTCCATCACCTCTGTATAGTTTATTTATGTGAATTCAGCCCTTTGTGTCTAAATTTCACCTAGAAACCGCCAAATTAATCATATAGTATTCGCCCCGTAAACTTCATTAATACAACCATATTTGTATTGGCGAGTATGAAGATATTGGAGCACCGAAACTCTAATGTTGTTCCTTGTAACCACAATTTCAATGAGGTTTTTCCTGTAATCTAACAAAGATACCCATATCAACACTAATCCAAAAATTAAAACCTGTAACCACAATTTCCCACAAAATCTTCCCGTAAAGTAACAAAATTCTTGGTCCATCACCTCTATCTATTATCATTACATGAATTTATCCCTTTGTGTCTAAATTTCACCCAGAAACTGCCAAATTTTGGTTTGTAATTTCCTTTAAATTTTGGTTTGTAATTTTGGTTTGCAACACCTACTCTCAAATTTAGGGGAAATTATTTCTATTCCACCATTGTTACTTTCGTCAAACAAATGGTGCGTAAACATAACATGTAAAAGTTTTCCTCATTCTACCAAAAATTTGTCCCAATTAGGCCCATTGTTGCAAACTAGGCTATGATAACACCTTGTAACGTCCTGACTACCAGTCAGGCAACACTACATAACCGTAACCCGAATTTTGCAAATTAATTCGCCAGTATTCTTGTAGAAGCACATTATTTATGGTTCCATGTTTAAACCCTAGCTTACGGCTAGAGCCCACTTGTAACTCTGAGCAACTGCTGCTATAATTATGCCATCTAGGTATAAACCCTAAATAAGAATCCAAGTAAAATCATGGGTAATTAACGAATTAGGGTTTATGCACAATGATTCTCAAGCAATTAGATTTATCATATAAAACCCATGAAAGGGTTATGGGAGAAATGCACATAAGTGAAATAAAAAACACATGAAAACATCTATTTTCATGTTAACCAATGGTTGCCCATGTCAGATGAATAAGCATAGAAGAAATTAAGTATACATAAGTACTGAACCCTAACAACGAAATATAAGATAATACAAGATAATTAGGGGCATTTAACACAACACCCATAAGCTAGGGTTTTAACCATTAAACTCAATATCCATATATCATAACACATAGTTATGAGAATGATATACATGAAGATGAACACTTATCTACATAAAAGAGAAATTGGCAATGAGCTCTCCACGTTCCACTTAGCTATAGACCATGTGGTTCATGAATTTCAACCACATGTCACCCTCAAGTTGGGGTTTCAACGCCATAGGAAACGACTTAGAAACCAAATAAGAAACTCATATCCATGGATGAGGTACCCATCCAACAAACACCGCCCCAACGATGGGCTCCCACTCTCTCAAACTTGTGTCAGTGACACACCCCTTCTCTGTGCCATGTTAGTTCCTCGATAGTGCCCACCTCTCAAGGTACCTTATGGCTAGCCAGAGACGGTCTTAGATAGGGTTTGCAAGAGCTCATTGATCCAGGTGGATATTGGTGGCCACTTGCCAATTCCACTTGGACCCCCACTATTGTTTCTTTCAGGTTTTCAATTTCCTTAATTGTAGCATAATTTACTATTTTTAGCAGTTTTTCAGGTCCTAAACTTCTGGAGCCATTTTGAGGCCCTAAACGACGTTTTTTTGGCAATAAACCACTAGCGATTTTCTAACTAAAATCATATTTTCTATCGTAGTCCTCAAAGAGATCTTTCCAACGAGTTATCATGCATGTCAAACAGAGATAATATGACCAAGTCGTGACCCTGGGAAGTTGGTTGTCCAATTCACCCCAACGGGGCCCATAAACTCTTGGTGTTACATCTCCTTGGGTTAGGGTTTTTACTTATTTTTCAATAATAAAAAGGCCCTTGAGCCTCATTGTAATGCAGTTTAGAGGCATTTAGCTACCACATCTCTTCTCAGAGATAAACTACCATCGCCTGAGTTAATCTTATTTCCATTCTGTTTGTAAGCATATTTCAGTATTTGTTATTAATGAAATGAAGTGTTATTTCTAATGCATCTTTGTATTTATGGTTATATCTGTAATTTGTTGCATTCCTGTTTAAATCTGGATAAGTGGTATGAGATTGGTTTTCTCTTTCTCTGTTTTTCTTTGCATGTCCCCAATGAGGTCAGGGTATAAGGAGTTAGGGCTTGAACTGGTCGAACCTTTGCAAGACCAACCTCACAAATCCTGACGGCCTCCCATGGCGGATGAAAAGAAAGAGAGGGGGTAGGAGATCCTATGAAAATCTTGCTCGAGGAATCCCTTGAGCAACAAAGGAACATGATAATGGACAACTTTGCCCAGATCCTTCAGCAGCTACCCAGGGGTGACACATCTACTTCTGGCAGCTACTCTGGAAGCGCCACACCCTTTAAGGTACAAGTTAACTTTGACATTCCCATATTTGAGGGTCATATAGATGCAGACGTCGTAGATAAATGGTTAAATATACTAGAAGGATATTTTTTTGTTCATGATTTTTCCAGCTAGGAAAAGGTCACCTTTGCACTTCTCAAAGCAGCCCCCCACATCAAGGACTGGTGGGAAACCTACTATGAGCAGAAGGATGAAAGTATGAACTCATTGTTTTCAGTTGCACCCACTTGGAACTCATTTCGGGATGCCATCAAGGAGCAGTAATACCCTGTCAGGAGCTATGACATAAAGTGGACAATGTTGTGATAGGGAAGGGACCAAGATGTGTCGGAGTTCACTAATGTTTTTCATACCCTTCACACAAAGTTGGGTACCAAGGATTCTAAGAAGCATTTGGTTCTCAAGTACCTCGGCTGCTTGCAAAGGTACATCCAGGATGAGATGGAATTCCTGGACATCTCCTTGCTCGGTACAACACACCGATATGAAGTCAAAATCGAGAAAAATTTTAAACAGAAGAAGTGAGACTTTGGATCTGTGAATCCGAAGCAAGGGAAATGTGCCCCCAAACTACAGAACAAAGGACAAAGCCAAGGCAGGGTAGCCTAGGACAACCTGCTAAAGCCGCAAGAAAAGAACAATGCCGCAAAGCCAAAGAATGACATGGGAAAGTGGTGTGAGTTCCATAAGAGCTCCACTCACAACATAAGTGAGTGTCGGCCCAAGCAGTCACTGGTGGCATGTTATGACTTTGAGTCAAAACCTGGAAAGGTGAATGACAAAGTGAAGCAGATTATTGATGCAGAGCCCAACGCCATTTTTGCCACCATGAAGATCCAGAAGGAGGAACCCGAAGATCCAGAGGAGGAGGAGTGCCTCTTCCACTCCTAGATGTGGGTAAATGGTTCCCCGCTACAGTTCATTATTGACAATGGGAGCCAAAAGAACCTCATTTTGGCAGAGGTCATGAAGCGGTTGGGCTTACTGACCATAGCACATCTATAATCGTACACCATCGGGTGGCTTCACCAAGGACGAGATCTTCACGTGAGCCAACAGTGTCGCATTCCATACAACATCAAGCCCTTCACGGATGAGGTATTATGTGAAGTTTCTCCCCTTGATGTTTGTGATGTATTATTAGGCCAACATACTTATGGAAGTGAAATGATGTGTATGAGTCAAGGCCTCGTGCTGTTATTGTTACTTTGGGAAATAAGTTGTATAGGATACCGGAGGTAGCACCGCCTACCAACATCTCTTTGGTTACTGCAAAACAATGCAGTAAGCTCATTTCCAAAACCAGGAATTTTTTTTCCTAATGATATGCCCTCAGGGAAAGAAGAAGACAATGACCATGACCTCTAGAAAGGGCCCCTCCACATGGAAACAACAGATGGACAAGGTCATGGAGGAGTATGAGGACATCTTCACCTCCCCCACAGGGGTGCCTCTGCACTGTCAAGTCAAGCACTCCATCGATCTGACCCCAAGTGTGTCGCTGCCCAATGGACCAATCTATTAGCACTCCATTCTAGAGAATGACAAAATCAAGAGGCAGATTCAGGAGTTGCTATAGAAAGGTCACATTCATCCGAGTTCATCGTCCTGTGGGAGCCCGATCATGTTGGTACAGAAGAAGGATGGGAATTGGAGACTTTGTATTGACTACTGGGCGCTGAAAAGGATCACTGTCCAGAATAGGTACCCAATCCCACAGATTGATGACCTCTTAGACCAACCGAAGGGGGGAAAATATTTCATCAAGATTGACTTGAAGTCTGACTATCACCACATACCAATCAAACCTTCTGATGTGTGGAAGACTACCTTCAAAGCCAAGGAGGGCCTTTTCGAATGGTTGGTTATGCATTTTGGGTTGATGAATGCTCCTGCAACCTTCATGAGGCTGATGGATGACGTCTTGTGACCATTCACCAACTTATTTGTAGTGGTATACTTGGATGACATCTTGATCTTTAGCTAGATTTGGGAAGAGCACCTCCACCACATCTGACAAGTTCTCCAAACACTGCAGCAACACAAGCTGTGTGCCAATTTGGAGAAATGCACTTTTTGGTATGACCGAGGTTCAGTATCTGGGATACATTATTGATGAACGAGGGGTGCATGTGGATCTAGCCAAGATCCAAGTCATTTGGGATTCTCCAACCCTAACCACTCTGACAGATATCCGTAGATTTTTGGGTCTTGCTAATTTCTACTGTAGGTTCATGTTGGGATTCTCTCATATCACTTGGCCCTTGAGTCAAGTCACCAAGGGAGGAGTGAAAGCAAAATTCTTTTGGTCTGAATATCAACAGAAGACATTCGCAGAGTTGAAACATCACCTCTTCTCTGACCAGTGCTCACTTTACCCACACTTTACCAGACTTGCAACAACCATTTGAGATCGAGACAGATGCCTCTAACTATGCTATTGGGGCAGTCCTTACTCAACAAGGGCATCTGGTGGCATATCACAGTGAGACACTTTCAGACACAGTCTAGAAGTATCCCACTTATGACAAAGAGATGTATTCCATTGTGCAGGGTTGCCGACAATGGAAGCATTACATTTTGGGGAAGGAAACGGTCATCCACATAGACCACTGACCCCTGCAATTCATATAGACACAAGGGAAGTTGTAGAATGATCGCCATCAAAAGTGGTCCATGTACCTGCAGCAGTTCCATTTGAATATCAAGTATAAGAAGGGTAGCACCAATAATGTCGTAGACTGCCTCAGCTGACCACCGATCATGGCGTTAACCACCATGCTTAACTCTTGTGGGAACGAGACTTCTGATTGGCCACTTCTCTACAAAAGCAACCCAGAGTTCGGCCACACATACCAGATGTTCTTGGAGGGTCAGCAAGTTCCAGATTTTCACCTCTAGGATGCCCTGTTATGCCACCTAGGAAACCTTTGTGTTCCTTTAAGCGAATGAGCCAAGATGATTTGGGAAGTGCACTACAGTCGGGGCGCTGGGAATTTCAGGGTTGAGAAAATAGTGGAAGTACTACAGAAGTATTTCTACTGGCTGAATCTTCGACATGATGTCGGGAAGTACATCAGATCCTGCACTGCCTACGCCATTGCCAAACTGACCATCAAGAAGCAAGGCCTCTATACTTCGCTACCTAACCCTAGTCGACCTTGGGAATCCATCTCCATGGATTACATGTCAAACCTTCCTTCTACTAAGAATGGCAATGACTGTGTTTTTGTGGTCGTCGACAGATTCTCGCAGAAGTCAATTCTAGTGGCCTGCAAGAAGAATATCACAGTGGAAGCCACTGCTAAACTCTTCTTTGAACGAGTGTGGGTACACTTTTGGATCCCACAGTATATCATCTTAGATTGGGACAATAGGTTCCTCAGTACATTTTGGTCCAGTCTCTGGTCGATGTTGGACACCAAACTCACTAAGTCCATAACTTTCCATCCCCAAATTGATGGCTAGATAGAGGTCGTCAACAGGATGATCGTACACATTTTACGCATGTACAACTCAAATCATCCACGCACATGGGATGAGATCCTTCCCTATGTCTAGCATAGCCATAACCGGTCTCTCAACAGCTCGACTGGCCACAACCCTTTTCACGTGGGCTTGGGATTCTAGCCACTATGTCCCATTGATATGGCCATACCATTTGCAACTACTCAGGAAAATTCAACTCATGTCTAGTTGGAAGCCGATAAGGCAAACAACTTCATTGAGCACATCCAACATATCCGCCAGTAGATCCATGACATACTGGAGAAATCAAATGCCAAGTACAAGCAGTGACATGATCATCATCGGGTGCCACACAAGTTTTGGGTGGGCGACAAAGTTTGGTTGCATTTGTAGAAGGAACACCTTATCGAAACCTATCATAAATTTAGACCACTCTGATATGGTCCTTACACCATTACCAAGGCTATGGGTGACAATGCATTTGAGCTAAGCATTCGCCCATTCCTTGGCCTGCACCCAGTGTTCAATGTGGACTGCCTTTGACCATACTTCCCACCATTGCTAGACACATCATAAATTGCAGAACATATCATACCTACAAAGTTAAATTCGGATTGCATGGAGCAAGCCACAACTGATCGGATCATGGACACGCAGATCAATAACATTGGCTAGCAGAAGATCCAACTGTATCGAGTTGCCAAAGTAGGCCAACTTCTTCACCATGGCATGTGGCTCACCAAGGACCAAGTTCAACAGAAGTTTCCTCATCTCATGGAGGAACTCAACGCAATGGGGACCATTGCTTCTTAAGGGGGGAGGAATGATCCAGGTGGATATTGGTTTCCACCCGCCAATTCCACTTGGACCCCCACCATTGTTTCTTTTAGTTATTAAGTTTCCTTAATTGTAGCACAATTTACTATTTTTAGTAGTTTTTCGGGTCCTAAAATTTCGGAGTCGTTTTGAGGCCCTAAACGACGTTTTTTTGGCATTAGACCAACGATTTTATTACCAAAATCGTATTTTTCATCGTAGTCCTCGGAGATATCTTTCCAGCAGGTTATCATGCACATCAAACGAAGATAATATGACCAAGTCGTGACCCCAGGAAGTTGACTGTCCAACACATCGCAATGGGGCCCATAAACTCTTGGTGTTACATCTCCTCGAGTTAGGGTTTTAGTTGTTTATCATTTTCTCTTATTGTTCAATAATAAAAATGCCCTTGAGCCTCATTGTAATGTAGTTAAGAGGCATGTAGCTGTCACATCTCTTCTCAGAGATAAGCTACCATCGCCCGAGCTAGTCTTATTTTCATTTTGTTTGTAAGCATATTTCAGTATTTGATATTAATGAAATGAAGTAATTTGTTGCATTCTTGTTTAAATCCAGATCACTCATGTCACTCTCTCGACACCCTTGCCATAAATAAACCAAAATAACTTATAGCTGGCCTATAATAGCAAGCATAGGGCTTGCCAATCGATTGAACCATAACTAGATAAACCAAAATAGGATACCGTAAAGTGTGAAATCCATAATGCCTCTTTCTATCCCTCTTAGGAAAATATAAACCTTTTAAATATGCGTGGCCTTTCTCTTCCATGTGGCAGTCCCTGAATCCACATGGGAACGAGGTGCCCTTTTCAATAACATTTGTCACCAAACACCCCATTGCCTATCATTTTGGATTTGCACTCCCCCCCATACTCTTTCCGTGGAGTGGGCTCCACAACTAGCCTATGTTATATTAGTAATAAATGTTTAATTACATCTTAATTACAAATTTATGCTCTTGGGCCTCACATCCCTTAAAGGCATATATATATATAGGCACGTTGGCTCCAAAATACATTTAGCATCTTTACATGGGCACACAGGCCACATAATATAATTCGGCTCACCAACTTATATATCACTATACATATACTTACATCTTCTTAGATAGGAAAGGGTATTACAAACCTATAGAGAGTCTCATGGATTGTGTGAAAAGTCCAAAACAACATAAGAAGTTGATGATAAAGGATGAGGATAAAGAGCCTTGCGATACTAATAAGAGTTGTGTGGATGCCGGTTTTGCAGGTAATGGAGTTGGATAGTAAATAAAGTCTAACATAGAAGAAGATGACAAGGAATAATTGTCCTTAAGAGACAAAGACAAGGATAATTCAACAAATTAAATGAAGTGCAATAAACTTGTGGCAGTGAAAGGGAATATGTACCCTTATGAAGATGTGAGGAAGGAAGCTATAGGGATTAAGGAAATGGATTTACCTTTAGTAGATAAAAAAATTGATGAATAAATGTGAAGATGTTCCACAAATCCCTGGTTTTTGAAGACTGTTCCAACGATGTCAACCCAAACAAGCACAAGGAAGTACTAAGTGAGTATAGGAGCTTTGCAAAGGAAGAATAAAACTGTCTATTGAGAAAGTTTCATATGCAAGTGGAAAATTCATATGATGAGTAGCCTCAAGGAATTAGGTAGCTATGCACATCATTGGTGCACAAGGATATTGTTTTAAGAGACATAGAAACTCAAGGAAGAAACCAAGATGGTGGAGATGGAGATCTTTATTCCATTGAGTGGAAACGAAGGAAACATCCAAACACATTCTATATTTCTGGAACTATACATGCAGGGAGGACTGTACAATCTACCATGAAAGCAAGAAGGCTTAGCATATGTAGTCCATAATGTACCCTAACAAGAATCAAGTATCTTTTGGAATTCAAGAGGATGAAGGACCTACCGAGGGAGAAATATGGAGGAAGCAATGCAATTCCAGAATTGAGGAAGAAATAGAAGTTGTGCAAAATTGCAAGTAGCTAGAAAATAATCAAGGAAAGAAAGCCAAAAGTCAACTCTCTAAAGGAAAGAAGGAGATAGCATTAGATGAGACTAGCAACTCATCTAAGGACAACCTAAAGGAAGAAGAATTCCAAGGAAGGGAAGATAAAGAGAAAAAGAACTAGAGGATTTCAAAAAGAAAGCAACAATTTAAAGGCATTCTAAGCTGGATAAAGGATATTGTAATCAGTGCCTTGAGAGGAGATGTGCAATGTTGCTTTGGTGCAAGCATTGAAGTAACATTTCAAGGAAGTGGCAAGAAAGACACACCAAATAGATGGTGCATCGGTATATGGAAACTGCTTTTTTTGCTAGTTCTTAGCAAGATTTCCCAAGATTTCATTAAAAGTGAAATTTCTTAAAGTTTAAATTTCCAATGGAGCGAGGAGGACATTTTATATGGTACAATGTTTGAACTGCAACGCAAGGGAATCGTGACCAACTCAAAGATGGCTAGATTACCTATAATTTGCACAATTAGTGAATTCACTCTATAGGAAACCAAAAAAAAGTAGACAAAAAATAATGGTTAAAAAAGTTTCTTATCCCAAAAAAACCTTTTAAGATTAATACTATTGTTTAAATTCACAAGTAGAAATATTATCCCAAATCCTTTGATAATTTTGGATTGATATTATTATTTTTAAACAATCCACCTATGTATTAATAACAATCCACCTATGTATTAATATTTCATAAATTTTAAACTAAAAATATATTTTATAATTTTTAATTAAAAATATAACATCTTATATTTAATTATACATTTACTTCACATCCCTCATACTTACTAATACATTAAGTTCAATTATAAACAACTTTTGAAACATTTTTCCACTCTCACTAGTTATTCGAGATTAATTAAACACATTTCACCATTTTATTTAACTCCTTATTCCCCGTAACTTTATATAACAAACAATTATAACACTCTTGAAATTTAGGATATAAAAATTCTTGACGTGTAATGTATCTTTTCATTTTTTTTTCCTTTTTTCTTTTATTTATTTATATTTTATTTATGAAACATATCTTTTATTTTATTACTTTACATGTTTAATGAAGTAAGTAAAACACCCCGAATAGGGTAAGAAGGGATGAACCTCACTTTGCAGATGGTTAGGGCATCATCACTGAGGTTAGTGTGTCTCCATTCTCTGTTATCATGTGGAGCCGTGGAGTTTATGAAGAAGTTAAGTTATTGTAGTTCAAGTGGTGGTTATAGTTTTTGATGGGCTATATTTTTGTTCTGCTTCTCCCATGCCACTTTAGGTGGATAATGATGGATTGGGTCCTTTTTACATAATTTTCCAGGAAGCCCAATGCAATGGAATTCAATGTCATCATCCTCGGCCTCCTCTTGGTATTATGTGGTGGGCTTGAGATGTGGGCTTTGTTGTTCTTTCCTCTACTTCATCTACATCAACTCGTTATTTTCTCGTCTTTCTGTGGTCTTTGCCAGTGACCACATGATTTATGCATTCACATCTTAGATCAACACTTAATCTTGTGTCTATATCTCCTATTTTGGAGTTTGTTCTTGTTTGTTTCCCCTAGTTTAATATGATGCTTAGGCATAGAGCACATTGCCAGAGAGGAAGTGGGGGTTGTAAGTCACAAGGAGGCTCATTAGGGGAATTTTGAGGTAAAAAATACTCCTAAATATGAAAAATGTATCGACAAAATTAACTTTAAGAGAACCAATATGATTCAAGATGATGATGTCATCCCTAGGGGAGAATACTTTTACAAGGAAAGAAGAAAACTATTTTTTTTAATCATATTTTTGACTTATCTCCTTATAGGTTTACTAAAATTTTAAGTTTGTACACTTGTTGGATGCAGAATTAGATTTCGCATCCAATGAGTACCCACTCTATATACTTTTGAGTAGATCCACACCGAGATAAATTCAAAATACATGAAAAAACATGTCCAAAGAAGAACTTTATACTATCATGATTTGTTTTTACTTTGTTGTGTCTTCCTATTAGGTATGGATGTCATTTCTTAATTGCATGTAGTATGATCAACACATCTTTTTTCATAGATGTGTTTGAGTAAGTCCTTTCCTTTAATTCGCTACTTTAAGGAAAGAGGTCTTCCTTCTTGCATCACAACTGCACCAACGCCATGGCCTAAGGCATCACACTCCACAATGAATATTTTTGTGAAGTCAGGTGTTTCCAAGATGGGAATTGTACACATAACCTCTTTAATTTCTTCAAAAGCTGTGGTGGCTTCTTTAGTTAGAGAAAATGCTTCCTTTTTCAATAATTTTGTTAGAGGTGTTGCAATTTAACCATAATTCTTGACAAAATTGTGGTAATATGTTGTCATTCCTAAGACTCCTCTGAGTTTATTTAAGGTATTGGGTACTGAACATTCCCTCATAGCCTTAATTTTGTTGGGATACACGTTAACACCATCATGTTATATAATATGATCCAAATATTCCAGTTCTTGAACCCTACAGACACACTTTGAAGGCATTGCATATAGTTATTGTTCTTCCACCAATGTCAGGACCCTATTAGCATGTTGTACATGTTCTTCCCAAGATTTGTTGTAGATTAGTATGCCATTAAAAATTACTAACAATAATTTTCTAAGGGTTTGAAAATAGAATTCATGAAGCTTTGAAATGTTGAAGGTGCATTTGTAAGTCTAAATGTCATAATGATCTGTTATACAAACTTGAAGGTGATAGGAAAATTTGCAAGTAAAATTTTATGTATTTTAGGAAATAGATCACTTTGCAAAAGCATATAAAATAATGGTTTCAAAAGTTAATTTACATCATAAAAAAAGAGATAAATATACCATATACAAAAACACAAGACATCAAAATGATAAAGGAGTTCACCCCTCCTAGCTACATCTCCTAGTCCAGCTTCCAATGTTGGGCCTCTTTCATTAAGTGCTTCAAATTTGTGTTTACATGGATTTAAAGTGCTCAGAATGTAAAAATAAAGTCTCCAAATGGATCCAAAACAGTTAAAAACCCCAAGATGGGCTCTTGTTGGGCTCAATTTGGCAAAAAAATGAAAAAGTTATGCTCTAGAGAAGTTTTGTTGCTAACTGCTCTACAAAATGGACTCCTCTGTTAACTGTTCTATGAATTCTGCAATTCCGAGAATAATCAAACAACATTTTTTCTAGGCACCGACGATATTCCCGTTGATTCTAGTGCAATTTTTTGGTTTGTCTAAATGTACAATGACACCTTTTGGAGGAAAATTAGGGCCACATGGGGCCAGACACCCAGGGGCTGGGGCTAACCTCCCACCCCCATCAACATAGCCCCCAGTCTTTCGAGCCATGGTTTCGCTGCGTGATAAGTCCCAAGGCTGGCCCCTAATCTTTGCACCCATCTTCCAACACTTTACCTTGATCTGCGTCTGGTCACGTCATATGGTTAGACCTTGGTCTGGGGCTAAGATTTGAGCCCTTGGTCGCTTCGCCTATGGTCTCGTGGGTTGTGTAGTGACCAGGGGCCAGGGGCTTAGCCTTGACCCTTTCCCCCAACATTTAACTGTCGAAAGTTTAAATATAAATTCACTGCTATGGCTATTAAGTACCACTCGTGGCCTATTTGTAAGGTGCTTGACTTGTGTGCATGAGGTCACTTGTTCGAATCCTGTAGAGGCCAGTTCGACCCTTAACCAAAATTTTACACTGTACCAGGGATCCACGTGGCAGCCCATGATTGGGCCATGTGGCATCCAACCATTGGTCCACCTAACAATTCCACAACAACCTTCCAATTCGGACCAATCAGGTGAGGCCACTTGGTAGTCTGCCAGCTCGAGATACATAGTTAGATTGTCTAGTCAGCCTGCCTAGTCAGCAGTCCTGCACCCAACCTGCAAAAATTTTCCACATTTGGGAAAACGATCAGAATGCGATATCGGGAGCATATGATATCGGTTTTGAGTGATTCAAGTTGCGTTGGATTCAAGTCACCGAGATATATGCTTTGGAATCAATTTCAAGCACTTTTGAACACTTTGAATTTTGAGCACTTTACCGATCCCTTGGATCACCCCTCCCCATTGGAAGCTTTTGGACCTCCAAAAGACTATTTTCAGTCAACAAACATATGAGGGTATAATTCCTTCACCCTTCCAATCTCAATCCATTTGGATTTTCTTGGATTTGTACCTTTGAGCCCCACACAAAGGTACTCCACATTCCCTCTTCTTGAAGTTTTTGTTTTTCTGTCAAGGATAGTATCTTGTTGCAATTCTTCAAGAAGTTCAAGAGAGAAATCTTCTATTGAAGGAATTTGAACATTATCTCCTTGATCTTAAATCAAAGGAGGCTCATATAATCTCAAATTCTCAACATTAACAACTGCATAAATTTTCATATATGGAGGAAAATCCAACCAGAAGGCATTATTACCAATCTTTTCTAAAATCTTAAAAGGTCCATACCTGATTGGTTTCTGTTTTTTACCTTCTCCTTGAAGCCTCTCCTTGCTAATTTAAAGCCAAACTTAATCTCCAACCTAAAAATTGTGGTCAACACGATGCTTATCATGCCTTGTCTTGTACTTGGCTTTACTCTTTTGCAATTGTTCTTGAACCATCTAACACACCAATTGAACTTGTTCAATGAATCACTTGGCCTTATCTATGTCACTATGTCCATCAATAACAAAAATTTTCCCAAAGATAAAATCTAAATGATATTTTGGTAAGTATCCAAAGCATGCCTCAAATGGAGATGTGCTTGGCTCAGTTGTAAGCATGTTGAATGTAGTGTAAGTGTTCATCCCAAAGCTTAGGATGTTTGCTGCAATAACCATGAAGAAGATGTACTACTATTCTGTTCACCACTTCTGTCTGACCATCGGTTTGTTGATGGAAAGTTGTGCTCTTCTTCAACTTGGTGTCCATGAGTCCCCATAAGCTTGACCAAAATTTCCCCACAAATCGAGAATCTCGATGTAGAAAATCTGATGGTAGGTTAACCCAATAATGCAATATAAATCAAAGTAGAATACTATAACCTACTTCTACTATCAATTTCTGAAAGCTTAAAGATCAAGCTTAACAATATAAACAAAAGAAGAAGAATCAATGGCACAATACACATGAAAATACTTCGGGGAAAGCCTCAGCTAAAAACCCCACACTATTGTATTATCATACATGGTGGAAATACATAGGAATTATACAAAGCCTTAGCTCTCAATACAGTGCTCCTAGATGCTCACAGGAAATCTTGGCTTCTCTCCAGCCTTCCTCTCTGCCCTCCAAGCTCCTATTTCCTTGTGTTGTTCCTTGTGGATGATTCTCCTATTACCAAGTGGATGATCTCCTTCAAAACTACGCAATCCTCAAGGATATATCCTTGATTGCATGCATGAGTTTTCTCCATGAGAAAACACATACAACTAATAGTACACTATCCTTGAACATTAATCTCAACTGGGTCTTTCTCAGAATAGACATGCATCAGTTTCTGATGAGGGAACCTTAAGTTAAATGGAGTAGCACTAGTTGAGTGCATTAATGCATCAACTGACTGTTAACTCACTATTAGTTCCTCAAACAATTTGAAACTAATTTAACTGGACTTAACTCAGTAAACTGAGTTAACTAATTACAACTCAAATATAACTCAATCTTATCTCCTTAATTTAAGGGATATCTCTTGCATGACTTCAGAAAGACTTCTAACTTGAATTTCTCCAACTAATTAATTTAAAATAAATTAATCAATTATTTCCAAGTAGCTACTAATAGTAGATTCGATTTTAATTCACAATTTAATTCAAGGACAAATTAAATTGGAATATTCTTGTTACCATATTTCAACACTTGATCAGAAATAATAGATGTGGGCAACCCAAAATGCACCCATACATTTTGAAAGAACATTTGTGCAGTCTGTTCAGTTGTAACCTGCTTCTTACAAGCCATCAAAGTACACATTTTTCTTAAATGATCCACCAGAACATAAATATAATCATGATTTTTCCTAGATGTAGGTATCCCTCCTACAAAATCCATAGAAACACTTTCCCAAGAATAGGAAGGAACTGGAAGTGGATTATACAATCCTAAATTTCTATTGTGAGGCTGACTAGTAGCACACAAAGAACATCCTCTTACATATCGTGACACACTTTCATTCATACGAGGCCAATAACAATACCTCTGTAATTGTGTCATCGTCTGGCCTACACCAAAATGACTGGAATTACATCAAGCTCTACCAAAATTTTATTGTGTCACATGAAATTTTGCATTGTCACATATGATGAGGAATGGTTTCCAAGTTTAATTTCTTAGCAATGTATATAGAAATAAGGTTTTCTTGTGATCCACCATCAAACAAAGTATCTATATTGGTATGTTTTGAGATGAATCTAATGTGGAAAAGCTCTATTCTTTGTTTTTAATGTCGAGTTTCATTGAGGTTACTAGAAGAACTAGTACTTGCAATAGAGTCCCTACCTTTAAATCCCATGGTTGTGATTTTTGTTTCATCCCAAAAATAAGATCCTAAATCATGTTGTGTAGTTGCAACAATCTTTTGTTTCCCTTTGTTGTTAAACTTTTTGGGTCTCATCTCAGGATGAAGTTTCCAAAAGTGGTAATCATCATGGCCTTCTTTTGAACAATGTTTACATTTGAGTTTTTCTCCCTCCTTGACTGAAGCATTCTTCTTCCCTTTGCCTTTGAATTTCCCCTTTCCATTGTCTCCACTCTTGAATGGCTTCTTGCTGCCCTCTTGGGGAACATTCTTCCCTCTTGCTTCTAAATGAGTTTCCTGTACACAAACTTCATCTAGCTTTGTAGGGTTAAAACTCCAATTTATTTTAGTAGAGTGTCTTGAGAGGATAAATATATACCCAAAATCAAAGCTCTTTTCCTAAATTCTTGAGTATATTTTTTCACATTTTGACCCTTAGCTTGTCTAAAGTTTTTCCAATCCATTATAGGTTTTTGCATGTATGCTAATGGATAAAATTGTATTCTTATTGCAACAAAAAAATCATTCCAAGAGGATAAAACCTTACCACTTTTCTTCATGTCATCTTGAGTTTTGGCCTCCCACCAAATGAGTGTTGCACTTTCCAACCTAAGAGAAGCAAGCTGAATTTTGGTTGTATCATCCTTGATTATTTGTATCCTGCAATACACTTCAATCTGATGAACCCAATTATCTATTTTCTTAGCATTTACCTCTCCGTTATACATAGGTGATTCAAACTTTATGTCAAGATTTAACAAAGGAGTTTTACCATGTCCCTTTGGAGAATGTGGAGGTGTTTGTGAAAGGGTAGAAGTAGAAGAAGATGAGGATGAGGATGGAGGTAAAGGTGGTGGCTTGTCACCATCCCCTCCATTCCATTTTGGAGGTTTGTCTCCATTTCCTCCATTTCCTTTTGGAGGTTTTGAGCTCTCTCCGTGCAACATTGAGTTCCTCTCCTCATAAAGAACTTTCACCATTTCATACATTTCAAAGAAATATTTTCTGAAAGTTATCTCATCTTCAGACATCCCTTCATGACCTTCTTCATGTGCCATGACTAGTGAATCTTGAGATATGTGTGTTCTCCTTTAAACAATTTGAGGCCTTAGTTCTACAAGCTCTTCGTCTCCTCTTTTGAGCTTCAACCTTGTAAGCATCATAAAAAACTTACAAATAAAATAAAACCTTCAAAATAACCTTGAGCTCTGATACCAAACTGATATGTTATACAAACTTGAAGGTGATCAGAAAATTTGCAAGTAAAATTTTATGTCTTTTAGGCAATGGATCACTTTGCAAAAGAACATAAAATAATGGTTTTAAACTCAATTTACAACATAAAAACAGAGACAAATATACCATATACAGAAACACAAGACAACAAAATGATAAAGGAGTTCAACCTTCCTGGCTACATCTCCTGGTCCATCTTCCAATGTTGGGCCTCCTTCATTAAGTGCTTCAAATTTGTGTTTACATAGATTTACAATGCTCAGGATGTAAAAATAATGTCTCCAATGGCTCCAAAACAGTCAAAAACCCCAAGTTGGGCTCTTGTTGGGCTCAATTTGGAAAAAAATGGAAGAAGTTATGCTTTAGAGAATTTTTTCTACTAATTGCTCTACAAACTAGAATCCTTTGCTAACTGTTCTACGAATTTCACAATTCCAGGGACCGTCAAGCACCACTTTTGCCCGACACCGATGAGATTCCTGTTGGTTCGGGTGCAATTTATTGGTTCATTTATATGTACAATGATGCCTTTTGGGGGGGAATTAGGGCCACATGGGGCCATGCGTTCGACGACTGGGGCTAACTACCCGCCCCCGTTGGCATAGCCCCCAGTCTTTCAGGGCACGCTTCCAGTGCGTCATAAGTCCCAGGGCTGGCCCCCAATTTTGCACCTGTCTGCTAGCACTCCACTCTGATCCACCTTCAGTCACGTCATATCATTAGACCTCGGGCTGTGGCTAAACCCCAATCCCTTGGTCGCTTCGCCTATGGTCTCGTGGGTTGTGTAGTGACCAGGGGCCAAGGGCTTAGCCCCAACCCCTTCCCCTAACATTAAACCGCCGAAAGTTTAAATACCAGTTCACTGCTATTGCTATTAAGTACCACCCGCAACCTATTGGTAAGGCGCTTGACTTGTGTGCATGAGGTCACCTGTTTGAATCCTGTGGAGGCCAATTTAGACCTTAACTAAAATTTTACACTGTACCAGGGTGCCACGTGGCAACCCATGACTGGGCCATGTGGCATCCAACCATTGGTCCACCTAACGATTCCACAACCAATCAAAATCCTTCCAATTCAGACCAATCAGGTGAGGCCACTTGGTAGCCTACCATTGGCTCGAGGTACACAGTTAGCTTGTCTAGTTAGCCTTCCCAGTTAGTGATCCTACACCCAACCTGCAAATTGTGGAGTACTAAAGAAGGTATGTTTTTGGTGATTATTTCAGCATCTTTTCATTAAAAATTACAAACCTTTTGGATCATGAACTAGGTAGATGATAAGGAATTGTAATAAAATCTGTAAGATTAATGTGCAAAACGAAAACACTGACAATTGTCATTTTCTTATGCAGGAAGAAGGAAAAACGAAAGACTGCCATTCCAAAGGAAAGGACAAGGTCAGGTTAACCGCTGTCCCTTTGACGAAGAACCACATGCAAACAAGGCAAACCAAATCAAAGCGTATCGGCCAAGGAAAGGAAATGGAGATATTGGCTCGGTGCAAGAAAGTAAAGAGGTAACTGAGAGCCAACGGTTTGGCGAATCCCTCAAGATCCTTTGATCCTGAGGGATCACTGCTTTAACTATTTTTGCACCTAGACATCTCCGCCTTCGCCATTATAAAAAGGGGCAGCACTGTTAGCCCGGGGATAGTCTGTGATACTTCTATGTAACTTTTCTTAAATTTAAGACTTTGATCATCGACTCTCGTGGAGAAGTGATCCGCTGTAATTCTGTTTAATGCATTAATACAAACTTGGTTGCTATTTCATCTTTGATCCTGGAATAACTTCAAGCGGTGTACCCCTGGAGGCTAAGGGCCCAGCCCTGGAGGAACACTTGCTCCTGTACTATTACTTTTGGTTTATGCGTGGTTTGCTCATCAGCTTTATTCGGTAATCTAATATGTTCTGTTATTTTACATCACAACTCTGTTACATCTGATCTGTTAAGTGATATCATTTTCTGAGACAGAGACATTATAACTCTGCAACGCATTGCTGTTTCCTTAAGTATTGATATAACTTGCTTTTACAGGATATCGTTGTTGCTTAATTATAGAGTGTCTATGTTGTAACACTTGACCGTTGGTATTACTAAATTCATCTTAGAGATTATATTTCCTTGCAATTGTTGAATCTATGGACACTGCTGTTCCATTCTAAAATACAGTCGTATTCTTTATAACTAACATTGATAACTGGATTACCAAGATTAGATTACTATTAAGGTGTGTCGTGTGCATGTATGTATGGCTTTCAAGCGTTGTTCTATAGTCCATTATTAATCAGTGCTGTTCTATTTCGTGTGCTGCACGATTTAGCCTTAAAAGTAGGGGATTGCCATTTGATTTCTGTAGGACATGATTGTTGCATTTATTCTTGTAGACTAAGGTATTGTTTCTTATTAAATTCAGCTACTGTTACAATTCCATAGTCGCTGTTCCATTCCTTATCTACTATTCCATTTCCTGTTATTTGCATTATTATTGCTTCGGTGTGTAGAACGATCTGAGATTGTAGTGGGCATTGACATTTACTATCTAGCTCCCAGATCAACGGTCTATTCCCTAATTTCCTTTGGTTCCATTAGTTTAAAAAGGGATGAGTTACTGCTACTGAATCCTTGACTGATCAATTGCTTAGTTTTCTGAATGTATGGTTTAGCCTTTAAAAGTAGTTTGCTTTAAACAAGCATCCATTTACTCTAGTATTTTTGAGCACTATACCACTAGCATTACTCTGGCAAATGATAGCCTCAGACTAAGACACTCTTTGAAATAACAAAACGTTCCTGGATTGACAAACTAATGTGAGGTAATTAGAGGTGAAAGAGACCCTTTTTATAGCTCGACATTTTGGCGCCGTTGCCGGGGACAGAGTGTAGCCATTTGTCTCTTTTGAGAGTAGTGTAAGATCCTGCTAGGGAAGAATTGGGTTTTAAAAACGGAAGGTAAGAAGCTACATGTGGAGCATGTAACAGCCTTGCTCCTCTGCTCGCTTTCCTACAAATTTGCTGCTATTTTGTTTGGGTAGAATCTAGCAGTTGATTTGTGTGTGCATGACTAAGCAGAAAAAGCCATAAAAGAATTCCAAACCTCTACCCAAGCTCGAAAAAGCTAATGGGCTGGTGACCCTTGGCCGATCAACCTTTATAGATTTTTTTTTTAAGAAAGCAGAATCTAAGCCTTCAGTAGGACCCAGAAAAGTTATTTCTAGATAGCTTACTAGTTCCCTTCAGGCCATAGGATCACCATCTGTAGCCTCTGCTGAGGTGCATAGTTAAACTGAAGAGTAGGATTTTCAAGAAATTGAAAATTCTAGCCCAGAACTATTGCAAGAAGGGAATTTCAGCAATCTTTGTGAAGGAAGAGGAGAGACAGGGGAAACTGAGGAACCGAGGTCTCCTCTTGGGACAACTCAGCCATTGAGTAGCCCAGATAAGGGAAGTGCTGCAAAAATCATTTTTGAAGAAACTCAATCTCCTCAGACATTAGGAACTCTCATTATCCCAGATAAGGGAAGCGCTATTAAAACCATTCCTGTTAAAGCCATTCCCTCTCAACCTAGGAATACCCTCCTAGATATCCCAGAAGGTTATTGGCATATATTTGACCAAATGGCCCAAAACCAGCCGAACACCCAAACCTCTACATTGCAATACCCCATCGTGGATACTACAACGAATGCACCTATGAAAGAAATTCCTCTTCAGCATATCCCTACATTCCATGGTCTTACATCAGAGGATCCGGATGCATTCCTATTTGAATTCGATGTGCTGTGTAGGGGATATGATTACACCACCGACCCCCAGAAACTGAAATTATTTCCCTCTACATTAAAAGGGGCTACTTTAAGATGGTTTATGGGATTAGGTGGCGGAGTTATAAATAACCGGGATCAAATGAAAGAATCTTTTCTAAAAAAATATCAAGGCTATTGCAGGTCTAGAGAACTAAAAGATGAAATATTTCAGATTGTAGCTAGACCAAATGAAACATTAGAGGAGTATGTGGAATGTTTTCAGTATAATCTTCAAAGATCTCCTTATGCATCACTACCTTTACCTGACAATGTGTTAAAAACGACATTAATTAGGGGTATGAAGGAACAATGGATTGAAACATTAAACATTATGGGAAAAGGAGATATTTATCAGGAAAATTTTGCTGACATTATTGATTTATGTATCAAGAGTTCGAGAGGTAGCACAAGACTAAAACCGGAAGAACATGATTAGTTTGTAAGAGATAATAAAATTTCGGCAGAAGGAGTAACGCGTACAGAAATTGGAAATTTATTGGAAAATTTTAAAACTGATATACTAGGGACACTAACAACACAACTTGATATTATGCAGGCCAAACAAAAGCAAGTGGAGGTAGAATAGAATTTGGCAATCTTCTATCCCCGATGCAGGAAGAAACATAGCCATAAGGAGTGTCCACTTGATGCAGTCCAAATTTGTGCCATTTGCACAAAAGACCACCTTACGGAAAGCTATCCCTCACTTCCCGGATTAAAAGAAGTATACAAGGAAGTAGAAGAAGAGCCAGAATCGGTGTATCTGCTCAATCAGCGCCATCAGTGGCAGCCACGACAATCTGGTATGTTTTCAGACCCAACTTCTTCTTTTCAGCCTCCACCGTATCATGCTCAACAATATAATATGTGGCAAAATCAACCCCCCTTCTTGAATTGGTCACAGCAGTCATTCCCTTCATCAACCCCGTGGCTGAATTTTCCCTATGCCCCACCATATTGCCATAGTAACACATACCTAACACAATGGACCCCTCCTACTTCACAAAGTCAAGCCTGGCAGAAAAACTGGAAAAGACCAATGTATCGGCCAGTAGGAACCACTCCGTTCCCTCAACCTACACTGCCAGCCTTACAACAAAACCCCCAGTCTAACCTAAGACTGCAACTCCAAGCCCAACCCAACCCTAACCCAAATAACAGACTGGTCCAATCTGTTCAAATAGTAGAAGCACCAGAAATAGGAGCCGATTTGTGGGAGTGTAATGATCTTCAGCTAAGATCTGGGCGTATTATTGAAACCGAGGGAGATAAGATAGTTCATGTTGAAAATCAGTTACCTAGAGAACAACCATCACAAGAAGAGGATGTGAACAAACAACAAACTCATAATCAAGCAACCACATCCTCTCCCCCATTCCCAGAACGATTAATCATACCTCGACCTACACAATATCCTGATTTTGACATTCTGGGAGAATTAAAAAATTTGTACATAAAAATTCCATTCCTCCAAGCCATTCAAGACATTCCGATATATGCAAAGACTATCAAAGAATTGTGTGTAAAGAAACCAAGGAGGAATATAACAAACAATCCAAGAGTCCAAGTAGTTGGTACTCTATCTAACTTATTATCAGGAAAAGAAACACCCATTAAATACGAAGACCCAGGAAATCCAATAGTAACCGTAGAAATTTATGGTCAAACCTTCCCCAATGCCTTAGTTGATCTAGGAGCTACAATCAATATCTTAACAACTACTACTTGGAAAAAGCTAGGCATTACATCTGTAGAACCCACCTCTACTTTACCAGAACTGGTTGACCGATCTGTGGTTAGGCCAGAAGGCACACTACATGATGTCATGGTATCTGTTGACTCCGGGGAATATCTGACCGATTTTCTAATAATAAATCCCAAAAACCGACTTGATGGACATCCATTGATTTTAGGTAGACCTTGGCTTACAACTGTCGATGCTTATATTTGCTACCGACAAGGAAATATGACCATAACCAAAGGAGCGAATATCAAGAACTTAGCTTTATATCCTCCAGTGCAGCCAAGTGTCGCAATAATCAAAACTAATATGCACCCTGTATCATACCTTACTGATAACATTAGACCTCCATTAACTATACAAGAGGAACTTGATTTCAAAGACCAAACAGAAGACGATGCCATTAATAATTTTATTAGTCAAACTGAACTCAGATCCCGCACACAATGTCACATGATAGAAGCAGCGTTCGATAATGAATTAGAAGAAGATCCTCTTAAAGAAACACATGACCAAACAATACCTATTACCTCTGTTGCAAATAGTAAAATTGTGGAAATTGAACCAAGAAATACCTTAAAAATTCATGCCAACCTCACCTCCGAACAAGAAAGGAAGCTCATCCAATTATTGAGGAGATATAAAGAAGCATTTGCATGGGACTACCCTACTATGAAAGGAATTGATCCCAAATTATGTACACACCACATTTACATAGAAAAAGATGTGAGACCTATTCACCAGCCCCAAAGGAGACTTAATCCTCATCTAAAAGATGTGGTAAAAGATGAACTTCAAAACCTTTTAGATGTCAATTTCATTTATCCTATCTCCGATAGTAAATGGGTCTCTCCACTTGTGGTGGTACCAAAAAAGAATGGGAAATGGAGAATTTGTGTGGACTACAGAGAGCTAAATAAAGAAACACAAAAATACCACTTCCCTCTCCCATTCATCAATCAAGTATTAGACACTTTGGCAGGAAAGAAATTCTTTTCCTTCCTAGATGGCTTCAGTGGATATAATCAGATCCAGATTGCCCCGGAAGACCAAGACAAAACCACTTTTACTTGTCCTTGGGGAACATTTGCCTACAGAGTTCTACCTTTTGGCTTATGCAATGCTCCTGCCACATTCCAAAAGGCTATCCTCACCATTTTTGCAAACTTAATAAATGAAGAACTTGAAGTATACATGGATGACTTTACACCGTACGAAGACGATTTCGATCCAGCATTGGACACACTGGAAAAATTCCTACAACGCTGCATTGCTACCAGGCTTTGTTTAAGCCATGAAAAATGCTATATGATGATGAATGAAGGACTTATTCTAGGACACTATATCTCAGCAGCTGGCATTCAGGTAGACCCAGCCAAAATCCAAATAATTTTGCTAATTCCCACCCCTACCACTCAAACGGGGGTATGTAGTTTTCTTGGATTTTCTGGTTATTATAGGAGGTTTATAGAACATTTTTCGCATATTGTTGCACCTTTGTATGCACTAACAGGGAATGTTGACTTTCTTTGGACAGAAAAATGTAAACGTGCTTTCCAGGATCTGAAGAAACTTGTATCCACAACCCCAGTCCTTCGAGGACCAAATTGGGATTTTCCATTCCAAATATCGTCAGATACCTTAGATACAACCATTGGAGCAGTCCTTGGGCAGGAAGAGGATAAAAAACCATATGAAATTTATTATATTAGCAAAAATTTATCCCCTGCTGAATTGAATTACACTATTACTGAAAAATAATTTCTAGCTGTAATACATGCTGTCAATAAGTTCAGACATTACATTACTGGATATCCTATTATCTTGTATACAGAGCATTCTGCCATAAAATATTTAGCAAACAAGCCTATCAAAAATGGCAGAATAACTAGATGGTTGATTTTATTACAAGAATTTGACATTACAATCAAGGATCGACCTGGAAAAGAAAATCATGTAGCCGATTTTCTTTCACGAATGCCAAAGCCAATCGATGCAGCAGCAGTTGAAGATCAATTTCCAGATGAGCATTTGTTTGTTGTTGCTGTTAAAATGCCCTGGTATGCTGATGTTGCCAATTACCTAGCAGTAGGTAAACTACCGAAACATCTAACCCCCAATGAGCAGAAACAGATTGTTCAACGGAGTGCTTGGTTTTCTTGGATTGGGGGCTACCTGTTTCACACAGGGGCAGATATGCATATCAGGAGATGCGTTTGAGAGGATGAAATCTTTGACATTTTAAAAGCCTGCCATGATGGACCATGTGGCAGACATTTCACCGATCGTAGAACTAGACATAAGGTACTGCAAACAGGGTATTATTGGCCCACAATTTTCAAAGATGAAAAGAAATTTGTCCAAGCTTGTGACAGTTTCCAGAGAGCAGGACGCCCTGGTCAGTCCGATGAGATGCCCCTGAACCCACAGCTAGTCATTGAACCATTCGAGCGATGGGCCCTTGATTTCGTTGGACCAATTAACCCATCCTCAAACCAGAAAACATATATTTTGGTGGCAACAGAATATGTCACCAAATGGGTTGAAGCAGAGGCATTGCCAAGAGCTACAGAGGATTCTGTCATATAGTTCCTGTTCCATATATTTGTGCGCTATGGCCTTCCAAGAGATATAATTACAGACGGTGGACCACAGTTTGCTAGTAACAAAATAGCTGCAACCCTCAAAAACTATCATATCTAGCATAAAATCACTACTCCATACCACCCACAGGCAAATGGTCAGGTAGAAAGCAGCAATAAAATAATAGAAGCAATCCTAATGAAAACCATTGCATCACATAGACGTGATTGGGCTGCCAGACTACCAGAAGCATTGTGGGCTTACAGAACAACATGGGGAAGTACCACTGGTTACTCACTTTATCAATTAGTGTTTGGAAAACAACCCATCTTCCCCATAAAATTCGAAATCCAAACATTGCGAACAACACAGGAAGTTGGCTTAGATCTAACCGAGGCACAGATTAATCGATTACAGTAGATCAATGAGCTGGATGAAATCAGGCTCTCTGCACTTCAAAACACTGCACTGATCCAACAGCAGCGAGCTAAATGGCATGATGCTCTCATTAAAAACAAAGTTTTCTGCAAAGGAGACTGGGCACTTTTGTACGATTCCAAGTTTCAGGACTTTCCTCGGAAACTTCAGACTCGTTGGTTGGGACCATACGAAATCCAGAAGGTACATGAAAATGGTACTCTTACTCTAATCACTATTGACGGTTTTGGATATGCCTTCAAAGCAAATGGCCACCGAGTCCGACTTTATCGCAAACCACTCACTCGGCAGTCCTTCTGCCAGCAGCTACGCGAAGACTCTGATATGGAAATTTTGGAGGAGGGAGATAATTCTTCCTCACCTGTGATTCATTAAGTGATTTATCTCTTTTTACACTTTGTACATAATTTCTTTGTTTTGTTGAATCATTTTTGTACATATTTTTGTATCAACACTTTGTTGTTACTTTTCGGAGCAACAACAATTTTATTATTTTCTGCTGTTCCTTTTCTCAAAGGGACAACATTTTCGTTCTGATGTTCCTTTTTCAAAGGAACAACACCTTTTGGATTAGCCGTTCATTTTGCTTTAACTTTGCTGTTCTTTTTTTACCTTGTGCTTTTGCTGTTCCTTTTCCAAAGGAACAACACTTTTGATTTCTGTTGTTCCTTTTCCAAAGGAACAACATTTTTTATTTTTACTGTTCCTTTTCCAAAGGAACGACATTTGTGTTTTCTGCTGTTCATTTTCCAAAGGAAAAACATTTTTTATTTTTGCCGTTCCTTTTCCAAAGGAACACCATTTGTGTTTTTTGTTGTTCATTTTCCAAAGGAACAACATTTTTTATTTTTGTTGTTCCTTTTCCAAAGGAACGGCATTTGTGTTTTCTGCTGTTACTTTTCCAAAGGAACAACATTTTTTATTTTTGTTGTTCCTTTTCCAAAGGAACGACATTTTTGTTCCTTCGAGTTATTTGTATTTTCTTGGAAAAGGAACAGCAGAAAACACAAATGCCGTTCCTTTGGAAAAGGAACAACAAAAATAAAAAATGTTGTTCCTTTTCCAAAGGAACGGCATTTGTGTTTTCTGTTGTTCCTTTTCCAAAGGAACAACATTTTTTATTTTTGTTGTTCCTTTTCCAAAGGAACGACATTTGTGTTTTCCAAAGTAACAACATTTTTTTATTTTTGTTGTTCCTTTTCCAAAGGAACGACATTTGTGTTCTCTGTTGTTCCTTTTCCAAAGGAACAACATTTTTTATTTTTGTTGTTCCTTTTCCAAAGGAATGACATTTGTGTTTTTTGTTGTTCCTTTTCCAAAGGAACAACATTTTTGATCTTTGTTGTTCCTTTTTCAAAAGGAACACCACTTGTATTCTTTTGCTCTTCCTTTTTGAAATAACAACATCCTCGTATTCCTTTTACTTATGCTTGCTCCCCTTGCTGTTCTAAATTAAGGATGCCTACTGTTCCTGTTCTTTCAAGTCTTTTGGAACACAGCTATGCACTTATGCAATGGATACAAAATGACAACATACTGAAATCAATGAATTATAAAATCGCTATTTTTATAAGAAATTGCTCTGAATTGGTAAGAGGACAGAGGGAAGGACACACTTACCCATTATCTTTTGCTGTCATTGTTCCACTAATTTTGCTCTGATTGGTTACCTTTATCATGTTGGTTCCTTTTAAATTTTCACAATTCTCTTTGATTATTATTCAGGAATAAGAGCAAAGGGTTTACATGTTCCTATTGAGATGTTAAGACTTCTTCCACCATTCCTACTCTTAAGGAGTGTTGAACCACCCTTTGTGTATAAATGGGAAAGTACTTTATGAAAGAGAAAGAAAAAAGAGCGAAAAATGATGTTATAATGACTTTTTTATATAAGTTTTCAAATGCAGGATAGGGGGTCTCATCAAGAGCCAGCCTACCATGATCATGAGGAAGAAAGTGAAGTGACATTCCCACTATGGCCACCACACCAGGGATATGGTCCAAAAGGTATATCAAATAAAGAACCCTTGGAACAGGAGGTCTCATCACGAGCCGGCCTGTCCACCTTTTGCTCCTTCTTCGTGAATGGCATTATGGCTAACTGGTCAACAAGCCAGCATAATGGCCTACATTTTGACATCGCACAACATTTCCTAAGCATACACAAAGGATCATGGTTCCATGGGTGAAACAAACAACTCTGCCAAGGTTATGGACACCTGTCGGCCACAGAGCTCTGTTAATGGCATTGAAGTCACGTTACTTATACACCAATAGGTAATTATTAACATCCTTCTGTCTCTTATACCTTTGTAATAAGTCACATAAGAGTATGTATATTATTTCCCGACCCATTAAACACATGTAAATCTATTATCACCAATCATGACAGAAAAGTTGACAATGACCGCATGAGACTCTGTATGCATGGCAACTATCCTATCTTCCCAGCCTCGCATCATATCACAACAGTCTCTTACTTATTAAGCGATCTGACTTTACACCTCGATTTCGGTAACCTACTACTTTTGTAAACATGGCATGTTGCTATACGTTGTTCCTTTATGACTCTGATCGAGGGCAGATCAGCACGCCGCTCCTTTATTTGACGGCCGGGATAGCCTATCACATTGCGGGGGGGAGGTTAAACTCATCATTCGCTGGATTACGTGTTAGACCACTATTCGGGAAACTGCGTACCTGGGAATAGCACGGCTCAACGGTATACTATTTTTTATTTTTGCATGGCTTGCTGTTCCTAATCCATTTCCATAGTATGCTCTACGGCATTAGTAAGGCCCTTTAGATTTTGAGTGAGTCCTGCATCTGTTATTTTCTCTATGTTTTAACAGTGCGAACAGCTTACTGTTCCATTGTTAATTCTAAGGTTTTACAGCGAAATCAAAAACATGGGAGGAAGATCAATTCGAAGAGAACCACAGGTGTTGATAGTCTCTGATGCTGCATGGGAAATCCTGGCAAGAGCACGATGGTTAACTTATCTCAATCGTTTACAAGAATCCAATGAGACTGTAGCAATAGAATTCTTGCAGAACTTGCAAGAAGATCACTCCACAGTAAGGGGGAGACATATAGCAGTCACCGATGACATAATCGCAGAGGTCTCGGGACTACCATCCGCTAGACCTGTATGGACGTTAAAGAAGGAGAGATTACAGAAGATCATAGAAACCTTCCAGGAGGAAGGACAAAACCTGACAGTTAGAGGAAAGGGGGTTCTACCAGCAGCATTAGGAGAGCCATGGGGCAGAATTGGCGAAGACTATTTAGAGCTACATCACCTGTGAAGGCAGGAAAGACGTGGTAAGACCACGACACCTTAAAATTTTAGCCGTATTAAAGAAAAAATGCTCTGTAAACTTACCTGCATTTTTAAATTCATTACTTCATGATGTTGCACGGAGCATGAAAAAGGCACAACATGTAGAATCATTCGTAATTCACCATGGGTTGATACGGTTAATAGTTAGCCATAGCCTTACCTAGAAACAGAGTAGCTAGGAAGAGCTAATTGCCATAATAGATGGGGGATCGACCACGCCATCCCCAAAACGTAAACATGCCACCAGTACACCAGAGCATCCAGAAAAACGAAGGAAATTGGTCCGATTACCACGGATTAAAGGGAGGCTGTAAAATTCCTAAGCAGCTACCAGCCAACCAGTGGAGATAAATGATTTAGGGGAGGAGCAACCCCCACAATTAGAAGGAGAAGAAAATGATAAAGGAATGCAAGGAAATGAGGAAGGAGAAATGGAGGAAGAAACTGAGCAACCTGAGTAGGAGGAGGAAACAGAACAACATGAAGGCAGCACATTGCAGAATCCATTGAGAGAAGATGACTTGGCCAAACTTTTTGCCAATATGGCCGAATATGGCCAACCTCTCAGCCCACCAGATCTCCATGCTGAAGAAGAACCAAAAGAACACTCTACTCAGGGTAAAAATGCACTCGAAGAATTACATGATGAGGAGGTAGAAAAGGAGAATTAGCCTGTTCATGATGAAAGTACGTTAGGAGAGAGAAGTGATGCAGAACAGGAACAATCAGTTCCTAGCCAGACTACACTAGAAGAAATTCTAGAAGAAGGGGAGGCGGAAAAAGAAGTGACCCAAGAAATAACAGAACCAGCTAGGGTTCTTGAACCATGAGCAACCCGAGCAGAGCAATGACGAAGCACCCCAAGGAGAAAACCAGGGAATTGATCGAGATAACAGTCTAGGCCGTAGTAAACAGTCTGTTGTTCCTTCTAAGGAAATTGAGGAAATTAAGAGATTACGGAAAGAACAACAAAGACTACTGAACGCAATAGTTCAACTTCGAGTAGATCAGGATTTTGAAAACAAGAAAAAGGGTAAAAAGGACTTCGGGGGGGAGACATGCAACCATTACAGCAAAACCTCTCAAGACAAAGGTTCAGAGGACTAGAGTCCATCCTATTGTTCAAAACCCTGTCGAAAAGCGGTTTGCTGTTCCAAATGTTGTTGAGGAGTAGTCTGCTGTTCAAAATCAAAAGGAACAACATTTGACTGTTACCCATGTTGAAGTACAACCAGATAATGTATTGGCCTGTGACAAAGAAGTACAGACAGAGGCACAATCCCCTGAAGGAATACAAGCCACGAAAAAATGCAATAAGAAGATTCAGGTGAACCTCCCGCTCACCACCACCATGTGGGATAGTGATCCGAGGATGGTAACCCTACGAGAGGGTTTGACGCAAGCTCAGCAAGCAACAAAAAAACTCATCGAACAAACGGTTCCTCGAGAAAAGTATGAATAACTACAGCAACAGCTGAGGAACGTCAATTTATCTGAAAGCCAGGCCTTTGAAGGGTGGCGAAAGGAAGAAGAAAAAGTCACGAAGGTAACCCGTAGGTTAGATATACTTATCAAGCAGATGGATACCTTATTCTCTTTGTATAATGATGTCCTAGCATGTAGAGCCCCTGCTAAGAATTATGCCTTGTTTTTAATGGAACGATATTTGCAATTGAAAATAAAGGTTGTTAAAGTAGGCGCCCCTATACAAATTAATACCATCAATGATTTTATAAACTGCTATAAGCACTACGGGGTAAAGGTTCAAAGATTACTTGTGAATTCTATCTGCATAACCTTGTGTTAGACCAGGAGACCGAGCTGAACCCCAGCCCTTTTGTTGGGGATATTCAATTGCAAGAATTTATTTCATTTGGGGTTAATCAAATTAAATGGCTTAAAGCCTATAATGCTTTCCAAAGACAAGAAAACGGATTAGACTTGTGGGTAAGAGCTGAGCCTAGGAATCCAGTGCAGTTGTGGAGGGAACATAGGAACCTCATGGGGACTCCAGGCATAATTGAAGCATTAGGACACATTCATGTAGCAATCAATCGGCAGGGAATAGAATACTTATTTACTATTAAAGCCCTTGCCATTGATGCGGCTAAATTTCGATATCGGATCTCTAATCCGAATATCCAACTCAGGGAACCATTTAATTATGAAAATTTTAAGTTAGCTACCAACCGCTTGCACCTCTATGGTGAAATCATTTTGAGGGCAGGGCCATCCTGATTAGGATATAGGTTCCAGAGTCCAATTATTTGGCACCCTGCACCTGGATACCAAGCCCTGTACAAGATGCCTGAGGGTCAGACTGACCATGTTTTTGAACACCTAGTTATGAATCATGGCTGTAGACCTCCACATGAGATCCCATCTCCAACCTACTCTCTCACTGCCTTACATGTCAACTACAATGTTTTCATGAGGGCATGAAAAAGGGTAAGAAGGGGGGTGTGTGGAGTACTAAATAAGGTATGTTTTTGGTGATTATTTCAGCATCTTTTCATTAAAACTTACAAACCTTTTGCATCATGAACTAGGTAGATGATAAGGAATTGTAATAAAATATGTAAGATTAATGTGCAAAATGAAAACACTGAAAATTGTCATTTTCTTATGCAGGAAGAAGGAAAAACGAAAGACTATCGTTCCAAAGGAAAGGACAAGGCCAGGTTAACCATTGTCCCTTTGATGGGGAACCACATGCAAACAAGGCAAACCAAATCAAAACGTATCAGCCAAGGAAAGGAAATGGAGATATCGGCTCAACACAAGAAATTAAAGAGATAACTGAGAGCCAACAGTTCAGCGAATCCCTCAGGATCCTTTGATCCTGAGGGATCGCTGCTTTAACTATTTTTGCACCTAGACATCTTCGCCTTCGCCATTATAAAAAGGGTAGCACTATTAGCCCGGGGATAGTCTGTGATACTTCTATGTAACTTTTCTTAAATTCAAGACTTTGATCATCGACTCTTGTGGAGAAGTGATCCGCTGTAATTTTGTTTAATGCATTAATACAAATTTGGTTTCTATTTCATCTTTGATCCTGGAATAACTTCAAGCGGTGTAACCTCGGAGACTAAGGGCCCGGCTCTGGAGGAACACTTGCTCCTGTACTATTACTTTTGGTTTATGTGTGGTTTGTTCATCAGCTTTATTCGGCAATCTGATATGTTCTGTTATTTTACATCACAGCTCTGTTCCATCTGATCTGTTAAGTGATATCGTTTTCTGAGACAGAGACATTATAACTCTGCAATGTATTGCTGTTTCCTTAAGTACTGATATAACTGGCTTTTATAGGATACCGTTGTTGTTCAATTATAGAATGTCTGTGTTGTAACACTTGACCGTTGGTATTACTAAATTCATCTTAGAGATTATATTTCCTTGCAATTGTTGAATCTATGGATGTTGTTGTTCCATTCTGAAATACAATCATATTCTTTATAACTAAGATTGATAACTAGATTACCAAGATCAGATTACTATTAAGGTGTGCCGTGTGCATGTATGTATGGCTTTCAAGCACTGTTCTGTAGTCCATTATTAATCAGTGTTGTTCTATTTCGTGTGCTACTCGATTCATCCTTAAAAGTAGGGGATTTCCATTTGATTTCTGTAGGACATGATTGTTGCATTGATTCTTGTAGACTAAGGTGTTGTTGCTTATTAAATTCAGCTGCTATTACAATTCCATATTCACTATTCCATTCCTTATCTGCTGTTCCATTTCCTGTTATTCGCATTATTATTGCTTCGGTGTGTAGAACGATCTGAGACTGTAGTGGGCATTGACATTTACTCTCTGGCTCCCAGATCGACGATCCATTCCTTGATTTCCTTTGCTTCCATCAGTTTACAAAGGGATGAGTTACTGCTACTGAACCGTTGACTAATCAATTGCTTAGTTTTCTGAATGTATGGTTTAGCCTTTAAAAGTAGTTTGTTGTAAACAAGCATCCGTTTACTCTTGTATTTTTGAGCACTATACTACTAGCATTACTCTGGAAAATGATAGCCTCAGACTGAGACACTCTTTGAAATAACAAAACGTTCGTGGATTGACAACCTAATGTGAGGTAATTAGAGGTGAAAGAGACCCTTTTTATAGCTCGACACAAACATTTTACCTATTTGGGAAAATGATCAGAACACAATATCATGAGCATACGATATTGGTTTTGAGCGATTCAAGTTGTGTTGGATTTAGGTTGGCCAACTCTACGCTTTGGAACTATTTTTGAGCACTTTTTAACACTTTTAATTTTGAGCATTTTACTGATCCCTTGGATCACATAACCAAAAACTCATAATGACATTTAGGTGTTTTAAAGGATTTTTGAAAAGGTATTCTAACCTCATTCTAATTTGATGATATCCATAATGGAGATCTAAATTAGTAAACAAAATTTCTCCATGCAATTCATATAAGAATTCATCAATGATAGGAATAAGAAAATTATCTTTGATTGTTATTTTGTTGAGCCATCTATAATCTAGACATGTATGCCATGAATCATCCTTTTTGATAACCATCACCACTGGTGAAGAGGAATTTCTTTGGCTATTTACATTTCTTAAACCCATATTGTGTGATTCAATATTTGTGCTTTCCAATTGTGGTAGCATACTCCCCATATGGGATTGATTCTCAACACCATGATTCTCCTTTTGTTCTTGATTTTCTTGGATCTCCACATCCCTTTTAGGGATATATTTTAATAAAATGTTATGTAACTCTTTTATTTATTTTTTGATGGATTTTTGTATATATTCCTTATTTTCTTTCATCTTATTTTCCATTTCTCTTTTAATATTTTCTTGAAAATGTGACAAATCAATATTTTTTGACATACTCCCTTCTATTTCATTAACTTTCTTCTCTAATTGAGATAACACAAATTGTAACTCTTCACTTTCTTCATGAGTCAGGGATGAGCCTTTAATAAATTTAATTGGTGTAGAAGATTTCTTTGGAAGCACGTTGGAAAATAATAATAGTACTTCTCTTTATACAAATTTTAATCACCAAAATAAAATGAATCTTCTAATCAATAGTTAGGTCACTAGTAAGTTACATACCTTAATTTGGAGAATATCATAATGGTTGAAGTTTTATTGATATATCTTTGAGATTTGATCCCTTTTTTATCTGAAAAATTGTTATGTAATACTCTGATATGTCTTTTCTACAATTCCATAGGTGTGAACTTAATTTGGTTTGCTAAGTGAAAGTTAGGGCCACTTTCCCAAAAATTATTTATTTTTGGCCTCTTTCCATGAGCAAAAATGTATAGCGTGCCACATGTCAAATTCTTCAAATATAATTATGAAATTTGTACCTAATGTACTTATGTATGTAAAATGTTGATATGGTCCTATCACCACAACCTTACAATTCCTCTATTCAAATCAATGGCCGAAAAATAGTCTGTGACTACACATGAACCCCAAATTTCCCTTTTGTGCTAAGCATTGGGCACTATCTAGAATCACCAAGGGAACTCAATGCTATGTTCATGGCCCAAGACAAAAGGACACAAGCCAATATCATATTGATAATGAGTTCTTGGATTGGCTTGTGCTTTAATTAAAATCTCAAGAACATCAACTATCCCAAGACCCTTAGAACAAGATCAGAATGATGAAAGTGGAAAAAAATTATGTTTGTTAGTCTTGTTAATTTATGGATCAACCATGATCCATATTTATGATGGAATGAAATTAGAAACAAATTTAAATAGAACATAGCCTTTGGGGCTGGCCAATCCCGAAGGACTTGGATATTAGCCGGATCCACATGCACGCCTTGCTCGCTGATTATGTAGCCCAAATATTGGACCCAGTCCATGCCAAAGGAGCACTTATCTAGGTTGGCACATAGTTTGTGCCGAAGGGCTTGAAGGACCTACCGAATATGTTGCAAGTGCTCTTCCCAACTCTTATTGAAGATGAAGATGTCATCCAAATATACAACCATGAACAAGTTTGTGAAAGGTCACAAGATGTCATCCATCAACCTCACAAAAGTTGTAGGGGCATTTATCAACCCGAAGGGCATGGCCAACCACTCAAAAAGGCCCTCCTTGGATTTAAAGGCGATCTTCCATACATTTATGGACTCTATTGGAACTTGGTGATATACAGACTTTAAATCAATCTTGATGAAGTACTTGGCCCCCTTGAGTTGGTCAAGAAGGTCATCAATCTATGAGATTGGGTACATATTCCTGACAGTGATTTTATTCAGTGCCCAATAATCAATGCAAAGTCTCCAGGTCCCATCCTTGTTCTCTATGAGTACAATTGGGCTCCCATAAGGTGAGGAGATTCGTTGGATGTGCCCTTTTTGTAGCAAGTCTTGGATTTTCTAGTTGATTTCCTCATTTTCCAGAAGAGAGCGGTGGTATATTGGTCCACTGGGTAGAGGATCTCAGGGAGTCAGATCGATCAAGTGCTTGACTTGAAAGTGTAAGGGTACTCCTAGGGGCAAGGAGAAGAAGCCCCTGTATTCTTCCACGACCTTATCAACTTGCTTATGTTGCATGGAGGTACTCTTTCCAAGGGCCATGGATGTGGCCACAATCTTCCCCTTAATTTGAGTATGATTCAGAAATAAAATGAATTTCCCAGTTTGGGAGATGATCTTATTTCATTGCTTAGTAGAGATAAAAGAGATGGTGGTAGGTGGGGCTACCTCTGGTATCTTGTTTAGTTTCCTGCCCAAAGTAATAATAACAGTATGAGGCCTGGACTCATGCACAACATGAAGCTTCCATAAATATGGTTGGCCTAATAAAACATCACAAACTTCAAGAGGAGAAACATCACAAGTACCTCATCCGCGAAGGGCTTCATGTTGTAGGGGAAGCGATGTTGTTAGCTAACATGGAGATCTCGTCCTTGGTGGAGCCACTCAATGGTATATGGTTGTGGGTGTGGTGTGGTCGGCAAGCCTAACCACTTAACAACATCTGCTGAGATGAGTTTATTTTGGCTACCATTGTCGACAATGAACTATAGTGGAGAACTCTTCACCCACATCTGTGAGTGGAAGAGATGCTCCCCCTCCTCTGGATCCTCAGGCTCAGTTTTTTGGAACTTGGTAGTGGAAACTGTTGAAAAGTGTAACTAGGTTCGGTCTTCATAATGACGAGTAAATATGATTTTATGTAATAAGATGTAAATAAATGAAAATAAAATTATTTTATTGACTTGCTTCATGGGTTTCATGAGCAAGGATTTTGATTTTGAGTCAAGACTCCAATTGAGAGCCTTTAGGATTTATTTGTCATCTAGTCATAAAATTTAAGAGTCATTGTCATGTAAATGAAGTCATGTTACACTTTGTGAACGGTCAATATTATCTATGTAAAATATCCTCCAAGAACTTGTCACCAAACCTCTTCAAGTCGATCTACCAATGATGAGAAAGCCACTAGATCAAGTTGGCCTAACTCCAGCTATCAAGTCGGCCTAAAGGGAAACAAAAGAAGGATATATATAACCTAACTTGTCCTCCACTTGAAGACAAGAAATTGACTCACTTGAGACAATAAGAAGTGCGAAGTAAGGAATAAGTAGAAGGATGAAGAAAGGAGGTGAAGCAGAAGTGCGAAGAAGAGAGAAAAAGGTTTCTTCTGGGCCAATGAAAGGGAACCTTCTGGATAGTGCGAAGTTCTAGGCAATAGTTTCTTCTCGGCAGTGCAAATTTCTGGGCAGCAGTTTCTTCTGGAAAGTGTGAAGTTAAGGCAGCAAGAGAAGGATTCTTTTGGGAGGTCGAAGTAGAGATCTAGAGACCGAGTCTCTCTAGAGGAAGTCAGGAAAGACCTAGAGTATGAGATTCTCTAGGGAAATCTGAGGAGAAATAGTAAGAAGAATAGAGACCAATTTCTCTAGAAGGAGTCGAAGAAAGCAACAAGAGAAAGGTAGAGAAAAGGAAGAGGCAGAGTATCAAGGTTGGTGACAAGGTTCTTGGAAGGATACTAGAGGCAAGGTTTTGTGTCATGGTATTGGTACTTATCAATTGAAGTCTATCTAAGAAGAAGAATTTTGATCGGGTTTTCCTCTCTAGAGGTGAGAGGTTTTGGCCATGGCTGAAGAAGCATATATACTGTGTCACTTGTCTCTTTTATTATTATGCATACTGGTAATTTTCTTGATGAAAGAACACACTAATATTCTAACAAGGAATTGAATACAATAATAAGAAAGTCAAAGAACATCACAAGAAATTATCAAGAGAAATTGTTATCTACTACATGCCCTACGTTTCTCAACAACAACAATGGCACTGGGTTTTGCGTCAATAATTTGTTTCCCCTTATCGTTCCCCTTGTCGGGTTATGGCTCAAAATCATAACATGCATGAGACTCTGATGCTTTTAGCTCAGAAAACAATGACTACTTGGTGCGACACTCATTTGTGTTGTGGGTGTGGCTCTTGTGGAACTCACACCACTTACTTGTGTCCTTCTTCGTCTCTATGGTGTCATTCTTTGATTTTGACTTCGATGGGTTGTCCTGGGTCATTCCACCTTGGCTCTATCCTTTGTTATGTGGTTTGGGGGTGCTCTTTGCTTGCTTCATATTCGTAGATCCAAAGTCTCGCTTCTTTTGTTTTGTTTTGTTTGTTTGTTTTTTTTTTTTTTTTTTTTTTCAATCTGGCTACATATTAGTATACTGCACCAAGTGAGGAGATGTCTAGGAACTCCATTTCTTCCTGAATATATTTGTGCAAACACTCATAGTACTTAAGCGCCAGATGTCACTCAAATTCTTTGATACCCAACTTTCTACGTAGAGTATGAAAAATATTTTTGATCTAATGCATATCTTGGTCTCATTGTTGTTGTAGTGTGGTCCATTGTATGTACTTGTCTTCATATTTCCCAACAGGGTAATATTGTTCCTTGAGAATGTATCGGAAAGGATTCCAAGAGGGTGTAGTTGTAAACATAGAGGGTTCCTTGACCCTTTTCTAATAGTAAGTTTGCCACCAATCTGTTGAAAATAGCAACAAGAAATGATAAAAATAGAATCCAAAATATTCGAATTTTAATTTGTCCTTGAAATAAAATTGTGAATTAAATTCGAATTTAGTCTCACCAGCTGCCTGGAAATAATTAATTAATTCATTATGGATTAATTAGTTGGAGAAATTCAAGTTAGGAGTCTTTCTGAAGTCACGCAAGAGTTATCCCTTAAATTAAAGAGATTATCCCTTAATTAAGGAGATAAGATTGAGTTATATTTGAGTTGTAATTAGTTAACTCAGTTTACTGAGTTAAGTCTAGTAAAATTAGTTCCAAACTATTTGAGGAACTAATTGTGAGTTATCAGTCAGTTGATGCATGCATGCACTCAACCAGTCTACTCCAGATAACTGAATATTCCCTCATCAGAAACTCATGCATGCCTATTTTGAGAAAGACCCAGTTGATCTAAATGTCAAGGACAATGTACTATCAGTTTCATGTTTTATCCTATAAAGGAAACTCATGCATGCAGAAGGAATAAGGTCCCTTGAGGATTGCGTAGTTCTGACAGGGTGTAGGATCAGTGTGAGTGATCAATTTTCCACTTGGTAATAGGAGGATCATCCAGGAGAAATTGCACAAGGAAATAGGAGCTTGGAGGGTAGAGGAGAAGGCTTGTGAGAAGCTTTGATTGCCTGTGAGCATCCAAGAGGATTGTACTGAGAGCTGGCTAGCTATGAGAGCTAACGCTTTGTGTAATTCTGATGTATTTCCTCCTTGTATGATAATACAGATAGTGGGGTTTTTAGTTGAGGCTTTGCCTTGAGTATTTTCTGTGTTTCATGTGCATTGATTCTTCTTCTGCTGGTTATATGTGTTTTTCTCTGATTCAACTCGATCTTTAAGCTTCAACAAGTTTGATAGTATAAGTAGATTATAGTATTTTTCTTTGGTGTATTGCATTATCGAGTTAATCGTCAGTCAGATTTTCTACATAGATCTCAGAGGTAGATTTTTAGAGAGAATTTGCAGGAAATTCTACATGGTATTAGAGTTTAGTTTATTGACGCTGTGAAAAATATATGGAGAAGAGAATTCAAAGTTTGAAGTTCGAGGTTGCTGGTCCAAATCGAATTCTTATCATACTTCAAGGTTGGCTAATGGTGTTCTATGACTTGAGACTTGAGTATGCCTCGGAAGGCAGCTCGAATTACATAGCATGGAAATATCGCATGGAGGCTGTCTTAGAAGACAACGGATTAAAGGATTTCATTGATCAAGAAATCCCAAAGCCAAGTTCAACTAATGCACAAGAGTTGGCTAAATGGAAGAAGTGTGTGGCGAGAGTGAGACAGATCGTCCATGAGGGAGTTCGAGACCATATTGTCTCGAGTCTCCATGGGAAGGATACTCCATATTCAATGTGGAAGACATTGAAGGACCTCTACCAGAACAATGGCGACCAGAGGAAATTGGCGCTCAAGGATAAGCTATGAAGAATCAAGATGGAGAACGACGATACTATTTCCACATATCTGAAAAAGCTCACCACTTGTAGAGATGAGCTTGGAAGTGTGGGAATAACTACTACTGATGATGATATGGTGAGGCTCGCTCTCCTTGGCCTTCCAAAGAGGTGGAATTTCTACCAGGACTCTATGAATGGAAGGGAGAAACTGCCAGATTGGGAACGACTGTGGTCAGATCTCATGCAGGAGGAGATCAGGAGGAGCACATGAGATGGTTCTTCATCCAAGGATGATGATGAAGAAAATCTGGCCTTAGTAAGTAAGGAAAGGAAACGGAAGGGAAAGGCATCCCATGCTAAATCAAATTCTTCTCATGGAGGGAAGATGGTTGACAAGTCTAAAGTGAGATGCTTTAATTGTCACGAGATGGGTCATTATGAGACTAATTTCCCATCGAAGAAGTCCAAGAAGGGATCCTCAAAATGATTGGAAGGGCATTATCCTCTCAGTTTGAAATGGACTTTACCCTCATCGCATGGATGGTGTCATCAATGATGGGTTGTGGTTGGTATCTTGACAATGGAGCCTCATTCCACATGACCGGTGATAAAAGTTTATTCAGCACCTTGGAGGAGAAAGACCTCAAGATGCGCATACAGATGGGTGAGAATGAAAGGTTTAGTGTTTTAGGAGTGGGGACGGTTACTTTTCAGAGGGAGCATGGAACTCCTATCACCTTGACCAATGTGAAGTATCTGCCTAGACTGAAGAACAACTTGGTATCGATCGCGACGTTGGAGGACAAAGGCTACGATGTTGTCTTCAGTAAATGAAAGGTGTTCCTTAGACACATCACCTCGAGACAGGTGAAACAGATCGGTTCATGAGTTAAGAACCTGTATGCTCTTGAGGTTCAAGATGCATGCGAAGCCTTGAGGAGCAAGGCAAATGTTAGAGACTTGGTGGTTGAGAGGGAGAGTAAATTACCTCCCAAGATGTAGTCCCAGAAGAAGTCTCAGACAATTGTGGACGAGCCATAGTTGGAGAAGTGGGCAAAGGGATCACATGCAGCCATACCTCCAGGTGTGAGGTGGGGTGATGTGAAGTGATAGTCCCAAGAAGGTTAAAATTGGGCAGGCTCCATTGAGAGGTTTTATCTCATGGATTGTACCTTGCTACAAGAGCCCAAAGTACATAGTAGTGGGAGGAATCAGTGGGATTGATGTAGTCAGAGATCAAAGTGATAGATGCTAGAGCAGTTAGATACTAAAGAGTGCATAGAAGGATTGAAAATAGTGGAGAAAGGCAGAGTCAGCCGAAGCGCAAAGCTTTCAGTTGACAGAGGCAATAATACTCAAAGACTTTGATGACAGATGCATCATAGTAATTTAGGTTGGATGTTTTTTCTAGAGTTGTTGGAGCAACAACACTAGAGAGAAGTGTTGCATGCAGAACATTCCAAAGGTTCAGGATCGGGATCAAGTTGAATTCCTTTCTTTTTGAGAGTGAGTGTTGAAAATAGCAACAAGAAATGATAAAAATAGAATCCAGAATATTCCAATTTTAATTTGTCCTTGAATTAAAATTGTGAATTAAATTCGAATATAGTCTCACCAGCTACTTGGAAATAATTAATTAATTCATTATGGATTAATTAGTTGGAGAAATTTAATTTAGAAGTCTTTCTAAAGTCATGCAAGAGTTATCCCTTAAATTAAGAAGATTATCCCTTAATTAAGGAGATAAGATTGAGTTTTAATTAGTTAACTCAGTTTACTGAGTTAAGTCTAGTTAAATTAGTTCCAAACTATTTGAGCAACCAAGTGTGAGTTATCAATCAGTTGATGCATGCATGCACTCAACCAGTGTACTCCACATAACTAAAGATTCCCTCATCGGAAACTCATGCATGTCTATTCTGAGAAAGACCCAGTTGAGTTAAATGTCAAGGATAGTGTACTATCAGTTTCATGTTTTCTCCTATAAAGGAAACTCATGCATGCAGAAGGAATAAGGTTCCTTGAGGATTATACAGTTCTAATAGGGTGTAGGATCAGTGTGAGTGATCAGTCTTCCACTTGGTAAGAGGAGGATCACCTAGGAGAAACTGCACAAGGAAATAGGAGCTTGGAGGGAAGAGGAGAAGGCTTATGAGAAGCTTTGACTGCCTGTGAGAATCCAGGAGGATTGTACTGAGAGCTGGCTCACTGTGAGAGCTAAGGCTTTGTATAATTATGATGTATTTCCACCTTGTATGATAATACAAATAGTGGGGTTTTTAGCTGAGGCTTTCCCCTTGGTATTTTATGCATTTCATGTGCATTGATTCTTCTTCTTTTGGTTATATGTGTTTTTCTCTGGTTTAGCTCGATCTTTAAGCTTCCACAAGTTTGATAGTAGAAGTAGATTATAGTATTTTGCTTTGGTATATTGCATTATTGAGTTAATCTACAGTCAGATTTTCTACAAAGATCTCAAAGGTAGATTTGTAGAGAATTTGCAAGAAATTCTACACTTGACATGGGGTGTGGCCTTAAGTAGTGCAAAAGTAATATTTTCCCTATCAGAGAAACTATGACCCAAAAATAACCTTCAAGCAGACTTAATCATTTATCTACAACATTTGCATCTATATGACCTTCGAATATACAAATATCAAATTTAACTTGTACCTTGAAGGGGGTGGTTCCTCCTAAGTGACTATTGGATGAAGATGTGCCTCTTGTTGGCATCTGCTGAAGGATCTAGGCAAATTTATCCATCATCTCATTCCTTTGTCGCTCGAGGGCTTCTTCGAGAAATAATTTGATAGGATCTCCTGCTACCTTGCTTTTCTTTTCTTCCACTATGGGAGGTCATTAGTTTCGGTGGGGATGGTCTTGCAAGGGCTCAACCAGTTCAAGTCCCAACTCCTTATACCCCTCCCTCGTTGAGGACATGCATAAAAAATAGATAAAGAGTATATCACTCTGATGCCACTGATCCATATTTTTGAAGGAAAGAAATGAGATACAAATCTAAACAGAACAAAGAGATACAACAAAAGAGCATAACTTCAATTAATTAATAATAAGTACTGAAAACTATTTACATGTAGAATGTAACAAACTAGTTTGGGCTATGTTATCTTATCTCTGAGAAGAGATGTGACAACTACATGCCTTTTGAATTGTGTTACAATGAGGCATAGAGGCATTTTTATCATAAATAAGAAGTGTGAAACCCTAACCTTAGGAGATGAAGTGCCAACATTTTTGTGACCCATTTGGGTAAGTTGGACCATCAATTTCCCGAGGTCGTATCTTTGTCATATGATATATGTTTGAGTATAATAATACCTCATTTCAAAGATCACCATGAGAAAGAAAAAAATAATATGTGAAATAATTTTTGGCACTTTTTAAATCTCTCTGTTTTCCCATAAAACATCTTTTAGAACCTCAAAACGGCTTTGGCAGTTTAGGACCCGAAAAACTGCCAAAAATAGAATGTTGTGCTATAGTTAAGGAAACTGGAATGAAACAATGTTGGGGGTCCAAGTGGAATAGGCTGGTGTCCACCAATATCCACCTGGATCAAACCAATATTTCTTGGATTGAGACTTGTTGTGGTTCTCGAACCTTCGTAAGTCATACGCCTTTCCAGATATCTTGATGCCAAGAGATAGAGGTTAATTGTCAGCAAACGAGCCTAGTTCTCGACACTGTTAACTAACATATCGCTCCACCACTTCTCAAATTAGTGGAAATTTTTATTTCTTGGTGCTCTAGTAACTCGGAAATGATTTTATGTCTCATAAGATGGAAAATGAAAACAACAACTAGGAAATTGACATTAGTTAAAGTGATCTCCAACAATTTATTGAATTGGAGGGAATACCTTAATCACCAAATCTTGTGTAATGTTGAGGGCTGAGAGCCAAATGGAAAAGGTAAGAAGGGGAAGTACTTCATTCTTGCCAGTACACGAGAAGGCCCAAACTTAATCTACATTTCACACTCTATCTAATTAGATCGAGTATAGCTCAACACTATTCACACCTACAATCCTCAAAATAGAGATTATAACCTCCAAACCTGTAGATAAGGCCAATCATCTGCAATACAAAGATATGAGAATGCACAGGGAGCTATACATACATACATACATACATACACACATACACACATACATATATATATATATATATATATATATATATATATTTATATATATATATATATATTTATATATATATATATATATATATATATATATATATATATATATATATATATATATATATATATTATTTCTAGGATTAAAAGGGAAATAATAAAGTATATGTTTTAAATATTCCTTTTGCATAGAACTATCGATCTTTCCCATTCTCTCTCATTATGTCTTTGACAGATCCTTAATCTCCCTAGCTAAGCCCATTTAAAATATCTTCATTACATTATACAAAATGGAGGTTTTTCACTAACAACTCTCTATCTCGCTACATTTGTCCCTCTACTAGAAACTAAGTGCCACTTCATCCTAATAGTTTCCTACATCTATCCATTAAAAGACACTTCAACCTAACTCACTAACTACACATATTCTTTTCAATTAGAGTGTTACAATTTAGAGAAAACACTTAGGGGAACCAACTCCCTTTAGAAAATTGAGTATTGTTGTTGAGATACTCTTGCATCAAACTTCGGGGAAGAAAAGAGTTCTCCATCAGGTCTTTAACATCTATGCCAAAATTGTAAATTTATGATGTTTTCATCCAATTGACATCTTCTATCAATTGGTTCTTCTCATTTACCAAATACTGAAAATATTGTCTACCTCTAGTTCTCTTGGTCACCCTCTTTGTTAGCACTTCTTCAATCTCCTTTTGATATGTTTCTAGTAGTTGATTCTTCCATATATTGGCCTGATCCCCATCACTCACAAGAACATATGTTTTCTCCTTAAAGGGATACATGTCTGCAACATTGAAGATTGGTAAAATATCAATACCACATGGGAGCTCTAATTCATAAGCATTTGAAGAAAATTTCCTTAGAATCTTACATTTAACAATTTTCTTAAGCTTCAATTTGTTATATGTCCCTTTATGAAACCTCTTCTTCCTAAGATATGATATAACTAACTCACCAAATTCAAAGTCCATATATCTCCTACTTACATATCCTTTATGTTTGTACTTGATAGTGGCCTCCTGTATTTGTTGCTTTACTCTTTGTTGTATATCCCACATGCTTGCTTCAAAGTCTTCACCCTCAACACTCCTGACCTCATGCTTTCTTAGATTCCTAGGCTCATAAAATCCTCTTGGATGCATTCCATACACTATCTAGAATGGGCTCATTCATGTACTTTTGCTTGGAGAGACATTATAAGCAAACTCAACTTGAGAAAGTACTTGATCCCATTATTTGGGATGCTCACTCACCATACTTCTCAGAATATTCCCTAAGCTCATATTTACCAACTTTGTCTATCCATCTATCTACGAGTGGTATGTTGAAATAAAATTCAATTCAGTGCTTATTTTCTTCCACTAAATTTTCCAAAAATGGCCTACAAATATTTTATCTCTTCCTGAAATAATGCTTTTAGGAAAACCATGTAACCATACTACTTCTTTGAAAAACAAATTGGATACATTGGTTACATTTCTAGTCTTGGTACAAGTAATAAAGTGAGTCTTTTTAGAAAACTTGTTGACAACAACATAGATATAATCATTGCTCCTTTCGGTTTGAGGAAATCATAAGATAAAATCCATACTGATAGAATCCCACAGGCTACTTGGAATTGGAAACAATTGGCATAAACCTACGTTCTGGCTTCTCCCTTTGGCATGTTGGCATACTCTACACTTTCCAACAAATCTCTTCACGTCTGGACAAAAGTAAAATGAATTCAATAAATCAAAGGTATTGTTAGTTCCATTGGGCATTGAAATATTATTGTCCTTGAATAACAAATCTTCCTGGATCATATAACTTGACCATTGAGTCCTATTCACGCTAACTAGGTTTTCACGGGTTACATATGCTTCCTTGAAATTTACATCATCCTTGTACATTTCCTTTAGCATGTATTTGGTTCAACTTTGGCTGGCTATAATAAACTATGGAGCATTATTGTCAGTATACATGACAAATTTGTTGGGCATAAAGTAACATATCCAATTTTTCAAGGTTTTAACTATGGAATAAAATCTCTTATCATAAGAGGAATATTTTTGTTTGGCTTCATTTAAATTCTCATTGAAGTAGCCAATCGTTATCCTTTCTTAACTTAATACCGCTATAATGGTAACTCCACTTGCATCTGTCTCAACCTAGAAAAATTTGTTAAAGTAAGGAAGGGCCATAACAAGATGCTTTGTGATCCTTTGTTTCAGTAGTTTAATATTTCTATCAACTGCTACAGTCCACTTGTAGATTTTCTTACTCTCCTTAATGGTCTCCATGATGGATGCACAAATACTACTAAAGTTCTTGATGAACTTCTAGTAAAAACTTGCAAGACTATGAAATATTTTGACCTCAAAGACATTCCTTGGGACAATCCTATCAATGATTGCTCTAAATTTTTCAGGATCCATTTTCAAACCAACTTAAAAAATGACAAAACCCAAATATACCAATTCTTTCTTCATAAAACTACACTTCTTCAAATTAACTAACAAATTTCTTTATTGATGGGTATTCAGAACTAACCTGAGATGTCTCAGATGTTCCTTCCTTTTTTTAGATGTACACTAAAATTTCATCCAAATTGACGATGACGAACTTACCTATGAACTCATTCAAAATTTCATTCATCATCCTCATAAAAGTGTTGGGTGTGTTAGTAAGACCAAAAGGAATCACTAACCACTCATACAATCCATGGTTTGTCTTGAAGGTTGTTTTCCACCCATTCTCTTCTTGAATTCAAATTTGATGGTACCCACTATTCACATCAATTTTTGAAAAATATCTAGCACCACTCAAACAATCAATTAGATCATCAATACGTGGAAGAGGAAATATGTGGCTGATATTTATCTTGTTGATGGATCTTGAATCAGTGGAGATCCTCCATCCACTATCCTTCTTTGGACCAAGAACAGTGGGAACATCACACAACTATTATTTTCTATGACAACACCCTTATCCAATAGCTCTTGTAATTTCTTCTTCACTTCTTCATTTTCTTAAAGGGTCATCCTATATGTAGCTTTGTTTGGAATACTTGTGCCTATAATTAAGTCTATATGATGGCTAATACTTCAAATAAGAAGTGAATTTCTTGGAAATTCATCCACAATTATATCGGCCAAATCATTTAACATAAATTTAATTTACTCCTAGAAATCATATAAACTAGTGTTGGTAAGAATTATCTTGGGTTTTTCAATCAAGGAAAAATGTAATCCTTCCCCTTTTACCTCTTGCAGTAGCTCCTTGCCACTCATCAATAACACGTTGGGGACAACTTCTTCCTTGACTTCTTCACTCTGTGATGGAAACAATGTGTACTTATGACCATCCTTTTCAAGTGTGTATGTATTTATTCTGCCATCATGTATATCTCTTTTATCAAACTATCATGGTCTCCGTAACAAAATATGGAAAACATCCATGGGCATTCTGTCACACAACACTTCATCCTTATATATTCTAATCTAAAAATCCACTTTGCATTGTTCATTTATTATGACTTGATGGCCCTTTTGCAACCATAAAAATTTGTGAGTATGATGTGTTGTTATCTTTAAATCCAAATTCTCTACCATATTAGTAGAAAGAAAATTATATGTACTACCATTATTGATTATAACCTTGCAACACTTATCTATTCACTTGCAAATGGTTATGAACATGCTTCTCCTCTCTGTTGGATCCTTCACTTCCTTTTCTAATTTAATTAGAACTCATTTTAACAACATGGATTCTCCTGCTTCAACAACTTCTTCAGTTACCACTATGCTCTCAATATCCTCCTTGGATTTTTTGCATGTGCACTCATCTAGCCTATTGAAATATTCTATTTAGATGCCCATGACATGTGACCCAATTTCCCACATCTGTAGTGTCAAGGTTGTTAATATTTTCCTATATCTCAGCCTCTTGAGAAATATATTCTTCTTCTAAAGTCACCCCCTCTTTCTGGCTAGCTACTAGCACTTCCACTCTCTTCTTTTGAAGGTTGGAATCTTCCTCTACTACTTGGTTTCCCTATGCCTTTGGCATGACCTTTTCCTCTACTCTTTTGACTCTATTTTTTGGAAATATTTTCCTCAGCTTTCAAAGAAGCTTGGTAAGCATCCTCAACTATGTTTAAAGTCAAGATACCAAGCTCATCTTGAATATCATACCTAAATCCATAAAGATATCTAGCCACCTTCTCAACATCTTCTTCAATAAATCCAACTGTAATGTTTAACTTATAAAATTCCTCAGTATACTCTTTCACCCTTAGGGATTATTGTCTAAGGTTCTACAATTTCTTAAAATTATTTAGTTGGTAGTATTTGGGCATAAATTTACTTCTAATTTTTTCGACAATTTTGTCCTACACTTCTTTCCGCAACAGGGTTGTATGTCATTTTAGCCTTGTAACAACAAAATTATCTTTCTTCAACTCATCCATATATTCATAAACAAAATACTTGTCCATGGCATTTATCCAATCCATTAATTCATCAACAATTAGTTTGCCTTCATAAATAGGTACTTCCATCTTTGGTTTAGCACTCATTTTGGCTATTATTCTCAGCATTATCTCCTCTACTAGTTCTCCACCTCCTTCTTCAGCTTCATTTACATCTCTTGTGTCATCTCCTCTCCTTTGATCATTTCCATAGCTTCCAAAATTTCTTGAATGTGCCTCATTTCCTCTTCTAAAGCTGCATCCATTATAGCCTTGTCTCTACTTGCTTCTCTAACTAAAATTCTCCTTCCACCTTCTCCTCTGCATCCTTCTACCATGTTCAAGAGAAATCTAGCTTTGATACCAAAATTGATGTTGATATGGTCCTACTACCACAACATCACAATTCCTCTATCAAAATCATTGGTCGAAAAATAGTCTTCGTGACTGGACATGAACCCCAAATTTCCCTTTTGTGCTAAGCATTGGGTGCTAACTGGAATTGCCAAGGGAACTCAATGTTATGCCCAAAACGCAAACCAAAATGGCACAAACCAATATTCTATTAGTAGTGAGTTCTCAAATTCACTTATGTTTTAATTAAACTCTCGATAACATCAACTATCCCGAGATCCTGAGAATAAGAATGGGATGTCAATAGTTGGAAAAAAAAAATATGTTTATTAGCCCTATTAATTAATGGATCGACCAAAAATTGTCATAATGGGACCTGTTGTGGTTCTCAGAGCTTCACAAGTCATACTCCTTTCTTGATATCCCAATGTCAAGAGACATATGTTAATTATTGGAAAACTCCCTAGTTCATTGCATTGTTAACTAACATATCACTCCACCTCTTCTCATATCGGTGCAGAAGGTTGTTTTTCTATGCTCTGGTAACTTCATGGTGATCTGATGTCCCAAACTATAGTAAATGGAAATAGAAACTAGCGAATTTCCATTAGTTAACATGATCTCCAACAATTTATTAGAATTGGGAGACAAGCCTTGATCACCAAATCTTGTGTAATGCTGAGGTTTGAGAGTCGAAGGCCAAATGGTAAGATGGGGAAGTACTTCATCCCTATCAATACATGGAAAGGACCAAACTTAGTCTTTGTTCCATACCATGTCCGATCGGCTCGAGCTTGGCTTTGGGATGTTCACTTGTATGATCCTTAAAATAGAGATTATAGCCTCCAAACCTACAAATAAGGCCAATCATCTATAATACAAAGAGAATTCTCGCATAAACATAGAGATATGTGAATACACAAGGACATATCTATATCTATATATATATATATATATATATATATATATATATATATATATATATATATATATATATATATATATATATATATATATATATATATATATATATATATATATATATATATATATATATATATATATATATATATATATATATATATATATGTATATATAGATATATAGATATATATATATATATATATATATCGATATATATGGGGATTCAAAGGGAAACAATAAAGTATACATCCTGCATAGTCCCTTTGCACAAAACTCTTGATCTCTTGCAATCTCTCTCTCTATCCTTCTGATTGATCCTTAGTCTCCCCAGCTAATCCCATTTAAAATATATTCATTACATTAGAAAAAATGGAGGTCATTCACTAATATCTCTCTATAGCTACATCTATCCCTCTACTAGAAACTAAGTGCCACTTCATCCAAACATTTTCCTACATTTGTCCCTTAAAAAACACTTCAACCTAACTCCCTGATTGCATAGATTCTTTTAAATTAAAGGATTACAATTCAGAGAAAACATTTAAGGGAACTAACATCCTTTAGAAAAATGAGTATTTCTATTGATATGCTTCTACATAAATATCTCCAGAAATCTTTGCTAATTTCAGAGTCTCGAAAGTCCTAAATTGGAAGATAAAGAAAAAATACCAAGCTGACTTGTTTAAACATTATTCCAGGATTGTTCATAAACCCTAAATTCCACAATGCATAAATATAAAAGTATAGCAAACTGAATTATGAAAATTGAACCATATGCTCCCAAGATTTCTCATTAATATGGTCCAAGTTTCATTGTCTGAAATCTCGCAAAAAAAAAGGTTAATGCAAAAATGTCAAATAGACTTGTTTGAAACTGATTTTAAGAGCATTAAGAAACTTAAAATTCCTTAGAGAAGATATCCAAAATTATAGTGAAGCATGATCTAAAATTTGAGCCAAATTTTCACTATGATTTCACCTCAATGTGGCCCAAGTTTCATGGTTTGAAACTTCGCTAAAATATTTTATAGTGAAAATGATGAACTCACCTGTTTGAGATTGATATCAAGAGAATTCATAAACCCTAACTTACTTGGATAATATATCCAAAATATAATGAAAAAATATCTGAGATTTGAACAATACATTGTACATTATGTATTCTCAATATTCTCAAAGTTTCACCATTTGAAACCTCCCAGAAAAAATGTTATAGTGAAAATTCCATGATGACCTATTTGAAGCAGTAAAACCCAAGGATCTTGAGCTCTGATATGATCTTTGTGCCTTAAAGATGATAGTAAATCAATAATTATATCCATCTTCAAGGGAAAAATATCCTTTTACAATGAATACAATTTACAAGAAAATATTTGATGATCCCGAGACTAGGTCTCCTTAGTGTATATATATATATATAGGAGACAAATGGTACAATTATAATAAAGTGGGACCATGAGGGGTTCTATCCTACATAAAAATATAACAATAGAAATGTAGAAACTCAATTTATAGGGTTTAATAAGGATTTTTAGGGTTAACATGGGGGCTTATATAAGATTTAATAATATCTACAAGTGGGTATGTGATTAACCTATTTGGAGGAGAAATCAATTTGATGAACAAGAAACATTATGTAGTGGCACTCTTAACTACTAAAGTTGAACACATGGAGGTCACTCATGCAAGAAAATATGTAGTATGGTTGTAGATATTATGTTTAGGTATGGGGTTGGTACATCAAACTGTGAGGATATATTGTGACAATAACAGTGTTATCTGTTATCACTCAGAATTTTCTCAAGGTTAAAGAAATAAATTTCCGAGGTAACCACAAACCAATCTTTTAGACTCGGGTTCTAGTCAACTTAACGCAAGAGAGGCTCTCTCTTCATGATTTAGCTTTGTTTTATGGGATATTAGGCTAGTTATGAGAGATTGGGGGGTTTATTCAAGAGCAGATGGATAGAACAAGGTATTTCAGGCCATTAGGCTATGGAGTCAACTGAAGATGGCTTAACTGGATCAGGTTGATTTAACAAAGGAGAATTTCACAGGGCAAGATAGCTAAACAAGAGATAAATGATAGCTTAAAAGGGTGAAATTCTCTTGAAAGGGAGGAAGGGCAATTAAGAATCCTTCAAAAAAGTTCAGGATGAGAGAAAGTAGGTGCTCATTAACAAAAAGCAATTAAGAATTTTTTGTTAAATGGTCACAGTGATAAACTAAAAAGCAGGGAGCAATTAAGAATTCCCTACCTATGATAGCTTGGAAGAAAACATTAAGAATATAAATGATTTTAAAGAGAGAATGAAATAAAGCTCTTTCTGAAATATAATTTTTCATTTATCATTCAGATATGAAACACATATGAATATTTAAACCAGAAAACTGTAAAAACACAAGATATAGAATACTTATTTGTTTCTCGTTTGACACAGGTATCCTGAAAAAGTCCTTTGCTTTATTACTTTGTTCCAGCTAGCCATACAAAAGTTGTTCAATAACACTTCAATTCCAAAAGTATATTGTCTACAGAAATGTCTAAGAATCCACCCTAAAATACTTCAAATGAAGAAGTATTTATACTAATTGTAAACTGAAATATCTTGAAAAAATATCAAGATTAGTTTCACAAATATCTCCAACTATTTACATTAATAGAACTTAAATAAAGGACATTAAAAACTAATGAATCTATTTGGCACTATTTCTATGGATTTATGGTGAAAAAGAAGAGAAATTCGAATTTGATAGCAACTCTTAGTTCATGATGAGGCATCCCAGTCACTAACTGCATCCTTCCTTTGTGCATTCTGCCCGAGAAATTCTGAAAACTTAGGGTCCAATGATATGCTTGTATATCTCAATCCATGATAGATATGTAAAAAGTGAAAGAGGTTTTTGTAGATAGGAATTCTTTTTGAGATAAACCTCTCTCAGTTTCCCAAAATTCAGCTCCAGCTGTTCATAATATGCTCTGCAAAAAGATGTAAAAAACAGGACTTTGCACAAATTGAAAAATAGGCTGTGAAGACATGCACTTATCTCCTTTCTGGCAATACCTGTTTAAAACATGGGAGAGGTTTTTATATATTGTTCTGTTAGGAACAAAAACCTCCTCCATTTTCGTAAAATACTTCTTGGATTGGCCACAATAGTTTCTGTAAAACTATGACTTAAACCAGAAATTTCTGAAGAATGTACCATTTCTGCTCTGATTTCATGTTTTAACTTTAAATTTCTTTCAACTATTTTTCACTTTTACTTTGGATAAACTTCAGTGTAGTTGGTGAAAGTGTTTTTATATTTGTTTAACCCTTAATGTCTTCATGTTTACTTTTACTTTTTGCTGTTTACTTTTTACTCAGTCTTCACTTTCACATGAATTTATATGCTTTGTAACTGTCTTCCCTGCTGTTATCTTCATGCTAGCTGATTTACTTGACTTGGTCTTCAATCTAATACTCTTTAACCCTGATACACTTTGACTATTCTTTACTGTGTCCTTTTACCTTCAATGTGTAGTTTATGTTTTTACTGTCTGTTTCAACAGTACATCGTTTAATTTCATGTTTCCTTTGCTTGTCTTTTTACTGTATGTTTTATCTTCCATCTTTGTTTGAATAGATTTGATAACAATCTTGGAGTAAACAGGTATTATGATTAGTATTAAGACTGTTTATCGAAGGCTGTGGTCTTCTGATCACCTGTAAAACAAAACAAACTGTTAAGAAAGCATTCTCTTGCAGGGGAAGTCGGAAAGGTTTCATTTGAGCTTGAAAGGTCTGTGGAGTGAGTCCAAAATGCTTTTCGGGAGGTAAAACATGCTCGAATCAGTTAATGGAGGCTTCCGATGGCGTAGATGGGTTACATAGGGTTTTACTTCACAATCAGGTGAAAATGAGAAAAACTGGGGTTTTTATGTTTAAACGGATAAATGGTTGATATCAGCGGGTAAGCTTTGAAAGAACAGTGGACAATTTGTCATATGCGGAGAGTGGGAAGCGGGAGCAGTAAGCGGGTTTCATCGCACCGTTATTGGAGGGTAAGTGGTATTTGGCGGGAGCCACGCGATTCCATACGTTGCTCGACATGTAGCATCGGCACAGTTCACAAAACCGCTCACATCGCGCACTAAAGGTCAACCAGAAGGCCCGCGCGATATGAGCGAGGGTCGTTGGATCTGCGGGATCCAATTGGGCGGTGGTTGGGGAGATGAAGTGACTGGTGGATATGGAGGGCAGGCTCGATATAAATTAAAGGAGTTAATCATATCGGGGCGATTTGATTGGTCACTGAGTCATTAATTAATCCTGGCGACTAATTAATCCTCATTCAGTGTGGCAGGGTTTCGGGTTCTTAATTAACCACAGATTGGTTAATTAATTCCGTTTATTGATTTTCTTAAGGTTATATTTAACTGCATGATGGGATATGTAAATATTTGGGATTTTTATAATAATACAAGCGCGGATATTTTGTTTTCGGGAATTAAATAATAATACAAGTTAAAAGTTAATATGACTTTGAAATATGAAGTATGCTAAGTTAAATGCCTCTGGAAATGTATTTCATCATACAACACTTATACCTTAGGCTAATGATATATGAGGGATTCATGTAGATAGAATGTTTTTAATTTTCGTAAGTAAAATAGGATTTTACTTAGGAAAAGCTTTATAAGGGGAATGAGTGACTTTATGAAGGGGTGAATGTTGATGAAGGGGATTTAAGTACTTTCGGTCTTTCAAATTATTAGGCCAAGGGTTTGGTCCCTCCAAAAGATAGAGAAATGCTTTGAGCCCCTCTAACTTGTTATAGATACCTTTAGTACTTAGGGGAAATTAGTGAATTTTTAGGGGAAAATGAAGTAGGGAAGTTAATCAAGTTGACTTTGTTTCCTTGATGTGCTGTCTTCAATGTGAGTTATGCTTTGTCCATGTGATGAAAGTAAAAGATTTAAGCATTAAACTTAACCATTTACCACAGATTTATTCTGCAACCATCGTCTACTTACCCTACCTACTTAACCTAGCATTTTTACTTCTTTATTATGGTGCACTTTGACTGGCGAACCCTTTTCAACTATTCTTTTCTTTTACATAGTGATATCTATCTAAATCTAACCTTATTACATCCAACAGCTTAGATTGAACTGTTGAGCTCCTTTTTCACTCTACCTATCTACTGATCTGCCAAAATTACACTGTTTGGTCAGATCTTTATTCTCTATCTCTAAAACATGAAATTGAAAACATGGAATAACCAAGATTAAATTGTTTTGTTACCATGGATTGTGGGAGAGGTGACAAGTTGCACACAATCTTTATTATACAAAAAGTAAAATAGCAGTGGTATTTGGACTTGCACACTTTCCTGGTCTTTTATTTTTCTTGGGGTTCATTTTCTTTCATTTTTTGACCTTTTTCCTTCTTTTTGTCCTTTTATTCTGTTTCTAGAACATACCCTCTTTACATTTTTTAAATTTTTGATTTTTTAAAAATATGGAAAACATTTGCAACAAGCAAAGGTATGTACATATTTTAGAGTTAAACCAAGTCAATCATGACATATGACACCTATTGGTATAGGGGCATAATAGTGGCTCTACTTGGGGATGGCATTTCCTTGTGAAATGTCAAGAACACCGTCGACTAGTAGCCTGATCCATTGGGTCTATCCCACACATGTGTATGCTCTGTTGTATAATCTTTTGACTGAAAATCTTGAACTGAAATTGTAGCCTTTTCTGCAAACTGAAATATGATCTAACATATACTTGCTGATGGAAACTGAATTTATTCAAACCGAAATCCTACCTACTTACTCTAATCAGTTATTTGACTACTGGTTAGGTAAAATGAAACTACCAATGCAACCACTCAAGCATCATATCCATTGGTGACTTTTGTTGCTTGTGATTGTTGGTGGTTAAAATTGAGATCTTGAAATCAAATATAGCTTTGTTAACCTTTGAGAAGATAAGGAAATTCTTGATTTCCTTTGTTGACTCTAGAAACTGTATAAAAGAATCTTGTAAAATATATACACTATTCTTGAACTGATTCAAACAACTGTACATCTGTTGTGGATGGCCTGCATGCCTTGAAACTGAAATAATACCTTCATCTTTAACACCTTGCAGACTTTTAGATGAGCTTTGTGATGATATTTCTATTGATTGTAGTGTCTGTATGGTGAAACTATTATCATCTTAATTTTGACTCTCATAGTCTGTTAATGGAGAAAAATTATGATTTCATTCATCATTCAACCTATCAGCTATTGGATCATAAAGAACTTGGAAGGATTGCTGCAACTTATTACATATAGGTTCAAATGGAACTTCATATATTTCTACAAGTTGCTCCTCCTTTTCTTTAAAAATTTTATACCACATTTCCTTTAAAAATTGAAATGATTGAAAACGAAGAGGTGGGGAATCATTTTGGATCATTTGATCATATGTTCCGGCTTCCAAGTCTTCTTCTGCAACCTGAAATTAAATGTCATTTTGGAGCTGCAAATCTAGATATGAGAAGTCTTGAACAAATATTTTGTTTCCCTCTAGATAGTTAATATCAAGACTTGTTGACATTTGATTTCTAATTGCATGATAGTTATCTCTGATAAACTGAAACGAAGCAAAACAAAATGGTAAAGTTCCTTCATTGATTTCAAAATTTTCTGCACTTTCCTCCTCAATCTCATAGCTGAAATGAACAAGTTGATCACTATTTTCAAGCTGCTGAACTTAAACTTCCTTATTCCTCAAATTAGCTGCTAATTCCTCTACAAGGTTAATTTGGATTTGAGAAACATAATCAGTATTATATTGATCAAGCTTAGCTACATCATCATAAGAATTAGTATCACCAAATGTACCTATTACATCAACAGATTTCCTCTCCACATATGGTTCTATAACTCTATCTTCATATTTATGGTAGTTGGAATTAACAGGGATTTGTTCATGGATGTCAACCTCTTCTTTTTGTGAAACAAATGTGTCATGGTTATTTTGAACAAAAAAATCAACTTTCATTGTGATCTTATGAATCATTTCCTCTGTTTTCTTTATCAAAATGTCGAGTTTTTCCTCTTTTTCTACTTTCAACTTTTCTCTTATAATTTGCAGATTAACTTCTACATCTACTGCCATGTTCTACATTTGTTCCATTGTTGAGGGGTTTCTTTCTCTTAGATGAAATTCTATCTCTGAATCAAATGCTCTTGGGTAATGCAAAAGAGCTGAACCAGGGGGAGGTCTTATATTTAATGGTATTGAATAATAGATTTGATTAAATCTGTTTGAAAATTGTTGTATTGTTTCATCTGGATGTCTTTTTAACTGATTATATTCTTCTATGATTACAAGAATATTGACATTAATTATCCATCTATCAAGGAAGAGTTTGAGAAATTCCTCGAGATTTGAGATGCTTGCCTCAGGCAGGATTTTGAACCAACTCTTGACTTTGTCTTGCAAAGAAAGAGCAAAAAGCCTAATACTGACATCCTCTTCATCTACTTCAAATAAGTTAAGATAATCTTCAAAAGCTTGAATATGTTTTTGGGTAGTGATACTATTCTCTCCATCAAACCTAGGGAGGTACTTAGGATAATCGTTACGGAAATCATGGAGTGTAGGAGGTAAAATGAGTGGTTTATATCTATCAGGAACTTTATGAGGTACTGGAATATGTACAGGGATTGTATGATCAGTCTTAATTTTTTGATTCTCCTCAATTGGAAAATGAGATGCTTGCCTGAGGCAGGATTTTGAACCAACTCTTGACTTTGTCTTGCAAAGAAAGAGCAAAAAGCCTAATACTGACATCCTCTTCATCTACTTCAAATAAGTTAAGATAATATTCAAAAGCTTGAATATGTTTTTGGGTAGTGATACTATTCTCTCTATCAAACCTAGGGAGGTACTTAGGATAATCATTATGGAAATCATGGAGTGTAGGAGGTAAAATGAGTGGTTTATATCTATCAGGAACTTTATGAGGTATTCGAATATGTACAGTGATTGTATGATCAGTCTTAATTTTTTGATTCTCCTCAATTAGAAAATGATCTTCAAAAGAATTAGAAGAATGTTGCTCAAATGTGTAAGGAAATTTTATATCAACATTTTTCAAAGGAAAATAATAAAAATTTAATCTAAAATCTTCTCTAAAATACAATATACATTGAAAAACTTTATCAATGAGAAAGAACATAATGTCTTGGATAACAATCCAAGTTAAAAGCCTAATCTTTTCACATAGTTCTTTCAGGTTCATTTGTCCAGTGGAGTCTTGATTGTAGAATTGATTTGGAGTCGCCAGGTGGATGATTTTAACCTTTGTGTGTCTGATCACTGTCCACCATCATAGATTAGATCTAAACTTGTAAACAATTATGAAGAAAATGTTAGTTCTCCCCGACGGAGTCACTACTATGTTATCACTCAAAATTTTCTCAAGGTTAAAGAAAGAAATTTCCGAGGTAACCACAAACCAATCTTTTAGACTCGGGTTCTAGCCAACCTAAGTCCAGAGAGGGCTCTCTCTTTATGATTTAGCTTTGTTTTATGGGATATTAGGCTAGTTATGAAAACTTGGGGGGTTTTGATTTTGTTTGGTGGTGGAATTCAGGAGCAGATGGATAGAACAAGGTATTTCAGGCCATTGGGCTATGGAGTCAACTGAAGATGGCTTAACTAGATCAGGTTGATTTAACAAAGGAGAATTTCACAGGGCAAGATAGCTAAACAAGAGACAAATGATAGCTTAAAAAGGTGAAATGGTCTTGAAAGGGAGGAAGGGCAATTAATAATCCTTCAACAGAGTTCAAGATGAGGGAAAGTGGGTGCTCATTAACAAAAAGAAATTAAGAATTTTTTGTTAAATGGTCACAGTGATAAACTAAAAAGCAGGGAGCAATTAAGAATTCCCTACCTATGATAGCTTGGAAGAAAACATTAAGAATATAAACAATTTTAAAGATAGAATGTAGTAAAGCTCTTTCTGAAATATAAATTTTCGTTTAACATTTAGATATGAAACACATATGAATATTCAAACCAGAAAACTGTAAAAACACAAGATATAAAATACTTATTTGTTTCTCGTTTGACACAGGTATTCTGTAAAAGTGCTTTGCTTTATTACTTTGTTCCAGCTAGCCATACAAAAGTTGTTCAACAACACTTCAATTCCAAAAGTATATTGTCTATATAAATGTCCAAGAATCCACCCTAAAATACTTCAAATGAAGAAGTATATCTTGAAAAATATCAAGATTAGTTGCACAAATAGCTCCAACTATTTACATTAATAGAACTGAAATAAAGGACATTAAAAACTAATGAATCTGTTTCGCACTATTTCTATGGATTTATGGTGACAAAGAAGAGAAAGTTGAATTTGATAGCAACTCTTAGTTGATGATGAGGCATCCCAGTCACTAACTGCATCCTTCCCTTGTGCATTCCGCACCAGAAATTCTGCAAACTTAGGGTCCAATTATACGCTTTTATACCTCAAACCATGATAGATATGTAAAATTTGAAATATTGTTTTATATATAGGAATGTTTTTGAGATAAACCTCTCTCAGTTTCCCAAAATTCAGCTCCAGTTGTTCACAATATGCTCTACAAAATTATGTCAAAATAGGACTTTGCACAAACTGAAAAATAGGTTGTGAAGACATGCACTTATCTCCTTTTTGATAATACCAGTGTAGAAAGTGAGAGAGGTTTTTCTATATTGGCCTGTTAGGAACAAAAACATCCTCCAGTTTCGCAAAATAATTCTTGGATTGGCCACAATTGTTTCTGCAAAACTATGACTTAAACAAGAAATTTATGAAGAATGTACCATTTCTGCTCTGATTTCATCTTTTAACCTTAAATTCCTTTCAACTGTTTTTCACTTTTACTTTGGATAAAATTCATTGTAGCTTGTGAAAGTGTTTTAATATTTGTTTAACTTATAATGTGTTCATGTTTAATTTTACTTTTTACTGTTTACTTTTTACTCTGTCTTCACTTTTACATGAATTTATATGCTCTATAACTGTCTTCCTTTCTGTTATATTCATGCTGGTTGATTTAATTGACTTGGTCTTTAATCTAATACTCTTTAACCTTGATACACTTTGACTATTCTTTACTATGTCCTTTTACCTTCAACGTGTAGTTTAGGTTTTTACTATTTGTTTTAACAGTACATCGTTTAATTTGATGTTTCCTTTGCTTGTATTTTTACTGTATGTTTTATCTTCCATCTCTGTTTGAATAGATTTGATAACAATCTTAGAGTAAACAGGTCTTATGATTAGTATTAAGACTATTTATCTAAGGCTGTGGTCTTCTGATCACCTGTAAAACAAAACAAACTGTTAAGAAAGCATTGGCTTGTAAGGGAGGTCGGAGAGGTTTCATTTGAGCTTGAAAGGTCTATGGAGTGAGTCCAGAATGCTTTTTGGGAGGTAAACCATGCTTGAAATAGTTAATGGAGGCTTCCAGTGACACGGATGGGTTACATAGGGTTTTACTACACAATCTGGTGAAAACGAGCAAAACTGGGGTTTTTGTGTTTAAACGGGTAAATGGTTGATATCGGCGGGTAAGCTTTGAATGAACAGTGGACAATTTGTCATATGCAGAGAGTGCGAAGTGGGAGTGGTAAGCGGGTTTCATCGCACCGCTATTGGAGGGTAAGTGGTATTTGGGGGGAGCCACGTGATTCCATACGTTGCTCGACACGTAGCATCGAAATTGTTCACAAAACTGCTCACATCATACGCTAAAGGTTGACCAAAAGGCCCACGCTGAGATAAGCGAGGGCCGTCGAATCTGTGAGATCTGATTGGATGGTGTTTGGGGAGATAAAGTGACTGACAGATATAGAGGGTGGGCCCAATATAAATTAAAAGAGTTAATCATATCGGGGCGATTTGATTGGTCACTGAGTTATTAGTTAATCCCGGTGATTAATTAATCCTCATTTAGTGTGGCAGGGTTTTGGGTTCTTAATTAATCACAAATTGGTTAATTAATTCCATTTATTGATTTTGTTAAGGTTATATTTAACCGCAGGATGGGATATGTAAATATTTGGGATTTTTATAATAATACGGGCGCGGGTATTTTGTTTTCGGGAATTAAATAATAATACTAGTTAAAAGTTAATATGACTTTGAAATATGAAGAGCGCTAAGTTAAATTTCTCTATAAATGTATTTCATCATACATCACTTATACCTTAGGATAATGATATATGAGGGTTTCATGTAGATAGAATGTTTTTAATTTTCCTAAGTAAAATAGGATTTTACTTAGGAAAAGCTTTATAAAGGGAATGAGTGACTTTATGAAGGGGTGAATATTGATGAAGGGGATTTAAGTACTTTAGGTCTTTCAAATTATTGGGCCGAGGGTCCGGTCCCTCCAAAAGTCAGAGAAATGCTCTGAGCCCCTCTAACTTGTTATAGATACCTCTAGTACTTAGGGGAACTTAGTGAATTTTTAGGGGAAAATGAAGTAGGGAACTTAATCAAGTTGACTTTGTTTCCTTGAAGTGTTGTCTTCAATGTGAGGTATGCTTTGTCCATGTGATGAAAGTAAAAGATTTAAGCATTAAACTTAACCATTCACCACACATTTATTCTGCAACCATCAACTACTTACCCTACCTGCTTAACCTAGCATTTTTACTTCTTTATTAGGGTGCACATAGATTGGCAAACCCTTTTCAACTTTTCTTTTCTTTTACATAGTGATATCTATCTAAATCTAACCTTATTACATCCAACGGCTCAGACTGAACTGTTGAGCTCCTTTTTCACTCTATCTGTCTACTGATCTGCGAAGATTAAACTGTTTGGTCAGATCTTTATTCTCTATCTCTAAAACATGAAATTAAAAACATGGAATAACCAAGATTAAATTGTTTGGTTACCATGGATTGTGGCATAGGTGACAAGTTGCACACAATCTTTATTATACAAAAAGTAAAATAGCAGTGGCATTTGGACTTGCACACTTTCCTAGTCTTTTATTTTTCTTGGGGTTCATTTTCTTTCATTTTTTGACATTTTTCCTTCTTTTTGTCCTTTTATTCTTTTTCTAGAACATACCCTCTTTACATTTTTTAATTTTTTATTTTTTTACAAATATGGAAAACATTTGCAACAAGAAAAGGTATGTACATATTTCAAACTTAAACCAAGTCAATAATGACATATGACACCTATTGGTATAGGGGCATAACACTATCTTCCTAGCAAAAAACCCAATGTATCATTCTAAGACAAAGCATATTTATGTTCAATATCACTTTGTAAGATATGATTGAAGAAAAGAAAACAATGTTGGTGAAGATGCACACTTTGAAGAATGGTGTAGGCTCATTAACAAAATTTGTGAGAACTGAGAAATTCTCTTGGTGTAGAGAAATAATGGGAATTATTGCCCTGGATTTTTATCATGTACTCATTGTGACCCCCTATGTGCAAAGAAAACAAAAAATTGGAGAACATTATGTTGGGTATGTGTTATATTATTTGCATGACTATCTCATTGCATGGTACGTTGCACCAAGCATAGAGAGGGGAAACACTGCGGCCCCTGAAAGAAATTTTGGGTGGTTTTTTGCATTCGTTTTTGGTAGTTTTTGACACATGGTTTTTGCTAAAAGTGGTTTTGTAGCACATAGTGTTTTTTCCCATGGTTTTATAGTTTTGGTTAAAGAGCTACAATTGTATTATAATCCAGGGTAAATGGATTGGTTATTCATGGTTGCAAGGGGGTATATATTGTATTGTAATACTATACAAAAGCATATATATATATATATATTGAAAAGTCTTGTTGGTTTTCCTAGTTTGGGTTTCTAGGATAAAATTTTGTGTTAATGTGTGTTTTTTCCCTTGCATCTTTTCTATTTTAATTAAGAATAGGTTTGCAACAACTAATTGTAGAGGGTTAAAACCTATATTTAGTATTAAAGTAGTTTTGGCTTCAAGGGGATTCCTTAGTGGCTAAGGGGTCTAGCTTAGGCCTATGGTAGACCATGTTACAATGGGAGATCTAAAGTGATTCTTGTGGTGAAAAGGAAAAGGTGAGAAGTTCAAAGATAGAGACAGAGAAATTCAATGGAATTTGTTGTTGTTGTTGTGGATGGTCAAAATGGAATATTTATTGGTGGACAAAGATCAATTAATCACCGTGGATCCGGGTACTACACCAATAGGGATGTGAATGGAATATTGGACCAAGTTGGATAAAAAGGAAAAGAGCACAATGTGTTTGTGTCCCTTAGATTTAGTATTATTGAATGTTTCAGGGGAAGCTACAACAAAGGCTTTGTGGTTCAAGTTAGTTGCTTTGTGGTTCAAGTTAGTTTCTTTGTATTAGTCTAAGTCCCTTATGAATAAATTGTTCCCTTGGAAGAATTTGTGTAACCTGAGGATGAAGGATGGAAACTTAGTGATAGAGACTTTTAATGTCTTCAATATTGTGGTAATTGAACCATTATCTATTGATATTAATATTTCAAATGAAGATACTTGCATCAATTTGTTATGTTCTCTACCAAGCTCATGGGATAGTCTGGTTGTTTCCATAGGTAGTAATGAAACTACTTTAAAGTTTGAAAATAATATCATCCTTGTTATCAAATGAGATGAGATGTAAAAACTTGGAAAAACAAAACAAAGATGCCTTGTATGTAAGAGGACAGTCCTAGAATAGATATAAAAATAAGTCCTTGAGTTGGAAATCTATGTTTAGAGGAAGATATAAATCTCCAGGAAAGTTCATAAAGGTATGTTGGAGATGTGGAAAAGAAGGGCATTATAAGAAAGATTATAGATCTAAAATTCCTGAGAAAGGGAAAGGATCTAAAGATGCTTTATCTGTAGAGGCAAAAGCCTCCTTAAATGAAGAATGAGATGTGTAGTCGACCTCTTCATGTACAGATGTAGATCATGAGGCATGGTTGGTTTAATTAGGCGCATATTTTCATATGATACCTTATAGCAGGTAGTTTTGTGAGTATGAAAGATTCGATGGTGGTTATGTTTTCCTAGGAGATGACTTGACAACTGAATCATACGGAAAGTAAAAGTAAAGTTGAAGTTCATCCATGGAAGGAGTAGAACACTCCTTGGTGTTCTATGCACCCTAAGGTTAGCCATAATTATTATCTTCATAAGCAATATGAGCAATGCAGGTGTAAAAAAAGTGTTTGAAAATGATACTTGTAGGATGGCTTGAGGAGAAATGGTATTGTTGAGTGGAGTTTAGATTGGAACTTTGTATATGTTGTTACCAAGCACAATTAGTGATGGGTGCAAAAGTTATGTTGTTCCTGAGAATAAAGAAGAAGAAATAAACACTTATGTAGCTTTTGGAGAAAATACTGTGTTGTGGCTTCAAATATTGGGACATATTGGAGATAATATGGATGATAAATAAAATATTTCAATGTAAACTATGTATATTATATAAAGCAATTAAAATAAAATAAAAAATCTTATAGCTAAAACATTTTATTAATATGTTGGTCAAAATGGACATGTGTAATTCCTTTCATGCCTAACATGGAGTTTATTCATGGTATGTATATATCTATATATATATATATATATATATATATATATATATATATATATATATATATATAAAGAAACAATGTAGTTCCAACGAAACCCCATATCCATCAATGTCCAAGAAGGATCAAATCTCTTGAGGTGGAAAACCTCTTTTAAAGTCAAAAACATGAAAACATGTTTGCCACCATAGAAGATTTAATTTCTTTTAGGGCTTGACAGATCCAAAGTTAAGATGAATATAGGCTAGTTCATATTATTTTCCTATCCCAAAAACATAAATTTTCATAACTCAAACTTTTTTTTAATCAATTGACTTTCATTATATCATAATTCAAGCCTACAAAACATATCAGATAACAATATTATTGTCATGGCCTGTCGCAAGGGAAACTAGACCAATGATAATAAAGGTAATGTAACGTTTTTCTGTCTATAAAAATTATCCCAAAAAACCTATTGCCTATGTATCGCTACATCAAGACAGATGTCTGGTAGAATTATCAGAAAACTTACAAACAATCGGCTTGATGTAGCTAACATATCACAACTAGGAAATGTACGAGAAAGTAAAATGAAGTTTTTTAAACATAAACATGAAATAACAAAAGACATAGGCATGCATCAACACTCATAAAAAATAGAAAGGGCAAGATACCTTGTGATTGGACCTATGGAGGAGTGTCTCCCACACTGAAGATGCCTCTCAGTGTGAGTTAGTTGAGCATCCAAGCTAACCAAACAAGAGCACTAGTGTTTTTGAATATTATGGATGTCATTGAGGTAGGCTATGATTTCATTACTGTCCTTCTATTTTTTCTTTGATGACATGACCCAACATTGCTTTCATTTTCCAATTTAGAAAGATGGAGTGTAAATGTTAATTCTTGCAACCTCTAATATGGCTAGGATTCAGGACCCAGTTAGAAAATTTTTCTTGAATTTTTTATTTGGAATCGGCATTCCGATTGTTTGTAGCTTAGGATTCACGTTGGAAAATTTCATATTGGATTTCAAGAGGGTGATTGAAAGGTAAATTTTTGTTGTAGACCAGGCTTGGTTTTGAGCTCTAGGTTTTCCTATGGAACTTCGACCACCAAAAATGGGCCTCAGGAACATTCGTTGCATTGACATGCTGCTAGAGGAGGGTTGGAACCTATCAAGAGAATATTTAATATATGGGTGCAAGTTGGGGGAATGAGAACCAAAGGGAGGCCAATGAAAAGCTAGCATAATTTAATGCTTTAAGGGTGGACAAGACAAGGACGATGTGAGTTGTGTGAGATACAAATATAAACAAGGGATTGCATTAGGCAATAGGGCAGCTTCTTGGGCTTGAAGGGTAGCTAAAAAAACTCGTTCTAAGGAGCCACTAGTAGGTTGTAGAAATTCCCACTATAGATCAATAGATTATGCAATATACTAAAGCAAAATACAAGATCTACTTCTACAACAAACTTTGCAGAAGCTTAATCAAATATGAGAAAGATCAATTAGAACACATATAACTGAGAATGAGAAATCAATCACACATGAACACAGAATAATAACTCAGGGAAAGCCTCATCCTAAAACCCCAACCTCTGTATTATCATACAAGTGGAAATATGTTCAAGTTACAAAAAGAATCAGCTCACAAGCTATCCTACTCTCTTTGCAATCAAACAACACAACTCATAGACTGAGTAGACACAAGATATGCCTTCCCTCAGCCCTCCAAGCCTCCTATTTCCTTGCGCAGTTTTTCTTGGGGTCCAATGATGCCACCTCTGTGATTGACCTCATCACACCCTCACTAAAATGAAGAAGTAACTATGCAATCTCCACGGAATAAATTCCTTCTACATGCAAGAGATATCCTCCATGGAATATTCCTGCAACTAATAGTACACCGTCCCATCTGTGATCTCAACTGGGTCTCTGTCTGAACTAACATGCATGAGTTATTTATGAGAGAATATTCAGTTATCTGAAGTGCAGCAATTACATGCATTCATGTATTACTAACTGAACTCACAATTAGTTCAACAAACTATTTGAACTAATATAATTGGACTTGACTCAGTTAGCTGAGCCAACTAATTACAACTCATCCTTATCTCTTTAACTGATGGATAAATTCCTCAATCAATGGAGAAACTATTACATGTCCCCACATAGACTTCATGTTTGATTTTCTACAATTAATTAACTCAAGATGAATTAATTAATCATTTTACAAACAACTGCTAAGATCAAATTCGAAGTTTACTTCTCTATTTTAGTTCAGGTACTAACTAAAATAGGAAGCTATCCAGAAATGCTATTTATAGTAGTGTTAAATTTGGCACTTCTATCTTTAGCATTTCTTGTTGCTATTTTCAACACTCCCTCTCAACAAGAAATAGATTATCAGTAACCCCAATCCTATCTATGTGGAACTTGAACTTGCATTTTGACAATGCCTTCATCAAAACATCTGCATCCTATTCCTCAGTCGAAACATACAACAGCAACATGATCCTCTTAACCACATAGTCTTGAAGATGGTGATATCGAATATCAATGTTCTTGGACCTGTCATGAAAAATTGGATTCTTACAGTGTTTGATACAACTTTGATTATCACAGTAGATAACAGTTGGATCAATCTTTTGATCAAACAATCCCACTAGAATCTCCCACTAGAATCTTCCGCATCCAAATGGGCTCACATGCAGCCTAACTAGCAGCCATGTATTCAGCCTCTGTTGAGCTAAGTGCAATTGGCCTCTGTTTCCTGCTGTACCAGGGAACTGTAGCTGAACCAAGGTTGAAGATTTCTCCAGAAGTGCTCTTATGGTCTGATGGACTCCCTGCCCAATCTGCATCTGTGAAGCCTTGACTCTTCACTCCCTCTGTCCATTTGTACCACAATCCAAACTGATATGTGCCTCTGAGGTATCTCAGAACATGCTTCGCTGCCTTCCAAAACAACTTGGTAGGCTGAACCATAGCTTGACTCAGCTGGTTCACCGCAAAGCATAAGTCGGGTCGTGTGTTCACTAGATACATAAGTGAACCCACCAACTGCTGATAAACAGTAGCAACTACTACCTCACCTAAAGTAGCATCCTCCTTCCTCCAGTTCCCAGCTAGAGGCATCTGCATGGGTTTGCACTTCTCCATGTGAAAGCGCTTGAGTATCTCATTGGCTTACTTGCCTTGAGACACAAATACTTCACCATATTTCTGCCACACCTCCATGCCTAGAAAGTAGTGCATAAGACCCATGTATTTCATTTCGAACTCTCTTGCAAGGTCCTCCTTGCAAGACTGGATCAGCTGATCATCACCTGTCAAAATCAGATCATCGACATAAAGAACAATGATCAATGGCTTACCTTCTACCATGATGTGGTAAAGGTTTGCATCTGCTTCACTCTTGGTGAAGCCCAACCCGGTGAAATAGTTGTCGATCCTAGTGTACCAAGCACGGGGTGCTTGCTTCAGCCCATACAAAGCCCTCTTGAGTCAGCACACATGCGACTCATGATCGAAGGTCTCGAAACCCTCTAGCTGCTCAATGTACACCTCCTCCTCAATATTCCCATCGAGGAATGTTGTCTTCACATCCATCTGATGGATCTTCCAATCCTTCTGAGCTGATAGTGCCAACATCGATCTGATAGATGAGTACCTTGCTACAGGAGCAAAGGTCTCATTATAGTCAATCCCCTCAAACTTTGAGAAACCACAGGCAACAAACCTTGCCTTATGTTTCTCAACATTGCCATCAACTGCCTGCTTTACCTTGTAAAGCCATTTGGAACTCACCACTGACATGCCTTGAGGTCTTGGAACAACATCCCACACACTGTTCCAAATGATAGAGTCGTACTCCTCTACCATTGCAACAACCCAGACTGGTTGCTGCACTGCCTCCTCAAATGAAGAAGGTTCGGACTCTACACACTCCCCAACCAGGGCCATGTACCCAGTGTACTGCTCGGGCGACCTCCTTTTTCTGCGCTGAGAAGATGGCTGTCCCACATTCTCCCGCACATCCAACATCAACCTGTCAGCTTCCCTTGAGCATTTCCGCCCATTTCTGGAAGTCTCAGCATGAGTGGATGTCTCCACTCCTAGATCCTTTGCATGTGGCTGCTCCACATCAATCTGAGACTCCTCCTCCTTAGGAACTGAAAGTTCCTCCTCTGCATGCAACTTGAGCTCCCTCTCAAGTGATACTCACATGGCTTTCTTCTCGTAAAACTTTAGATCCCTACGTACCAATGTCCTCTGATTGGTAAGTAGGTACACCAGATAGTTGTGGGGTGTATCGATGTACCCCACAAGTATTCCCAACTCAGCTGTTGGATCTAGCTTCTTCTGAACATCTTTGGTCACATGACAGTAAACTAATGATCCAAAGATTCGAAAGTGACTCACATCTGGTCGCTTCCTGGAAAAGGCCTCCATAGGTGTCTTCATTCCTAGTATACGGTGTGGGCTTCCGTTCTGCAAGTATATTGCAGTATTGCATGCCTCAGTCCATAAATGTAGTGGTAGGCTTTGGTCATGCAACATTGCTCAAGATGCTCCCACAATCGATCTGTTCTTCCTTTTGGCCACCCCATTCTGCTGTGGGTTATTGGGTGCCGTCAATTCCCTTTTAATTCCTTCTGTAGTGTAGAAGTATTTAAACTGTTGGGAGACATACTCTCCACCATTGTCACTACACAAGGCTTTTATTTTCTTTCCAGATTCTTTCTTTGCCAAGGCTTTAAACTCACAAAACCTCAAGAAGGTTTGATCCTTCTTTTGCATAAAGTAGATCCAGCATCTACAATAAAAATCATCAATAAAAATAACATAGTACCTTTGTTTAGCGGTGGAGGCTATAGAGAAAGGTCCACAAACATCTGATTGAACTCGCTCCAGGATTGCTCTAGCTTTACTGTCTCGATTCGGAAAGGAATATTTCACATACTTACCCAAGATACAACCTTTTCATGTATTCGTCTGCTCCAGTTTTCCCTTGGGAAGTCTGGTAGAAATCTATTGCATGATCTTCAGGGATCCATGGTGCAAGTGGCCCAATCTTCTATGCCATAGCTTGCCAACATCTTGGCTCTGCACCATCTCAGCTTTGGAACTCAATGCAGCACAGTCGTCTACCTCCAACTTGTAGAGATTCTTTACTCGAATTCCAATTTGCTTGGTCTGTCCAGTGCCAATATGCCTCAGGAATACCTTTCCTTTACGAAAGACGACATCATAGCGTTTATCTTCTAGCATAACAACAAACACAAGATTCTTCTTCAAACCTGGTACATACTTTACATCAGTCAGGGTGAAGGGAGCTCGATGCTCCCTTTGAAACACAACCGTACCTTCACTTGAAACATGGTACTTTCCATCATTGCGCATCTCGATCTGCATCTGGAGATCCTTCTCCTCCAAGGTACTGAAAATATTCTTGTCACCTGACATGTGGAATGAAGCTCCATTGTCCAGGTACCACACACATCCCACCATGGATGAAACCATGTATTCGATAAGAGAGAAGTCCAACTCAAATTGTGAGGCCAACGCCTCACCATCAGATCCCTTCGAGGATCCCTTCTTGGATTTCTTCTGTGGAAAATTTGTAGCATAATGGCCCACTTCATGACAATGAAAGCATCACATTGTCGATTTGTCAAACTTCTTCCCACCATGGGAAGAACTGGATTTTGGATGGGACACCTCCCCTTTCCCTTTCCTCACCTTACTCACTAAGGCTAGATTTTCCTCATCATCTTGCTTTGATGAGGATCCATCTCTGGTGCTTCTTCTTATCTCCTCCTGCATGAGATCCGACCAAAGTCATTCCCAATCTCACAGTCTTTCTCTTCTATTTACCGAGTCTTGGTAGCTATGCTAGCTCTTAGGAAGACGAGGAGCGCACGATTCACCATGTCATCATCTGCTATCGTGATCCCTACACTTCCAAGCTCATCCCTGTAGGTGGTGAGCTTGTTCAAATATGTAGAGATTGTGTCACACTTTTCACACTTGATTTTCTGAATCTTGTCTTTTAGCGCCAACTTCCTATGATCGTTGTTATTCTGATATAGATCTTTCAATGTTTTCCACATCAAAAACGATGTCTCCTTCCCATGGAGGCTTGAGGCAATGTGGTCATGAACTCCCTCCAGGAGGATTCTACTTGCTCTAGCCACGCATTTCTTCCATTCTGCCAATTCTATAGCATCAGATGCTACCAGCTTGGGGACTTCTTGATCAATGAAGTCCTTTAGACCATTATCCTCTAATACTGCTTCCATGTGATCCTTCTAGGCTATATAATTCAAGCTACCATCAAGGGCATACTCGAGTCTTAAACCATTGAATGCCATTGGTGAAATTGAGATGTGATAAGAACTCGATTTCTATATTCAAGAACCTCAAAATTGGAACTTCTCCCTTCTTGTCCACTGTTCTTCGCTTTGATCGCCTTTGGTCCAATACCATGTAGAAATTCCCACTGTAGATCAACAGATTATGCAATATAATAAAGCAAAATACAAGATCTACTTCTACAACAAACTTTGCTGAAGTTTAATCGAATATGAGCAAGATCAATTAGAACACATATAATTGAGAATGAGAAATCAATCACACATGAACACAAAAGAATAATCTGGGGAAAGCCTCAACCTAAAACCCCAACCTTTGTATTATCATACAAGTGGAAATATGTTCAAGTTACAAAAAGAATCAGCTCACAAGCTATCCTGCTCTCTCTGCAATCAAAAAATACAGCTCATAGATTGAGTAGACACAATATATGTCTTCCCTCAACCCTACAAGCCTCCTATTTCCTTGTGCATTTTTTCTTGGGGTCCAATGATGCTACTTGTGTGATTGGCCTCATTACATACTGACTAAACCGAAGAATTATCTGTGCAATCTCCAAGGAATGAATTCTTTCTGCATCCAAGAGATATCCTCCATAGAATATTCCTACAACTGATAGTACACTGTCCCATCATTTGATCTCAACTGGGTCTCTGTCTAAACTGACATGCATGAGTTATTTGTGAAATAATATTTAGCTATCTAAAGTGCAGCAGTTACATGCACGCATGCCTTAACTAACTGAACTGACACTTAGTTCAACTAATTATTTCAACTAATCTAACTAGACTTGACTCAGTTAATTGAGCCAACTAATTACAACTCATCCTTATCTGTTTAACTGATGGATAAATTCCTCAATCAATGGAGAAACTATTGCATGTCCGCACATAGACTTCATGTTTGATTTTCTACAACTAATTAATTCAATATGAACTAATTAATTATTTTACAAACAACTGCTAAGATCAAATTCGAATTTTACTTGTCTATTTTTAGTTCAGGGACTAACTAAAATGGGAAGGTATCCAGAAATGCTATTTATAGCAGTATTAAATTTAGCACTTCTATATTTAGCATTTCTTGTTGCTATTTTCAACATAGGTGTCTCTACCCCAATGGATAAAACCATATTCTTGGACCAAAATATCAGAGCTTGATGACTATAGAAACAATACCAACAAGAGATGACGAAATTCAATGAATTTACTAGCATGATTGATGTGTGTTCATTCTAGTTCTCCACAAAGTCTTGGTATTGTCCCTCTTGCCGACTAATTCTCAAACCCACCACATGCACCCCTATGATCGTGAGAAAGTTGCAGATTATCAAGCTGAGAATTAGGAGAGGAAGTTGGAAGGCCAAACCAAGAGAGCTTAGACCTTCTTTCATAGGTGTGCCACAAATCCAGATGTTGGGAGAGAAAAATCTCACCTACAACCTAGTGATACTAGGAAGACTCCAAAAAGCAATCAAGTAATTCTAGCATTGGCAAGATGACACAGAGGTCGAGGGTTGCCATATTAATTTTCCCATTCATTATAACTCATAACATGTGTGATTGCTTGGGGGAGTTGGTCACACCATCCCTTCTTTAATGCATGGGGAGGTGACAGGGTGGTGGACCTTTCCATTTCATTTGTAAACATGCTATCCAAGACCTTCTTAAAGTTTTCATAACTCAAATTTATGATTCCAATGAATCACTACTAGATTTTAAACAAAATTCACTGAAAAATACCAAAGGAAAAACAAAACATAAAAATGTTAAACAAGCGAAATAAAAATAAAAAAACATACACGAGAAACATAGAAGGAAAATAGACACAACACTCCATGGACTAGTAACTCAACCCACCAAGGGCTCCAAAGTGTTTGTCCCAACTTAGGCTTAAGGTCTAGTAACTCAACCCAAGTTGTTCCAGGGCTTCCAGAGTGTTTGTTCCAACCCACAACCATAACACACATGAGAACCAAACATAAAACAAATCAAGTGGAAAAATCCACAACACCATATCTATCCAGGAATTGGCAAGGCAAGGCTAAAACCATTGTCAATCCAGACAAATCTCCATGCTAATGAGAGAAAATAACTAGAAAATCACATGCATATACCATGCATCCATAAATCAACAAGGAAATCACACATGTAACCTGTTACCTGAAAATCAATCCAGTTGTAGTTGTTGATCCAATTGTTTCCTTGATCTTTCCTAGTTTCCTTTTCCCTCTTTCTCCAAATCCAGTGAATTCTAAAGTGCTCCAAGCATGCTCCAAGAATTCTCCAATATTTATCTAAGTGTGCAAGAGCATGAGAGAATGAGAGAATGGAAGATATCTCCACCCAAAAGCTATCAAAAGGCTGGCAACTGATCCTCAGAGGCCTTTTTAATCATTGAGGCCTCTATTTTGTTCATTTTCCTTCATTTTTCCTTCAATTTTGCTCTCATGCAAATATGTGTCTTTTCACCTTCCTTTTCTTCCATTTCCCTTTATTTCATATATAAAATTCCAATTATTGCCACTTTGTCTTTCCCTATGCCTTTGCCAATTTTCATAGCCATTATTAATCACTAGTGATACCCATCACCATGTTTTACCCAACATTCAGCTTGAAATATGTGTCCCATGACCTTGGTCTTATTTTATTTACATGGAAAATCAACCAAGGGCTATTACATTATACCATTTATGTTTGACTACACCAAGTGCATATAATTTTGCACAAGTGCATCCAAAGGTAACTTCAATAACTAAGGGATGTTTAGCCTCTTGGATCTACATGTCTGACTCATGCACCTAAGGCATCCCAATTCATATAAAGGAAACATAGAATGCTTCACCATTTTTTGCATTAATTAGGTAGGAAACATCTAGTATTTCAACCCTATGTAGTCACCCTCCATGCCTATTCCAACTTGAACAATGCACTTACTAACATCCATGGGCATAAGCCTTACATCCTCCCTCACTAAACTTGTTTCCATCCCAACAATTTCCAACCAACACTTTTCTGAGTGTCCCAAGTTTTTGCTTCTTGAATTTTCATATCTTGTCTTCACACTACCATAATGCCACTTTCCCTTCCAATTTTGTAATTATAATTGAAAAAGTACTCATGCCTTCATTTCTTACTAAATTGGGTGGTCCTATGTAATTATCTTATCTAATTCTAGCTTTGGCCTATCTTTGATAAATATAGGGGGCTCCAAATGGCGCAACTTTTCTAATATCATATTCATCAATGCTATAAGGAGTTAACTAATTGACATGGAAAACTAGATGTTGGAGATGTGGAAAAGAAGGGCATTATAAGAAATATTACAAATCTAAAATTCCCGAGAAAGAGAAAGGATCTAAAGGTGCTCTATCTGTAGAGGCAAAAGACTCCTTAAATGAAGAAGGAGATGTGTAGCTGACCTCTTCATGTACAAATGTAAATCATAAGGCATGGTTGGTTGAATTAGGCACATCTGTTCATATGATACCTCACATGGAGTATTTTTGCGAGTATGAAAGATTCGATGGTGGTTATGCTTTCCTAGGAGATGAATTGACAACTGAATCATACGACAAGGAAAAGTAAAGTTGAAGCTCATCCATGGAAGGATTAGAACACTCCTTGGTGTTCTATACATCCTATGATTAGCCATAATTATTATTTTCATAAGAAAGATGAGCGATGCAGGTGTAAAAAAGTCTTTGAAAAGGATACTTGTAGGATGGCTTGAGGAGCAATGGTTTTGTTCACGGGAGTTCAGATTGGAACTTTCTATAAGTTGTTAGGAAGCACTATTAGTGATGGGTGTGAAAGTTATGTTGTTCCTGAGAATGGAGTAGAAGAAGGAAACACTTATGTAGATTTTGGAGAAAAGACTATGTTGCGGCATCAAAGATTGGGACATTTTGGAGATAATATGGATGATAAATAAAATATTTCAATGTCAACTATATATATTATATAAAGCAATTAAAATAAAGTAAAAAATCTTATAGCTAAAACATTTTATTAATGTGTTGGTCAAAATGGACATGTGTAATTCCTTTCATGCCTAACATGGAGTTTATTCATGGTAGATATATAAATATAAAGAAACAAAGTAGTTCCAATGTAACCCGGATCTATCAAGGTCCAAGAAGGATCAAATCTCTTGAGATGGAAAACCTCTTTTAAAGTCCAAAACATGAAAACATGTTTGCCACCTTAGGAGATTTAATTATTTTTAGGGTTTGATAAATCTAGAGTTAAGATGAATATAGGCTAGTTCATATTATTTTCCTATCCCAAAAACATAAATTTTCATAACTCAGACTTTTTTTTAATTAGTTGTATTTCAATAGATCATAATTCAAGCCTACAAAACATTTCAGATAATAATATTACTGCCCTGGCCATCTGCAAGGGAAACTAGACCAACGATACTAAAGGTAATGTAACGTTCTTTTGTCTATCAAAATTAACCAAATAAACTTACTGCCTATGTATCGCTGCGTCATGATATATGTCTGGTAGATTTATAAGAAAACTTACAAGAAATTGACTTGGTATATCTAACAATTCACAACTAGGAAACATATGAGATAGTAAAATGAAGTTTTCTAAACATAAACACGAAATAACAAAAGACCTAGGCATGCATCAGTTCTCATAGAAAGTAGCAAGGGTAAGATCCCTTGTGCTTGGACCTATGGAGGAGTGTCTCCCACATTGAAGATGCCTCTCAGTGTGAGTTAGTCGAGCATCGAAGCTGACCAAACAAGAGCACTAGTGTTTTCGAATTTGATGGATGTCATTGAGGCAGGCTATGAGTTCATTATGATCCTCCTATTTTTTCTTTGATGACATGACCCAACATTGTTTTCATTTGCCAATTTAGAGATATGGGGTGTAAATGTTGATTCCTACAACCTCTAATATGGCTAGGATTCAAGACCCAGTTATAAACTTTTGCTTGAATTTTTGATTTGGAATGGGTATTCTGATTGTTTGTAGCCTAGGATTCACGTTGGCGAATTTCATCCTGGATTTCAAGAGGGGTGATTGAAAGGTAAATTTTTGTTGTAGACTGGGCTTAGGTCTGGGCTCTAGGTTTTCCCATGGAACCTTGACCACTAAAATTGGGCCTCAGGCACATTCATTGCATCGACATGGTGCCAAAGGAGGGTTGGAACCTAGCAAGATAATATTTAAGATATGGGTGCAAGTCGGGGGAATGAGAACCAAAGGGAGGCCAATGAAAAGCGAGCAAAATGTAAAGCTTTAAGGGTGGAAAAGACAAGGATAATGTGAGTTGTGTGAACTACAACTATAAACAAGGGAATGCGTCAGGCAATAGGGCGGATTCTTGGGCTTGAAGGGGAGCTAGAAAAACTCGTTCTAAGGAGCCACTAGTAGGGGTCTCTAACCCAATGGATAAAACCATATTCTTGGACCAAAATATCAGAGCCTCATGACTATAGAAACAATACCAACAAGAGACGACAAAATTCAATGAATTTACTAGCATGATTGATGTGTGTTCATTCTAGAAGTTCTTAGCAAAGTCTTGGTGTTGTGCCTCTTGCCGACCAATGCTTAAACCCACCACATGCACCCCTATGATCGTGAGAAAGTTGCAGATTATTGAGCCGAGAATTAGGAGAGGAAGTTGGAAGGCCAAACCAAGAGAGTTTAGACATTCTTTCATAGGTGTGCCACAAATCCGGATGTTGGGAGAGAAAAATCTTACCTATAACTCAGTGATACTAGGAAGACTCCAAAAAATGATCAAGTAATTCCAGCATTGGCAAGAAGATGCGGAGGTCGACGGTTGTCATATTAATTTTCCCATTCATTATAACTCGTAACATGTGTGATTGCATGAGGGAGTTGGTCATGCCATCCCCTCTTTAATGCTTGGAGAAATGACGGGGTGGTGGACCTTCCCACTCCCTTTGTAAGCATGTTATCCAACACTATTAAAATTTTTGTAGCTCAAATTTATGATTCCACTAAATCACTATTTGATTTTGAACAAAATTCGCTGAAAAATACCAATGAAAAAACAAAACATAAAAATATTAAACAAGTGAAAAAAAATACAAAAACATGTGCAAGAAAGAAAATAGACACCAAAACATCGTCTTAAAAATGACAAAAATTCCAATTGGGGCGAGAGAGACTCGACCTCCTGACCTCAGGATTTCTCGCTTTAAACTATGAGACTTACGCGCTAACCGACTGCGCCACCGACCCAATTGATGAAAGGAAATCGCTTTTAACATAACTTTTCCTTTACATCCCATGCGAATATTCTCAAAATAAATTCCGGTCGTTCCAATATCAGAAAACCGATAGTGATAGAATCTGAAATTTTCAACACCATGCTCCACTGTTTTGTACTTTGGGAAGTTATTTTTTTTAAAGAAATTTAAGCAGAGTGGCTCAAGTAATTTTTTAATAATTTTGCTTTAGTAATTCATCTATTCCAAACAATGTCGCACGTATTAAAATTATGAGTAAATAAAAATTCGATGTTCAGAGTGGATGGATTCTTTAGAATTATCAAGAATATGTTTGGAACTGTGAAAACAATTACAAAAAATGATAATAACATAGAGAAATTATGAACTTTTCATGATTTCGAACTTGCGTCTCGTAATTGTGTGTAGTTTATTACGCCGTAAGGTGTTCCCATTTGAAATGAATTGCCCCAACCGCCACCGTGTTCTATTGCTGATCGTCGATTTATGGTGTTAGACGATTGAATGAACTGTGATCATTGATCCAAAACTGTTCCACTGAACGGTTAATGAGGAAGCGAAACTGAACGGTTAATGAGAAAGCTGAAGCGGGACGGACGCACCGCCAGCTTTGCAGCTGATATGTGCTTGGCTCGCACTGCCAACTAGGGCTCTGCCTGGACTCGACCTCTGGTTTTGCTGTCAATCTTGTTGTTGGTAGGGTGTGAAGACACAGACAGTACGTCGTGCAGGCGGCGAAAGATCGCGCGTTCAAATTCCAGTAATTTATGTGTTACTACTGGTGTCATGAATTTCATATGTTTTCCCCTTTTATTTTCCTTATCGATTTCGACCATATTATGATAACTGGGGTTGGAGTTATTATAATTATCCTGAATCACGGACGGGTTTGTTTGCATTGTACATTCTTCTGTAAATATTGCAGATGTTAGGAGAAACCTTGAGTGTTATTGAGGTACTGGTTTCTATTCTGGGTTTTGTTAGAGAGGCTGGAACTTGGGTTTTACTCTTTATATCATGCATTGAAAATCCCTTTGTGGTGAAGTTTAGTAATATTACTGTATTTTACTGCACTTGGAAAACTGTTAAATTGTGTGCTGAAGATTACAAGTGATGGAATAAACAATTCCTTTCATTTTATTCTGATCAGCGAAAACAATCGCTCCCTGGCTTCGGAAAATATGCTCTGGTGTCGATGGTTGAACTGCATAATACGGACTTTCTTTGGCTTACGACACAGGCCTGTTAGGTTTCTATTTTGCACGAACGTAACCCCATCCTTTTTTACAGGTCCCCATCCTTCCTTTTTGACATGCCATTTGAATGGGGCAGGGCACAACCAGAACGGAACCCTGGCGGATGGCTTAACTCACCAATGGTCCATTAGAAACAACCGGAAATTTTGTTATAAGTGGCGTTAAAAGTTTTGGAAAATGCTAATTTTGATTGTTGGTATCTTTTGCTCAACAGTTGGTTGGTATGACTTCTGTCCTTTTGCAAAAGGACAGTAAATCTGTCATCAAAGATTAGACTGACCCTGCAACTGTGGAATTCCCAGTCAGGTAAAACCCACATGTTAACATGCACTAAGCTTCCTAGCTGCACCGCAAAGCACATTCAGTTTCGCTTGGGGGGCAGGTTTGAGGAGTAATGATTCCACCAAATTCTTCTGCAGCTTGCACCCTTCTTCAGCACATTTTGACGTGTCATTATGGTGGGGTGGACCACATTTAGAATGAAACAATGGGAGATGGTCTAATGTTCTATCAACCTCACCAGCAAACCAATGTCCTGTTGGTGAATCCACACTTGATTTTGGAAAAAAAGAAACCTAATATTGTCTTCTGTGATCAAGGTAATGTCCTTCCTCAGGCAGAATCCACACTTGATTTTGTAAAAGATCTTAAGAGTAGCAACTGTGGAATGCAGAGAGAGTTAAGGAGTTTGGATGTGCTCCTGGCATGCCATGTGATATAGAACTTTAAATGCTTAATTAGTGCAATAAGTTAAAACATGATATGTTCTCGGAGCCAACTTAGATTAATGAAAATCTATGGAAGGAGGGGCATTGAAATTGGATAGCATAAAGAGACTTGGATCTCTTTGATTGCACTTATGTAGAAGCCATTTAATTCTGACATGAAGCACACAAAGATTTTCTGGCACCAACCAAAAGAAGCACCAACCTCCTAAAATGATTTTCTGGCACCAATCAGGATGAGGCACCAACCTCTTAAGAAATATAGGCACCATCTTGATAAATGCTTAATAGAATTCCTTGATGATGACTTTAGCTTAGTTTTGTACCGCTCCTCTATTCTGTTTATGTTTTGCAATGAGATAAATTTCTGCCTTGATCTACTTTTTTTTCTTTCAAATATCATTTTCATCTTAAAATAAATCTAAACTCCTAAAAACAATGCTCTGTAATTAAAATTCCCATCAATCAAATGGAACTATAAATTCCAACAAAGTTCTTACTAGATTTAAAAAGAATTTGTAGAGTTTTACACTATTTAACTCACTTCTTGACACTTTATTAATCATCGACCATGCATTTGTAATTAGTCCATTTGCGTACTAAAAAGTCATCGAGCCTATCAACAAACTCATCCTTGCCACCATGCCCTCTTCATCCTATAATTCTTGAAACCAGGAGCAGAAATTACAGTAAAATAATAGTGAACTGCCTAAATTTGGACTCTGCATAGATCAAAGCCCAGGTTTGGGCCTCAATAAAAGGAAGGCCTCATACACAGAGAGAACTGCAAGAAAAGGGTTTCCATTTAGATATGAAAGAAACTAACATACATGTCTGCAATATTCCACCCTAACTTCAGATTCTAGCACACCACCTTCATAAATAGTGAGACCGGGCCAGCAGAACAATGCCAATGCAGAATCACTGATAAAAATACCATATGCAAAGCACAAAAAATAATCACAGAAAACAGAAGCTTATAAACCCATCTGTAGCATCCACCCATGCTATTATGACAATTGGCAACAGATGGGTGGGGCACTAGGCCATGGATAGGAATTCGATTAAGCCAAGGATGGATACTCACAGATGGGAATGGTATTAGGCAAAAGATAGATATTCATACATAGGTATCCAACCCTGATCAAGAATGGAAATCATAGATGGGTATATGCTTGCATTCTGAGATAGTCATATTATAGACTGGGGATGGAAATTCAGAGTTGGGTATGAATGGGACCAAGTATGGAACTTTATAAATTGGTAGACTGCCAGAAACCTGATAATTATATTTTATAGACTAATTAAACATAAAACTTTGATTGAGACATCAATTAGATTATTAGACTATGCCAAGGATGGATATAGAAAGATGGGCATGATATTAAGTTAACTGGGGATGGATATCCAGAAATGGGTAGTGCATTAGGCTGAAGTTAAACAAATTTAGGATCCACTGAAACAAGTTTTGTATAGACTGATTCATATTTGTGTAGTCACTTTATAAAATCCATTTGAAACCCAATCTTTTAGGTAAACAGGGTCTATATTAGCTAAAATGCACCTTCAAAGATAGAAAGAAACTACAACTCACTCGACAGCAAATATTAGTAGTAAAGGAACATGGAAAGCCCATTTCCACTGCTCAAGCACTGATCAGTTTATTTATTTGGCACTGAGAAGCAGACATGAATCCGACTTGAATGAACAGGGAGACTGATGTTTGTACCTTTAAAAGCGCCTTGTGTGGGGAAAATTCCTAACATCTATTGGACACCATCTATGATTTGTCATTGAAAAGGAATTCCTGGTGGAGGTGATGTGGGCCTTCTGAAAGAACTTTGAAACCTACATTGCCTCTACGGCTTTATGAATGCTTTCTTCTAAAGGCGATGGGGTATAGTCGTTTCAGTAGTCCAATCTTTTCATGGTTTTTTGCCGAAATGAATCAATCAAATTCCCATAATCCGCTGTTGGACCCCTAACTTGTGGCCAGTAAGCTCTCACCAATCCATCCCTTGGTTACAGTGCAGATTTTACTATTTGGTCTATTTCAGGGTCTACCCTAAGTTTAGTTCAAACGCCCCGCATTTCCTGTGAATTTTTGTTTCAATTTTCTAGAAATCCGAAACACTGACTCCATCCCAGAACATTTGAAATTTTGTGCAACTGCTAACTACCCCATGGGGATTCAGGGATCTCTAAAATTATCGCAATGCCAGATATTTCAAATCAAGTAAGGTATCAAAAACTGTAAATCGATAATCCGAAGAAACTGATACGTCTCAGTGAGCGTTTAGATTATCCGAAAGAAACTTAAATGTCTCAGTGAGCGTTTAGATTAGGGCTCTATTTCATGAGGTTGACAAAGTATAGTATAGATAAAATGCTGCTTTTTTCTTACCCGATAGGTGAGATTAATAAACGATTTTACCTTGATATACTTGTAATTTCTATTGATTTGAGTGGTTGGTTTCATTGAACATCATCAAGTACATTAGTTCACAGGAAACCCAAAAAGATGAGATGTTCATTGTCGTTGAGTACATCATTACAATACATTTGGTGGAACTTTCACTTTGTGGGATAGTCTTTTCGTTGCTTAAGAGGCCCACACCAACCCTCATCTACAAGATGTCAGGGTTTGTCTGAGTAAAAACATGAATTGTGTGTTTGACCTTTCCACATTGGTAGGTAATTGATGTTTTAATAGATAGAAGATGGACGCAGAAACATTTTGTTTTTTTTTTTTTTCCCTTTGTAATTTGGCGATATGATTTTTTTCATGAGACAGTGATGGGCTTTTATTTAAATTGTATGTTTTAATCCTAAAATGAATTTAGTGTCTTTTTTGTAAATTTATATCATAAAACTATAATTTTCTGATTTGTAAAATAGATAAAATATAAATAAATTTACTCTAAAAATAAAAAACAAAAAAAATATGTAAGCAGAATACAAAATATATAATACTGAATATATTTGAATGTGGATGCAAATATATTTGAATTATCAGTCATTTGCACAAAACCGAGGGACATATTATGTAAGCTGAATATATAATATATAATACTGAATATATTTGAATGTGGATGCAAATATATTTGAATACAACTCGAATTATCAGTCATATGCACAAAACCGAGGGACATAGTGCGAAGAAATAATTAGAAGTGGTTTTCAGTGCAATGTATTTTTGTGTAACGCGCTTCTGGACATGTATGCAAAATGTGGAAGCATAGACAAGGCAAATGAAGTTTTCGACAAATACATGGAAAATATGTGGTTTTATGCAATTCAATGATTGCAGGATATGCAATGCATGGATGTGGCAAGGAGGCCTTGAAACTATTTCAAGAAATGCAACAATCTGGTATGAAACCGGACAGTGATACCTTCGTCAATGTGTTGTCGGCATGCTGTCATGCAGGCCTAGTGGATGAGGGCCGAAAGTACTTTAATTCTATGAGTCAATGTTACCAGATCACACCTGTGATAGAACACTATGGCTGCATGGCTGACCTTGTTGGCCGTGCTGGGCACCTAGAAGAGGTTAAAGACTTGATAAGCAAAATGCCAATAACCCCTGATGCTACAGTCTGGGGGTGTTTGCTTGGTGCCTGTATCATACATAACAATACAGAGTTAGGAGAATACGCTGCAGAACACCTTTTTGAGTTGGATTGGAAAAATGCAGCAACTTATGTTGTGCTCTCAAATATCTATGCTTCAGTGGGCCGATGGGATGGTATTGAAAAGCTGAGAAAAACCATGAAAGATAGGGGGATTAAACCAACGGCTGGATGCAATTGGATTGAAGTCAACAAGCAGGTGCATGCTTTCCTTGCACGAAATGGGTTGCACCCGCTATAACATAAAAAGCTGGAACTAATCCATGGTCACAAAATAATTTTAAGCAGATCATTGCAGCATGATTTGTCCAGCATGCTGTGGAGAATCAAAGATGAAGTTTAAAGGGAAGGGTATTCCTTTTTATGGAAAAGGCTTTGCCATTGGGAAGAAGTTAACCTGTTAACTCCAAATATCAATAATAATACTCACGGTCCCAAAAGTGAAAATCAAACCAATATCTCCTACCAATTGGAGTAAAATTCAAATGCAGCTTTTCTAATGGAGGGGAAATATTCATGATTGATCTATGAAGAGCGAAATGGTAGTTGGAGGTTATTGAAGTCTTCAAATTCAATCCTCGAGGAGCTGATCAACAAATTCTTTTTGCAGTGAGATTTAAGCATATCTGGGTTTTAACTAACAACACTTGGGGACAGGATGTTGGAGATCTAATAAGGAAGAGAGCTCCCTTATTTGCACTACAGATGAAATTGTTCATTGCGTGCAAAAGATGGCCACCATTTTTAGCATGGATGATATCTTTTTGAGCTAAAGGGCATTCAAAATAACAAGCAGTAATCAAAAGGCTAGGAAATGTTTTCCATGTATATACTTTAAGTGATGTGCTATTTGCTAGAATCTAGGCATTTTTTTCCCTTTTCTAACTCCTATTAGATGGCATTATAAATGATGCACTATTTAGAAGAATCTAAATACTTTTTCCTTTTGTAACTTCAGAGTGAAGCCCTTGGAGAAGAATGAAAAGTTGCAACCAAGATGAGATTTATCTTCAATAATTGCTGTAAATGAATCAATATGAATTAAAATCTCTAAAATTGGTACGACTTCATTGTAGTGTACTTGTAATAAATATTGAGTATTCTTTCAGAGTATGGGCTTGTTTATGCAAATGTGAAATATCAACCCCTGAGTACTTTTAACCTCTCTTAATCATTTACAAGCATTTAGCAATACATCATGGATTAATCCAACCTGTGCACCATTTCGCTAGCACCTATGAGAGGCCACAGAGGCCATGTACAAGTTGTATATAGAAATCGATAGGCGAGATTAGTAAACAATTTTGCCTGTGACCCTCCCAAGAAAATTTGTAATTTCTATTGATGAGGTGTTGGCTTCGTTAGATCTCATCAATTATATTAGTTGATGGGATCCAAAAAGATGAGTTGTTGTCGATAACTTGATTAGCTCCAGAGATAACCTCCACAAACTGAGTTGGAGATTAATATTACATCATTGCAGTACTATGTTTCTTAGAGGGCACCTTTTCCAGACTACCAGTACACCATGGTAAATCCATGTCATCCCTCTGAAAGGCCAACTACAAGTTGTCTATGGAGCCCGATAGGTGAGATTAATAAATTATTTTACCTTGATATACTTGTAATTTCTATTGATTTGAGTGGCTGGTTTCATTGAACATCATCAAGTACATTAGTTCACAGGAAACCCAAAAAGATGAGATGTTCATTGTCGTTGAGTACATCATTACAATACATTTGGTGGAACTTTCACTTTGTGGGACAGTCTTTTCATTGCTTAAGAGGCCCACACCAACCCTCATCTACAAGATGTGATTGTTTATCTGAGTAAAAACATGAATTGGGTGTTTGACCTTTCCACATTGGTAGGTAATTGATGTTTTGATAGATAGAAGATGGACGCAGAAACATTTTGTTTTTTTTTTCCCTTTGTAATTTGGCGATATGATTTTTTTCATGAGACAATGATGGGCTTTTATTTAAATTGTATGTTTTAATCCTTACATGAATTTAGTGTCTTTTTTGTAAATTTATATCATAAAACTATAATTTTCTGATTTGTAAAATAGATAAAATATAAATATATTTACTCTAAAAATAACAAACAAAAAAAAATATGTAAGAAGAATACAAAATATATAATACTGAATATATTTGAATGTGGATGCAAATATATTTTAATACAACTCGAATTATCAGTCATATGCACAAAACCGAGGGACATAGTGCGAAGGAGTTGATAAATCATTCTTAAAATTTATGTTTAATATTTTTTATTTTATAAAATTTTTATTATTATATTAAATAAAAACTTATATATATATATCTATATATATCTATATATATATATATATATATACGCCGTAAGGCGTTTCCATCTGAAATGAACTCCCCCAAATGCCCTTCTGTCCTAATCATAGCCGTTAGATTTTTTGTTAGACGATTGAACAAAAATCATCCGTCTAATTTAATAAAAAATGTTTTAAAACATTAAAATACCCTTAAAAAAACTCCGCTCGAAATCTGTGCACTTTTTATGGAGGAGTTACAGGTAGAGTCCATTTGAAGTCTTAGTGGAGTTTATGGCAATGAACAATGCTCTCTGCTCCACATATGTGCGCTTTTTACGTAGGAGTTCCGGGTAGAGTCCGTTTGAATTCTTCATGGAGGTTATGGTGATGAACAATGACGCCACTAGAATGCTCACAAGGAGAGAATTCCAGCGAAAGGAGCTCAGAGAAATGTGGCGCTAGCGGCCTAAGGTCAATGGGAGCAGGCCCAGGGCTGTGGTGTTGCAGAGCTTCAAACCACCAATGTCGGAATGCCAGAGACATCCACCCTAGCTTTCAACAATGTCCATTCACATGTTGCTATTTTTCCACACACTACTATTATTTACAAAATATCCATATTCAAAATACACATAACTAATACTTTCAACTCTAACTCATTATCATCCACCCTTTCTTTCAACAATGTCCATTCACATGTTGCTATTAAAATTATTATTTACAAAATATCCATTTCCAGAATACACATAACTAACTATTGCAATTGTAACTCATTATCATCCACCCTTGCTTTCAACAATGTCCATTCCCATGTCCCTATTATTCCCCACTCTATGCTATTCTTCCCCACTCTATACATGTCCCTATTCTTCACCACTCTATGCCTTACGGCGTTTCCTTTGCACCATAAGGTGCAAATGCTAGTATATTTATATTATTATTATCATTAAAAAATGTATAGTTTGTATAAATTTGTTATATACTTTGGTTTATTTGTTTGTTTTTAATTAAAAGTTTGTTTATATAGATATTTATCATTATATTGTGAAAATTTTATAAATAACAATAATCATTAATTTAGAATTAATATAATTTATATGAAATATATAAAAGTTTTAATTCAATTTAAAAACAATCTTAAAGGGGACAAAAATTCAAATGGTGTAAATTAAGGATATATTATAAATAATTATAACTCTAATATATTTGAAGTATAGGTTATTGTCAATGCATAATTGATATTAAGCGTGATGCATCATCGCGTTATCTATATAATCAACTTTATTTTTGCTTTCTTCACAAGCGCACTTGTTTGTTTAGTGATGTGTTGCAATTGTCAGAATCTTGAATCTTGATAAGACATTTAAGAGAATACCAAATATTAAGACTTAAAAAATGCCCATATGATACATAGGTTATTCCTTGACCTATGTGGTGATGACAATGCTTCAATCCAAAGAGCATGTCTCAAACTAATCCTATGTCTACATATACAACTTTCTCATCCTCTACATTATCCCACACTCTGAATGTAGCTTAGGATCATACATTTTCATCTAGCAGTGAATTGGCAAATCACCTTTGAAATGCCTTGACATCATTCTAATATGTTATTGGGTATAGGGAATTGCAGATGTGTGTTTGAACATAAGTACTTTGATATATTATAGGAAAGTCATGTAGACATTGCGGGAGGTCATTTATTGACAATACAATTGTAGAATATCATTATACTTCCTACCTTCCTCTACATACTATTACAAAATAATAGTACAAGTCATCATAACAATCTTGCCAAGACTAAGTAAATGGAATATTGTGTCCTTTATTCTTGAATTCCATTGTGTTCTTGATCTTTGAGGGTGGAAGAGATTTTCATTATCAATACATGTCAAATAACGACAAAATCATATGTCTAACTCATTTTCCCCCCAACAAAGCAACTTCTTAGGAGAATAAACAAATTGGCATTCGTAGGAAATCTAAGCTCTTTGACATTACAATAAAATGTATTTAAGTTTTTTAGAACAATTGCGAAATGCATAGATAAGCCAAGCCACTCCAACATGACATAGGCATCCACTAGTGATGTACCAAAGAGTACACATCAATTTCCTTTTTATGTTCCATCAATGACTATAATTTTTTTGAAGTTAGAAAGACCATTTAGACAAATTTGATTATAGCCTCCAAGTTTTATTAAGCCTTAAGTTTTACTTTACTATTAGAACTAAGCTAAAACATTTATTTAAAGCCACATACTTGATAAAGGACTTTCACAAGCCCAACCTTTCCATTGAATATTTGATGTGGTAGAACTTACTATAATAATAAACAATTTAGGATTAGAGTTTGCTTCATCTCAAGATAGATTTTATTAGAATTATTTAATTAGAAGGTTTACTTTAACTAGGTCCATGGAGACCCATTCTCTACTCTCAAATGAAAATATATCTTAGATATTTCTAATTCCTCTACCAAAAATGTGCATGGAAAAGAACCAAGGTGTCATGAACCTAATTTTTTTCCTAAATTTTTTCTTTTTGTCATCTTTGGCTATGCAACATTTCCTTTCCTTAATGATAATAGTTTGACCAACTTGTGCTTATTACAACCAGACTATGCCTCTTGACTTAATATCTTCCCATAGCTTTTCCTTAATTTACAGTATGTTAGATGCACCACTAAGTTGAACACAAACAAGTTCACCCAACAATAAACACACATCCAACTGCAACCTTAAAATATTATAGCAATACTTATACCTAACCAATATCTCACTACTTATCTAACACAAAGCTAAGTAAGGAACAAAACATTCACCCAAGTAAAGCCACCACAATACATAAATAATAGGCATCACACAAGGCAAATGTCTTAATTTTATTTATTATATGAATAATGCTATAATATATTTGTTTTCTTTCCACGAGAAATAAATTTATATTCCATATGAGGAATATACATAGTTTAGTCCTTGAGGGAATGCTCAAACTCAACAACAAGGCTCGAAGCCATTAAAACAAATCTCATCATGGCACTTGCAAGAATTGAACCTAGGTGGGGAAAATAAAAATAATTCCTCCCAACCACCTGAGATATACCCAATTGACTAATAATGCTACAACGTATAATAGATGAGTGTGGCACAATTATAGACTACAATTACATAAGGCAAGACCACCTACAAGAAATATCAATCCAACCCTTGAAGTAATCACAAGACTTCCTCCTGCATGGCATATCTTCTTCTTCTTCTCACCTAGTTAGTTAAATTTACCCTATTATACATAACCATAAATTGAGCACAAACCATAAAGTTCCTTCTCACTAGAATGAATGACCAAGTCTTCTATGCCTTAGCACTTTTAGTGTTTCCTTCTTTCATATGATACTTTCCTTACACATGCATACCCATTCACTCTAAGGTAGACCCAAGTTCCATTTGTCAACTTTGGATCCTTGTTTTTTGACTATTCACATCCAACAAGTGCACCTAACGCATGCACCTAAGTATGCTCAACAAGTGTACCCAAGTCTATCCAACTATATGCCCTAGTGCATCCAATTATATGTAACCACCCCCTCCCACATTTACCCAAATTCACCAGCCTGCTTGGGTAAACATGAGATAGAGAGTTACTATAACATTACATAAGCTCCAAGCTCTAGATAAGAAATCAGGGCATACAAACTAACCACAAACTGACAACTCACAACATCCCTCAGGGCTACAGGACACTCAAGGGCGAAAGGACCACCCCAGGTGACCAAGCCCTGAGTTGGGGCTCTTTTTCGCTGACTTAGACCTCCAACTACATGTATGAAAAGGCCTGGGTGTGGTTATAGGCCTCCAACTGCATCCACAACACTGCCTCCATGTGATTGTGACCCAATTTGACCAGTTCAGAGGGTGTGGTCCCGAAACCTGAGCCACAATTCCAAGCCAGCCTCCAGAACACTGCCAAGAACTACTTGAGACTTTGTAGAATCATAATTGACATGATAAAAAGGATAAAAATTTAAACTTGGAAGCATAACTTGACCTAGACTACCTATAACACACTAGACATTTCATCAAATACATGGAAAACATGTAAGCTGCAAGTCATGAATGCATATCTAATTATAAGAGTTTGAGATTCATTTGAGAATCACCAAGAAGGCCCTATGCCCTCCCCATATAGTTGAAAAAACACTTATTATTCCATACATTCATCAACCAATCAATAACTAAACAATCATGACAAGGAACATAGAAAATACACATCATATAACCAACATATAATTAGAAAATAACCAACATAGAAACCATGGAAACCAAACCATAATATCGCCAATATAATCTCTACAAGTATTCATGAGTCATAGTAGGAAAATGTCTCATATTAACATGTAAAAATACCAACCAAGTCAAGTACTTCCATGTACCACCTAACCATAGATTAGGCTGAACAAAATCTCTCTTTCAACCAATCACCCCCATGCCATATTCCAAGCATGAATGTGGGATCTCATGGAATAAACTAAAACAAAACCAAGCCAGGGCTTCCAAAGGCCAAACCACCTGAACCCTCAACCACAATGATTCCACCTCCATGGTCAGACATCACTAATACCAAATAGATTGGTCTCTATCTAAGCTTTACAGGGCTCCATAAACTAGTAACTCAACCCACAACCTTCCATAGCTCTAGAGTGTTTATCTAACCCATCTCCAGGGACTAGTAACTCAACCCACCAAGGGATCCAAAGTGTTTGTCCCAACCTAGGCTCCAAAACTATTAACTCAACCCATGTTGTTTCAGGGCTTCCATATGTTTATTCCAACCCACAACCATAAGGCACATGAGCACCAATAAAAAACAATCAAGTGGAAAAACCCACAACACCATGGCTATCCAGGAAATGGAAAGGCAAGGCTAAAACCATTGTTAATCCAGGCAAATCTCCATGCTAATGATAGCACATAAATAGAAAATTACATGCATATACCATGCATCCATAAATCAACAAGGAAATGACATATGCAACCTATTACTTGCAAAGCAATCCAGCTGTAGTTGTTGATCCAAGTGTTCCCTTGCACTTTCCTTCTTTCCTTAAATCCAATGAATGTTAAAGTGCTCCAAGCATGCTCCAAGAATGCTGCAATATTTCTCTAAGTGTACAAGAGTATGCGAGAATGAGAGAATGAAAGAGAGCTACACCCAAAAGCTGTCAAAAGGATAGAAATTGATCCTCATAAGCCTTTTTTATCATTGAGGCCTCTATTTTCTTCATTTTCCTTCATTTTTCCTTCAATTTCTCTCTCATGCAAATTTGTGTCTCTTCACCTTCCTTTTCACCTATTTTCCTTTATTTCATAAATAAAATGCCAATTATTGCCACTTTGTCTTTCCCTATGCCTTTTCCATTTTTCATATCCATTATTAAGCACCAATGATACCCATCACTATGTTTTACCCAACATTCAACTTGGAATACAATGTTCCATGACCTTGGTCATATTTTATTTACATGGAAAATCAACCAGGGGTTATTACATTATACCATTTATGTTTGACTACACCAAGTGCATCTAATTTTGCACAAGTTCATTCAAAGGTAACTTCAATAACTAAGGGATGTTTAGACTCTTGGATGTACATGTTTGACTCATGCACCTAAGGCATCCCAATTCATATAAAGGAAACATAGAATGCTTCACCATTTTTTGCATTAATTAGGTAGGAAACATCTAGTATTTCAACCCTATGTAGTTACCCTCCATGCCTATTCCCACTTGAACAATGCACTTACTAACATCCGTGGGCATAAGCCTTACATCCTCCCTCACTAAACTTGTTTCCATCCCAACAATTTCCAACCAACACTTTTCTGAGTGTCCCAAGTTTTTGCTTCTTGAATTTTCATAAATTGTCTCCACACTACCACAATGCCACTTTCCCTTCCAAATTATTCTCCTCCTCTTTAGTTTTGTATTTATAATTGAAAAAGTACCCATACCTTCATTTCTTACTGAAGTGGGTGGTCCTATGTTTAATTATCTTATCTAATTCTAGCTTTGGTCTATATATGATGAATGTAGGGTGCTCCAAATGGTGCAACTTTGCTAAGATCATCTTCATCAATGTTATAAGGATTTAACTAATTGATATGGAAAACTATATGGTGAACTCTTATGTAGTTTGAAAGCTCCAATTTGTAAGTGACAACCACAATCTTCTTAAGGACCTTGAGTGGTCCTTCAAACCACTTCAACAAAGCACTAAGATGCCACCTGAGGACTTCAATTTCTCTCTACCCAACTTAAGTAAAACCATGTCACAAACATGAAACTCTGCCTCTATCATGATCTACCCAATGATTTATCCTTTCTACTACATTTTTCATTTAAACATGAACCATCCCCAATCTATCTTACCATCCCTTCATGAACCCCAAGGATGATGGGTTGTGCAAATAGTAGCTTTGAGAATTGTGTGGGGTGTAAACATTTGTTGTCCATTTTCCAACTCAAATGGATTGTAGCTCATTATAGAACTCTTTTGCGTGTAATAACTAAACTAGGTTTCATCTAAATACTTTGGCTAGTTGGATTGGTTTGCACCAAAAGAATGCCTTATGTAATCATCTAAAAGGTCATTGATATGTCTTATCTACCCATATGTTTGTGAATGATAACTTGAACTCATCAACATCTTAGTTCCAACAAGTTTGGACATATTCTTCCACATCTTGCGTTATATGTTCTTAATAGTAACCTTGTTCTATCAATTCCATTGTCATTTGTTGTCCTAGGTGGCTTGCTAAAATTGAATCATGACCCTCCCTCAAGAGTTCCTTCCAAAAGTTAGATGACTTAGGCACATATATGTGATTGCCAGAGTACAAAAATCCATTGTCCATCCAAAACTTCCTTGCTTTTCCTTTCTTCACATATTTTATAGTGTTCAAAGTTATGGGATTTGTTATGACCCTAGAGACAATTCCCGACAATAGAGGAATTAGTACATAGGCATCAAAATATTTGATGTTATCTTTCAAAAATGAATAGGTATTCGATAAATTATTGGTACTAAAATAATACTTAAAAACCATAAAACTCCTTTCTTTCCATCAAATAGGCCAATTTCTCAAAAGTTGCAGACTTAATCAACTTTCAATAGTGATAGAAGAATGAAGGATAAGGATTGTTCCCTTAATCAATAAAGAATTCAAGAGACTAGAACCCCAGGAGGAATTGCATTTAACATGAAGATTCCAATGGAAGGTAACTGTGTGTTCTCCAACATTTGAAATCATACTATATTAATTCCATAAAATCAAAAGGTACATTTGAAACAAATTGAATCTCCTGCAAATATTTTAATATGATCTCATTAAAATAAATTATGTTTCAAGGGGAGGCTTGTACACATTCTTGAACATAATAATTTATTTCAAAAATTCTAGAACAAAACTCAGAAGGAACATGCTATAACAGGCTACATTTACACATACGAAGAATATTAACTACAATCAAATTTTAGAAATGGAGTTTATATTGATTTCTTAAAACAATACTCAAGGTTTTCAATACAATATTACATATTTCTCTCCCAAAATGATTGAACCCCCCTTTCCAAGTCCCCTCTCCTCTCATTTTATCAATGCTGGAAATATAACTTCCAATTAGTTATGGAACTGCTCTTTAAATTGTTTTAGATTAAAATTAGTTAACCTCTAGACTTTTTAAAATAAAATCCCATTTTCTATCCAATAATAGAACAAGAACCGATTTTTCCACTCACCCAATGCACTAACTTTGAAATCTCCTATCACTTGTAGGTAAATTAATTACTCCTATTTATTTTATACAAATAATGGTATTAGTCCTCTCTCTTCTTTAGATTCTTGAAATGCCATTATTGATACTCTGGATGGTTGATCAAATTCCACCTAATGCATATGGGGCTTTAAAGAAACAAAGTAGAGGCTTCCATCTGAAGGAAATTGGCCATTAATACACCAAACTAATTTGGCATCCTTGATGAAAACACATATAGCTCATATTGTAGTTGATTCAATGGGTTACACATATAATCTCATGTGATTAAACCCCTAGGTAACAAAACTTGTGAATGACTTCTGCTATATTGGCAGCACAACCATGTATTGTTAACCTAGAAGGATTGAACTCGTTACCACTAATTTTACAAATGCCACATATTCAAGTTTATTTTATTAGTGGCTTGACTAGTTCATTGATCTCTTGGTCTATTGTGATCCTCTCATGTCACATCAGGGATATTCCACCTTTCTTGTGTATGTACTTCTTCCATGAAATGTTTGTGTTGGTGATAGTGAAGTATGAGATAACACTTTAGTTAATTCATGAGCGATATGGGTCATTAGAGAACTTTTGAGGTCTAAAATGGGCCTCCTAAGAAAAATGTACAACCAAAATAAACTTTATAAGAACCAATAAGATCAAGATGATGATGTCAACCATGGGGGATGATTCACCATTTTTGGGGTAAAAAAGTAAAAGGATTAAAAATAATAAAATAATAAAACTACTTTTCAACTTATCTCCCTAAGGTTTTACTCAAATTTTGAGTGGGAGTACTCGTTGGATGCAGACTTTGATTCCTCATCCAAAGAGTACCCATGTTGCATACTTTTGATGGACCCTACTACACGAAAATGAGAAATGCATGAAAAATCATTATTGCAATCATGTTTTTCATGTATTTCTAATTTTTCATGTAGCAAGGTCCATCAAAAGTATGCAATATGGGTACTCCTTGGATTAGGAATCAAATTCTGCATCCAACCATTGTTCGCGCTTGAAATTTGAGTAAACGCATAGGGAGATAAGTTGAAAATACAAGTTGAAATTCTTTTTTCCCTCTAAAATTTGATGATGTAATCTAATCTTATTTTATTATTTCCATTATTAATTTATAATTTCCTTAGGAGGCCCATTTTAGACCTCAAAATTCCCCTAATTTGAGTTGCAAGTGGTGTTGCCAAATCTATAGGAACAACTTTAGCTACTTGGAGAAGGGTTGCCTAACAAATTGGCCACTCATTTGAAAACAACAAAATGCAGACTCCCCCCTTTTCTAGTTTTAAAATGAGAGAGCAGGGGCACATTTCATCCCAACTTTCCATTTCAGAGAGCGGTATGGGCTCGAATCCCACTTGGGGTGATCTGTTGGGCATGGAGCATGATGATTTAGAGGTCTTTTTTTCACCTAGATGTATACCCCAGGAAGATTGTACACCCCTCCACGCGGGGGGGCGGGGGTGCGGGGGGGACTTGTCCCCCCATAGGGGATTTTTTTTTTTTGGGGGGGGGGATCGCCCCCGGTTGGGGGGTCCGGGGGCCAGCGGTCCCCCGGCAAGGGTTTCGAGGCCAGCGCCCCCAAAGCTAAAAACATATGTAAAATTGCCTTATAAAAGTATAGTAATTTCTAGTCAATCTCGGCCGTTCATTAGGCTGATGATCTGACGGTAGAACTTATGTTTAGTTTAGGGTTCTTTCTCCTTAGAAGGAAACCCCTCTCTTGGAATGATGGTATTGTATTGAGTCTGTGTAATAGATGTGTATTCTCAGAGCGAGAAACATAGAGGCGAGACTGTGAGAGAAAACATAGGATATTACAGTGAATTTGCTATAGGTTGTGTCTCTTCATTTTTTTGGATAATAGAAATGAAGGACTGGCTGTTCAGGGTGGACGTAGCCCAAACTGGGTGAACCACGTATATCTGTGTCTCTCTGGTTTTATGTGTTTGTGTTTTTCTACATATTATATGTCTTGCATTTCTCTGTCATATATAATATTTTTCTAACATGATCTGCATTTTATATGGTCCATTATATCTCTGGTGCTTTGTTATCACGAAAATGATCACCATTGGTTAATTTTGGAAAATAACCACTCCAATTTTTTTTATCTTTGTAAACCTTATCTTGAGCAACATATTCTTGTTCTTCATTACCACATGGGCTACGCTCATTAAAATTAATAGAAAGGGATACCTTCCAATCTTAGTCATCCTTAATTCAACATGATCAACTGGAAAAGACTACCAATTTTCAAATAATAGAAAAGTAAGAGACAACAACCCAATATGTTATCGCATTGATTGATATTTTATCATTTGTATCACATCAAACTAGTAGATTTGTTGTGCTAATAGTTAGTGATTTAATTCTACATGATTCTCACACTTATTAGTCAAGTGGCCTCCTCATTGGATGAACACTGACCGTGTACTATGCACAACCAATAACCAACGAGTGTAACCATCTAGGATCCACCAAATATAGTAGATGCCACTATCATTTGCATAAGATATCATGATAGATCTAAATCATTTTTATTCAACTTGAACGAATCTACAAATGTATGACAATTATGTTCTTTCCCAACGCCTCCAAGTCATTCTTATATTTTTATGCTCTAGGATTCCATCACCACTGTGATACTTCACATCTCCAATAAAGACAATGCAACACATCATGCGGTAATTGGAAAATAGGATACTCATGGAAACCTTCCCACCAACATTTGGATGTTTGTCATTATGTTCCACCAATAATTTTTTATGAACTAGTCTTTAGCTATCCATGGAATAATGGAAAGACTCAAGTCTAGGCACCTCAATCTAAATGCAATTTTGTTTACAAGAAGATCCTTGTGTGATCCCTCTTGGATATTTTCTTGTGATTTTGTGAAAAATTTCCCTTGACTTCCCATGGGCACTAACAACCCATCTTCCTCTAAGGTTGAAAGTTGTGCCTTCCTACTTAAGGTATATGTTACTATATTCAACTTTCTCTATTGATACTCAATTTCCATGTCAAACTTTGCCAAGAAGTCTTACCACCATGCTTTCTTAAGTGACAACTTGAATTAGGTGGAAAAATAATTTGTTTCCACATTTTTAGTATTCACAATGAATGGTTTGCCTAACAGATAGTGCCTCCATGCTTGTAGGCAATGCAAAAGTATGGTCATCTCTTTCTCATGGATGCGGTACCTTTGGCCATGATCCTATAGGTTTGTGATCTCATAAGCCACTAGATGACCCTCCCATGATAAAACTCCTCGTATAGAAAAATTTGAAGCATCTGTATGTATGCACTTCAAATGACTTCTTAAATCCCAATAACTTCAACATAGTTGCTAACACAAGTTTGTACTTCAATTCGAAGAATGATGCCTATCACTTCTCCATTAAATTTTGTGGTCAAATATTCTTAAAAAAATCACTAAGTGGTGCAAAAATGTTAGAGTAACATTCAACAAATATATGGTAGTAGTTATCCAAACCAAGGAAACTCCTTACCTTGTGAACTATTCTTATTTTTCACCAATCCTCATTTTCCCCTTATCTATAGAGGATTCATGCAATTGCATCCTTATCTAATCCAATTTCCCAAGAATTGAATTTCATTCTACCAAAAGATACACTTGGAATTATTCAAGTACAACTAATTTTGGCTAAGTATCTCAAATAATTTTTCTAGATGCCTCTTAGGGTCTTACATGTTCTCATTGAACACCACAATGTCATATAGGTAGACAACCACTATGGTTTCCAAGAAGGGTATGAAAACATCATTCATTAAGGTGAAAAATGTAGTTTTTTCACAACCCAAATGAAGTAATAAGAAATCCAAAACTATCATACCCTATCCCAATGGTTGTCTGAAGCTCATCTTCGTCTACAATCCTTGGTAGTATCCTTGCCTCAAGTCCAACTTTGAGAAAACCTTGGACTTCCTCAGTTCGTCAATGAAATATGTTTCCAAAGGTAATGGGTCCCAATTTTTGATGATATTCTCATTCAATGCATAATATTCCAAGAAAAACCTCAATTTTGTTGTGTCCTTCTTCTGGAAGAGGACTTTTCCACCATATGGGGATCTAGAAGGCCTAATGAATTGATCTTAAATGATCATAAACTAAAAACTAATGTAGAACTGATTAACCATTAATGATTTGAATGATAACTGAAAGCACAAAAATTGAGGCAAACTGCTTGAGAAGAACACTTTACGACAGTTGTTTAAACACAAGAAAGATGTATAATAGAAGTGAAAATAGTAAAAGCACAACGATACCAAACAACAAGATTGATGACAGAGTTCGTCCCTGATGGACTATGTCTCCGAGTTCGCTTTCAGGATGGGGGACCGTTTTTATTAGGAATGAGAATAACTTGTTGATTACACAGATAAAAGACTAGACTAAATGTACACGTATGCACTTCTAATCACTATCATTAGATAGCCCTCTAAACCAGCTTTCAAATGCTGCTTACAGTTTCCAAAACCAACCCTGGATGCTCCTAAAACTCTGAAAACAAAATTGCCTATGTCCTCCAGAATCTGCATACAAAAGTAAAAAACCACTCCTCTTTTCCTCCATGGGAAAAACTGCCTCTTATAGGCCTGTGGATACATAAAAACCTCCTCTGATTGCATTTGAGGTGAATTTGGTTAGGTTTTGGATATGGTTTAACTGCGGTCTCATAGGCATTAGACACCTAGGGCTAGCACCATGGTGGCCTAATTAATTCCAACAATAAAATTGTTTTAAAACCCAAAATAAACAGTATCATACCCTGAAACCGCAAACAGTTGGTTGACCGGGTGGAGGGTTGTAACCGTTGCATGTGAGTGCTGGCGGTCTAACCACCAAATGCCACCATGTGTTTTTCCCTCGGCGGTTATGGTGGTGGTTGCGCTAACAGTTTGCATGTGCCCACATTCTTCCTTACCATCATGGCTTACCTTGGCAGCTTTCTTCCAACGCAGTTGCGGTTACGATGGTTAACTCCGACCGTTACAACACAACATTCACATGTTAACTTTCTGACATAGTGTAGGCTGCGGTTAGGTGATTTTTAAATGAGGGCTTAGCTTTGACGATCTTCCTAACCCTGTCACATGAGCTCCGACGCGGTTAGGATACCCACGGTCAGAGGTGACGGTTAACTATGTTTTCTAATTGTTTTACAATGTTTGCAATGTAATACATTAGGCCGAGAGTGTATTATACATAAGTTGAGGGTTTTAGACTTAGGATTATTGCAATGGGTTTGGAACATAGGATTAATACACGTTTCTTAGGTTTTTTTGAATGTGTATTAATGTTTTAGGTTATGGTTAGGATATTTGTAATACCTGATTTTGATTAGGGTTTTAGGTTTAGGACTTTGACAACATTTTTCCCTAAAAAACCCTTTTACAACAATTGTCACAAGGTGACATTTTGAGACGTTTGTCACATGATGGCAATAAACCACATGCCTATCATCGACAAACGACGATATCGATCCTTTTCCACAACGACACCCATGTCGACACTAATCCTGGAGTCGAATGACAAGACACATGTTGTCAACCAATCCTGGCAGAATTTTTGATGAACATAAGTCGACAGTTAGGTACAAACCATATCAATTGAATTCCATGAACACTATGAACATTACCTGAGCAACATCATCCATGACCAAAACTATCAATCTGTCGAAGCTAAACTGAAGCGACAATGACATTGAACACTGATGACAACACTTGAACACCTGTGCAAATGAATCAACAGAATCCTCCTGGATCATTCCCCTCCACTTGAAAGCTTTTGGACCACAAAAGTTTGACTAAACAATTAGTCCTTGAGGGTAGAACTCCCTCTCTTTCCACCTTGACTTGATGGTGTACCAATACATTTGATCAATCACCTGAAAGTGATGACCCTGATGATGCTAACCATGGCACATTTTAAATCAGTGACCTGTTTCATCCATCTGCAGTATGCACAACTTGCGACAATGGGCAAAAAACCTGTTATCAACATGGCAATTGAATTATTTCCACGAAGAATCATGAGTTAGTGATTCACAATCTTTGAAAACAATATCTACTAGATGTTGTTTGATACCATCAACATGTATAAACAATCTATTTTGCGGAATGATAAAGACAATCAAAGATATACTTGACATCAAACCAGCTACTTGAATTGACATACTTTCCTGCTTCCTGTTTATTAGGTGAACTTGCTGCACTGAACCTATCCAACTGTAAGGTGAAATTTGTTGCAACTTAGTTTGTCTTTGAAAGTATTGAATTAGCTGTTGATTTGTTTGAGTCACTTTTCCCTCATTTATTACATGATGTTCCCATTGATTAGCACTTTCCTCTGATGCATAAGTTCCCATTATACACTTTGACACTGCTTTAGAAAAGGCTTTGATATGAAAACAAATAGGTTTCCCCTCCACTTGAAAAGAGGCTTCCAAACTATTCGAGACATGCCATGGCGACAAAATATAAGAGAAATTGAACACTGACTTTCCCCAATACTAACTTGCACCCCTGATTAGAATCACATCTACCATTCCGTGCAATACACTGCTGATGATGATAGTTTCTAGAATTCAGTTGAATGAATGAGTTGAGAGTCATTCTGTTTTTAAGAAGATGTTCATAAGAAATCAAATGTATCTCATGTTGCTTATCATGTCTATGAATAATATTTCTTGGAAAAGGATTAACCACCTTGACCAATTGATCTATAAACTGAATCTCGCATTTCAAACAATCATCCTTATGTTGTTCCTTAATAAACATGAGTACATATTTACTTGAACTTATAAACTGCTTAACTTGATTTGTAACAATTGAATCCAAGTTTGTTTTGACTTTATGTGCCCTAACAATAAATTCAACCCCTTCTTTCTTTAGGTGATATTTATGTTCTCTTCAGTAAAACACTGCATCTTGATCATAAAGATAAGGACTTCCTAAGAAAAATCCACATATGTCTACTGGGACCACATCTAACTCCACTTCATCAATGTACTTAGATGTAATTGCAAATTTAAACTGACACTTCTTTGTGACATGTATCTGAGTTGATTTATTAATCCAACCTAATGGGTATGGTCTTGGATGATTCTGTGTCTCCAATCCCAATTGATTAACTATATGTTCAGATATTAAATTTTCTTGTGATCCATTGTCAATCATTGTGTCAATCCTTGTATGCTTAGAAGTTATCCTTATGTGGAAGAGTTCAACTCTTTTATCCTCATGTGAAGGATTTATGTTTGAATAAGATGCAATAATTTTCGAACTTGAACTAGTATCAAAAGTTTTACCTGTCGTAACCATGGCGGTTATCCTCCTTTCATCACCTGAATTTGAACCTAGATATTGCTGGACTGCTGCAATGGATTTCTTTTCATCCTTCTCTTTAAGGAACTTTTTGAGCTTAAGTTCTGGATGAAGTTTCTAGCACTTCGATTCATCATGACCAATTCTCTGGCAATGAGAACACGTAGGTCTTTCCTTCTGAACAATCGCTAATTTCTTTCTCTTCGAATTGTTCTTTCCCTTACTATCACTGGAATGTTTGGTTTCCAAATCTTTGGATTATTGCGATGAAAACTTGATTGGTTTGCCACCTGATTCAATATGTATGGCCTGAATACACACCTCATCAAAATCATCAGGATTAAAAATGAATAAAGTATGCTGCAAATATGAATGTAAACTGTCAATGTATTTTAACAAAGTTTCACATGTATCCAATGAAATACTAACCGCCAATGCTTTCTTTCGGAACTCCTAAGTAAACTCCTAAACACTCTACCATTTACCATGCCTCAGATGCTGCCAATCAATAATAGCTTGCTGCATGTATCCTAAAGGATAGAACTATTTCCTAAGAGATTTTAAAAACTTAGACCATGACGAGATGACCTTTCCTTTACACTTTAAATCTATTTGAGTTTTAATTTCCCACTAGATTAAAGATGTTGCCCCCATTCTAAGTGTAGCTCATTGAATTTTAGTTTTATCACTAGAAATGTTATGAATGTGACAATACACTTCTAACTGCTTTATCCAGTTATCTAACTTTTGAGGATTCATTTCGCCATCATAAACAGGTAACTCAAATTTAACATTAAGTTTCAAAAGAGATGTTTTCTTAGGTTTCTTTTTTGTTTCAGGTTCTGCATTGGAATAAGAAGAAGAAGAAGAGGATGATGGAGATGATGGAGTTGAAGGTGGTTTATCAGTCTTCCCTTTATCTTTGTCCTTCTTCGATGATTTTGAAGAAGAAGATGTGATGCAGGAGCATTCAGCCCAAGGGAAATCATTGTAAATAATAGACATAGGGGGGTCATGCATTTTAGGAATTAGTTTCCTAAGTAGTATTTAAGTGTGATTTAAATTAGATGCTCTCAAATAAATAAATAAGAACATGAGTAGTCCCATGATTCTAGGAGTAAGGGAGAGCTTTTAGGCAGAAATGAAATAGATGTGGATAAGGAGGCTTTCTTGTTTTAAAATAGGAAAAAGATGGAATAAAGCCTCAAGAGGCTTTTGCCATATGTGCATGCATGTAGAAGCTTTAGGCTTTTGATATCAATGTTTATTATATATAGGAATGTAAGCCTATGGGCAAGGGGGAGGCCACTACTGTTGAGAATTTGGCTTATGCGAGAAGAGGCCACCAGTGTTGATAATCGGGCCTGTGAGAAAGAAGGCCATTGCTGAGGAAAATCTGGCCTCTGTGTGTGTAATTATGAGACCGAAGTCTCTCAATGTAAATTCTTGCCTTTATATTAATATATACAAAGTTTCCTGACTATGTCAGAACATAGTAAGTGCATGTTCTGTGATTAGAGTGAGAGGACCAAGCGGAATACTTTTCTGTCTGTGTATCGGAATTAATGGTGTTCCGTTAATATGTCTATGCATGTATTAGACAACTTATTTAACTGTATATTGGAAGTGTTGGAGCCGCTTTATTTTCCTGCATGATATGTGATTGAAGCTTTGGGGATCATTTCCTTTTATCATGGTGTATGCAGACTCTTTAAGTCATTTTACAAGTTCTATGATTATCTCTATTTACACAGAGAATTCTTAATATTTTCCCTTGGCGGAACATTGGGCGGAATTGAAAACTTATTAAATTGGCCAGTTATTATATTGGGTCCGACCCTATTATCGCATCGGAGGAGAGGCTTTGAGACTACCGAAGTCTAAGCTCCGACAGTCCGGAGCTGAAAATATTATAAGGCCGAGTGTAAGGGCCCGTCGGGTCCGCAGAACCCTTGTATCACATCAGAGCAGTAGAGGCAACGATTAACGAAACCGCCGATCTTCGAGACCCAAAATCATATTAAGGATCATCTTAAAGGGCGTCAGGTCCGCAAGGCTTCATAACTGTACGTTCCAACAGTGGGATCTGAAATATTTTAGAGAACAGCCTAAAGGAGTGTCAGGTCCGCAAACCTTTACATTACAAACCCGCCGATACGAATCTGCCGATATGACGGATCCGAAATCAGTATAGGAAGGAGCATAAGGAGGCGTCGGGTCCGCATCGCGTCGGAGGTTGGAGTCTATTGTTTATTGCGAGTGCCGATAGCCGGACCCGCCGATCATTATAAAGGCAGCTTATAAGATTTGAAATCCGGGGGCATTTGAATTAGAGCGGGTTTATATGGTTTTCCCATGTATTCATATTATATATGGCCGCGGGGGGTTTTGAGACTTAATACACATATTGAAATGTTTGCAATGGTTGAGGCCATGGGACTTAAGGCTTAACCCGATAGTTAATAAGTGGATGGGTGGTGGCTTCCGATGGGTGTAAAAGCGCCGATAAAGGGATGGCACTAATTTAATGTAAATCCATAGTTATAAAGGCAGAGAAGGCTTCTGATAGGGCTTTGTGGGTATTAACCACAGGTCCAAGGTTTGGGATTTTTACAAGAAAGGGGATTTTGGCCTAAAACCAAGATCTCATTTCATCAAGTGGTATCAGAGAAGAGAAAGTTTCCTGCGGGGAGAAGAATTCCAGAAAGGAAAAGTTGGTATCAGAGAAGGATTGAGGTAAAAGCAACATTACTGTCAGAACAGAAGTAAAGAAGGGAAGATTTCTTTCAAGAGAAACATGCATACAGGAAAAGGTAATGTACTGAATGATAAAAGACTACAGTAGGAGATTGTAGCAATTCCAGCAGAGGCTTGGATCAAACAGGAATAGATAATTCTTTAAAGGAAAGAGAAAGCAAGATTGCTTAATGCAAGTTCTGAAGGAAAAAGGACTTTAGAAACCAACCAGAGGACAAGCCATTCAAAGTGCAGAAGAATGGGTGAAACAAGATCATGCTGAGATCTTGAAAGAGAGGTAATATGTTATGTTCTGTTTTAAATTAAGAATGTGTGTTTATGCTAATGCATAGATGACAGCAAGAGAAGCTGTGCGAGAAGAACCAGATGAGTTCATAAAGATAGAGTAAGGAGAATACTCTAAAAGGAGAAGTGGCAGTGAACTTGAAGAATCCAATAAGAAATTGGATAGAGAGGACAACTGAAGTGTTCTCAGGAGAGAGTGGGAGATTGCAGAAGCCTAAAAGGAGCAAAGGTGTTGCTCAAGAAGAGGTTCCAGACAGAGAACCCGTGCTTACAAAAAGACTAAGTGAGGAGAGCTTAGTGAGGTAAGATTGCAGCCAGGAGGACCAGCTGTTGCAGAGGCTTGTTGCAAAGGAGCTCATGAAAAAAGAAGAGAAGAAGATGACTACTAATATTCATAGCAGAGGTTCAGGAAAAAGCCACAGTAGAGGACATAAGAAAGAGGATGGCAAGGAAAATGGCAAGAAGATGAGTCAAGAGGAAATTGACAAAGAGGTTGCTGAATTAAAAGAACAACTGAATGCATTAAGGAGAATGCTTGAGGAAAGCCAGAGACTAGGTTGGGTCTTAAGTAAGAAGCCAATAAAGTGGCATAAGTTGCAGAGAAGGTTGCAACAAAAGGAAGTGAAGTGGTTGAAGGGAAAACTCAAGGAAGTTGAAATGGAAGAATCCATTTGTGAACCAGAACAAGGAGAATTTTTGGGAGATAGTGAAGATGAAGACTTGAAGACTGAAACTTCAAGTAAGACCAAAGGGTCACATGGTTTTAAATCTGACAATTTGTGTATGTTTGCAGGTGAAAGACAATTGGCTGATATTGTCATGAAGAAGGAAAAAGACCAGCAGAATCAAAATTCTGTTCTGGAAGAGCATGAGGTAGATAGATCTCATATACAGCTGGAGAAGATGATCATGGAGGATCAGAGAAGAGGTTCAGAGGAATTCCACAGAGATGAGATGACTGCAGAAGTTTGAGAAAGAGAGATTGCAGTAATGAAGGTACAATTGCAGGTACTGGAAGAATGGCTGCAAGAGCAGGAAAATCAAAATAGGAAATGGATCTTTCCACTGAAGGGAAAGAGAGTGATTTGGCGACAATTGCAGAGGAAGTTGAGGCAAACTGTGATTGCCTTGCTAAAAAAGGAACTTAGAGTTCTTGAGCTAGAGATTGAAATTGAAGATTCCAAATGCAGATTTGTTCAGAAGGAAATAATGGAGGAAGCAGTCAAGACTGAAAAGTCTTGTGATTTAAAAAATAATGAGTTGTGCATGTTTTCAAGTACAGTACAAGGAGATGAACAAGCTTTAGAGTTTTTTCAAGAAGAGTTGAATCTGAAGGATGTTCAGATCGTTGATGAGTTAGCAAGATCTCACAAGGAGATGAAGACGAAGGAGGCTAATCAGGATGTTGATGTAGAAAGAGAAGGACCAGCTGATGATGGGTTAAGCACTAGGGAAGGTATGGAAAATCGTGTGAAGTTTCCGAGTTCTACTCCTAATGAAGTTGTTGAATTGTATAGGAAACTAGATCTCCAGAGAAGAGAGTTGGAGGGATAGAGGACTTATGTGTAGGTTAATTTGCTGAAGAAGCAAGGGAAGAGAGTTTTTATGAATGATAGTCATGAAGCAGAAGATGGTAAGAAGGAGAGACTAGCTAACAGTCTCATGGTGAATGCAAATCAGCATACTGATGTACTGATAGAGGAGTCGGAAAAGAACTCAGAGCAGCATACTGAAGTGTTGCCAGAGAAAGCTGAGGAGAGAGCCAGTGAAGATTTTCTGAGTCCTGAAAAAGACTTGGAGCTGCAGAGAGAAAACTTGGTGACTGAATCGACAAGTGAGACCAGTGGGTCTTGTGATTTTGATGCTGACAATTTGATTGTGTTTACAGGTAAGAAAGAGGACAATCCATCATTTGGAATTGTCTTGGAAGGAGGAGAACAGTTGCAGAAAGAAGATGAGACAGTCATGTCTCATAAGCAGAGGTTTGTTACCATGGGTGACAAAAGAGGGTTGGCTTTTCTGTATAGCCAAAAGAAGATTGGAGGACAAAATTTTGAAGCTGCTACAGTAGTACAGGATGAAGCTACAATGGTTGAAGAACTTGATTTGATTGCCAGAATCAATCAAGATGATGATAGACAATTTTTGAAGATTGTCAAAGAGGAAGATGGAGGTTATGCTGGCACAAATCTACATCATGTTGATGAAATGCTTGAAAAGAAGAAATGGCTGAAATGTTTGCTGAAGACATTTGAACCTGAGGAAGAATTTGCAGGCGATGAGCCAAAGAATCTTGCAGAGGGACAGGAAGTTTGGGAGGCAGCAACATCTATGAAGGCAGCTGAAGCAACATTAATGTTAGCAACGTCTATGATGGCAGCTGAAACAACATTGATAGCAGCAAAAGAGTCACTGAAGCTTTATGGGTTTTATTCTAACAATTGTTTTGTGAGTACAGGTTTTATTGAAGATGTTGGAGAAGGCCTATTAGATAGAGAAACTGAAATGAAGAGACGGTTGATGATGAAAGAATCCCGAAAGAGACAAGCAGCAGTAACAACAGTTACAACAAAAGCAGCTACAACAGCTGAAATAACAGAAATTGGGGACAACAACAGTAAGTTGGACATAGAAATTGAAGAAATATGGCAGCTGATGATGCAACAATCGAAATGGAGGAAAATAGAAATAGCAGCAAGCAAGATCAATCAGAAGTTGAACCTGATTGATAGGAAGAAGAAAATGGAGCAAAGGACAACAGAAGTGCAGTGGAAGCAAAGGAATAAAGCATTTGGACCACTGCAGAACAAAGTGTGGGATCTAGGAAGATCAAGACCAGAAGACACATGATCAAGAGATCATGAATTTTTTCTACCTTGGGAGTCTGATGCAGGAGCATTCAACCGAAGGGAAATCATTGTAAATAATAAACATAGGGGGGTCATGCATTTTAGGAATTAGTTTCCTAAGTAGTATTTAAGTGTGATTTAAATTAGATGCTCTCAAATAAATAAATAGAACATGAGGAGTCCCATGATTCTAGGTGTAAGGGAGAGCTTTTAGGCATAAATGAAATAGATGTGGATAAGGAGGCTTTCTTGTTTTAAAACAGGAAAAAGATGGAATAAAGCCTCAAGAGGCTTTTGCCATATATGCATGCATGTAGAAGCTTTAGGCTTTTGATATCAATGTTTATTATATATAGGAATGTAAGCCTACGGGCAAGGGGGAGGCCACTAGTGTTGAGAATTTGGCTTATGCGAGAAGAGGCCGCCAGTGTTGATAATCGGGCCTATGAGAGAGAAGGCCATTGGTGAGGAAAATCTAGCCTCTGTGTGTGTATTTATGAGACCGAAGTCTCTCAATGTAAATTCATGCCTTTATATTAATATATGCAGAGTTTCCTGACTATGTCAGAACATAGTAAGTGCGTGTTCTGTGATTAGAGCGAGAGGACCAAGCGGAATACTTTTCCCTCTGTGTATCGGAATTAATGGTGTTCTGTTAATATGTCTATGCATGTATTAGACAACTTATTTTACTGTGTATTGAAAGTGTTGGAGCCGCTTTATTTTCCTGCATGATATGTGATTGAAGCTTTGGGGATCATTTCCTTTTATCACGGCGTATGCAGACTCTTTAAGTCATTTTACAAGTTCTATGAATATCTCTGTTTACACAGAGAATTCCTAATATTTTCCCTTGGCGGAACATTGGGCGGAATTGAAAACTTATTAAATTGGCCAATTATTATATCGGGTCTAACCCTATTATCACATCGGAGGAGAGGCTTTGAGACTGCCGAAGTCTAAGCTCCAACAGTCCGGAGCCGAAAATATTATAAGGCCAAGTGTAAGGGCCCATCAGGTCCGCAGAACCCTTGTATCGCATCGGAGCAGTGGAGGCAGCGATTAACGAAACCGCCGATCTTCCAGAGCCAAAATCGTATTAAGGAGCAGCTTAAAGGGAATCGGGTCTGCAAGGCTTCAGAACTGTACGTTCCAACAGTGGGATCCGAAATATTTTAGAGAACAGCCTAAAGGAGTGTCGGGTCCGTAGACCTTTACATTACAAACTCGCCGATACGAATCCGCCGATATGACGGATCTGAAATCAATATAGGAAGGAGCACAAGAAGGTGTCGGGTCCGCATCACGTCGGAGGTTGGAGTCTCCTGTTTATAGCGAGTGCCGATAGCCAGACCCGCCGATCATTATAAAGGCGGCTTATAAGATTTGAAATCCGGGGGCATTTGAATTAGAGCGGGTTTATATGGTTTTCCCATGTATTCATATTATATATGGCCGTGGGGAGTTTTGAGACTTAATACACATATTGAAATGTTTGCAATGGTTGAGGCCGGGGGACTTAAGGCTTAACCCGATAGTTAATAAGTGGATGGGTGGTGGCTTCCGATGGGTGTAAAAGCGCCGATAAAGGGATGGCACTAATTTAATGTAAATCCATAGTTATAAAGGCAGAGAAGGCTTCCGATAGGGCTTTGTGGGTATTAACCATAGGTCCAAGGTTTGGGGATTTTTACAAGAAAGGGGATTTTGGCCTAAAACCAAGATCTCATTTCATCAAGATGCATCTCTCGCCTTCTTGTCTTCGTACAATTCTCCCAACATCTGCTGCATGGTTAAGAATGCCAACTGAAACTGTTCTTCACTCATCTTAGTTTCAATGTTTTCACCTGCATTAGGTCTTGACATGGTCGATTTCTGATCGACTCGTCGCTTTCCAATCTCTGGATCGATCTGCTCAAGGATTCCTTCTCCTCATTGCAACTTTGACTTGGTTAACATTCAATGGCACATTCTACAAATGCAACCTACTCTGATACCAAATTATATGATCTAAAATGATCATAAACTAAAAAGTGATGTAGAATTGATTAACCATTAATGATTTGAATGATAACTGAAAGCATGGAAATCGAGGCAAACTGCTTGAGCAGAACACTTTACGACAGCTGTTTAAACACAAGAAAGATGCATAACAGAAGTAAAAATAGTAAAAACACAATGATACTAGACAACAATATTGATGACAGAGTTCGTTCCTGATGGACTATGTCTCCAGGTCCACTTTCAAGATGGGCAAACATTTTTATTAGGAATGAGAAGAAGAAGTTGATTACACAGAGAAAAGACCAGACTGAATGTGCATGCATACACTTCTGATCACTATCATTAGATAGCCCTTTGAACCAGATTTCCAACGCTACTTATGGTTTCCAAAACCAACCCCGGATGCTCCAGAAACTCTGAAAACAAAATTGCCTATGTCCTCCAGAATCTGCATACAAAAGTAAAAAACCACTCCTCTTTTCCTCCATGGGAAAAACTACCTCTTATAGGTCTATGGATACATAAAAACCTCCTCTAACTACATTTCAGGTGAATTTGGTTAGGTTTTGGATATGGTTTAACTTCATTCTTGTAGGCATTAGACACCTAGGGCTAGCACCATGGTGGCCGAATTAATTCCAACAATAAAATTGTTTTAAAACCCAAAATAAACCATATCATACCCTAAAACTGCAAACAATTGGCTGACTGGGCAGAGGGTTGTAACCACTACATGTGAGTGCTGGTGGTCTAACTACCAGATGCCACCATGTGTTTTCCCCCTGATGGTTATGGCAGTGGTTGCGATAACAGTTTTCATGTGCCCACATTCTTCCTGACTATCGCAACTTATCCTGATAGCTTTCTTCCGACGCAGTTGTGGTTACGATGGTTAACTCTGACGGTTACAACACATCGTTCACATGTTAACTTTCTGACACAGTGTAGGCTGCGGTTAGGTGATTGTTAACTGAGGGCTTAGCTTCGACGGTCTTCCTAACCCTATCACATGAGCTCCGACGTGGTTAGGCTACCTGCGGTAAGAGGTGATGGTTAACTATGTTTTTTAATTGTTTTACAATGTTTGCAATGTAATACATTAGGCCGAGAGTGTATTATACATAGGGTTGAGGGTTTTAGACTTAGGATTATTGCAATAGGTTTGGAACATAGGATTAATACATGTTTCTTATGTTTTTTTTGAATGTGTATTAATGTTTTAGGTTATGGTTAGGATATGTGTAATACCTGAATTTGATTAGGGTTTTAGGTCTAGGACTTTAACAACATTTTGTCCTAAAAAACCCTTTTACAACAATTGTCACAAGGTGACATTTTGAGACATTTGTCACATGACGACAATAAACCACATGCCTATCATCGACAAACGATGATATCTATCCTTTTCCACGACGACACCCATGTCGACACTAATCCTGCAAGTCGAATGATAAGACACATGTCATCGACCAATCCTGGCAGAATTGTCAATGAACATAAGTCAACATCCATGTACAACCCATATCAACTGAACGCCGTGAACACTATGAACATTACCTGAACAACCTGATCCACAACCAACACTGTCGATCTGTCGAAGCTAAACTGAAGCGACGACAACACTGATCACTGATGACAACACTTGAACACCTGTGCAATGAATCAACGGAATCCTCCTAGATCATTAATCCATCATCAATGATTCCAATTAGCTGCCACCTCAAATCTTCCAAGATGGTGTAATACCCTCCTCCCACACTTACCCAAGCTTACTGGTCCACCGGGGTAAATATGTGACAAAGAGTTACTATGATGTGATTCAAATCCCTAAGTATAGTTAAGGAAGTGGAACCAATGAACCAACACTTTATAGACCTCCCTCAGGTGCTACAGGACCCCCAGGAGCTAACCAACCACTCCAAGTGCCCAACCCCTGAGTTAACTTAGCTTTTCACTGACCTGGGCTCTCAGTCACTCCCATGACAAGGCAAGCGAGTGGCTAATACCCTTCAGTCACTCCCATAGGCCTACATCATAGCGACTGTAGCATTTTTCACTCAATTTTGTGTCAGTGGCCCCGAGATCTGAGCCACTTTTTAGGGCTAGGACTTATGCCTCTACCCATAACTTAATGAAACTCACAAAGATGATAAATAATAAAGATACAGGGCCTCTAAAGAATAACTTGAACAAGGACCTAACCTGAATCATCCTAACCATGACAAAAATTTCTTCAAACACATCAAGAACATGTAATGTGCAGGCCATAAATACACATATGAACATAGGGGCCTCATACTTATCTGAGATTCGTCAAGAAGGTTTGATGCCCTCTCACAATAGCTGCATTATCATCTATTAGGTCATACATTCATTAACCATTCATTTACTAATCAAAACATGATGAGAGCCATAACTCAAGTTTGTTATTAACCATGCTTATAACCAGCATATAACTAGAATAATAGCAATGATAAAACAACCATCAAAGCTGCATAATATCAAGTACATTTACTCATGAGATACAAGGGAAAAGAGCTCTTATTAACATATGCAAAATCCAACCAAGTCAGGGACTTCCACGTGCCACCTGACCATAGATTGGACTGAACCAAATATTTCTTTCAGCCAATCACCCCCATGCCATATTCCAAGCATGAATGTGTGACTCACAACAAAGCCAACCAGGGCTTCTTAGGCTTTACTGTCTATCCACTCATTACTGGCCAAGGGATTCTTAGGCCCCAAACCCTCATCTATACAACCAGGCTTTACCGTGTATTCCGCCATTACCAATCAAGGGATTCCTATGCCCAAACAAAGAAACATACACTATAGGCTTTACCGTAATCCCTCCATATACTGGTCAAGGGATCACTAGGCCCTACACAAGCATGTATGCCTCCAGATCTCTCCACCTAAACTATGAGGAATTTTCCCGTCTCCACTCGCATGCTTTACCATGTATCCCGTCATTTACCGATCAAGGGATTCCTAGGCCTTTGGGAATTTTCCTGAGACCACCCCACTCAGTTTCGAAACCATCCGACAATCCAACTCAACCAAGTAAAAGAACCCCTTCACACCATGGTTATCTGGAAATGGCAAGGTAAGGCTGAAACCACTGTCACACCTGAAAAGACCCATGCCAATGACAACAAGAGAACCACAATACACACATGCATGTACCATGCATGCCAAAACTAGCAAGGAAATCATACATGCAACTCGATACCTGCAAGTAATCCCATTGTAGTTGCTTGATCCAACTCTTCCTTGCTTGATCTTTTCTTCCCATTACTTCCTTATTCTTCCTTTTCCTTCCTTTCTCTAATGCTAGAGTGCTCCAATAATGTTCTAAGTGTGCAAGTGTGTGAGAGAGTAGAGAGAATAGAAAGAGAGCTCCAAAATTGAAGTAACAAAAACCTAACCATCCAAAAGCTGTGAATTGATCCTCAGAATCCTTTTTATTAATGAGGCCTCTATTTTCTTCATTTTTACTCTATTTTCCTTCAATTTCCTCCTCACATGCAACCTGTGACATTTCACCTTCCTTTTCTCCTATTTTTCCTTATTTCATAAATAAAATGCCAATTAATGCCTCTTGCCTTTCCAAAACCTTTGTTATTGTATTTGCCAATTTCCTTAGCCATAATAAACCAAATGAACAACCACTAGGATTTTTTGTCCAACACTCATCTTGGAATAAGTGTCCCATGACCATGGTCTTGTTTTGCCTTTATTAAATTTATTACATGAAATTTTAACCCAGGGTTGTTACAAATGGGTCCAAAAATGCAATAGGGAGCTCGAGCGAGAGGTTGAAAACTCAATTAAAGTTCAATATGATGGTCAACTATGTGCTTAGGTGGTATATTTAAGTAAACAACTAGGCATCTAATTTGCATACATGTCCAACACATTGGCAAGTGCTAGTGAAATGAGCATCCCCACTCTAGCCTCATCCACTTATCCAATAACTTATAAGATTTAAACCTTATAGTAATGCAATGCATACATATATTCTTAATAAACAAGAAAGTAAAACAATGACAATTACACATTACTTAGAAATGTACCATATAAACCCAAACTAGGAAAACTAACAAACTATTTATAGTTTCACCTCTAATTTTTATCTTCAATCAAATTCATTATTTACAGTACAATATATATGAGACTAAATTATCCAAAATTTTCAATTCACTAACTCGAAGTATATTACAATCATAATTCCTTAATCATAATTATAAAACCATTGATTAAACGACATGCGCTACAAAATCACCAAAAGAAAAAATAGATGCAAAAAACCACCCAATCCTTTTATAAGAAATCCACCCCCTTGTCACCCATTGGCTACGTTCGTCACACATAATCATGCATAGGTAGTTATGCAAAGAATATAACACACGCTCAACATAACTACTATAAGAATTTAAGACTCTTGGTGCCTAGAAATCCTGTTCATGCTCAATGCAGATACAATCTATGCCTTTCAATATAGCTTCATTGACATTATGCACACAATGCAATCCTTCCATCCAACAATCATCACCTACTTATTTTCAAATGGTGTGAGAACCAACTACATTCTTCTTACAAATTCTTGCCAAAGAATGACTTCAAAATTTTCATTTATAACATTATAAATTCTACACATCCCTTCCATTCATCCAATTGTATGTGAACTACAGATGAAACCCCAGTTGTTCTATTATGCCTTAAAATTGACTACCCTCACATGCAACCCCAATTTTTGTCTTATGCCTTAAAATTGACCACCCTCACTAAGGCATTGCTTGATCTAACTCTAAATCTAAGTTCACTTTCTCCTTATTCAAGAAGTTGTGCAAGCCATTAGAATCCACCAATGATGTATTTTCCTTCCATTAATGATCAAATCAACATAATAGATCTATTGAGATTTTTCATTTTGTTTTCAACCAAGGCAACTATCCACTCCAAAGACACCTCCAAAAAGGGATTCTCACTTCCATGTTTTGTAAAATCTTGTTTTTCATAACATGTTAAAGGAAATGAACTATAATAAGAAGAAATAAGAGTTTTACCTCTACATGAAGTGATATGTCAATGGGTACCATGCAATTCCATCTTCAAAAGGTATGTTACACTAAAAAATGTCACCATGACTATTTATAGTTAGTATGGCTCAATCAACAGTCATGCTATCCTCTTAAGCAAGTCTTATGCCTCTGCTCTCCATGTCAAACTCCAAAAAGAGAGAATGTCTTTATAAATGTATTTATCTCTGGGGACGCAGGTTCTCTCAACCTTACCTGCGGGGACGCACCCAATGTTCACAAAAGCTGCATCTTTGGACGCTCTGTATGTAAAGGGGCAGGTGCGTCCCCCTGGAAAGGTTAAAATGTGCAAGTTTCATCTTTAAAAGGTTACTTGTGGTCATTTCTAGAGCATTCTAGAAGGTTGTTCGACGTGTATTGAGCGCCTCCAGATGGTTCATGCACTCCTACCAAAGAGGAACTTATCCCATCAATAAGGGAGCTATCCCATCCAAAGAGGGGATTATCCCATTGATGGTGGACCTGATTAACTTCCTCTTGAGCACTATAAATACAGGCATTGTGCCAGAAGGAGGGGAGGTTGGAAGCTATACATTTCTATGGGTAGATGTTGCTGGAATTAGGACTCCCATTTAGAAGCTTGTGAGGAGAGATTGCCATCTTTGCTTGTTCTATTTGGAAGTGGGTGAGCTTTGTCAAAGTAAAGGAGAACTCTTGATGGACCCTGGGAGGGACTTGCACAACACCAAGGCTCAGGTTGTATTTGTTCCTTTTGTTACCTATTAATGCAAATGAGTCCATTCTTCTCAATAACTTGTTATTTATGAGTTGTTTCATGTACTCCTTGGTCTATGTGTTAAATATGTTTTATTCTATGAGATTATCAAGTGCTATTTAATCGTTTGATTGTTAGTGTATGCAGGTTTCAAAGTGAAGGAGGAGCTCATCCGGATCAGTGGAGCTGGACTGCTACAACAGCGTTGGATTACAGGTAGGATCTAAACACTTGATTTCTTATATAGTAACTGCATGTTTAGAGAAGGATTGCTCTTGTTTGTCTTGTTTGTCACTAGAGAGTCTTAGGCTCCTAGGGAGGTTGGTTGTGTCTGCACAATCGACTCTTTCCGCCTGACAAATTGGCGACTCCGCTGGGGAATCCATTAATGTGAAAGTCTTTTCCTTTGTATGAACTTTGTTCTGAGAAAATTGGTTTATTTTTCTGGTTTTTGGCTCTATGACTTTGTTTTTGGGTGGGTTAGCTTAGAGTTAGATTCATTTTAGTTTTTCTTGAATTTTCCAGTAGGATGCACCCTCTGAGCATTGCACAGTGCGTCCCTGGACGCACTGTCACTGTGTACACAGAGCGGGCCCACACCTGTTTTAATGGGTTGCCTGCGTCCCCTGCTAAAATTTGAGAAAATTCCATTTTTTGCATTTTTTCTCTTAGATTTTTCTTTTTCTTAGTTTTTCCTGCCCAGATTCATTAGTTTCTTGTCAAAGATCTTCACCTGAACTTGTTTCGATAGCATTGAGTGTTTTAGTGGATTTCATAGAAGTTTAAGCCCTAGGGTTTGATTTTTGAGTAGGTCTTGTAGTGACTTTGGCGGTAGAAGTTGTCAAGCCTTAGATATCTCTGGTTTTGTCAACATTCTTAGAAGTCAGACCTGTCATAAAGTCTACCTGTGTGAGCAAATTACCATTGAGTTGTCTCTTTGGCAAATTTCGAAGTGCTTGTTGATTAAGTCTTGAATTCCATTTTACAAAAAGAACAAAAAGATTTGAGTTTTGTTTTGACTAGTCTTTTGATTCTGCATTAGCTGGTCCTTGATTTGATTTTGGTCAAGTAAAACAACCTAGAATCATCTTTGTAGGCTTTTTCCTCGTTAGGTTTGCTTAGAGTAATTTCCTTTTTGATTTGCTTGTGAGTCAAGTTTTCATAGTTTTTATAGCTTTTAAGATTGATTTTCGTTAAAATAGATTTATATGCTTTATTAAAAAGAGAAAATACAAAAATATATCCTTTGAAAAGTTTTGTATCAAGTAGCTTTGAAAAGTTTTGAAAGAAAAAGAGTTTTTCGTGCACGTAAGGAGTGGTCATGTTTGTATGCTTGAAAAGATACAGAGAATTGTTTCTTTGATTGTCTTTATTAAGAAAGTTGTTTTCTATAAAATTTGCATCTCTCAACTCTCTTAGTTAAGAATTTCATTGAAAAAAGGAAAAGTAGCGTAAATCATCTTAGGTGCATCTTTGTAGTGGTTTGAGTCGAGTCTACACACCATTGGTTTCACTTCCGCTACCTTTTGTCTTTAAGAAAAACCATAAAATTAACGCTTAAAGTAAAATCGACGTAGTAACTTTTCTTTACTAGGGCTCTGAAACACCAATTTAGATCAGGCTAGTGTCTTGGAGTAGGTGAGTAATTAACTCTCCAAGACAACAAAACCAAACAAGTAGCTTATCTTGTGATAGAATAAATCCAATTGTCTCATTTGTACTCTGGGAAAGCTCCTCTTAAGGGAGAAGCACGAGCTCGTGTCCGAACCAATGAGGGGATCAATCCCCCCTCGTTGGGAACGACGCCAGACACGCACGTATTACAAACGGTAAACCTCGGATTAACCATTGTCGAGGAGCCAGGGGTCACTTGTCGATAAACCTTGGATTCTTGTCAAGGAGCCGGCAAGGGGATTGAGCTTGATACTCTGCCCTTGCGTGCTGTCGGAGTTTAGACTGTTCCCCCAGGTGGATTTGTTGCGGTTGGTAACCTTAGTGACCATTATCTTTAGGATTCTACCGAGGTGACGGTGGAGGGAAGATCCCACTGTACCTAGAGCAGACGTTGGCTAGACTCACTTGGATTTTCTGGGGGGTTCACTTCACTCGAGACGGTTAAAGTGGAGGAACTTGGTCCAGTCTATTCATTAAGCAGGTTGCCGGGGTAACTGTTCCACCCGCCACTTCTGTACTGAATCCGGCGAGGTTGGATTTCATCACCAACTAGCGCTTTCGGTCTGGAAGGCTACTGTTTGTGCTTGGTTTGACGCCCTAGATTCTTTAGGCGTGTGATTCAAATTTGTTTGGTTCTTTAGAGACTTTAGGTGGTTTGATTTGAGATTTTACTTTGTTTTCGTGTGTAGTAGTTAAAAGTTTTTAGCTGTGGCGGAATTACCGAGACAGTCCCGTAGACTTCGGGGCCAGTCTCCTGAAGTTGTTTCTGTGGCCGAATTGTTGAGAAGATCCCGTAGACTTAGGGGATCACCTCCTCGAGACGACCCGGGTAATCTAGAAGGTTTAAAGGTCCTTGTAACTCCTCCTAGTGACAGTAGAGTAGGTTCACCTGAAGAAGGAGAATCTTCCTTGGTAGTCCATTCAGATTACCAAGGCTTAGAGACAGGTTATAATCCCGAAGCTGTTACAGTTTCTGAACTTGTTGGTAGTTTTTCGTCTGCTAGTGATACAGGCAAAGAACCTGAAATATGTGAACCTGTTACTCCGACTTCTAGTGTTCCAGATTCACCGAGAATAGAAAGAGTTATCACCGAAAATCTTCCTACTGGTTTGATTGCGATAGAAGAACTTGCTCCGGAGGAAGAAATAGGCGTCTCTAACCTTGAAGGTCGACTTACTATTGATCTAAGGGAGCGTGAATCCATCTTTTACAGTCCTCCTAGAAGTACTACTTGGTACCTTTCGTTAACCAATTATTTAGACAACTCAGGGGTAGGTTTTTCTACACCTCGTACTCCTTTTCCACCTGGAGGTATTTATACTCGTGTAAATATGTCTGGTCAGTCGTCCGTGTTTACTCAAAGTCCTGAATCTTTCTTACACGGCGGTCCTTCTGTTCCCACTGGGTATCAATCACTTTCTGGTACCTTTGCGGGGGCATCTCCTCAACCCGTTGATCATGGGTTATTAGCTGGAAACAGTGGTAATATACCATTGGGTGTAGGAGACATTTACATGATGTCTGGTTCAGTTCCCGTTTCCCAACCTCAAGGTGGCCAATTACCGCCTGGGGGGCAGCCTCAGTTAACGCCTGGGGGGCAACCTCAAGGTACACAAATCGTGTCTGGGGGGCAACCTCAAGGTCAGTATGCGCCTATGGTGCAATACATGCCTCAAGGTCAACCCCAGCCTCAATATGTACCCCAGGGTCAACCTCAGTATCAATATCAACCTCAAGGATGGCAACCTCAAGGATGGCAACCTCAAGGGTATCAACCCCAAGGGTATCAACCTCAAGGGTACCAACCTCAAGGTCAAGGTCAACCCCAGTATTAGTATTTACCTCAAGGTTATCAACCTCAAGGTCAATACTTGAGTCAAGGTCAGTGATATGTTCCAAGTATGGGAACTGCACCTTACAATTATCAATCCTATCCTCAATCCGGTTATGGATCTCAGTATCCTCAACCTGTTACGGGTCAACACCCTGGAATGTTAGTGTGGGATCCATCACAGGGTCAACAGGTGTTGCAGCCAAGTATACAGTTGGTACCTCAAGCTGGACAACCCGTAGTTTCTGGTCCACCCCAGCAACCGCAACCTGTCCAGTCAAATGTTCAAACTTTTGTAACTTTGGTAGTTACTCAGCCGCCAATTGCACCTAGTACTCCATCTCAAACGGCTGCTGCAACTACCGCCACATCTACCATACTTACTTCTGGAGTGTCGACGGCTCCGGTTTCTAGTATCTCTGTAACCACGCCTCAGACATCTTTAACATTGTCTGGATCTACGATTCAAACCACGGTCCAGATGCCTGTAGGTCAGCCTGGTATTAGTACGGTTGTCACTACTCAACCTCAATTTGTTCAACCACCGTACCAGGGACAGTACCAACATGGGCAAGTTGTCCAACAACCGGTTTACCAGTATCAACCGTATCCTGGGTACACTTATCAACAACCTCAACAACCCCAGTACGGTCCGGTTAATCCTGGTTTTCTAGGAGGATATAATATCCCTAATGTGATTCCTGTTCCTAGTTATCCTGGATATCCTCCTCCTGGGACTGGTCTTGTGACCCAAAGTTTTAGAGATCCTAACCGGCAGTTACCGTTTATCGCAACTTTGGATTTACCAGACTTGACGCGCCTAACGAACGATCCAATTCAATATCTTCAGTTCTGGCCGCCAATGCCAAATAAGTTGCCCAGTGATATACCCAAGTTCGAAGGTAAGTCTGGAGAGGATCCGTCCAATAATGTGATGACTTACCACCTCTGGTGTGCTTCAAATTCTATCTCAGATGATTCGATCCGCTTACGTCTTTTCCAGCGTACACTCATTGGTCTCGCGGCCAAGTGGTACATTGAGTTACCGCGGGCCTCTTTTTACAATTTTAGCCAGTTAGCTACCTCATTCTTAACTCACTTTCAGTTGCCGGTCAGATACGATAACGGCACGGAGTTATTAACTTCACTAAAACAATCGACGTCCATGTATATTTCTGATCACATTCATGAGTGGAGACGTGAAGAAGGTTAGTGAAAGTTTTTATCCCGGACCAAATCTTAGCTGAATGGTTTGTTAAATCATTACTACCGAAGATTACTGAAGATGTAGCTAAGGCCGGAGTAGTTACTGAGGAGCAAGTCATTGCTCAGGCGCAATACCTTGACTTAGTTTACACTTAGTCGGGTACGTTACACGAGAAGATTCTGGATCTTCCAAAATCGAATCAAATCGCTGCTGCTCCTTCGGGATCTCATGCCGCTGATGGTATGATTGGTATCGTGAATACAAAGAGCAAGAAGAAGTCTTCCAAGGCTTCAACTACTCCTATTATCACTTTTCCTGATTCCCCGACAGGAGAATCTTCTCCTGAACTTACCGCCGATATTCACGTTGTAGAGACATCTACGGCCAAATCAAAAAATGGTGGAAAGAAGAAAGGAAAGAAGAAGGCTAAAGCAGACAAGGCTCCGAAGGAGAAAATGGAAAAGTCGGAAACCAATGACGAAAAGCGCAAACCTCGATATCCTTGTCTTATTTGTGAAGAGGATCATTTTACGAGAGATTGCCCTCATCGGGCCGAGGTTGTGAAAATAGTCAAAGGTTTTCCCACTCCTGTTGTGTTAAAAAATCCATTTCCGGAGCAGGAGAATAAAATGATAGGTTCTTCCTCGAATGCGAGTGAAGAACCCATTTTGATGATGTCTCATGTGAGGATTGCGACTCGATCGCAAGATTATGGTAGTAAGAATCCTGTTGATGGTAAGGAAGCAGAATCTTCTCACTCTAACCCATCAACCTCAGCTCCTGGTTCCGATCCACTACAGATCGAAAAACCTAACCCGGACTTAGTAATTAAACCGCCCGCCAAGGGTGTACTTCGAAGGTCTGCTTTCAATCCACATGCGAGAGCGGCCCAGAATTACAACATTGTTGAGGACTTAGCTGTTTCACCCTCAGCAATGTCGGTGTTAGAAGTGCTGCAATCATGCCCAGCACAATGAAAATTACTTTTGTCGGCTATCGGAGCTGTTGATGTTCAGGACCCGAACCTGATAATCTTCGATCTAGAAAATAGTACACCACGTCTCCCTCATCAAATGGCTTTCCAAATTCCAGTGATAGTAAAAAACAGGCCTATTCATCGGACTGTGATTGATGAGGGAGCTTCTACGTGTATTATGTCGATTCAATGTTGGAGATCGCTTGGTTCTCCTTCGTTGAACCAATCCCCCACCATCCTTAAGGCCTTTGATGGCCGTGGGTTCCGTCCATTTGGTATTCTACAGGAATTGCCTATAGGGGTAGAAGGTAAAACCGTTAGTCTGGATGTGGAAGTGGTTGATGCCCCTCTAGACTACAACCTTCTTTTGGGTCGAAGTTGGTCATATGCTATGACGGCAGTCGTTTCATCGGTCTTCAGAGTAATTAATTTTCCATATAACGGTAAGATCGTGACTATTGATCAGCTGACATACTTTTCATCCGACCCAGCCTCTTCAGAGAGTATCCAGCATGTCGGTAAGACGACAATCCCTTATAGGGACGTTGGCGTAGGTTTAGTTAAAGATTCTGGTTTACTGGGAACTTTTCCTTTCCCTCCAATCAACGCAGATCCTTCATTTGCAACCATTCATATGATTACATCAGAAAACATTATTTATGATGATCCTTGGATTGTCCCATTTGAATCTGAGATAGACTCATTCGGTGATGCTATGCCTTTGAGTCCATATGAAATTGCTTATGAAGCTATCATGTCTTTTACCGACTCGCGTTCAACCCAAATCGACCAAATGAATGTGGTCAGTGAAGAATCACTTTTCACCTCAACCTTAGAACGGATAGCGTTTCCCGAAGTCGTGTCATCTGACGAACAACTTCGCGAAATCCTAAGTGTAGACGATCTACCATGGGAAGATCTCCATCACAGATCTTCGTTTTTACCTAAGGATGATGCATTTGAAAATGATTTTTCATCTATCTTTACCGCTGAATATGTCAAAGACGCTCAGGATCCAACGAAACATTCTGATTCAGAGTTGAATTTAGGGAATATTTCTCGTACTATTTCCATTGATATTTCAGTGAAGCCTGGAATTGAGGAGAACATTCATATAGGTGCCGCATGTACAGAAGATGAAATCCAAACTTACAAGGCCCTATTCCAAGAATTCCGCGATGTGTTTGCCTGGTCTTACGAGGAAATGCCGGGAATCGATCCTGCCATTGTTGTTCATGAAATAAAGACCTACCCGGATGCTAAACCCGTCCGGCAACGGTTGCGTCAGATTCACCCTCGAAAAGCGGCTGCGATTAAAGCAGAAGTCGAAAAGCTGTTGAAAGCAGGTTTCATTTATCCGATCCCGTTAACGGATTGGGTATCGAATATTGTTCCGGTCAACAAGAAACAAGGAACAATAAGAATCTGTATCGACTATAGGGATATAAATCGAGCTTGTCCAAAAGACAACTATCCTACGCCTTATATCGATCAAATTATTGATGATTGTGCCGGAAGTGAAATGTTTTCCTTTATGGATGGTTTTTCAGGCTATAATCAAATCAATATTCTACCTGCCGACCAACCAAAAACGGCATTCATTTGTCCATGGGGGACATTTGCTTATTGCAAATTACCTTTTGGGCTTAAGAATGCTGGGGCCACTTTTCAACGGGCGATGTCTTATGCATTTCATGACATCAAGCACATTGTGCAACCGTATCTCGATGATTTGCCTGCTCATTCTTTACATCGAGCTGATCACCTTGTCCACCTACGAGCAATCTTTATGAGGTGTAGGCATTATCGAATTCGGTTGAATCCCCACAAGTGTGTTTTCTGTATAGAGACGGTCGATTGCTGGGATTTGTTGTTTCAAAAGCTAGCATTCGCGTCGATCCCTCGAAGGTCGAAGCTATCATCAAATTGCCTCCTCCTTCGAGTTTGCGCCAACTCCAAAGTTTGCAAGGGAAAGCGAACTTTTTACGCCGATTCATCCCAAACTACGCCGAGGTCACTAAAGGTTTTACACGGTTGTTGAAACAGAACGCACAATTCTTTTGGGACGAGATTGCCCAACAATCTTTTGATGCACTTAAACACGCGTTGACCCATGCACCGTTGTTGCATCCTCCCAACTACAACCAGGACTACTTCTTATACCTCGCAGCTTCGCATTCCACCATTGGAATGGTGTTAGTTCAAGAAGATGAATTCGGAGCGGAACATGTGATATATTATCTTAGTAGGACCTTAAATCCCACTGAGCTAAAATATTCGCATGTGGAGAAATTGGCCCTGGCAGCCGTTCAAGCTGTCCAGCGTTTTCGTCACTACATTCTTCTCCGTAAAACTACAGTTATTTCGGATTGCAACCCTATGATTTATATTTTGACAAAACAACTGCTAGGGGGCAAGTACTCTAAATGGATCGTTATCCTGCAAGAGTTCGACTTGGAGTTCGAAAAGTCCAAGTCTAAGAAATCCTTAGTTTTTGCGGAATTGATGTGTGATTTCCTGTGTGCTGACACAGAGACTGTGGCAGAGGAGTCCATTGCGGACGAATCTTTGTTTCTTATCAGTACTGTAGATCCGTGGTACGGGGATATAATCATCTATCTCCAAACCCAAACCTTTCGGCCTGAAGCTTCAAAGGCAGAACGTCGAAAAATTCGGTTTCAATCCCAGCAATACAAAATTATTGGAGATACACTTTATCGCCGGGGGGCAGACTTAGTTTTTCGACGTTGTTTAACTCACGAAGAGGCTGAGAGAGTTTTGAATGATTGTCACTCTGGAGCATGTGGCGGTCATATGTCTGGGTATGCCACAGCTCAGAAGGTGTTGCGCGCTGGCTATTTCTGGGCGTCTATGTTTAAAGATTGTATCATTGCAGTCCGGAAGTGCCACAACTGTCAAGTGTTTGATCGCAAGATGCGCGCACCACCTGCTCCTCTCCACCCTATAATTGCCGTTGGTCCATTCGCCAAATGGGGTATCGACTTTATTACTTGTAACCCTCACTCGGCCGGGGGCATGCGTATATCATCCTCGCGGTTGATTATTTTACTAAATGGGCCGAGGCGATGCCTACATTCGACGCAAGCGGCAAAACAGCTGCAGTTTTCGTATTCAATCATATTATAACTAGGTTTGGTGTCCCACAAGCAATCATTACTGACCATGGGAGCCATTTTCGAAACATCATGATGACTGAGCTTACAAGCCAGCTTGGTTTGCGCCACGATAGCTCTACTCCTTATTATCCGCAAGCCAACGGTTTGGTTGAGTCTATCAACAAAGTTCTAGTTATCATGATCCGACGAACCATTGGTATTCATCGGTCGAATTGGCACAACATGTTATTTTCAGCGCTATGGGCATACCGAACCTCAGTGAAAACTTCAACAGGGTTCACTCCTTTCCAGCTAGTTTATGGCTTGGAAGCTGTGTTACCCATTGAATGCGAAATCCCATCACTTCAAATGGCTGTCGAATTACTTCCAGCTACTTCCGAAGAGGAGAAACGTTTATTGTACTTAGCTAAATTAGATGAGACTCGACGTGACGCTGCATTGGCAATCGAGACTCACGCGAAGCGAATGAAAGCTCAGTATGATAGAAATGTGACCCCTCGAAGTTTTTCGGAGGGAGACCTAGTGCTATTATATGATCAAGCTAACGATAAGCTAGGTGCTGGAAAATTCGTTCCTATGTGGCATGGACCCTACATTGTAAAGCGAAAGCTAGCAAAAGGGGCTTATGAGCTGGTAGATTTTGATGGGGACTCTTTGGGTAAACCCAGAAATGGACTTTACCTAAAGAGGTATTATGCTTAAATGGTGGGTATGGAGAATTTTTAGTTAGGTTAGGTTTTCTTTCTAGCTAGTATGTTTGTTAGTTAGTCAGTGTGCTTAGCTTAGAGAGTGTGTTTTTCGTCGTTATTCTGGCTTATCTTGGTTTTACTCTTGATATTGCAGATGTCGATGCCTCTCCAAACATACATTGGATTTGCTGATGGTGCTTGTCGTAGTACACGGAATATCTCTTCCGCAGCTTGGGTTATCTATTCGCCCTCTGACGAGTTAGTTTCTATGCATGGGGTAAGCCTCGGTCAAACAACGAACAACATTGCAGAATACAGTGCAGTGGTTGAATTATTATCCGAATCTATTTCATTTGGAATTCGACGTTTGATAGTGAGGTTAGATTCTGAACTTGTTGTATTACAGCTTAATAGAGTTTATGCCATTAGAAATCCTGTGTTATTAAGGTTATTTTTGAGAGTGCGTCTCTTGGAACGTGAATTTGATTACATTGAATATCAGCATATTCCAAGGTCTTTAAATACATTAGCAGATGCAATTGCTTCTCGAATGTTGGACAGACATTTACAATAATCATGCAAGTAAATTTAAAAACATTTCATCACATATGTTAAACAAGATAAGCCGGTAATAGTGATATATATATAGATAGGAGTGTGTCAAAAAAATATACATCGTCTTCGATCATAGGTTGAAAAACACCTTATGATCGGCAAAAATGATAAGTACAAAAAGCCAAAAATGTCATATGTGTCTACAAAAGTGACTAGTCAATCACTGGTGGTGCTCCCTATACGACACCACTGCACGGGCTACCTTACACAAAAATCTCCTAAACGGTCCAGGGACTGCGACTACATAGCGCTGAAGTCTGATAGGAATATCATCTATGGTAGTCTCAGGCATATCCGCCGTCAGACGCTCTAGATCCTGCTCCAACTCAGCTAGTGACTCTGCAGCCGCGTCCTGTGGGGCCGGTACCGGTGCAACTGGATGTCTCCTCTCAAAAGGCCGGAGGTTGGCTGGGCGCTGTGGACCAACATCTGCATTTTGAAAATTTTTACTGTCAGTTTTGAGACGATATATATAAAAAACAAAAAAATATATAATTTGAAAACTTGTGAAAAATAAAGTACCTCTGTCGTCCCATTGTTCTCCCTGTGGAAGAACCATGTCCGGATCACCTCGAAAATCTACTCCGGCATACGGAAAGTCCTGGATCGAAAAAACCTGGTCCTCTAACCAGTGAAAGTAACTATCAGAGAATCGAACAATCGCCGTGCCCTCGTCAGGATGCCGGGCCATCACCATAACCCATCGTATCAGCTTTGGCTCCCGAGGACCCAAGATATCAACAGTGAGTTGCTGAGGGATCAGCATCGGAACTCTCTCTAAGGCAAAGCTCATGACTAGAGGCCCATATCCAAAGGTCTTCAGTCGTCCGTTCTTTGCCCTAGTCAGTTGGCTCTTCATATTAGCCGACACAGCATCACACCAGTTGAAAATGGTGCCTTGGTAACAGTCAATCGCCATCCGCATTTGGGACCCGTAGGCAATATGTAAAGCGGTTGCGCCGCAAATTCTGGTAACCGTGAAAGCTATAACTTTGAGTTCACGCAGAGAGATGTGTTTGATTTCCACGCCTTTCGCATGGTGTGCATTGGGTGTGCACCAATCCGCCCGGAGACTAGCAAGGGATTGGCCACCCGGCCTAGTCCCAGCTAGATTAAGTTGCTCGCCTCTATTCGGCAGGCCAGTGAGAAAGTATATGTCAGAGGGCTCTATCTCGAGCTGGTGCCCTCCGATGTAAAAGCATTGCTCTTGAACGTTCCATCTCTCAACCAGCCATTCCAAGAATCTCACCTGAGCCCTCATGCCAGGTATGGCCCAGTATTTATATAACCCGCATGCTTTTAGGGCATCAATAGAAGGTTGATGTTCAATTGCGGCTAAATCAATGTCCTCGTGCTCTCTTTCTCTCCAATCCAACATGGTGAGTACCCTACACACCAAGAAACAGAGATTAGAATTGATTTGGGAAATTTTAAATGGTTGATTGTGGAGTTTGGGGTTTCAAATTCTGCCTTTCACGGGGGACGCACCCCGCGTTTAGAACATAGGGCGTCGAGACGTAGCTGGCCTGAAGGTGGGCTGCATCCCCCGACCTTTTTCCTGTACAGGAAAAAGTCGGGGAACGCAGGTCACCCAAAGGGCACCTACGTCCCCCGCAGAGCGCACTTTGAAACCCAAAACCCCCCAAAAATCAAAACTAAAACCTAAAACACAATTTTAATCAGATGAAATTGAAGAGTAGGATGTTGTAAAATACCTGGAAGAGACGGCGTTCGATTCTGACGGTCGGATTTTCCGCAGCGACCGCGGGAAGTTTCTTGCCAAAAGCCCTTTTTTCAACCTCAACAGTAAAATGGTAAAAATGACATGGTAAAAAGTCTTTTTATAGGTTTTTTGGATGAATTTGTTCATTTTTCACCATGGAAGGATGTTTTTCGATGTATTTTTGCCTATCTTAAACAGGTATGAGTAATGTGTTGTTTTTGTGCAGGACAAAGGGATTTAGAGGGAAAATTGTCATTTTTCACGAACCAAAATATCAGAGTCATCTTTTAAGCCCTTTTCTGACTCCTAAAAAATGAAAAGATTGCCGAGTGTTTCTTTTACACTCGTTAAAACATAATTAAAAGACGGTCCCCTTATAGCTCTTTTCTGACCGTAAAATCAGGAAAAGATTACCGGGTTTTTGTCGTTTCAAACTCGATACGGAAATAAAACGACGTGTCCTTGATTGCTTTTTACTTTTCAGGTCAGTGGCACTAATTATGAAAGTACTCCTTGGTCGCAAGATCAAGCGGTTCCCCCAGGTATTATTTTATACTTTTTCGGGCTTGAGGGACACAAATCTATGAAAAAGTTCAACTTGGAGTCTTCTTAAGTTTTTCAGACTCTCTAAAATTGAAAAATGCCGAGTTTCTCCTATGCTGGCCTCGTTAAACATTTCACAGTAAAGGACCTGTTCAATTACAAACAGGAACGAACTACTCCTTCCTAGGGTTCGAATCAAAACTAGGTTGGACTCATCCGAAGGATGAGCTTATAATCAAGCATATGTTATCCTCCTCAAGCTTATTAAAAATAAAGAGGTTCTTGCCAGAAATGGTGGGGGAAAAGAGAGAAGAATGAGCCTGTTTGTTACCTTTTGTCTTAGAAGAAACTTTATTACCACTCTTGAACACGACACTTTTCATTCACCTGGGTTGGGAAATCCTTTACCTCATAGTTGATCAAACCACTTTGAAAGTCTTCAGTCGGGTTCCGGGGATTAACTTTGAGCCGTTTATCACCAAGCCATCTGTTGTGTCCTTATGTGTTCAAGAGGTCTGTAAGCAAAACTTTCATCTGCAAAATACTTGTCATCCATTTGACCATCCCTGAGTCAGTCCTTACAGCAACATTTCTTCAACTTGAACAATGATTTCGTGTTGCGGGCTTGCCTGCAACGGGTCGCTTTCTATCGACATCAGCACATTGTCTAGAGAGATGACTTAGAAATCGTCAGTACCTTGAAGTCTGCATGCATCAATGGCAGGTTTCTCGCCTTTGACGTCAGTTTACATCATTGACTTTCGATCGAAGGATTCCGTGAAATGTTCGACATCAACTCATTCATTCACATCTCATGGATTGTACTGGGTACTTTGAGAACCATTGACATTACTGGTGGTCTCTCTCATGCTTGTTAACAGTTTACATCATCGACTGGTAATCAAGTGGTTTCTACCATGTTCGACATCAACTCATTTATTCGCATGGCTAGAATCGTACCAATTCGGGAAGTAGAAATGAAGACCCTGGATCTAGTTTCCACCATCCAGGTTGCGAGGAGTTTTGTATTCATTATGTAAGTAGACTAATCATAAACAGATGGCTACGCCCATACTGTGTCTACAAAAGTCTATGATTATGATGTACTGCAAGATCATTCCTGTATCAGAGTAGTTAGTCTGTTAGTTAAAGTTTTGATCTGAGTATGGGAATGCCTACCTCAGTGATGATATAATCTTATACATGTATTTTGTGTTGAAAATTGCAGGTTCTGACCAGGCTCTCCACGAGATAATCCTTGAAATGATAAAGCACTTCACCCTTCCTAGATAATACAAAACCCTAATCTATTACAGGCTTCGCACTTTAGGGGGCAATCTGTTACACTAAAAAATGTCACCATGACTATTTACAGTTAGTATGGCTCAATCAACAGTCATGCTATCCTCTTAGGCAAGTCTTATGCCTCTGCTCTCCATGTCAAACTCCAAAAAGAGAGAAAGCCTTTATAAATGTTTTTATCTCTGGGGATGCAGGTTCTCTCAACCTTACCTGCGGGGACGCACCCAATGTTCACAAAAGCTGCGTCTTTGGACGCTCTGTATGTAAAGGGGCAGGTGCGTCCCCCTATAAAGGTTAAAATGTGCAAGTTTCATCTTTAAAAAGTTATTTGTGGTCATTTCTAGAGCATTCTAGAAGGTTGTTCGACGTGTATTGAGCGCCTCCAGATGGTTCATGCACTCCTACCAAAGAGGAACTTATCCCATCAATAAGGGAGCTATCCCATCCAAAGAGGGGATTATCCCATTGATGGTGGACCTGATTAACTTCCTCTTGAGCACTATAAATACAGGCATTGGGCCAGAAGGAGGGGAGGTTGGAAGCTATACATTTCTATGGGTAGATGCTGCTGGAATTAGGACTCCCATTTAGAAGCTTGTGAGGAGAGATTGCCATCTTCGCTTGTTCTATTTGGAAGTGGGTGAGCTTTGTCAAAGTAAAGGAGAACTCTTGATGGACCCTGGGAGGGACTTGCACAACACCAAGGCTCAGGTTGTATTTGTTCCTTTTGTTACCTATTAATGCAAATGAGTCCATTCTTCTCAATAACTTGTTATTTATGAGTTGTTTCATGTACTCCTTGGTCTATGTGTTAAATATGTTTTATTCTATGAGATTATCAAGTGCTATTTAATCGTTTGATTGTTAGTGTATGCAGGTTTCAAAGTGAAGGAGGAGCTCATCCGGATCAGCGGAGCTGGACTGCTACAACACCGTTGGATTACAGGTAGGATCTAAACACTTGATTTCTTATATAGTAAATGCATGTTTAGAGAAGGATTTCTCTTGTTTGTCTTGTTTGTCACTAGAGAGTCTTAGGCTCCTAGGGAGGTTGGTTGTGTCCGCACAATCGACTCTTTCCGCCTGACAAGGTATGTGGGGAATGATTAGGTCCATTTGCACTTAAACACAAGATACTTCAAAGTGCATCCTCTACGATTGTTGTGTGAATCTTAACTTAAATGCACTCTAAGGTGTAGCAAGAGACCTATGTAAGTTTCTCCTCAATCGACTATGCCATGTAACAACTTAGTATCATCATTTCCCTTTATCCGACAACAACCACCCATAATGAATAACATAATCCCCATATTAAATGTGCCAACCTCTCCAATAATGATCAATTAGTGCATTAAAAACCTTTTTAGTTGTTCCAAGAAAGGAGTGTTTCATTCAAAGTCCTAAGTCTCCTCCAAATATACCCCTCAAAGTGTGAAAAAATACCAAGTGAAGTAGGGTTCTCAAGCAACTTACCTTAATATGTATAAAAAAATTAAATTAACCATTGAATGGTTAAATCAACCTCAACAGGTATGCATAAATTTTAATTCTCCAATAAAAACAATAGTCCAACTTTTTAATAGTCGTCATCTAATTAATTCAACATAAACATGTGTGCTAATAGGGGGTGCACTCTAATAAGTGTTTTTCCATGCAACATAATTTTTTCTCCAGGAAAATCATCATGCCCACTGCGTCCCCCTCTTGACCCTCCCCCAACACCCAACATCTAACTCAAACTTAGGAAAAAGTACATCAACATGCTACTAATGTCATTAAACATATTACCCCCAAGGGTTAGCTCAATTGTTTGAGTTCCCATCTTTAAAATCTCCTTGCTAATGGGAGGTCACAAGGTCAATTCTCCTCGAGGCTCTTGGGGTTAGGTTATGTTAATGAGTTGATGGGAAGTGATCCCTTTGGGTAGATCTTCCCAGATAATTATCGTGGATGTAGCAACCACTGTTCTCTGGTTTCCGTGAACCACATTGAAAAAAACATCATCAAATATATTTCTACCTATGTGATATCCAATAAATGTTACAACAAGGAAATCTAAACAAGGAAACATGCACTAACACAACATGCATCATTCAACCACACATCAATATCATAAGAGAAGGAAACAATAGAAAATGTCAATCCATACAACCTTCAAGTATGTTCCCACCACACTTCCAACAGAAGAGGATAATGCAGAACAACCCCCCTAGTAACACAAATAATACAACATCGCCATATAAAAGTATGCATGAAGTTGCAACAACATTATAAAACATCTACCTCCTAACATCATCCTCTAATCCCTTGGGAGATACGACCATCATCGAAGAACATGATGTAGCACATCCAAGATAAGCATAAACAAATATTGCACCATGATCAGATAAATTCTCCATAACTATCAAAAGTGTAATTCAGGGGAGATCAACGTGGAAAAAACATGTGAGAATATTACCAAAATAGTGACCATAATCATCCAATCAATAAAAAAAAGACTCCTCCAACTAAAGATATCAATCAAATAGTCCAATTCCATGAAGAGAAAGGGCTCCATGATTATGCATCTTGAAGAACATACAATACTTTAAGAGATACAAGCATCAATTCCAAAAAATGTGATGGAAATCACAAAGTAGAACATCATAAACTACGAGGTGTAACACATTGGTAATATATCATTAGCAAGACCAACACTTCAATGATTTCCATTTTTTCTTAGAGTGGGTCTACTCAAAAGTATGTGTAATGGGTACTCATTGTATGTGGAATTTAATTCTACATCCGATGAGTCCCTACACTTGACATTTGAGAAAACCTATAAGGAGATAAATTGAAAATACTGTTGAAAAAAGTAGTTTTCTTATTTTCCCTCAAAAAATATTTACCATGGGGATGACATCATCATCTTGAATCATGTTGGTTCTTAAAGAAGATTTTGATAGTACATTTTTTGTTTTGAGGCCCATTTTGGACCTCAAAATTCACCTAATATTTAAGAGTTTTAGGGAAGTCACCAAATGCACAAACAAGTTAGGTCCTCCTACATGACATAGGTGCTCACTAGTAAGAAGCACCACACATAAATGGCCTTTTTAGGCTCAACCAATGACTTCAATATTTGTTGAATATAGGAAAACCATATAAACAAATTTCATTGTACCCTTCAAGTCTTATTGAGTATTAAGTTTTACTATAATAGTAGAGCTATGCTAATTCATTTATTTAAAGGCCTATATTTGACAAAGGACTTTCACAAGCCCAATATTTCTATTGAATATTAGATGTGGTATCATTTAACTTAAATAAAAAACAACTGAGGATTAGAGTTTGATTCATCTCAAAATAAAAATGATTAGATTATTTAAATGGAAGGATTTCTTTGTAGGTCCATGAAAACCCATTCTTCGAGTCTCAAATGAGAAGATATCTTGAATAGTGCTAATTCCTTTACTAAAAGAGTGCATAGCCATAAAGGTTTCATGAAACTAATAGTATTGGCTAAAGTTTTCTTTTCATTATCTCCATCATGTGGCATTGACTTACCTCAATGACAATAGCTTGACCTACTTGCACTCACTACAACTAGACTATGCCTCTTCATGTAAGATATATGTATAAATTCACCTTAAGATATAGTATTTTAGATGCAAAAATAAGTCCAACACATCCATATTCATCCAACAATAGGCACACATTTAATCATAGCCTTCAAACATCCCAACAATGCAACTTAGCTAACAGAAAGAAAAGTAAGGAACATAACATTCATCCAAGTACAAAAACCATAATATTATAGTATACGTGGAACCTTAGGTAGATGCATTATCTTTATTTATATGAATAATGTTACAATGTACAATAGATAAGTGTGGCCAACTAATTGCAGCTCATTTAAAGGATACAATTGCATAAGGCATAACTACTTGCAAGAATCATCAATCCAATCACTAATGCAACTACAAGCTTGTTTCTATAGATCTAGTCATCTTCTTCTTCTTCTTCTCACTTAGCGAATGTAATTTTTCCTACCATACCTAAGCTTGAACATGGCACAAAATATAAAGCTCCTTCCACTAGAATGAATGGCCACATCTTCTATGCCTAATCACTTTTGAGGTGACATCCTTTTATATGAGGCTTTCCCTTCACTTGCAATCCCCTTCACTCTAAGGTGGACCTAAGTGTCATTCATCAACTTTACTTCCTTTGGTTTTTTGTCTACCAACTATCCACATCCAATAAGTGTTCCCAAATGCATTCATCAGTGCATCTAATAATGCCTAAGAGTGTTCCACTATGCCCAAGTACATCACAAGGTAACTCTAATGGCTACGATATATTTATCCCCTTAGGTACACATGCTTGAATAATGAATCCAATGCCTCCCAAATCATATAAAGGAAACATGTAATGGTTCATCACTACATTCATTGATTGAGTAGGCAATGTTTGGCACTACAATGTTCTATGGTAACCATTCACGCCCACTGAAATAGACACTTGGAAAATTAACATGACATCAGAGCGTTCAACGATATTTGTGAAGGAAGCTCACTGGATAGGGGTTTCAAACAACAACATTTTGTTTTGTTTCTACAACAAAATTTTTATTTTGCAGCAAGGATTTTGTGGTTGAAATGGATCTGGTGAGATTGCATCGTCTAGTTTGATTTTGAAGAAAAATTGGAGGGGGATGAAAACTTCAATCAATGGAAGGATAAGACCATGTTGTACTATGAAACAACCCCCACATTTATATATAGTAATAGCTAATATTAGACATATAAATGGGAACCCTTTTTAAATGTTTAGTCTTTAAAAAATAAATCCTAACTCTAAGAAATTGCCTTGAAAACTCTTAGAACAACCCAAGTTTAGGATCCTCATTGCAAATTGCAAATCACATTTTTCCCATGTGATGATCATAAACACCTTAAATAAATTGCGATATGTGATCAAACCTCCTGCTGCGACATACTGATCAAAATGCCTTAAGAATTCATAATTGCATTTCGTAGGAGTTGCAAGTAAATAAGATATGCCACTATGTCATCCGTTAACGATTTGCGAAATGTGATATTGTGATATTCACAATCACATTTCGCATTATAAGCAGGCAACACTATATAACATCGTTTTAAAAAATGCAATGCGCAAATAAAGCAGCAAGCGTGGGAAGTAACTGTGTTTTAATATAATAATGAACAGTTTGACAGGGTAATTAATGTTTAGCGGCCCGAGGAGAGGTAATGATTTTCCAAGTTATGGCTAGTTAATGTTGAGTATCTCATTTGAAATCCTCCCATGATTCAAATTCATTTCACAAAGCTTTCAGCCTTAATTGCCCAATATTGTCTGCGCTGATATATCTCGTCCATTTCAAGCAAGCTACAAAAGACATGTCATTACGGAAGGTGATGCAAAAATAGAAAAAGTAGAGCATTACAGAGTCCGAGCTATCAGAAATTTCTCCTATATTATCTGATATAGTCTATAGCACTGATGGGGGAGCAACAACTTGGGAGGATATAGACAATAGGCTTGAGGATGAGTGTCCCAAGATTACTGTCACAAAAGTGACAACAGACTCAATAAAACCTTCGAGACTCAAATTCAAGGATGCTACCTGTTCTTTCCTTCACAGAAGAGAAGCGAGAGAAAAAATCCTCCCATACACTGATATGATAAGGTGGGTGGTGGAAAACCTCATTATTGAAGATAGGTAACTCAAGAACTCGAGAATGGAACTCATGGGGTCATTCAAAGCGGAAGACTTGAAGCAAATTTACCATATACCTGACCGTTAGGATATATATGATAAAACATATGTGGCCAACTTCTCCAAGAAGAACAAAGAACCTTTCAAGATGATCTAGGGCTGGAGGGTACTAGAGAACAAGTTCAAATTTGATAAAATGGGTATGTATTCTGTGGCCTGTTTGGAAAACCCCTACAACTATGCAGCTACTATGTTATGTAGACTATACAGGTTACCTAATAATGCTAAGTTTTCCATATAATGGATTCCTTTTATTGATGCCTGTGTCAATTCCCACATTATAAATTAGGGCACCATCCTATTTGATAACCTAGCCACTGTCATCATCGAATATCGACATAAGAGATCCTCCTCTCCAGAGAACCTTCCTCCATTCTATTTCAGTGCCTACATAATGGGTGCCATCTGTTTCTGCACTAAATTTCTAATCGTAGGTTGGAAATGGACTTTGCAGGACCCCTACCCTATCCATCTCAGCCATAAAGAAATTTGGGAATCCCATTATATACCCCATTTCTATAAAATATGCCATGTTGTTATTTTTCCATTACATCAATTAATTTTCAATAAGAAAACCCCCAGGTTTTCCAAAGAAGCTGCTACAAACCTTCTTGCAGTCGGAAAATATTTTGTTGAAAAATGGTTCACATACATTAGGGTTTTTGGTAGTACAACAGAACCACATGTCCTCCCTTTGTATGTATATAATAAATTGTTGGCAAGATAAATAGCCCACCAGACCATGGGAAAAGGCTTGACCAAAGTCTTGAAAGAAAACAAAAAATTATTATGGCCATCTTTTCCTATTAGGTGTGGTTCCTTTGCATTAGCAAATTTTGACCATGCAATAAAGGAGTTGGTAAGCTTGGAAAGCCTCAAGCTCCATACTTTTCCCAAAAGGCAATTTGATCTAGACAAGATAGCATATAACATCACTACTGCAATAAAGATCAAGCCTTATAACCATGAGGTTAATGATTTTGAAGACCTTTTAGAGTTGGCTCAATCCTTCGAACAATCATTCGAATGGGCAAGGACAAATCTGAGTCCTGAAGATTTTGAAAGCTTTCGAGAGTTCATAAACAAAAGACTCGAGGTAATCCCACTGCATTTGTTAAAAATCGAGGACAAACCTATGCCCAGTGTGACTATCAATGGCAAAGGACCTGATTCCCGCATAGAGTCTCAAGTAGATACAAGGAAAACACTAGATACAGGGAAGGCCCAAGACACCGAGAATACAACAGAATCCAGCAGGAAGTTAGCCAAAAAGAAGGATATGAGTACCCCACCCAAAGATATTGGTTTAGAGATCAAAAGCAACAATTTGGAGCAGGAGTGGGATCAATTCAATAAGAAACTGCAAGACACTCCCAAGACAATAGATACCTAGGAAACTATGGAGTATTAAACTCCTCTGCATGTTCAGAAAAATACAGAGTCTGAACCAATGGATGAGCAAGCGACAATGTCTTAGCAGACAAAAATCATCCCCACTCTACCCACATCGGAAATTTTCTTGAAGGTGACTGAAATCCATCCTCTTGATGTGTTCTACAGCCCACTGCACAAGGCTGTAGTAAGGAGATAGAGGAAAAGGAGAACGATAGAAACACATGACCTCCCACCTGGGAATGAGCAGATGGACATAGTTTGGAAGGACATCCCTTCAAACCCAACTAAAAACTTGACTACATTGTCACAATTTACAGTAGCGTATGCAACTGCCACCATGGAAAAAGCTGCAAAGATATCTGTTTTGTTGAAGGAGAAGGAAGAAAAGATTGCACAGCTCAAGCAGCAACTCAAAACAGAGAAGGCAAGTGTGAACAGGTGGGATGCTGAGCAGCTGGCCCAATTGCAGTAGAGCATGGAGGTGTTGAATATAAGCCACGAAGTAGACATATCAGCCAAAAATATGCAACTCCAAGACTTACAACAAGCCATGGGAAGATATAAGGATGTTCCTACTGTCGAGGAATTCATCAAAGAGGCACTAAAGCTAAATTCTCTCTTATTAAAACAACAAGAACAATTTTGACAAAAGATGTCACATATCACTCCTTATCTAATCACTAGTAAGCAACTAATGGATAAGGTGATTGACCAGAGAATAGAGTTTACCCATCTAAACACAAGAATTTCAGAGTTCATCGAATGGAAAAAAACAGAAGAGGGACGGAAAGCTAATATGCCTGAGATTGAGGAGACACACAAGGACATTCTTTTCATAGATTGGGATGCAAGGATCAAACAAGCTGAACTAGCAGTGGCAAGAGTGACTAGGGTGTCAAAGAACATAGTAAAGATGGTAAACCATTCTTTGTTTGCCACCAACATGGTGAAAGAAGGCAACCTGAAAGAACTACTTGATCTAAATGACTTGCATAATAGATGGAAGGAAAGAGCAGAAACTCAAAGGGAAGCAATTGCAAAATTAGCAAGACTGCTTGGGAATCGTATTGGCAATATCTCATCAAGCCACACAGTTAAATCATGACCCTTAACTACTCACTCCATTCAACTCAACGGATGCTGCCACCTCTCACAGATGCAATTTTCACAGGATAGGTCAGAACACAGTTTGGGGCACCTCCTCAAGTCAAACTGATGGCCGATATATGAAATTTGAAAGACAAGCTGGCAGACAACAAATCATCATCATAGCCTCTGCTCATCAAATCACCTTTTATTTTTAGAGTTAGTTAACTAGTTAGGGGGAAGGTTGTTGAAACCTCCTCAAATTTTTGTATAATCTATTTTTGAACATTAGTTAGAATAGTATTTATACCCTTCTCATGCATTTAGAGAAGGGTCTAGAATTTTATCAAAAACATTTGCAAAAAATGCACTATTGTAAGTTTGTGAATGCTTTGGTGAAATTATGGAACATGATCATTTTTTTTTAATAGTAGACTACTTTCCTTTGTTGATGCACTTTTGTATACTTGGAAGATAATTTGATATGAAGAAAGGAGTTGATCTATGTCAGTAGTCAAATGAGCAGAACTTCATATATATGGTACTTCTATCTTATATGATTTGTCCTGTTTTTGTTTAATTATTGACAACACTTTATTTTCATGAATTGTATATGAGATATGTTTTTTCTATTAAGCATTAATTGCACTATTGTATGATGCCTAGCTGAGATTGTTTATTTTCATATATATATATCATCACATATGCGATATCATTTATACATTTATTTGACTAACTATTTAGTCAAGGAAATTATCTTTACACGTTATCATCTATGTTTTATGCGTGATTGATCTTTATTATCACATATTAAGAAGATATCTTTGTAGATCGCATATTATATAGAAATGCCTGGGTTTATATTAGATTAAGTTAGCTTGAGATTTGCATGATAAAATAGGTCATTTAAGTTATCATTATTTTATTGCAATCACTCGTAAACCACCCACTCTCATTTTAAAACCCATACTGGGAAACGGGTCCCATCATCCCCAGTCGAAGCCACCACTTTAAATGGAAAAGGAGTTGTCTTAAGGTCTAGATCGGGTGGTTATCCCCCTTGTTGGAGCAGTAGAAATCTGAGGCTTCAACAAAGTACCATTTTTCTGATGGAAAATAGCCTGTGGGAACTTGTAGAAAAAGTGATCCAAGTTCCTTCAAATCCTACAAAAGAAGTAAAACATAATTTTAAAGTTGTGAAGACTAGAGGGATTATATTGGATGTTGTGAAGGATCACATAATCTCTCACATATAAAGGAAGCATTGAACTCACCAAATGTGGTCAACATTGATGAACTTGTACCAAAGTAACTGTTGGTCCTCGATTTTGATCAATTTTGCTTATTAAAAATACACTTAACTTCCATCATATTACACTTTATATCATCCATATATGCCTTACTTTGATTTTATTATGCATATTCAGGTAAATAAATTATGTTTTTCAATTTTTAGATATTTTTGTAAAAATTTGGTTTTAAGAGCATTTTTGGACGGAACTGGAAATTCTTGTAATAGCTTCGTTAAAGTGATATATGCAGGACACCTGGGCTCAATATGGACACATATTTGGAAAGCTTAGGAACCAAGGATGGATGAACAACTAATGGCTCGGTCAAAATGAGAAAATATAGGCCCGGTCAAAGCTGGTCAAACATGACCTGTCACCCATAAATCCCTATTAAAACGGGCAATTTTAGGATTTTTTGGAATTTTTCTAGATTTCTTGTAACTAATGGATAGCTTTGACCTGATGAAGTGGGATAACATTAATGATGGTGGTTTCAGACGTTTTAGCTTATTTGGTTATCATTTTTCCTATTTAAGAAGAGACATTCATAGTTAGAGGTATGTAGACAAACTTATTGTTTTTGAGATAATTGAAGACATAACTTTTTCTTCATGATTTCTTTGTGTTTGCTGGAGTGAATGAGTTGTTGTAGCTGAGTATTTTAGCAGTGTACCAGCAAGGTTGGAGAGCCCCCATCCAATCTAAGTACACTTTGTTGTATCATGTTTATATTTGTGCATATGCTAGTTTGATTTTCCATGTTCATAATATTCATTTTCTGTAAATAATTGTAGATATCTTTAATATGAATTTATTTTATGAAATGCGTTAAGTGAGTATTGATTCTTTTATTGATTAGCTTGAATGTGGAAGGACAACCAGGTCTCCTTGAGGGAGCCTCTTCTCCGTGAGCTAAAACTAAGACTGAACAAGATTCACTTCTTTCAAGTTTTCTTAGATTAAGTTTTTATGCTTTCATTACATTATTTCTTTCTTACTTAGATATTGGAAATGTTATTATAGAATTGTTGAAGGAGGATAACCAGGTCTCTTTGAGAGAGCCTCTACCTTGTTTTTTTAAAATAGCCTAATTTCATTGACCAATAATGTATGCTTTTATGGAATAGACTTAGATAGCTTTTGCTTTAGTTGTAGATACTAGAGCAATTCTAGGAGAAGAAGTAAAAATGAACAGCTTCGTATTTTTCCTGCTACTCTTAGAGAAACTGCATTAAAATGGTTTATGGGATTACGAGAACACTCTATCACTTCTTGGAACGAAATGAAGAAAATATTTTTTAAGAAATATCAAGCCTATTACAAGCCTAGAGATTCAAAAGAAGATATTTTTAGAATGTCTCAACAAGAAGATGAGAGTTTGGGGGAATATTTGGAATGATTCCTTTACAACCTGCAAAAATCCAAACAACATTCTCTAAATCTTGATACCATTAGAACAATTTTTATTAAAGGAATAAGAGATGAATATCTTGATATTCTGAATGTAATGGATAAAGGAGATATTTCATACATACCATTTGATGAAATAGTTGAACTATGTCAAAAGTACTCTAGAAGAAGATCCAAAATAGGGAAAAGAGATGTAACTTCTAGAGCTTGCAAATCTGCAGTAGGAGGAGTGACAAGAGCAGAAATAGGGAGTTTGTTAGAAAACTTTAAAGAAGATCTTTTGAGCACCTTAGGAACACAAGTTGATGTATTAAAAACAAAGAAGAAACAACAAGAATAATAACAAACAATGTCAATCTTTTGTCCTAAGTGTAGGAAGAAGCATCTTTTATGAGAATGTCCATTGGATAATATACATGTTTGTGGACTATGTACAGAAAATCATGTTACATACAATTTTCCAACATTAAAAGAATTGCATGTAGGTCAAAGAGCTTGGCAACCACATTTTGTAGGTACAACTCAACAATTTCCTCAACAAATTCCACAAAATTTTCAATATCAAAATTCATGGAATAGTCATATGCCATGGTAGGTTTGACCTCGTCAATAAAACCAAAACCAACCTTCACAAAGTTGGCAAGAATATGGTTATGGAGCCCAACCTCCTCAATAATTTTACCCTCAACAATATCAATATTATCCATCATATCAACAACCATATCCTCAACAATCATTTTCATATCAACAATTCCAGCAATCCACTCAATCAAATCCATTTACTCAACAATAAATGTCTGCACTAACTCAACCTCAGCAGCTTCAACTACCTTCGAATCAACCACCACCCAGAACAACTCAATTACCAACCCAGCTAGTAGCAAATCTAAGTAATAGAGTGGAAAGGCAAACATATAATATGGAAGAAACAACATTATCTCCTACATATTCTATTCTTCCTATACAAGATGTCCACTTAAGGTCTGGGAAAGTATTACACAAGGATTCTCCACCAATCATTGAAGAACAAACGGAATAAGGATAACAATCTGAAAAATCTCATCCAGAAAATCAAATTCAGAAAGGAAAAGCTATTATGACTCAAAAACCACCTTATCCAGAGAGGTTAGTAGAGCTGAAAATCAAAAATCTAATTTATTTTCCAGAATTTGATATTGTATAAGGATTACAGAATGATTATGTTAAAATTCCTTTGTTGCAAGCTATTAAGGAAATACCAATTTATAGAAAAACAATAAAGGATTTATGCATTAAGAAAACTGTTAAAAAGAAAAGAGATCCACCCACAATTCAAGTCATTGGCAAATTAGCTAGTATCATGTCTACAAAATCAATAATTGAAAAATATATTGATCCAGGGATACCTATGGTTACATTTCAATCAATATTTTTTCAGTTCCTCAAACTTTAATTGATCTAAGGGTTGCTATAAATGTCATGACGACATAAACAATGAAGTATTTAAAATTGCCAAACATTCGACCTACTACTACAATATTAGAACTAATAGATAGATCTAAAGTTGTACCGGAAGGAATACTTGAGGACATCATTGTTTCTTTAGATTCATGGGAATATCCTGTAGACTTTTTGATCTTGCAACCAAAAACAAATTTAGGAGGCCATCCTTTAATTATTGGCAGACCATGGTTAGCCACAACAGATGTCTTCATTGGATGCAGATTAGGAAGCATGATCATAGCACATGGAGATGAAAGGAAACATATTACAATATATCCTCCTGCTCAGTCTCCTTCTTTACTATCATAGCTTGATGATGAACAAGAAAACACCCAACCTATTTTAAGCATTAGTCAAGCCTTTAATTTTAGAGAAGAGGAAGAAGATGAGGGTTTAATAGATCTTTTTATCTCAGAACCTGATATTTTTGAACAACTAAGAATAACACAATATGAAGATGCAAATAATCTTTTAAATTAATGTTTTTAGGAAAATTGTACTATTCAATCATTGCAGAATTCATTTGAAAGCATTTTTCCTGTTAATTCAATTACCAATTATCAAAGAAAAATTGTTGAAATCAATCCGGGAAAGAATCTAAATATTGGTAATAATCTACAATCATCACAAGAACAACAGGTAATTGAAATATTATAGAAATATTCAAAAGCTTTTTCCTGGGACTATACAGACATGCAAGGAATTCATCCAAAGACATGTATTCAATCAGTCGAAATTCGGAAGCTGAAATTTGACCCTTACCATCAATGGGTTGGGTTAGAACATTTACAACATGACCCAAATACACATCAGTTACTGGTATCTGAGCACTTTTTCTTGTTTCTCTCACCGAACTACCTTGTTGTATCATCAAGCCATCACCCATTAATATAGCTTGAACATTATCTGATCCCAAATTTAGGGCAATTCCTACTATACAATCTCCAAATTCCACTAATTCCCCTGCCATTACTTCATCAAGACCATGCTTCCCCTATCCCATTTATTTTGAAAATCCATCCAACATTTATTCGATCAATTAGTCTGATCTTTCTCCCTCTTTCTCTCGACCTACGATGATTAGTCTGATCCTTCCTCTTTTTTGGCCTGAGCCTAAGTTATACCTTCATCTCTTACACCTTGTTCTATTGTAGAGGAGCCCTTCTCTCCCTTCAAAATGAGTCTGTTATATACGTAAAAACAACAAAATTTCCCCTCATCTCCAACTTCACTATTCAAGAACCATATCTATAATGATGATCATATCAAACTAATGATACAACCACAAAGAAGAATGAATCCTATGATGAAAGAAATAGTGAAAGAGGAACTGCAAAAACTGTTACAAGTAGGATTCATTTATCCTATTTCAGATAGTCAATGGGTTTCACCCTTAGTTGTGGTGCCAAAGAAAAATGGAAAATGGAGAATATGTGTAGACTATATGGAACTGAACAAGGCAACATTAAAAGATCACTTCCCATTACCATTCATTGACCAAGTACTTGATTCATTAGCTGGAAATAAATACTTTTCTTTTCTTGATGGGTTTAGTGGATACAATCGTATTAAGATAGCATTAGAGGACCAAGATAAAACCACATTTACTTGTCCATGGGGAACATATGCATACAATGTTTTGTCCTTTGGTTTATGTAATGCACCTGCTAATTTTCAAAGATCAGTCCTTGCAATCTTTGTTGATCTAATTCATGAATGTGTAGAGGTTTATATGGATTATTTTACTTTATACAGAAATACATTTGATGATTGTTTGAAGAATCTGTTGGGTTGTGTTATATTCTTTCCACAACTAACCTACGTAGTGAACTGGTGGGTTAGAGAGGGGGAGGGGGGTGAAATCCCCCCTTGTTGCACCGATTGCTCAGTGGGGGGGGTCACAGGGGGGCGGGTAGCCCCCTCTACGGGGTCCGAGGCAGCGCCCCGAGAAAATTGTTTTTGGACCCTATATGAGGTTGGGCAAACCTACCTATGGCTTTCGGTCCATGGTATTGGATGCTTCAACATGTATAAATATGTATTGTAACATTTAAAGGAAAATAATGAAAAATCAAGCTAGTATTCTCTGTTTTGGGATCCAAGGGAAAATCTCTATGTATATGAGTTTTATGTGTTATGCTCTCGCATTGTTTATCTTTTTTGTTTTATAATTCGTATGCAGGTAATTTCTGTAAAAGGTTAAAACCCACATTTGGTATCGGAGTTGTTTTGGCTTCAAGGGGTTGCCTTTGTTGCTGAGGGTTTTTGCTCGGGCCTGTGGTAGACCCTATTTAGTGGGAGATATGCAAGATCGATTTTGGTGGTGAAAGAAGATGGCAAGTAGTGGAAAGATAGAGATCAAGAAATTTAATGGTCAGAGTTTTGAGTTGTGGAAACTCAAGACGGAGGATCTGTTGGTGGATAAAGATCAGTGGATCGCAGTAGATTCAGGTACTAAACCAATGGGAGTGTTCGATGAAGAACGGAAGAAGTTGGATTGGAAGGCAAAGAGCACAATACGATTGTGTGTCTCAGATTTAGTATTACTGAATCTATCAGGAGAAGCTACGATGAAGGATTTGTGGGACAAGTTAGGGACTTTGTACCAATCTGAGTCTCTGGTGAATAAACTATTCCTACGGAAAAAGTTGTATAACTTGAGGATGAAAGATGGAGACTAATCTGATAATCACCCTATGAGTGACCTCAGTTAAAGATTTATTAAATGAAGGTATTACAGACTCATGTGCTAGTGTGTGTTCTGTGTTATTTAAGCAATGGATCGATAAGATTGCCAACACATAGACATTTAAAAGGAAGGACAGTAGAGAAATACAGTAGGAAAACACAAATACACAAGAGTTTTGATAAGGAGTTCACCCTATTCTCAAGGGCTACATCTCCGGTCCAGCTTTTAGTGGTGGCCTTGTTTTATTGTGTCTTTAAGCAAAGAATTACAATACAGGGACTCAATGTGAGTTCTCTTGAAGCAGGTTTTTCTTGGCAGGGTGGTTCTTTGATTCCCCAAGCCACTTGAGTACATAGACTCCTTCTTCCTACCAGCTCTGTGACCTTCTAGTCTACAGGGGAAAGAGCCAAATGCGACGCTCAGTCTGGATAGATTCCTCTATTTGATGGCTTGAATCTCTCAAGCTCTCTAGTGCTCGATGTTGCCGCTGGTCAGCTCGGCCCTCTGTCTCTTTCTACTTTTGCTTTATTGCCTTCTTCTCTGTGTATTCCGTCCTCCTCTTAGGATTTTGGTCTCTCTGTCTTCTTTCTTCATCTCTCGGACTATTCTCTGACTTGACTGTGTATTTTTTTGTTGTTCATGGCTTTGAAGCCATTCGAACTCATGCATGTTCAATTCCTCTTCTGCCTCTATCGATTCACCTTCTGTAGCTATGCTTGGAGTTCCCTATTTGGTCTCATAATGAATGCTCAAGAAGTGGCTACATGTCCTCCTCTAAATAGCGCCAGCCTGCTTCGTCGGTTCTTTTCTTCAGTTACATCGTGGATGCATTCTTCCTCCACCATGGCGGTCAAATGGATTCCAAATCCTGCTAAAATGCAGCATATCCCATCGTTGATTCCGTTTCCTCCATCGGGCTCGATCTCAACCATCCAATTTGGGTCTTCTAGATCCAACTCCATACGCACGTCCCACGTGGTTGACTTGCTCGACCGATAACGCACGATCAACAGTAGTTTTCTCTCACCTCTGCTTGCCATGCGTCGATCGTTGAGTGGGATCGCTATGCTTCCATCCAAAATTGCTTACCGTTTGAGGGCTCCCTAATCAATACCGCCAGTTTCCAGAGCGCGGATCCCGCCTTTGTCCTTTTAGCGCTATTCGCCTTTTCGCCTATGCTTCTCCAGTTCCCCATGTGTCCGAGTGCTCGGGCTTCCTCCATTTCGGCCCTGTTCACCCAGCGATGTGTGATTAGTGCTAATCGCACATTAAAATCCACCTCCTTTTCCCGATCCGAGGCTCCCAGGGGCTACTTTGACCTCCTTCGCAGTCTCCATGGGCCTCGGTTAGCATGCTTTGATTGAGGTCATCGTTGTTCCACGCTGGCTGCCATTTCCATTGGTTCGGGGTGTTTTTGATCGTGGTTTCTGAATTCTTTAGAGATTTGTCCCGACCTGACATAGTCATGGTTCTTTGACAGTCTTTTATGGATCCAATTTGCATCACGATCTTCCCACTGAAAAGCTTTTGGACCACCAAAAGTTGGTTTTCTTTCAAGCTTTAACTAAGTGAGGATATTGTTGTCTCACTTGTCCAATCTCAATCCACTTTTCACTGCTCGGCTTCGAACCTTTGAGTCAAATTCTGAGGTACTCAACATCTCCTTTGCGCATCGTCCTGACCTTCCTATCCAAGACTGTGTCTTCCTGATATTCATTAATATATTTAGGTAGTAGGTTATCAATAGAAGGCAATTGAATTTTCTCTTCGAGATCCGTAATCATTGAATGTTCAAACAATCTCAAGCAATCTTCATTTACAACTGAGTCGATGTGCATGTAAGCTGGTAGATCAAGGCCAAAGGCATTTTCACCAATCTTCTCAAGTATCCTAACAGGTCCATACCTGATAGGCTTTAGCTTTTTACCTTTACCTTGCATCCTGTCCTTACTGATATACAACCAAACTTGGTCTCCAACTTGAAAACTATGCTCCATCAGATGCTTGTGATTCCTAGCCTTGTATTTGGCTTGGCTCTTTTCCAGCTATTCCTGTACTACCTGGTGGATCTCCTGGATCTGTTCAATGAACCTAGTTGCCTTGTCCACATCACTGTGTCCATCAACCATGGTATCTTTACCAAAGAAAAAATCCAAAGGAGACCATGGTATGAAACCAAAACAAGTCTCAAAAGGAGATCTCTGTGTAGAAGAGTGTTTTGCTCTGTTGTAAGCATGCTATACATAACACAAATGTTCATCCCAAAGCTTAGGATGTTTGTTGTAATATCCCCTGAGTAACTGGATCACTGTCCTGTTAACTACTTCTGTCTGGCCATCGGTCTGTGGATGAAAAGCTGTGCTTTTCTTCAGTTGGGTGTTCATCATTTCCCATAGACATGACCAAAAATTCGCCACAAATTGGGTGTCTCGATTAGATACAATAGAAGTGGGTAATCCAAAATGAACCCATACATGTTCAAAGAATAATTTTATAGTTTGTTCAGCTGTAATCTGTTTATTACAAGGTATCAAAATACACATTTTGTTGAACCTATCCACAACCACATATAGATAATCATGACCTTTCCTAGACTTAGGCAGTCCTCCAACAAAATCCATGGAAACACTTTCCCAAGGGTGAGAAGGAACTGGTAATGGAGTGTACAAGCCTAGTTTTCTATTGCTGGGCTTGCTTTTAGCACACATAGTACACCCTCTTACGTATCTAGAAACTATCTCATTCATTTTCGGCCAATAACAAAATCTTTGCAGTTCTGAAACTGCTTTAATTACCCCAAAGTGACTTGATATTAGAGAAGTGTGTGCCTCTCTAATTATCTTTACTCTCTCAGTTTGTGGAATGCAGAGTTTCCCACAATGATATAAGAGTCGGTCCTTCACATGATAATCCAATTCTTCTACATTTTTGCCTTGACTCAAAGTTGCATATACATCTGTAAAGTCTATATCTTGAGGATATTGTTCTATGTAGCTTTCATGCAGCAAAGAATTATGCCTAAGTATGGTAGATGCATTTATAATCGGTCTAGATAACATGTCTGCAACCTTGTTATGTATGCCCTTTTTATATCTGATGACTAAATGAAACTATTGTAGAAAACCCATCTATCTGTAATGTATTGATTGCTGCTACTTAGTTTGGGAGTGTAGGCATTGAAGTGGTTGATGATTAGTATGTATTACTATCTTTTTTCCCATTAAGTAATGTTTCCAATTTTTCACACTCTAAACTAATGCATACAATTCTTTATCATATGTAGGATAGTTAACTACTGCAGGATTAAAAGTCTCAGAATGATAACATATGGGTTTACCATGCTGTGTCAACACTGCTCCCATGGCATAGTCACTGGCATCTGTTTGGATTTCAAATGGTCTTTGTAGATCAGGCAATGATAGTACAGGTGCTTTACTAATCTTTTCTTTCAAGGTGTCGAAGGCTTTCTGATGTTTGCCTCCCCACTGAAACACCTTGTTCAATCCTGTCAAAGCATGTAAGGGAGCTGCAATTGAGGAAAAATTAGAAATGAACTTCCTCCAATATTGTGCTACTCCTAGGAAGCTTCTCACTTCTGTAGCAGACTTGAGTTTAGGCCAGTTTATAATAACTGCCACTTTAGAGGGATCTATTTTCAATTCACCACCCCCTACTATATCACCCAAATAATTTAGAGATGTTTTTCCAAATTCACGTTTTGATATTTTAACATAAAGTTTTTCTCTTTTCAAAACATCTAATGTCTGCTTAACATGCTTTAAATGTTCTTCCCATGTTTTACTAAAAATTAGAATGTCATGCAGATGCATAATAATAAAATCATCAAGAAAAGGCTTGAGTATATCATTCATTAATCTCATGAAAGTAGCAGGAGCATTGGTCAAGCCAAAAGGCATAACCAACCACTCATACAATCCCTGCTTTGTTTTGAAAGAAGTCTTCCATGCATCTTGCTCTGCAACTATGACCTGATGGTATCCACTGTGCAAATCCAGCTTGGTGAAATAAACAACTTCCTTCAATTGGTCTAAAATATTGTCTATGCGAGGAAGGGGATAACGATTTTTGATTGTTATATTATTTAGTGCTCGGTAGTCAATGCACATTCTCCATGAGCCATCTTTCTTTCTCACCAAAATGATTGGTGACCCACATGGTGACGTGCTAGGCCTGATGAACCCTTTCTTGAGCAACTCGTGCACCTGCTTCTTGATTTCAGTATTCTCTAAAGCAGACAACCTGTACATCCCAATGTTAGGCAATGGAACATCTTGCTGCAAAATAGTATCATGTACTCTTCCCTTTTTGGGTGGCAGACCTTTAGGTTCCTGAAACAAGACATCATACTCTGAAACAATGTTTTCTATATCAGCTTGCTGCTGAGCATTACAGCCCTCAAATACATTGGTTTTATCAGGTTTCTTTTCCTTTACAACCATTAGTAAGAATTGTTTGCATGAATTTATCATTCTTTTCATCTACCCAGAATTTATGAGAGTATAATTATTCTTGAGCTTGTGAGCTCTTACAAAGTATTCGATTCCATCTTTAACAAGTAGATACTTGTTCTCAACTCTATAGAAAATAGCCCATCTATCATACAAGTAAGGACTTCCTAAAACAATTCCACATATATCCAAAGGAATTATGTCTAACTGAACCTCATCTACAAATGTTGACCCAAAAGAAAACTTGAGTTTGCACTGTCTAGTTACTTGTAGTTGTGCTTTATCATTCAACCATCCTAATGGGTATGGTTTCTTGTGAGGTGTAGTTGCTAATCCCAATTTCTTTACAATTGCTTCAGAATTCAAATTTAATTGTGAGCCACTATCAAACAAAGTATCAATCTTTTGATGCTTGGAAATAACTCGAATATGAAAAAGCTCATGTCTTTTTCTCTCATGTTCTTCATCAACAATAGTTTCAGCAGAATTACTAGTAGATGCTTCAGAATTCTTACCTTTTATACCTATGGCTGCAATGATTGTTTCATCTCCCGAGTCTGACCCCAAATCTTTCTGAATAGCTGCAGCAGTCTTCTTCTTCTTGCCCACGGACTTCTTAGGTCTTAGCTCTGGATGCAGAATCCAACAGTGCTCATCATCATGCCCCTCCTTTTTATATTGAGTGCATGAAGCTTTTCCTTTCTGTGCAGTGTTAGCCTTTCTTGCTTTCCACTTCTGCTTTCTTTTCTCCTTTCTCTTGCTTACAGTGGGTTGGGATGGTCCGCCAACTTCTATATTTCCATTCTTTCCTCTAGCTTCTAGATGAATAGCTTGTACAAATACCTCATCTATACTAACTAGTGGGATTAAACATGAGGATGGTATGCCTCATGTATCTGTATAGACCACCAATGTACTTCAAAAGAGTCTCTAGTGAGTCTAATGAGATACCCAACATCAATGCTCTCTTTCCAAACTCTTGAGTATACCCTTACACACTTTGCCCTTTCAGCTGCTGAAGAGTTTGCCAACTCATCATGGTTTGTTGCATGTAGGCTAATGGATAGAACTGCTTCTTGATCGAAAAAACAAATTCACTCCAGACAGAGATGGACTTACCATTTTTTTTCATGTCAGCTTGGGTTTTGCCTTGCCACCAAACCAAGGTAGTGCCTTCTAGGTGTAGGCTTTCCAGCTGAATTTTTCTCTTGTCTGAGTTGATGTTCTACACTCTGTAATACACATCAATTTGTCTAATCCAATTGTCCAATTTTTCAGCATTTATCTCTCCATCATATATAGGCAAATCAAATTTAACATCTAGCTTAATCAAAGATGCTTTCTTATTATGCACAGGGCTATTAGGAGGTGTGAGAAAGCATTCCTCCTTCCCTTTTCCTTTTGAGTGGTCATGGGAATGAGACTCATCTTCTTCTTTATCTTGTTTAGAACCTGATGAATCTTCATCCTTATGCTTTCTAAAGTCCCTATACATTTCTTCTACCATAGAATTTATAGCTAGGAAACTCTCCATGAATTGAGGGTCTAGCCCCATAGAACCTTCCTCTAACATTGTCTTCCAAGGATAGACTCTCCCAATTTCAGGATTAGTTGCGACCAACTCTCCTTCTCCTAATTTGAGCTTTGATCTAGTGAGTATTCAATAGCTAAACCAACACAAGATTGTCTTATCTTATAGCCTAGAGCTCTGATACCACTTGATCTGATAATCACGCTATGAGTGACCTCAGTTGAAGATTTATTAAATGAAGGTATTACAGACTCATGTGCTGGTGTGTGTTCCGTGTTATTTAAGCAACGAATCAATAAGAGTGCCAACACCCAAAAATTTTAATGGAAGGACAACAGAGAAATACAGTAAGCAAACACAAAGACATAAGAGTTTTAATAAGGAGTTCACCCTATTCTCTAAGGCTTCATCTCTGGTCCAACTTTTAGTGGTGGACTTGTTTTATTCTGTCTTTAAGCAGAGAATTACAATACAGGGACTCAATGTGAGTTCTCCTCAAGTAGGTTTTGCTTGGCAGGGTGGTTCTTGGATTCCCTAAGCCACTTGAGTACATAGACTCCTTCTTCCTACTAGCACTGTGACCTTCTGGTCTATAGGGGAAAGAGCCAAATGTGGTGCTTAGTCTGGACAGATTCCTCTATGGGATGGCTCGAATCTCTCAAGCTCTCTGGTGCTCGTTGCTATTGCTGGTCAGCTCAGCCCTCTGTCTCTTTCTGCTTTTGCTTTACTACCTTCTTCTCTATGTATTCCATCCACCTCTAGGGATTCTAGTTCTTCATCTCTTAGACTGTTCTCCGACTTGAATATGTATTTTTTAGTTGTTCATGGCTTTGAAGCCATTCAAACTCATGCTTGTTTGGTTCCTCTTCCACCTCTATCGATTCACCTTCTGCAGTTGCGCTTGGAGTTCCCTGTTCGACATCATCATGAACATTTAGGAAGTGGCCACATGTCCTCCTCTAAATAGCGCTAGCCTGCTTCATAAGTTATTTTCTTCAGTTACGTCGTGGATGCGTCCATCCTCCACTGTGGCGGTCAAATGGATTCCAAATCCTGCTAAAACGCGACGTATCCCTTTGTTGATTCTTGTTCGTCCACTGGTCTCGATCTTAGCCGTCCGATCTGGGTCTTCCAGATCCAACACCATACACACGTCCCACGTAGTTGACTTGCTTGACCGATAATGTGCGATCAACGACAATTTTCTCTCACCTTCGCTTGCCATGCATCGATCATTGACTGGGATCGCTCCGCTTCCATCCAAAACTACTTAGCGTTTAAGGGCACCCCGATCAATACCGCCAGTTTCTAGAGCACGGGTCCCGCCTTTGTCCTTTTACTGCTGTTCACCTTTTCGCCCACGGTTCTCGGTTCCCCATGTGTTTGAGTGCTCGGGCTTCCTTGATTTTGGCCCTATTTGCCCAGCGATGCACGATTAGCGCTAATCGCACATCAAAATCCACCTCCTTTTCCCAATCCTGGGCTCCCAGGGGCTACTTTGACGTCCTGTGTAGTCTCCATGGGCCTCAGTCAGTGCGCTTTGATGGAGGTCTTCATCGTTCCACGCTAGCTGCCATTGCCACTGGTTCAGGGTGTTTTTGATCGTGGTTTCTGAATTCTTTAGAGATTTGTCCCGACCTGATACAATCATGGTTCTTTGACAGTCTTTTATGGATCCAATTTGGATAAGAGACTCAGTGACAGAGCATCTGAACGCATCTAATACTGTGGTAAGTCATTAGCATCTCTTGATATTAAAATTTTAGATGAAGATAAGTGCATCAGTTTGTTGTGTTCTCTACTAGATTCGTGGAATAGTCTGGTTATTGCAATAGGTAGCAATGCAACTGCCTTATAGTTTGATGAAATAATCTCATCCTCACTGACAGAGGAGATGAGACAGAAAAATATGGAGAGCCAGAATGGTGATGCCTTGTCTGTACAAGGACGGTCCCAGAACTGAAACAAAAATAAGTCATCGAGTGGGAGATCTAAATCTAGAGGGAGATCTAAATCTCCAGGAAAACCTGTAAAGGTGGTGTGCTGGAAATGCGGAAAGGGAGGGCACTACAAAAGGGACTGTAAATCTAAAGCTCTTGATAAAGGAAAGGGATCTGATGATTCTCCTTCTACAGAGGCGAAAACCACCTCAGATGAAGGTGGGGATGTGTACTTGGCTTCTTCAAATACACATGTAGATCATGAGGCATGGTTGATTAACTCAGGTGCATCCTTTCACTTCACTCCCCATAGAGAGTGGTTTTGTGAGTATGATAAATATGATGGTGGTGATGTCTTCTTAGGGGATGATAGGAAGGCTAGAATCGTTGGTTGCAGAAAAGTAAAGTTGAAGTTGCAAGGTGGAAGGGTTAGAACACTTCCGGGTGTTCTGCATATTCTTGCGTTAGCCAAAAATCTGATTTCTATAAGCAAGTTGGATGATGCAGGTGTAAAAACAATGTTTGAGAATGATACCTGCAAGATGGTTTGAGGAGCACTGGTATTGATGCGGGGAGTTCGGACTGGAACTCTGTACAAGCTACAAGGTAGCACTATTGTTGATAGGTGCAACAGTTCCGTGGTTCCTGAAAGTGGAGCAAAAAATCTAGTGGTCTCTAGAGAGAAGACCATGCTGTGGCATCAAAGGCTTGGACATATTGGAGAGAAGGGCCTTCGAATACTTCATGGTAAAGATATAGTAGAAGGTATGAGTAATACCTCTTTGGATTTTGATTTCTGTGAAAATTATGTATATGGGAAGCAGAATCGGGTGAGTTTCCCCTCTGGTGGTAAGAGGGCGAAACAGATATTAGAGCTTGTGCACAATGATGTGTTTGGACCTATGAAGGTTCCATCACTGGGTAAGTCTGTGTACTATGTATCTTTTATAGATGACTTCTCAAGGAATACATGGATATATTTCCTTAAGAAGAAATCTGAAGTCTTTGACAGTTTTAAACAGTTTAAGGCTCTGGTGGAAAACCAGATAGAGAAGAAGATAAAGGTGCTGAGGACAGATAACTGTGGAGAGTTTTGCAGTAAGGAATTTGAAGAAGTTTGTAAGAAGTGTGGTATAGCACGGCAGAAGACTACTCCATATACACCACAGAAAAATGGAGTTGCAGAAAGAATGAACAAGATTTTGATGGAAAGGGCAAGAAGCATGCTCAGTGGTGCCAGGTTAGGACAAGAATTCTGGGTGGAGGCGGTGGAGACAGCACGTTACCTAGTCAACAGATCACCTTCATCAGCATTGGAGGATAAGACTCCAAAAAAGGTATGGACTGGTAAGAAACCTTCTCTTTCACATCTGAGGGTATTTGGATGTGATGCATATGTACATGTTCCAAAGAAGAAACAAACCAAGTTGGATAGTAAATCTGAAAAGTGCATCTTTATTGGGTATAAGGATGGTTTAAAGGGCTATAAGCTTTGGAAGCCAGCAAGAAGGAAGGTTGTGTACAACCGAGATGTGGTGTTCAGAGAGGTGAAAGATGTTATTAAACATGAAGTCCTATCAAAGGAACCTGAGAAGATAGAGTTTGAACTAAAGGAGGAAGAATCAGACTCTACAGCAAAGGAGGAATCAGAAGATGAAGAGCCGCAAACTCCGGGTATAAGAAGATTAGTTTGAGAAAGAAGGTAGCCAGAAAGGTATAGTCCATCTTCTTTCTGTTCAAATTTTGCTTTATCCATTACTGATGATGATCCCATAACTGTGAAGGAAGCAGTAGACTGAAAGGATGGAAAACTCTGGAAAGAAGCCATGGTTGATGAAATGGCATCTTTGCACAAAAATGAGGCTTGGTATCTGGTGGAGTTGCCTGTTGGAAGGAAACCCATTGGTAGAAAATGGGTGTTTAAGAAGAAGATAAATGCAGAAGGAAAGGTGGAGAAATACAAAGCTCGGTTGGTAGAAAAATGTTATTCCCAGGTGCCGAGAATTGATTTTGGTGATATTTTTTCTCCTATTGCCAAGGTAACTTCTATTAGGTTACTTTTATCTGTTACTGCTGGTTTTGATTTTAAGGTAGAACAGATGGATGTGGAGACAACATTTCTTCACGGGGATTTGGAAGAGGAGATCTACATGAAGCAACCTGAAGGCTTTGCGGTGAAGGGTAAGAAAGAACTGGTATGCAAGTTAAAGAAGTCTCTATATGGGTTAAAACAATCACCAAATATGTGGTATCAGAAATTTGAAACATTTATACGGGGACTTGGCTTCACTAGAAGCAAAGAAGATCACTATGTCTATTTTAAATTAATTGGTGACCCTGTTATTTATCTGGTCTTGTATGTGGATGATATGTTGCTGGTTGGAAATGACAAAGAAATTATCCGAGATTTGAAGACCCGGTTGTCCTCCAAATTCGACATGAAATATCGTGGTGACTATATTTTAGGCATGGAAATTAAAAGAAATCAGGAAAAGAGGAAGCTTTGGTTAAACTAGAGGAAGTATGTCGAGACAATACTGTATGCAGGATGTTAAACTGGTGAAGGTTCCTATTCCTGTAGGTGTAAAGTTATCTGCTGAACAGTGTCCCAAGACACAAGAAGATGAAGAGGATATGTCCCGTGTTCCATATGCAAGTGCAGTTGGTAGCCTAATGTATGAAATGGTCTGTACTAGACTAGACATTGCACATGCAGTGGGAGTATTGAGCAGGTTTATGTCAAAACCAGGGAAGGGGCACTGGACAATAGTGAAGCAGGTTTTCAAGTATTTGCGTGGCATTAGTGATTATGCTTTGTGCTACCAAGGAAGACCAAGATTGGACAAAGTGTTGGATATTCGTGGCTTTGTTGATGCAGACTGGGCTGGTGATCTGGATCAGAGAAGATCTACAAGTGGGTATGTCTTTAACCTATTTGGAGGTGCAGTCAGTGGGATGAGTAAGAAACAATCTGTAGTGGCACTATCAACTACAGAGGCAGAATACATGGCAACCAATCATGCAAGCAAGGAAGCAGTCTGGTTGCAGAGATTGTGTTCAAATATGGGATTAATACAGGGAGCTATAAGGATAGATTGTGACAACTAAATTGCAATTTTCCTGGCAAAGAACCCTGCTTAACATTCAAAGACAAAGCTCATTGATGTTCAGTATCGCTTTGTGAGGGATATAATAGAAAACAAAAAGGTGTTGTTGGTAAAGGTGGACACTTTGAAGAATACTACAGATGCATTGAAAAATATGTGAGCTCTGAGCAGATCTCTTGGTGTAGAGAAACAATGGGTGTTTTAGGGCTAGAAAAATGACTAAGCTCTCCTGTGGCTCCCTGTGGAAAGAAAGCAACAAGTGGGAGAATGTTGGGTTGTGTTATATTCTTTCCATGACTAACCTACATAATGAACCGGGGGGATGGAGCCTCCCCTTCGTTGCGTCGATTGCACAATGAGGTGATCACAGGAGGGGCGAGTAGCCCTTCTCTACGGGGTCCAGGGCAACGCCCTGGAAAATTTTTTTTGGACCCTATATTAGGTTGGGCGAACCTTCCTATGGTTTTCGGTCCATGGTATTGGATGCTTCAACATGTATAAATATGTATTATAACATTGAAAGGAAAATAATGAAAAATTAAGCTGGTAGTCCTGGTTTTGGGATCTAAGGGAAAATCTCTGTGTATATGGTTTTATGTGTTATGCTCTCACGTTATTTATTTTCTGTGTTTTAGAATTCGTATGCAGGTAATTTCTGCACGGGGTTAAAACCTACAGAATATTGAAAAAGTTTTAAAGAAATGCATAGAGACAAACCTATCCCTCAGCAATGAGAAATGTTTTATGATGTTATCTGAAGGGATAGTGTTGGGACACCACATTTCTTCTTCAGAAATCAAGGTAGACCCAACAAAGATACAATTTATTGTAAACTTAATGCCACCAAAAACACAGAAAGAAGTAAGAAGTTTCTTGGGTTATTCAAGCTACTAAATTTTTTTTATTGAAAACTTCAGTAAGATAGATTTACCCTTGTTTAAACTTCTTGCAAAAGACATTGAGTTTCAATGGACTACCAATTGTCAAAATGCATTCGAAAAATTAAAAGAAAAATTGTCTATAGCACCCATTCTCAAAGGAACAAATTGGTCACTACCATTCCATATATCTACTGATGCATCAGACACAATAATAGGAGCATCTTTAGGACAAAAAGAAAATCAGTTCAACTATGCCATCTATTTCATAAACAAAAAGTTTAACACGGGCATAATTAAATACACAGTAACAGAAAAAGAAATGCTAGTTGTTGTCCATGCAGTTAATAAATTCAGGCATTATATAACAGGTTATCAAGTATTTTTCCATACAGATCATTCAACCATTAAATATATAATGAACAAAACAATTACTAATGGCAAAATTACTAGATGGCTATTATTAATGCAAGAATTTAATATCATTGTTTTAGATAGACCAGGGAGAGAAAACCAAGTAGCAGACTTTCTATCAAGACTTCATTCTACTCATGACCTTATACCTGTGTCAGATAATTTCCCTAATGAACATTTATTTTCTATAACAAGTAAAACCCCATGGTTTGCAGATATAGCAAATTATATATCATCTGGAATATTACCATCACATTTCACAAGCAAACAGAAAAAACAAGTAATTAGAGACAGTGCAAGGTACACTTGGATTAATGGAGATCTCTTTTATATAGGACATGATCTTATAATTAGGAAATGTATAAGAGAAGATGAAATCATTGATATTTTAAAATCATGTCATGACGAACCATGTGGTGGTCATTTTGGCTATCACTATTCAAGGATTCAAAGACTTATGCTAAAAGATGTGATAACTGCAAAAGAATGGGCAGACCTGTAGTTTCAGATGGAATGCCACTGAAGCTGCAAGTACTAATAGAGCCATTTGAAAAATGGGCTCTTGACTTTGTGGGACCAATCAGCCCACCGTCAAATGGTAAGAAGTACATCCTAGTATGTATTGATTATGTAACAAAGTGGGCAGAGGCAAAAGCATTGAGCACAACAACAAAAACTGCAGTAGTTACTTTTCTTTATCAAGAAATATTTGCAAGATATGGAGTTCCAAGGCAGATTGTCACAGATCAAGATACACATTTCACCTCCAAGCTTGTTTGAGACCTGGCAAAGAAATACAAGATTAAGCATAGAAAATCAACTCCATACCACCCATAGGAAAATGAACAAGTTGAATCAACGAACAAGTTACTTGAGAACATTATGACAAAGACAATGAACATTCATAGAAAAGACTGGTCAGAGAAGTTGAATGAAGCACTATGGGATTATAGGATAACATGGAAAAACACTACTAGATTTAGGCCATATCAGCTTGTTTATGGAAAAGAAGTCTTGTTGCCAATTGAATTTGAGATTCCTACATATAAACTTGCAGTAGAATTGGGACTAGCCCTGACAGAATCACAACAATAGAGGATCATGCAACTCAATGAACTAGATGAGATCAGAAAACAAGCTATGGAGCATACATCTCTAGTTCAACAACAAAGGAAAAAATGGCATGATAAATTCATTAAAAACAAAATCTTTCATATAGGAGACTAGGAACTACTTTTTGACTCTAAGTTCAAAGATTTCGAGGCAAAATTTATTACTCATTGGCTAGGGCCATATGAGATAGAAGAAATCTTTGACAACGAAGAAATAAGGATAAAGACAATAGATGAAGCAACAAATTCTTTTATGGTTAATGGCCATAGATTAAAATTTTATCATAAGCCTATAAATAGAGAAGACTCTTTGAAAACAATTTAAGAGGATAATGATATGGAAGTATTGGAAAAGCATAACAACATGCCTTCCCTACCTCTAGAAAAATAAAAAAGTTAAAAAATAATAAGAGTGTTTGGTTGTGAAAACCCAAGAAACTAGCACAACACAAACTCAAATTCATATCAGAAAACCAACATGTTTAGACAATATGAATTCTTTTTCATGTTTTTATTTTCATTTTTGTTTTATAGGATCACTCTCCAAAACTTAATAGACTTGAGGACAAGTCTGAAGCTAAGCAAAGGGGGGATGGGGGGCTGGAGATTCGCAATAAGTCAACAAACCATGCTATGGTTTGATGTCAAACATTTGTTTATCAGAAGGGACCTGAAATAAAACATCATCAACCAACATCAAAAGGGACCTATCATCATTAAAATATATAGAAGAAACCTGCATCAAACTAATGTTAAAGGGACCTGAAACAACATTGCAGAAGGGACCTGAACAACATGAAAATTCATTAGAAGGAACCTAAATCAATATCAAATGCAACAACATGTAACAACATTAAAGGGATTACAAAAGCAGATACAAGTATCTACATTCCATCTGCATCTATCTTTGTAGAATTATCATCATCAAAAACATTGAGCTAATATGTGAAAGAAGAAGTACTATATGTAAAACAAGTGTATTCTTAAAACCATTTGATTTTTCAAAAATTTTCTAGAATTGTTAGAACTAATTCAACTTGGATATGCATCCATTACATTTATCCTACATACATTCATCATCTTATATTTATCCTACCTATAATCCATTAACTTCATCCTACCCTCATCATAATCCTATTTATATCCATTACCATACCATACATCCTACATTAACCCATATAACTTTCCTACAATAATTCCATATATATCATCCTATAAGCATTTTGATCAAAGATTGAGGACTTAATATTTTGGACATAAGAATTTTTGTTTACCCACAAAACCACAAAGAATTAGTGTCATTATAAGAAATTTGATTTTAAAATAACCTATCCTATAGTGAATTCAAAAACAAATTATGAAGTGAGCATATAAAAAAATGACAAAGCCTAATGAACAAAAATCGAATGAAATATATGAAAGCAGAGAGGATGAAAAGACATATGTATTATTGCATATACAACCAAAGGTGGGCATGCAACGAAATGAGTGAAGTCATAAACAAAGAATGAAGACATATATATCATTGCATATACAACCAAAGGTGGGCATGCAACTAAATGAATGCAGTCATAAACAAACGATGAACTTCACAAAACATGGGTAGTGTAGCTATGCAAACATTATGGTGATAGGACGGGCATGTAAATCTGTGAATGAAGAGCATACGTGAAGACAAAGGAATGCAGTCAAAGTAGAGACACATGGGCAGCCATGGGTATGCAGGTTGACGTATGAGTTGGAGTGGTAAAACGATCAAAACACATTCAAACAAACTTTGTGTAATTCTTTTCCCTCTTTCACCATTCCAATGCCAAACGAGCTCTGTGTTAAGCCTTTCTTCGACCCTCATAGCTAGATTTAAGCTCAAAAAGAAGAGGAGAACATTGTGCACTTATATGCATGCATATAGCACCCTCAAAGAAGGAGGAAATAAGAAAAAAACGTAAATATTCAAGAGAAGGTTGTGTAGAACAGAGAGTCTAAACTGAGAAAAATGTTGCATAAGAAATAAGAGAGGAAATCAGAGAATTTTGTGGAGAAATAAGGGAGGAATGCATCAGTTTTAATGAGAGAATTAAAGCCAAGATCTCCTGTTTGCCAAGTCGACCGAGTTTACCAACAAACACCTGGAATTTCACAGAGAAACAAGGTAAGAAATCATTTCCAGATTTTCATCAGTAGTTGAACAGATTTTAGGGGTAAATAAGCTCGAGTTAGTGATTGGAATGTATCATGTTATAAGGAGTCAAACTTTAGTTATGAAATCGAAACCTTGCCACCATTAACACCAACATTGCCATCTATGTAATGCAAAAATCCTCAGAGATGTTGAAGAAGAGTTCTAATCAAAATGGCATTGTTAAACATAGGAACACAAGTCATTAACTTAGAGTTATCTACAAGTTTGCTTCCAGATCAGGTAATCGAACTCAAGTTACAAAATTCTTCATATATGGTTGCATATGAAAAACATAGTCTCATTTTTATATACACAGTGAAAATTTTCCTACACACGGTGAGCAAAATTTTCATATATATATATGGTAAAATTTTTGTATATGTGGTGAGTGAGATTTGATATATACAGAGAGCAAATTTTCATACAAACAATGAGCATTTTTTTTTTCTCTATTTTCATATATACAGTGAGCAAATTTGTTCCATTCTCATATGCATAGTGAAAAATTTAAAAAACAGAGAGGGTATTTTCATAACAAAACCTTGGAAAATAGAGATTGGAGCATGAAGTTTAGAAGCAATGAAGGCATTGTTATGAAATTTTTGACATCTCTTTACACAGTGAGCCATTTTTAAAAGAACAGTGGACTTCTTTTTGGAATTAGAACATGGAATTGAGAAAGATTCAAGCAAGGGAGTCATTTTGTTTTTTTCAAGGAACTTCAAAGATCAGGTAAGCCTTTTTGCCATGATCCATAAACCAAAATTGCATGAATAAGAAAGCAGAGATATATCTATATATGTAATTTTGTTTATGATGAAGATGTTAACTATCAAAGGGTACATTAATTGGTACACAGAACATATGGCAACCAGAACTGAGCCATGTTGGGTAGTGTTATATTCTTTCCATGACTAGTTCCCCTAGTTAACTGGGGGGTTAGAGGGGGAGGGGGGGGGGGGGGGGGGGGGGGGGGAACCCCCCTTTGTTGTGTCGACTGCACAGTGGGGGGGTCACAGGGGGTTTGAGGGGGTGGTTAGACCCCCTCGATAAGGTCCAGGGCAGCGCCTTGGGGAATTTTTTTTTGGACCCTATATTAGGTGGGCGGACCTACCTATGTTTTTGTGCACGGTTTTCGCACATGGTTTTGGGCACGATGGTTTTCGGTCCATGGTATTGGATGCTTTGGAAAGAATATATATGTATTTTAACATTGAAAGGAACATAATGAAAAATCAATTTGGTAGTCCATGTTTTGGGATCTAGGGAAATCTGTGTATATTTGTTTTATGTGTTATGCTCTCGTTATTGTTTATTTTCTATGTTTTAGAATTCATATGCAGGTAATTTTTGTATAGGGTTAAAACCTACATTTGGTATCAGAGTTATTTTGGCTTCAAGGGGATGCCTTTGTTGCTGAGGGGTTTCACTTGGGCCTATAATAGACCCTGTTCAGTGGGAGTTCTGCAAGATCAATTCTGGTGGTGAAAGAAGATGGCGAGCAGTGGAAAGATAGAGATCGCGAAATTTAATGGTTAGAGTTTTGAGTTATCGAAACTCAAGATGGAGGATCTGTTGGTAGATAAAGACTAGTGGATCATGGTAGATCCGAGTACTAAACCAAAGAGAGTGTCCGATGAAGAATGGAAGAAGTTGGATCAGAATGTGTGTCTCAGATTTAGTATTGTTGAATGTATCAGGGGAAGCTATGGCTAAGGCTTTGTGGGACAAGTTATGGACTTTGTACCAATCTAAGTCTCTAGTGAATAAACTGTTCCTACGGAAAAAGCTGTATAACCTGAGGATGAAAGATGGAGACTCGATGACAGATCATATGAATGCATTTAATACTGTGGTAAGTCAATTATTATCTGTTGATATTAAAATGTCAGATGAATATAAGTGCATCAGTTTGTTGTGTTCTCTACCATATTCGTGGGATAGTCTGGTTATTGCAATAGGTAGCAATGCAACTACCTTTTAGTTTGATGAAATACTCTCATCCTCATTGACAGAGGAGATGAGACGGAAAAATATGGAGAGCCAGAATGGTTATGCCTTGTCTATATAAGGAAGGTTCTAGAATAGAAACAAAAATAAGTCATCAGGTGGGAGATCTAAATCTCTAGGAAAACCTATAAAGGTGTGTTGGAAATGCAAAAAGGAAGGGCACTACAAAAGGGGCTGTAAATTTAAATCTCCTGACAAAGGAAAGGGATGATGATGCTCCTTATGCAGAGGTGAAAACCACCTTAGATGAAGGTGGGGATGTGTACTTGGCTTCTTCAAGTACACATGTAGATCATGAGGCATGGTTGATTGACTTAGGTGCATCATTTCACTTCACTCCCCATAGAATCAATCCCGAATCAATCAACACTATAGGAAGGCTAAAATTGTTGGTTGCAGAAAAGTTAAGTTGAATTTTCAAGGTGGAAGGATTAGAAAATTTTTGGGGGTTCTACATATTCCTACATTGGCCAGAAATATGATTTCTGTAAGCAAGATGGATGATGCAGGTGTAAAAATAGTGTTCGAGAAGGATACTTGCAAGATGGTTTGGGGAGCACTGGTATTGATGTGGGGAGTTCGAAATTGGCACTTTGTACAAGCTACAAGGTAGCACTGTTGTTGATGGGTGCAACAGTTCTGTGGTTCATGAAAGTGGAGGAGAAAATCTAGTGGTCTTTGGAGAAAAGACCATGCTATGGCATCAAAGGCTTGGGCATATTGGAGAGAAGGGCCTTCGAATACTTCATGGTAAAGGTATGGTAGAAGGTATCACTAATATCTCTCTGGATTTTGATTTCTGTGAAAATTGTGTATATGGGAAGTAGAATCGAGTGAGTTTCCCCTCTGGTGGTAAGAGGGCGAAACAAATATTTGAGCTTGTGCACAGTGATGTGTTTGGACCTTTCAAGGTTCCATCATGTTAGGTCCCTATAATATTAGTGATCCTCCCATTACTATTGTCGTTGTATCCCTTATTGTTATTATTGTACCCCATAGAATCCCTCTATTGTTATTTTTGTGCCTTTATATTATTATTGTTAGGTCGGCTTGGTTATATTGTGACTTTGTAGACTCCTATATATAGAAAGGAGGTTTTGTCATTTGAAGCATCTAAGAATTGTTCATTTGTATAATGTAAAGGAGGTTTCCCCCTCGAAGAGGCTTATTTCAAGGCATTGATCTATCTTTTCTATATTTTTGTGAGTTGGTTTCATAACATTTGGTATCAGAGCTTTATATTCTAGGGTTTCGTTGCTCCATACAGGTCATCGTGCCAATTTGTTCTATAACTTTTTTTCTGCGATGTTTCAGAAGCTAAAAAAGAAACCCATTTGGGCCGAAACAGTTCTGAACTTCGGATCCAACTTTCAGACCTTTTCTTGCTATATTTGCGGAGATATGATCTCAGGAAGTTGGCATTTTGGCAAACTCCATTCCAAACAGGTGACCTGGGAAAAATCATCATAACTTTTGTTTTGAGCATCAGATTGAAATATCGTAAGAAGTTTCACAAAGAGGATGGCCTCTAGTTTTCTGTGTATTTGTTTTAGATACTAAGGTCAAAATAGTGACACATGGCATGTCGTACAAGTTCGCTGTATTGAACTAGTCTATAATCAGGTCATTGTGGGAGATTTCGCATAACTCTTCCTTGGAGAATCCAATTTTGATCAGACTGGTGGCATTGGAAAGAGGACATAGAGGGCTACTGCAGGTCACGATTTCAGAACTGGGAGATCCAAAATTATGGAGGTACATTAGATTCAATATCAATCTCCTAAAAGTGAAAAAAATATGTGTATTTTTTAAATTTTTGCATAAGCTTGGTTTGAAAAATTAGTTTGAAGGAATTCAAAGGGCATAGTGAAGCATTCTTATCGGTAATTTATGCCTCAAAGAAAGAAAATGGAAGCACCTAGTAAGAAACCTGAAAGCTCTAGCATGACACATGAAGATGAGGTAGAAATGCAACATGACATATCAATATTATGAAACCAAGTGCAACAAATTTCACTCCCACAAAAGGTAACAGAAAATAAGATGGATGATTTAGAGAAAGACATAGAAGCTAAGATGGATGGTTTAAAGAAAGGTGTAGAATCTAAGATGAATGACTTGGAAGCTAAGATGGATGATGTGGAAACTAAGATGGACGGCGTGGAAGCTAAGATGGATGGCATGGATGCTAAGATGGAAGCTAAGATGAATGGCATGGACGATAAGATGGAAGAATTGAAGATAAATTTGAATAAGTTGCTACAAGAAATGGTCACTAATGGTGAAAGGGTAGTAAAGGAAACTCATTATGAGAACAAAATAAATGTTAATTATGATTTCATAGACTCTAATGTTGGATTGAAGACCCACCATGTTCCAAAAATTGATATGAGGAAGTTTGATGGCAAGGATCCTAGAACATGGATGCTACAAATGGAACAATTTTTCGATCTCCATAATGTGAAAAACACACAAAAGGTACATATTGAAACTTTATATTTGGAACGAAATCAGTTTGTATGGTATCGATGGCTTTGCTCCCATAAACAAATTGTCACTTGGGCAATTTTTACGAAAGAAATGATAGCACATTATGAGGATACAAAAAGCAACACCTTTTTTAGCCAATTGATAAATCTCAAATAAAAGGGTTCAATGATGGAGCACATTGAGGACTTCCAAAAATTGAACATAAGGGTAAAAGATATTCCAGAGGAGCATAGGATTGATGTGTTGACAGGGACTTTAAATAATAATATCCAACATGAGATTCGCCTTTGGGAACCTGATTCATTGGAGAAGGAATTCAGGTTAGCAAGAAAAATGGAAAGCAAAATTATGGCAACCAGGAAGCCTACCACTCACAACTATAAAGATGGAAGTGTTGCTGCCCCTAGCCTTCCACAACCTACAAGGTTGACACTACAATAATTGGAATAAAAAAGACCAAAAGGGCTTTGTTACAGTTGTGATAGCAAATACACTAAAGGTCATAAGTGTGCTGAGAAGAAATTATTCTACATAGATTGTGAAGAGGAGGAAGAAAAGGAACAAGAAATGTCGAAAGAAGAGGATGTACTCCAGGAACAAACCGTAGATAAAGAAGAAATGAATCCGACCATATCTTGCAATGCATTGGCTGGAATTACCACTCCTCAAACTATCAAGATAGAAGGACATATCAATAAGAAAAAGGTAATAGTGTTGATTGATTCAGGAAGTACTGATAATTTTATTCATTGTAAGATAGCAAAGGAATTGAATTGCTTCCTATATCCAGCGCTAGAGTGTCAAGTGATGGTTGCAAGTGGAGGAACCATAAATTTCTCTGGAAAGTGCCATAATATCAAGTTATCCATGGGAGGCTATGTATTGAATAGCCCAATGCTTTCCGTTCCAATGGTTGGTGTTGATGTTGTACTAGGAGTCCAATGGCTACAATCCTTGGGTAAAATAGCTTTTAATTTTCAAGAACTTTTTCATGAAATTTTTTGTGGAAGGAATGGAAGTTGAATTAAGGGGTATTGTAGGGAAATAGGGAAAGATAATTAACTCTAACGGTATGACAAAGCTTCTAAAGAAGGAACAACGAGGTGTAATTGCACAATTATGTTCGATAGAGGTTCCCACATGGAAATCCTCTATTTCTCTAGATCTCCAAAAAGTCTTGGAGAATCATTCCAAGGTATTTGAGACTGTCCAAAGGTCTCCCACCTATTCATGATCATGATCATGCTATTCATTTGATTCTAGGAAGTGTTCCTCCGAACATCAGGCTGTACAGATATCCCTATGCCCAAAAGAGTGAAATTGAATGTATGGTTTCAGAAATTCTAGAGGCTGGTATAATTCAACCTAGTCAAAGTTCTTTCTCTACTTTAGTAGTATTAGTTCACAAGAAGGATGGATCATGGTGCATGTGTCCAGATTATAGGGAGCTCAACAAGCTCATGATTAAAGATAAATTTCCCATTCCTGTCATTGATGAATTATTGGATCAATTGCATGGATCAATTTACTTCACCAAGTTGGATCTTCGTTCAGGATATCATCAAATCAGAATGAAGACTGAAGACATTCCAAAAATAGCATTTCGAACTCATGAGGGTCACTACGAATTTTTGGTCATGCCTTTCGGCCTTACTAATGCACCTTCTACATTTCAAGGTTTAATGAATTCCATTTTCAAGCCCTTCCTTAGAAAATTTGTGTTAGTATTTTTTGATGATATACTAATCTACAACAAGTTTTGGAAGGATCATGTCCAACATGTTGACATGGTGCTGAAACTACTGGAGGAGAAATAATTATATGCAAAAATCTCCAAATGTTTCTTTGGAGTACAAAAGGTGGAATATCTGGGTCATATTGTATGATTCTCATGAAGGTGTTAAGGTAGACCCTAGCAAAATTAAAACCATTAAGGAATGGAAAATCCCCACATCCATAAAGCATATACGAGGATTTCTCGGGTTGACGGGGTATTATCGAAAGTTTTTTAAGAATTATGGAAGAATAGAAGCACCTCTAACAAAATTATTGAAGAAAGATGCATTTCCATGGACTCCAGAAGAAATGAAGGCCTTTGAACATCTTAAAGAGGCAATGTGACAAGCACCAGTCTTAGCTACACCGAACTTCACAAAAACCTTTATTGTGGAATGTGATGCCTCAGGAAATGGAATCGGCGTTGTTTTAATGCAAGAAGAAAGACCATTGCTTTCAAAAGATGTCCAATCAAAGGAAAGTATTTACACAAAGCTATTTATGAGAAGGAAATGTTGGCAATACTACATGCACTTAAGAAATGGCGACCCTACCTAATGGAAAGACACTTCAAGGTAAAAACAGATCATGATAGTCTTAAATAAATTTTAGAGAAAAGATTATCTTCAGAAGAGCAGCAAAAATGGGTCACAAATATGTTGGATTATGACTTTGAAACCATCTACAAAAAAGGGAAGCAAAATGTTTTGGTAGATGCACTCTCAAGAAAGGATGAGGATGTGGAAGCATTTCTTTGTGCCATTTCTATTATCCAACCAGATTAGATAAATGAAGCAAGGGATGAATGGCAGAATGAGGAGGAAGTGTGGGCACTCATTCAAAAGATACAACAAGATCCTAGGACATCTGATACATTTATCTTGAAAAATGATTCGTTATGTTACAGAGATTGGGTATACCTATGTAAGAATTCCCAACTCAAACAAAAGATTCTTAGGGAATTGCACATCTCTCCCTTAGGAGGGCACTCAGGATTTCTAAAAACGTACCAGAGGGTTAAGAAGGATTTTTTTTTGGATGGCCTTAAATCGGATATTCAAAAATTTGTGGTGGAATGGTTGGTTTTCCAACAAAATAAAGTTGAAGCAATTTAGACCCCAGGACTATTACAATCTTTATCCATTCCAAGACAACATTGGGAGGAGGTTTCAATGTATTTTATCACATGTTTACCCAAGTCTGAAGGAAAGAGTGTTATCATTGTGGTAGTGGACAAATTTACCAAGTATGCACACTTTTGTGCATTATCTCATCCATTTAAACCGAGTATAGTTTCTACTGCATTTATGGAAACAATTCAAAAGCTACATGGAAACCCAAATATTATTGTAAGTGACGGAGATCCCATTTTCACTGGAAATTTTTGGACAGAATTATTTTCTTGTCTTGGTACTTAGTTAGCTCATATCTCATCTTATCATCCTCAATCTGATGGGAAAACTGAGATAGTAAACAAATGTTTGGAAGGATATCTTCATTGCTTTGTATCTGATAAACAAACACAATGGGTCAAATGATTGCCTCTGGCTGAATGGTGGTATAACACTTCCTTCTATACTGCAACAAAGATAACCCCATTTATGGAACTTTATGGATATAATCCACCATCCATCACATCATATTTAAGAGAAAATTCTAAGGTTCAAGCAGTGGAAGATCACATCGAGCATCAACAACAAGTTCTCCAACTCTTAAAGGATAACCTCACCTTGGCACAAGATAGAATGAAACATCAGGCAGATCAACATCACAGCGAAAGAAGTTTTGATGTAGGCGATTGGGTGTTCCTACGGCTACAGCCATATAAACAAATGTCCCTCAAGCAAGCTAAGAAGGATAAAAAATTATCACCAAAATATTATGGTCGATACAAGGTGCTGCAAAAGATAGGTACTATGGCATACAAACTAGAGGTTCCTACAGCTTCTTGAGTGCACCCAGTTCTCCATGTTTCATGCTTAAAGAAGGTTATAGGTGACAAGCTTCCAGTTTAGACAATATTGCCAAAACTTGATGAGGAAGGAAAAATCATATTGGAACCTGAAGCAGTCAAAGAAAAAAGAACTCGAGAGCTATGAAATAGATCAATTTCAGAGTATCTCATCAAGTGGAAGAACTTACCTGTTGAAGATTCCACATGGGAGGATGAGAATTTTATACAAAAGCATCCAGAAATACTCAAGCATTGAGGACAACACTTTTTTGAAGGAGAGGGGCATGTTAGGTCCCTATAATATTATTGATCCTCCCATTACTATTGTCGTTGTATCATTTATAGATGACTTCTCAAGGAATACATGGATATATTTCCTCAAGAAGAAATATGAAGTCTTTGATAGGCTTAAATAATTTAAGGCTCTGGTGGAAAACCAGACAAAGAAGAAGATAAAGGTGTTGAGGACAGATAACGGTGGAGAGTTTTTCAAGAAGGAATTTGAAGAATTCTGTAAGAAGTGTGGTATAGCACAGCAGAAGACTACTCCATACACACCTGAGCAAAATGTAGTTGCAGAAAGAATGAACAAGACGTTGATGGAAAGGGCAAGAAGCATGCTTAGTGGTGCCGGGTTAAGACAGAAATTATGGGCAGAGGCAGTGGAGACAACATGTTACTTGGTCAACATATCACCTTCATCAGCGTTTGAGGATAAGACTCGACAAGAGGTATGGACTGGTAAGAAACCCACTCTTTCACATCTGAGGGTATTTGGATGTGATGCATATGTACATGTTCCAAAGGAGAAAAGAACAAAGTTGGATAGTAAATCTGGAAAGTGCATCTTTATTGGGTATAAGGATGGCTTAAAGGGTTATAAACTTTGGAACCCAGTAATAAGGAAGGTTGTGTACAACTAAGATGTGGTATTCAGAGAGGTGAAAGATGTTATTAAACATGAATTCCAATCAAAGGAACCTGAGAAGATAGAGTTTGAGCTTAAGGAGGAAGAATCAGACTCTACAGCAGAAGAGGAATCAAAAGATGAAGAGCCACAAACTTCGGTTGTGAGAAGATCAGTTTGAGAAAGAAGGCAACCAGAAAGGTATAGTCCATCTACTTTTTGTTCAAACTTTTATTTATCTATTACTGATGATGATCCCAAAACTATGAAGGAAGCAGTAGATTCAGAGGATGACAAACTTTAGAAAGAGGCCATGGTTGATGAAATGACATCTTTGGACAAAAATGAGGCTTGGGATCTGGTGGACTTGTCCGCTGGAAGGAAACCCATTGGCAACAAATGGTTGTTCGATAAGAAGACAAATGCTGAAGGAAAGGTGGAGAAATACAAAGCTCGGTTGGTAGAAAAAGGTTACTCCCTAGTGTCGAGAATTGATTTTGGTGATATTTGTTTCTCCTGTTGACAAGGTAGCTTCTATTATATTACTTTTATCTATTGTTGTTGCTTTTGATTTTGAGGTATAATAGATGGATGTGAAGACAACATTTCTTCACAGGGATCTGGAAGAAGAGAACTACATGAGGAAACCTGAAGGCTTTGCAGTGAAGGGTAAGAAAGAACTGGTATGCAAGTTAAAGAAGTCTCTGTATGGGTTAAAACAGTAGCCAAGGATGTGGTATCAGAAATTTGATACATTTATATGGGACTTGGCTTCACTAGAAGCAAATCAGATCACTATGTGTATTTTAAATTAATTGGTGACCATGTTATTTATCTGGTCTTGTATGTGGATGATATGTTGCTGGTCGGAAATGACAAAGAAATTATCCAGGATTTGAAGACCCAATTGTCCTCCAAATTTGACATGAAATATCTTGGTGCTACAAACTATATTTTGGGCATGGAAATTAAAAGAGATTGGGAAAAGAGGAAGCTCTGGTAAACCATAGGAAGTATGTCAAGACAATAATGCAGAGGTTTAATATGCAAGATAGTAAACTGATGAAGGTTCCTATTCCTGTAGGTGTAAACTTATCTATTGAACAGTGTCTGAAGACACAAGAAGAGGAAGAGGACATGTCCCATGTTCCATATGCAAGTGCAGTCGGTAGCCTGATGTATGCGATGGTCTGTACTAGACCATACATTGCACATGCAGTGGGAGTATTGAGTAGGTTTATGTCAAAATCAGGGAAGGAGCATTGGACAGTAGTGAAGCGTGTCTTCAGGTATTTGTTTGGCACTAGCGATTATGGTTTGTGCTACCAAGGAAGACCCAGATTGGACAAAGTTTTGGATATTCGTGGCTTTGTTGATGCAAACTGGGCTGGAGATCTGGATCAGAAAAGATCTACAAGTGGGCATGTGTTTAACCTATTTGGAGGTGCAGTTAGTTGGATGAGTAAGAAACAATCTGTAGTGGCATTATCAACTACAGAGGCAGAATACATGGCAGCCACTTATGCAAGCAAGGAAGCAATCTGGTTGCAGAGATTGTGTTCAAGTATGAGGTTAGTACAAGGAGCTATAAGAATAGACTGTGATAGCCGAAGTACAATTTTATTGGCAAAGAACCCTACTTACCATTCAAAGACAAAGAACATTGATGTTCAGTATGACTTTGTGAGGGATATGATAGAAGACAAAAAGGTGTTGCTGGTAAAGGTGGACACTTTGAAGAATACCGCAGAAGCATTGGCAAAATTTGTGAGTTCTAGGAAGTTCTCTTGGTGTAGAGAAACAATGGCCATTGTAATGTTGGATAAATGATTAAGCTCTCCTATGCCCCCCTGTGGAAAGAAAACAACAAGTGGGAGAATGTTGGGTTGTGTTATATTCTTTCCACGACTAGCTCCCCTAGTTAACCGAGGGGCTAGAGGGGGGGCGAGAAGCCCCCCCTTCGTTGCATTGATTGGTAGTGGGGGCGTCATAGGGGGTTTGAGGGGGGCAGTTAGCCCCCCTCTACGGGGTTTGGGGCAATGCCCAGGGGAAATTTTTTTGGACCCTATATTAGGTGGGCAGACCTACCTATGGTTTTGGGCATAATGGTTTTTGGTCCATGGTATTGGATGCTTCAGCATGTATATATATGTATTGTAACATTGAAAGGAACGTAATGAAAAATCAATCTGGTAGTCCCAGTTTTGGGATCCATGGGAAAATATCTGTGTATATTTGTTTTATGTGTTATGTTCTCGCTATTGTTTATTTTCTATGTTTTAGAATTCGTATGCAGGTAATTTCTATACGGGGTTAAAACCTACAAGCCAAATGAATTCAAGATAGAGAATTGGGGGAAAGAAAGCATAAAAAGACTGTATCAGGCAGGATTGATAGGATTTCTTCAAAAGTTTAATGGGAATAATAAGAAGATTACTCAAGAATTCATATATCATTATGAATAGGGAGAAACAAAAGTAGGTGACCTCTCCATACCATTAAACCTAGAATTCCTTTCCCAAGCTCTAGATCTTCCCTTAACAAGAGAAGAATACCATAAAGGCTTACACTTCAAAGAGAAAGGATGGACATTCTTTCTAGAAAAGAAGAGAAAAGGATCTTTTGATAGATCAAAAGGCATTCAAAGGGACTGGTTCAGGGAACCTTGGTCTGAACTAGTTTTAATCCTTCAAAGATACTTCACTTGTGATAGTAGGCATAGCCTAGTTTATCTCTACCACATTAGGCTATTGCAACACATAAAGGGAGAATCCAAGATTAATGTACCCTATTTCTTCTCTAAAAGCTTGATTAAAATGATAGAGAGTGTCAAAAATAAAATTGAAGTGAAAGAAGCGTATGTTTATCATCAGGGGTTGATCAAAATACTTGTAGAACATCATGTGAGAAGTAAGGGATTGATTTGGAGAGAATTCTTGGTTCAAAATCATATGGAAGAGCAAACAACATAAGAGAAATTTGAACAAATGCATGTTACTAGAAGCATAATGAGCTGTCCTATGTATCCTAGGACCTGATCCAAAAAGAGATAGGATAGTGGCATGGTTGAAAAAGAAAGAGCTTTCATATTTGTTCCTAGAAGGCCTAGGAAGAAAACCCAAGAAGAGCCAAGTGAGAAATAAAAGGACCCAGAGGTAGAAATTGTTACACCTCCAACAGTATCAAAGGAAGTTAATGAGATATTTCAAAGGATGGAAAGGGAAATTCAAGAATAGCCTTTGGAAAAGGACTCTTACTTTGAGCATGCATGGATAGGAGATACATCATCACATTCATTTTCCAAGGAAACTGTAAGAGAAGAAAAAGAGCTACATCAAGAAGAACATCTTAAGAAGATAGAAGAGTTGATAAGGGAGTTGGAAGTCAACAAAATTTTGGAAAGGAATTTGAAGAAAGAAAACAAGATGTATAAACAAAACAACAAAGCTCTCATCAAAAAAAATGAAAAACTGAACAAGAAAAATAATAATCTTGAAACAAAGAACATTTTGATTTCTAAACAAGCTTACAGGTGGCTCAATGAAAAGAACACATGGAAATACAAGTATGAGAGACAAAAGGTGATGGCTACTATCTACAAAGAAGGGAAATGTGAAGGTATTGATTGTCTTCTACAGGCAGCACAACAAGAGGCTTCAAGATCAGGGACAGTAGGTACATCAACACTTAGAAGATCAAAGAGAAGAAATCAAGCATGAGGACATGCTTGGAGATCAGCAAGGGGGAGATGTTGGTCCTCGATTTTGATCAATTTGGCTTATTAAAAATCCACTTAACTTCCATGATATTCAACTTTATATCATCCATATATGCCTTACTTTGACCTTATTATTCATATTCAGGTAGAATAAATTATGTTTTTCAATTTTTAGATATTTTTGTAAAAAATTGGTTTTAAGAGCATTTTTGGACAAAACTGGAAATTCTCGTAATAGCTCCGTTAAAGTGATGTTTGTAGGACACCTAGGCTCAATATGGATACATATTTGGAAAGATTAGGAACCAAGGATGGATGAACATCTATTGGCTTGGTCAAAATGAGAAAATACAGGCCCAGTCAAAGCTGGTCAAACATGACCTGTCACCCAAAAATCCCTATTAAAAAGGGGCAGTTTTAGGATTTTTTGGAATTTTTCCAGATTTCTTGTAACTAATGGATGACTTTGACCTAATGAAGTGGGATAACATTAATGATGGTGGTTTTATACTTTTTAGCTTATTTGGTTATCATTTTTCCTATTTAAAAGAGGCATTCATAGTTAGAGGTATGTAAACAAACTTATTATTTTTTAGATAATTGAAGACAAAAATTTTGCTTCATGATTTCTTTGTGTTTGCTGGAGTGAATGAGTTGTTGTAGCTGAGTATTTTAGTAGTGTACCAGCAAGGTTGGAGGGCCCCCATCCAAGCTAAGTACACTTTGTTGTATCATGTTTATATTTGTGCATATGCTAGTTTGATTTTCCATGTTCATAATATTCATTTTCTGTAAATAATTGTAGATATCTTTAATATTAATTTATTTTATGAAATGTGTTAAGTGAATATTGCTTCTTTTAGTGATTAGATTGAATGTGGAAGGACAACCAGGTCTCCTTGAGGGAGCCTCTTCTCCGTGAGCTAAAACTAAGACTAAACAAGATTCACTTCTTTCAAGTTTTCTTAGATTAAGTTTTTATGATTTCATTACATTATTTCTTTCTTACGTAGATATTGGAAATGTTATTATAGAATTTTTGAGGGAGGACAACCAGGTCTCTTTGAGAGAGCCTCTACCTTGTTTTTCTAAAATAACCTAATTTCATTGATCAATAATGTATGCTTTTATGGAATAGACTTAGATAGTTTTTGCTTCAGTTGTGAGAAGTAATTTATAATATGTATTTCCATTCTTAGAATGATTTATATTTGTAATATGCACTTCTGTTTTCATAACTACTTCCTACATTAGTTTTTATCCAAAAGTCCATAAATTGTGGTTTGCTTCTAAGATTACCAACCTGGATTGATAGTAAAATACATGTCTTAATTTACACAATAAATTGAGCTGACAGTAACAACCAAAATAGGAATATTGTGCCAAGAGAAAAACTTAGAAACATACTTCACAAGAATCCAACATGTTCACGATGAACTATTAGTTGTTGAGGAAGTCATGGATGAGGGTGAACTTATCATGATAACCCTGAGTGGTTAACAAGAAATGTGATACCTTTATAACATGTACCCTTTCCAAAGACAAGCTTCCTAATTGGAGCAAGTTGTGGGATGACTTCACCCAAAAAGAGATATGGGAGAGTATGATATTTGATGGACAATGTAGAGGTGGAGGTGGATATGATGAACTTTCTCTTGTCGGGAAAACAAAGAAGGGAAAGGGAAAATCCAAGTAGAACCAAAGTGTAGGACGATATTCAAAGAGAGAAAAAGAAGGACATGAGAAAATTCAAGTGCTTTTCATATCACAAGTATGGTCACTATGTTGGACAGTGCCCTATTGGGCCACAAAATATGCCCATTTTTCCACTGTATATTACCACTATTCATAACCTAAATTCCTATATTTTTAACTCATTTCATACCATAATTCCACAACTTGTCGCCAATTCATATCTTACATTTCATGGTTGATTATCATTAGTTTTCTTAAGTTTTAAATTATTAGAGACAACTTTGATATGATTTTCTAATGATGGTTTTTGCCAAGTTTATTTACTACAGGGATTCATTGCTGAAATTCTCCATAAGTTAATTAAACTAGTTTCTACAGGTTAAGTACATAATGAATGTAGTTTAAAATCTCAATTTGTGATAAAATGAAGAAGAATATTGTGATTATGAGACATGTATCTTGTTCAAAGTACCCTCATTTAGGTAACCCTAAAACCGTTTGTCAAAATTCGTCATCATGAAGAAGTTATGGTTAGCGCAATTTTTTAAGTACAAAATCGGTTCTGAATTCTGAAGTTAAGTACATAATCATTGGGTTTGACGGTTCCAGGTCTGCCATGGTTTTGGGTCATCCATGGTTCCATATATTTCGGGTTGAATATTTATTTTTCTTCTTTTTCAAGCTATATGGAGTTGCAATTAGATATTCTATATCTCAATCATGCTATGTATGGGTCATGAGATTTCCCAAGACAAATTTTCCATAACCAATTTCAAAAACATCATTTGAAATGTATTTTTGTAATTTTGTTGGCATTTGGCTAAGCTCAGATCCTTGAGTTTTGGATCTCAAATTGTGAAAGCATAGTATATAGAAGGAGTGTTACATAGAGGAGAGTTATACACAAGAGTTGCACGTTACACATAGAGGAGCTACATAGGAGAGGAATCACAACTACAAGGTTGTTGTATATTAAACTTTTGTTTTTGGATGAATAAAGGATGATGAAGTTGCTATAGCTTTGGCATCCATTTTGTGAATTGAGATTTGACCTGTAGCACATGGAAATGAAAGGCCGCCTGAACCCATTTTGTTTGTAGATTTAATTTAGATTATGTAAGTGTGAATTTTAGTATTTATTTCATTTTTCCTATTATATTTTTATTCCTTGCAAATGGTTTGAGTTAGATTTAATTGTTTTGTCAATTTATTTTTGCATTTTAGATTATGTAATTGCTTCCTAATTTATGGTGTGATCTCAGCGAATAGTTTTAGGAAATGTGTTTTGTTTCAGTCAATATATTTATATTTCATTTCCAATTTGTTTGCTAAATAGTTTTCAGAATTCCAGCACTTCAATTCATATTCTTGATTCATTTATGTTTTGTAGATCTGGCTAGAGGGCAGCGAGTGTATTGTTGTTGGTTTCACTTTGCAAGTTGTGGAGTAAGCACTCGGCTGCATCATGTACTCAGTCGCATTATGCACTCGGCCACATTTTTCACTTGACTGCATTCTGTACTCAACAACATTATGTACTCAAGCCACGTTTTGTACTTAGCTTCGTTTTGTACTCAAAATTTCTTTGATTTAGTTAATTAGAAAAATTTAGTTTTGAAGCATGAGTTGTGTGATTTCAATAGAGTAATTATCATAGTTAATCATTTGTTTATTTTGAAGTTTATGGAATTAGAGACCGTTTGTTAATAAATTGTGTTGTGTGAACAATTAGCTTTAGGCATACATTTTATATTTTACATGTTGAGTTGTTTTGAATCAAGTAGCACTCATTTGAATAGGTCATTCATTATTTTCCCTAATTTCTCATTAAGTTTTAATTAATTAATTATTTGATTGGAGTTATTCCTTTGCTTATCAATAGATTAGTTTCAAACTAGGAATAGAAATCTGTACTTAATTTAGGAACAAATTTTAGATTTCATGATGATAGTTTAGGTTAGATGCTCTGATCCTGCGTTACCTGCACTTGTGCCACGAAGCTTATGAGTCCTGGATTAATAATTTAATGTTGGAATTATAACACATATAATTTCCCTAAATTATTTTGGCATCGTTGTCGGGGAGGTGCTAAAGGGATTAGAGCATAGTTTCTTTCACAAGTTTTCAGTGTGATCTTAGTTGCAGGGAAACTAGAGGGTAGAGAGTATACAGTAAGATGTGGGTGAAGAGAAATGCATCCACTATGGTGGGGTTGCTCCAAAGTTTGGTTGTCCAAGTAAGCAAGTTTGGTGAGTTTTATTGTAATTAGGTTTAATTCAATTAGATTAAAAATTCAAGCTCTTTAAAGATAAAATCATTTTTGGGGTGGTGTAAGAACCTCTAGGTACTAATCCATGTTGCGAGACAGGGATCATCAACCAACAGGAGAAATTCAAGAATGATTGGGATCTTTAAGAATGTCCCTCAAACTACTTTCTCAAATCCTAGCAATAGTTGGGATATATGCCTCTCAGGAAGAGTTCATCCTGATCATGTTCAGGAAATTACCTATCTCTCCACAACCAGAAAAGGATTTGAAAGTCTCACTTGATTCCTCTTGCTTATCTACCAAGGAGATTAAGAAATCATGTACCAAATCTGATGAGGAGCATCCTTATGAACCTGATATTGAGGAACTTTAACCATGCTCGCCAACAAGCCTTGTATGCATTCCAGAGACCAATTATCCAAGTTTGCCTGGCATGACCGAGGAGGACTTCTAGAGTGGTCCAAATGAAGAAATGGACCAATACCATCAAGATTACATCGAGCATTGGTTCCAAATCACAATCCAGTCAAAGTACCTTCTCATCTTCAAATACTCTTTGTATCAAATCTTTCAAAACTATTGATTTTTCATTCTCATGTACCTTCTAAAGTTTATATGTTAAATATGGGCATGAATATATCTTTGTACCTGCTCCGCACATGGCTTCATTGGAAGTTCTCTTTCACTTGAAGGAGGATATATTTTCTTTAGTGTAGTAGGAAAGTTAGTATTGTAATAAATAAATAAATGAAAATAGTAAAGAGAAAAATAAGTCCTTTTGTGAAAACCAGCTTTTCTGGCGCAACTGGACAAGGACTTTGCTTGAAAACCAGGTAACTGGCAGGAAAGATTCCCAATAAAGTTTTTAAATTTGTATGAGTTCTTCAAATCATGTATCTTTCAAGTCATTATGTTTATACTCAAGTTCGTTGATGTGGGATCCCTTAAGGCCCACCTGCCAATAAGCCTTGTCCCATCGACATCAGCATGTTATCTGGGGTCAAGTTTAGGTTCAGATAAGGTACCTAGGAGCCTACATGCCTTAATGGTAGGTATCCTTGTCATATACCAAGGAAATACATCAATGTTTCTTGGTGGATGGATTCTGTAGTCCATTCGACTTCGATAAATCCATTCATGGCTGGTAGAATGTACCTAGTGCCTTGATTCCCATTGACATCAAAGGTGGGATATCTCACATTGGTTAACGACCTCCTCAATGGTTAGTAATCCAAGGGTTCTTGCTTATGTTCAACATCAACACCATTTATTCACATATGCAAGATTGCACATGGGTGTGAAGCAGTTGAAGACTATATGGTTTTGTGATCTCAACACAGATTTGCAGCATTATATTTGTTTCAATAAAGGCTTCCTATAACAACCTAGCCATTCATTTGCAACAATATATTCATTTCAGTAAAGGCTTCCTATAGCAGCATGGTCATTCATTTGTAGCAACAATCACCTTTCCTCAGTTGTTTGGGGACATACAACTCCTCAGGCATAGGGGAGAAGGGGACATTTAGTTAATCCTTCATCCTTCTTCAGCAGGTCAGATCAACAGTCACATCAGCTCCATCCAGTTCATCTCCCACTTCATCTTGTAGCGCCAAGCACGTCAATAATAAAGGTAAAACTTGAGGTAAATTTGGTTTAAGATTCTCTAATTTATTAGAAGGTTTAGGAAACTTAATGATTCACCACTTCTCATTCCATGCATTTTATCTTTCATAAATCATTATCCTTTTGTTTTCCTTCCATTTTCCACTCATAATAAAAATACTTATACTTTGATTACAAGACCATGTTAAAAGAAAATCTTTCTGATATATTAATAAAGGCAGTCTCTATAGTGTCTTATCATCCATGATAACAAGCATTCTATTAGGAGGATGAAGTCATTACTGCCATGGAATGATAAAGGAAACCACCTATAAGCATTGGCCTTGCGATGACAAAGTATGCAAGAATGCATCCACATACTTACCATATCCATCACCACCTCATTTCATCCATCATCTCTTTCTCATCCATCCCTTTCTTGTCCTCAAATTTGTATTGCTCAGTAAATTAGTATGATATGTTAAATGTGAAGAGTGTTGCTCCACAAGAACCAACACCTCCAAATATTCAAGTAGTGTTGCTCCACAAGACCCAACACCTTCAAATATTTAAGCAATGTTGTCCCACAAGAACCAACATCTAAAAAAAAACAATGTTAAGAATTTGTTAATGAGCAAGGGATTTGTTTGCATGAAGACATGCAAATCCACAGGCATGGGGGGATGTTGGGCCTCAAAATATGCCCATTTTTCCACCATATATTACCACTATTCATAACCTAAATTCCTATATTTCTAACTCATTTCATATTGCAATTCCACAACTTGCTGCCAATTCATATCTTACACTTCGTGGTTGATTATCATTAGTTTTCTTAAGTTTTAAATGATTAAAGATGAATTTGCTATGATTTTCTAATGATGGTTTTGCCAATTTTATTTATTGCAGAGTTTCATTGTCAAAATTCTTCATAAGTCAATTAAACTAGTTGCTACAGGTTAAGTACAAAATGGTTGTAGATTAAAATCTCAATTTGTGATCAAATGAAGAAGAATATTGTGATTCTGAGACATGGATCTTGCTCAAAGTACCCTCATTTAGGTAACCTAGAAACCATTTGTCAAAATTCGTCATCATGAATAAGTTATGGTTAGCACAATTTTTAAATACAGAATCGATGCCGAATTCTGAAGTTAAGTACATAATCGTTGGGTTTGACGGTTTCGGGTCTGCCATGGTTTCAGGTCAGCCACGGTTCCATATATTTTGGGTTGAAGAAATTTATTTATTTTTTTTCAAGCTATATGGAGCTGCAATCAGATATTCTATATCTCAATCATGCTATGCATGGATCATGAGATTTCCCAAGACAAATTTGTCCCATAACCAATTCCAAAAATATCATTTGAAATGTTATTTTTTAATTTTGTTGGCATTTGGCTAAGCTCAGATCCTTAATTTTTGGATCTCAAATTGTGAAAGCATAGTATATAGAAGGAGAGGTACACACAAGAGTTGCGGGTTACACATAGAGGAGCTACGTAGGAGAGGAAGCACAACTACAAGGCTATTGTATATTAAGCTTTTGTTTTTTGGTTGAATAAAGGATGATGAAGTTGTTATAGCTTTAGTGTCCATTTTGTGAATTGAGCTTTGACCTACAACACATGGAAAGGAAAGGCCGCCTGAACCCATTGTGTTTGCAGGGTTAATTTAGATTATGTAAGTGTGAATTTTAGTATTTATTTCATTTTGCCTATTATATTTGTATTCCTTGCAAATGGTTTGAATTATATTTAACTATTTTGTCAATTTATTTATGCATTTTAGGTTATGTAATTACTTGTTGCTTTATGGTGTGATCCCAGGAATAGTTTTAGGAAGTGTGTTTTGTTTCAGTGAATATATTTATATTTCATTTCCAAGTTGTTTGCTAAATAATTTTTAGAATTCCAGCACTTCAATTCGTATTCTATATCAATTTATGTTTTTTAGATCTGAGTAGGGGGCAGTGAGTCCATTGTTGTTTGTCTCACTTTGCAGGTTGTGGAGTAAGCATTCAACCACATTCTGTACTCGGCCGCATTCTACACTCAGTTGCATTCTATACTCGACCACATTTTTCACTCAGTGGCTTTATGCACTCGGCCGCATTTTGCACTCAACTGCATTCTATACTCAACCACATTCTGTACTTAGGTCATGTTCTGTACTTAGTTGCATTATGTACTCATAATTGCTCTGATTTAGTTAATTAGAAAAATCTAGTTTGGAAGCGTGAGTTGTATGATTTCAATAAGGTAATTATCATAGTTAATCATTTGTTTATTTTCTAGTTTATGGAATTAGAGACAGTTTGTTAATAAATTGTGTTTCATGAACAATTAGCTTTAGGCATAAATTTATCTTTTACATGTTGATTTGCTTTGAATCAAGTAGCACTCATTTGAATAGATCGTTCATTATTTTCCCTAATTTCTTAGTAAGTTTTAATTAATTAATTATTTGATTAGATGTATTCCTTTGCTTATCAATAGATTAGTTTCAAACTAGGAATAGAAATTTTGTACTTAATTTAGGAACAAATTTCAGATTTCATGATGATAGTTTAGGTTAGATGCTTTGATCCTATGTTACCTATGCTTTTGCCTCGAAGATTACAAGTCCCTAATTGATAATTTAATGTTGGAATTATAACACATATAATTTCCCCAACATGCACCAACAAGAAGAAAGGAAAAGGGAAGACATCAACAACTACATCTACACAAATGAATGAGTTAGCTAAGAAATTCAAGGAGTTTGTGCTCATGTCACGTATTTCAAGCACCATGACACATGGTGTATGGCTTGTGGACAACAAGGATTCACATCATTTAGAAATATATCGTGACCTCTTCACTAGTATGGCCAAGAAGCACCATGATTTTCATGTGGAGCTTGGTGATAATGCCAGGTATGTAGTGGAGGGTATTGGAAACATACAATTACAACTAGACTTTAGGAGTCCTATGGAGGTGAAGGAAGTATTGTATGTACCTGGGATGGAGAAAAACTTGCTCTCCAATTTGATTATAGAGGATAAAGGACTTGAGCTCAGTTTCATGGGAGGTGAGGTATTTGTCGGGCCAAAAGAAGCTCATCCTACCATGAAGTGATCTAGATTTATGCAATAACGAAACAAAATATATATTTAAATAAAAACACAAAGCTACAAGGAAAATTGAACTTCAATTCATTAATAACAAATACTGAAAATTTGTTTACATGCAGAATGGAAACAAACTAGCTTGGGCGATGGTATCTTATCTTTGAGAAGAGATGTGATGGATACATGCCATCTGAATTGTGTTACAATGAGGCTTGGAGGATATTTTATTATTAAGAAACAATGGAAAACGATAAACATCCAAAAACCTAACCTTAGGAGATGAAGCACCAAAAGTTTGTAGGCTTCATTAGGGTTAGTTGGTACATCAACTTCTTGGGCTCATATGATCTTTTTTTGACGTGTACAATACATCGTTAGAAATATCTATTTGAGGACAAAAAATTTCAACTGCAGACCCCTTTCATAAATAATGAGTCTGCCTGATTGGTAAAAAAATCATTGTTTAGGGCCTCAAAATGGCTCCAGAAGTTTAAGACCCGAAAAAACTGCCAAAAATAATAAATTGTGCTACAATTAAGGAAACATAAAGAAATAATGTTTGGGGTCCAAGTGGAATAGAGGGATGGCCACCAATATCCATCTAGATTAGTCCTCCCCCCTCAAGAAGCAATAATCTTCATTGTGTTGAGTGGCTCTATGAGATGGGGAAACTTTTGTTGAAATTGGTCCCTGGTGAGCCACTTGCCTTGGTGCAGGAGTTGGCTAACTTTGACAACCCGATATAGTTGGATCCTTTATTAGAAAGTGTTCTCGATCTATGTTTCCTTGATCCAATCAATTGTGGCCTATTACATGAAGTATTGGTTGAGATTTGTTGGTGTTTGTTACAGGTCATTTTGTAACATCTGCTCAAAATTCCTAAAAAATGAATCAATCGACATCCTTGAACACTTTGCCATTATCCCTTTACAAATCCCTAAGCATCACCTCTCCAAAAAGTCTGAGTTTTTGGGTCAATCAGCTCAAAAACAATGTTTTTATCCCTAGTGCACCTTGCATGCTTGATCACATGATATTGTTGCAAGCTGCATGACTGAGCATCTGTATTGATTAGTGTAGGGTGCTCTACTCTGCAGGTGCGTTGATTCTAGAAATTCGGTAAAATTAAAAAAATATTTTCGAATCTTCTCCTTCCAAAAGCTTCTAAGGTTGTTTTAACCAATTATCATGGATAGAGATCTCTGATTCCTATCCGATCCTACTCTAGTGGTATTATATATTATCCCTAGAGCTTATCCTCCCTCATATGTGGAGCTCAAGCCTAGATTGGTAAATCCTAAACTACCATTTTCACCATATAAATTTACTGCCTCCCATAGAGTCTGGGTTGGCTTTTGGAGATTACTAATGCCCTCATGTTGCTGCATTGAGCTTAAGGAATCATCATCCATTTATGCATTAGGGTTGAGTGTGAAGGTTTGCTTTGTGGCAAGGAATGAAAGGACAAGACAACTGGGGAGACATATACAAAGTCAGCTTCTATATATGGTTGTAATTATTTCCTTTATTTATTAATATAAAAAGAACTATGCTTTCCTATACTTGTGTCATGTTGATGATTATGTATTTCAATGCCATGTTGACTCATTGATTAGAGATATTGGGTTATGATATGTGGATATTATAGTTCCCTTACTTATTTTAGTCTTTGTTGCATGTTCCATTTATAGCGTGAGGAGCTAGAGTTGGAGCTTACAAGCTAAGAGAAGAGGACTTACTATAGATTCCAGGTAGGTCTTTTTTCTGTACTCTAATCTCTCTAAGGAAAACATAGATCTTTTTTCCCTCTGTTGTCTTAGATCATACCACTAGATTTAGGGAGTTCATTTTTGTTTGCAGAAGTGAATTTTCCATATAACAAATTGGCCACCATACTGGGGAACGAGATTTCCCTTGGTGGTTTCCTTGGACTTAGCATTTTTTCACCTTTGAAAGCAACCTTAATTGACTTATTTAGACAATAATTGACCTTAAGAAAACACATTTTTGATCTTGGTAGGGTTTCTTGTGTCATGTTTTGACCAAATTAGCCCCAACGCACTCTCTAGTCTGAGACAGAGCACCCCAACATAGTCTCTACTCTGTGGAAGTGTGATGTAAGGCTCTAGTGCCCACTCTGCACCTGCGATGATCTTGTAGAATGAAAAAAATTGCATTTCTTTGCCTTGCTCTTTGTTTTTCTTTGGTCCAGAAGGTTTTCTTGAGCGTCTAAATTTTTTTGTCTCTATAAATCCATCATAGTGTTTACATTTGATTTTTTTAACCTTTGATGAGAGTTTCTTTGATTTTTTCTTTATTCTTGTCATTAGGGTTGTAAACACTTGATATTGATTATTGATTTGATAAAAAGAATTTTCATATTACTATTGCAGTCTGTTTGAGTTATTTTGGTCAATAATCTAGCTTTATTTTCATTTTCATTGCATTTTAAATTGGAAAGGAAAAGAAAAGAAAAAATTCAGTTTCTTAACAATTTTTTAGTGTTTTTCCTTTCATTTTTGCATGAGTGTTAATTGCCTTTGAGTGTCATCTCTTTTGATCTTTGGAATTTTCACCCAATTTCAGTTTCATTCCTCTGTTAATGAAATCTTATATTACATTTGATTTCATTGGGAATTTCCTTTACTTACACTTGATTGGTTTTTTCATTGCATCAGTGAAGGAAGGTATTGCTTTCATAAGTAGTCTTGTTATATTATTCTTTCAGTGATTTGGAATCATCTTGTGTTTGTTTTGAATAATTCTCCTGCATAGATTACATTTGCATAGGTTTCAGGGGAATTTTGCATAGATTACATTGCATGGTTTGACATCTTTTAGGGCTTTGAATTGCATTAGAATGATACATTGAAAGATCTACTTAGGAAGCTCTTGTTTGTTGCATCTTTGATTGTTGCATCATTGTTTGTTTCCTCCTTTCCATAGATAGATCTTCATTGAAATGAAAAAGTTATTTTTATCATGTTAGTTGCATCCTAGGAAGTTCAGGTGAATTCATACCATGATCCTTGAAATTGAAACATAATTGAAGATCAACTCTAAAATTTACTCAATCAATCTAAGGAGAATTTGGAACATTAATGACACACATAGAGGTCTAGGCTAGAGAGGTGTTCTAATGTCTTTAAATGTAGGAGTTGTTGTTACTTGTTTGTGTACATTCTGAGGGTAGTCAGTATTCCACATACGTAAGTATATTGGATCATTCTCCACATACCCTTGGGTATATTGGATGGTGCTCCACATATGAAAAGTATATTGAAATACTTCTTATCGTATAGGACGCATTAGACAACACTACCACAGACTGCACTTCCATGTACCTATGGGTATATTTTGGAAATCCCTTATAGGTTTTTATTCTGCTATAGGTAACCAAGTCGGTCGCCTTGTTATATATGATAAACCGAACACAACATTCAAAGAGATTTATTACATGTACCAGCAATGGTATATTACAGTTCACAGTGACTTGGTAAACCCTTATGCCTAGTTACCCATTTTGTTTTTTATTTTTGTCTTTAATTTCTAAAATCAATTACTTAACTGTGGAACAACATCCTCACCGTGGAATAACTCCTTAGTAGATATTAGGTTGAGACTAATGGAAACATTTCCCTAGTCTACTAGTCAAGAAAACCCTTTTGATGGGAATCCTAGTCCTTTTCCTCATTTTGGAAATATTGGTGCTCCTTATATCGCAATGTTTCCCTTTCCCGGATTTACCATTGGTTTACCATTTTGGTTATTTTTGACCTCCTTGGTTCTGAATGTCCAAACTGCTCCTCAACCAAGTAGTCCACCACCTGAACAACATCAATCTCAAGTTGATCCTAAAGTTGACCTTGTGCCTTCTTCACCTATTGTTTCTTCATCCCTTTCTTCCTCCTAGCCTAGTGAAAGTCTTGATTCTAGTAACCAGGAAGCTAAGAAGAAGAAGAAAAGGAAGAAGACAAAGAAGCCAAATAAGTAGGGGGAAACCAAGCAACCATTTCTAAGGATGCAACTAATGTCGAGAAACTTTCCATCAAGCCCCGTAAAGTGAAGTTCCCTTGCATGCTTTGTAAGGGTGACCACATTCTTAGAGATTGCCCTGGTATTCCATAGGTATTAGAAGTGTGGTCCAAAGGCTCACATCAACCCTTGTCATCAGCCTCTGAGATCATGTTGGTGATAAACCATCACCTAGTGATAGTAAGATCCATAGGAAAAAGGGTAAATTTAATTTTCCATGTAGGTTATGTGAAGGGAATCATCATATTCACCTTTGTCCTTATATGGATGAAGCCTCAAAAGTCTTGGAAAACCTTACAGCTTCTCAACCATGACTTATGGATGGTTACCAAAATCTTTCTCCCAATCCTCCACTAGTTGATGAAGTGATTGATTTGAATCCAATCAATCCCACTTTCTCTGAACATGAATCCCATGAGTTTGTTCCCAACAAACCATTGTTTGAGAAAATGGTCGACCTTATTCCACCTTCTGTCGATCTTACTTTTCCTGTAAAGAGTGAAGATCATACTGCTCAGGTTCTTCTTGTTTCTTTTGATTCTACTGAAAAAGGGGGAATTTCTCTTGTTGTTATGGAACCCCCTCCAAGTAATGACGTTATTTCTTTTAATTGGAGCCTATTAACAGGACCTCGTCTCCCTTCTTACATTCCCTTCCAGGTCATGGTGATGGCTTATAATACAGAAATATTTCACACTTTTATTGATGAGGGTGCCTTTGTTAACATTCTATTCTCCACTGCTTGGCAAGCTCTGGGTTCCCCACATCTTGTGTTTGTCGCTCTAAATCTATTAGATTTTAATAGAAGAACCAGTCAAACTTAGGGATCCTTCCTCATTTTCCTATTACTTTGGGAGGAAAGACTGTATGTATTGATGTTATGGTTGTCATGGGCCCCTTGGATTTCAATTTCCTATTGGGGTGAGACTATGTTTATGTTATGAATGTTGTCGTCTCCACACACTTTTGAGTGATGTGTTTCCCACATGATGGAAAAATAGTGACTATCAACCAAACTTCATTCATTGGTCCTGATTTGAATGCCAATCATCTGACTTCCCTAAACGTTCCTAATGTGCAAGTGTTATCTCCCCTGCCATAGGTTAATTATGTGGCAACTTCTCCCATGTCTATACCTATTGATGAAGATGATAATTTAATTATTTTCTCAACTTCTTTTGACCTAGATCTAGTAGGTGAAATGGTGAATCATTTACTGGGGGTATTGGAGCCTAATTTTTCCATTGGATCCCTTAATTCCTTCCAAAGAATTTTTCTTCTATCTAATGAGAACCTCTTAGAAGCCATGGCCTTTTGGAAGTCATGGTCAAGGTTCCCAGAGTAGAGTTCCTTTTCTTGTGTCAAGCTCGTTAAAAAATGAAACAAGGTTCCCAAAGAAGAGTTATTTTTCTTGTGTCAAGATCGTTAAAAAATGAAACAGGGTCCCTTGAGCATAGCTATTTTCTTGTGTCAAGCTCATTAAAAAATGAAATAGATCCCCTTCCAATTCGAGTCTTTGATTAGATCTCATAGATGTCGAGTCGAGTATTTAAATTGATCTCGTAAATAAACTGCCATTCCAACCACCTATTAGTAACCAGTAGGCTACTTAGATGAATGAAATGAAGCATGTCCTCAAAATTAAGTCATTATGTTGGGGGCATGGAAACCAATCTCAAGCATAGTTTTCCTTTGTTTCAATCTTGTGTAAAAATGAAACTACTCTCAAGCATAGTTTTTCCTCATTTCAAGCTTGTGTAAAAATGAAACTACTTTCAACTACTCTCAAGCATAGTTTTTCCTCGTTTCAAGTGAGTGTAAAAATGAAACCAATTTCAAGCATAGTTTCCCATGTTTCAAGTTTGTGTAAAAATGAAACCATTTTCATCCTATCCCTTGTGATTGCCATTTTTATTAGTCTGTTTTTGCTAGATGAGCCTTGGTTTTCTCATCCATCGTCACCATCTGCTTTGCTGATCATACACTTTCACTTGGTTGTTTTAACCCCTTTCGGTACTAGGATAAACTATTTATGAAAAATGAATACTTTAGTCAAACATGACTAAACGGTTTTCATGAGTATCATTTTCTACCTTTTTAGACTCAAGAGACTAAATTTACGAAAATGAACCTTTGGAGTTTTCTTTTTCACCTATTTTTCAAACTCTCTAAACATGAAAAATAATTCAAGTTATACCTTTGTTGGACTCATAAAATCATCAAAAAACATTGGACTCATCGAACATGACGAGACTGAACCACTCCTTCTGAGGGTTCATTAAATCGACTCAAAAGGATTCATCTGAAGGATGAACTTATAGATGAAGCATATGTTATCCTCCTTAAGCTTGTCAAAAATAAAGAGATACTGACCATAAATGGTTGGGGAAATTGGTAAAATGGGGTACTTAACCTATTAATGGCAGTGAGTCGCTTTGTAACATGAAACTCTTTCACTTCATTTTCATGATTGTTGGGTTGGGAAATATGCTTGCCTCTTTGGTTAATCAAACCATATCAAAATCCTCCGTAATTAGTTTTGGGTCAATGTTGCCAACTCCATAAAATGTCGTTGATATGTTTAAGAGAAGTCCTTCAGTTGAAATTTGCTACAATACCATTAAGCCTTTGTTCATGTCTTCCCTTCCTGAACCAGATCTGCATCAACATCATTCTATCTCAAATCTTGATATCTGTTTCATGTCGTTGATGAGGGATACATCAAGGCCCTCGTATAATGGGTCACTTCCTTTCGACATCAACTCACTATCTAGGAAGTTGACTTAGAAACTCCTTTTGTTACCTTGGAGCTTGCATACTGCAATGAAAATTTTCCTCGCTCTCAATGACAAGTCCTCATCATTGGCCTTTGACCAAAATATTATGTGTGGTGTTCAAATTCAACTCATTCATTCACACCACATAGATTGTACTATGGTACCTTGATATCCATTATCATTATCAGTGGTTTCTCTCGCATCTATTAACGACTTACATCATTGGCTAGTAATCATATGGTGTCTACCATGTTTGACTCCAACTTATTTATTCGCATGGTTAGAATCATACTATCTAGTGACAAGGTAGAAGACCCTAGATCTAGTTCAATCCATCCAGGCTGCAATTTCAGGATTGATACAAGATTACAAAGTATGGTGGTTATGATCATTCAAGATAGTCATCTAAGCATGGGTCCACATCTTTTGTCAGTGGATGAGAATTTTTTATCATTGTACATGTAATATTGGCTTATATGCTAAGTATGGGTATGCCTCCCTCAGCAATGATATCACGATGATAATATGTATTGTAACATATGATGATCTCGACCTAATTTGTTCTTGATCCATACTTGTCACAAGGTAAAGCACTTTAGTCCTCAACCACTGCTTCTAAATTTGTAATTTAGGGGCAATCTGTTACAGGTCATTTTGTCACATCTGCTCAAAAGGCCTGAAAACCTGATCAATCAAAATCCTTGAACACTTTGTCATTATCCCTTTGGAAATATCTAAGCATCACCTCTCCAAAAAGTCTGAGTTTCTGGGTCAATCAACTAAAAAAAATCTTTTAGCCCCAGCGCACCCTGCATGGATGATCACCTACTATGGTTGCAAGTTGAATAACTAAGCATCTATGCTGATCAACACAGGTTTCTCTACTCTGTAGGTGCGTTGATTCTAGGAATTCAGGAAAATTAAAAAAAAAATCGAATCTTCTCCTTCCAGAAGCTTCTAAGGTGGTTTTAACCATTTACCATGGATAGATATCTTGAATTCCTATATGATCCTACTCTAATGGTGTTATCTTTTATCCCTAGAGCTTATCCTCCCTCATATGTGGATCTCAGGCCTAGATTAGTAAATCCTAAACTACCACTTTCACCCTATAAATTTACTGCCTCCCATAGGGTTTGAGTTGCCTTTTGGAGATTACTAGTGCCCTCATGTTGCTTCTTTGAGCTTAAGGAATCATCATCCATTTATGCATTAGAGTTGGGTGTGAAGATTTGCTTTGTGACAAGGAAGGAAAGGAAAAGACAATTGGGGAGACATCTACAAAGTCAGCTTCTATATATGGTTGTAACTCTCTCCTTTATTTATTAATACAAAAAGCACTATGTTTTCCTATACCTGTGTCATGTTGATTGATCAAGTGCTCAAAATTAGACTCAAAAATTAAAGTGTCAGAATCTTGTTAAACTTAGCTTCAGATCGAAGAGCTCATCATTCTGATTCCAATGGTGTGAACGACACTCAAATCTGAGCTCATATGCAAAAGTTAGAGCAAGTCAAAGTTCAAATTTGACTTGGACACATGGCAAAATTGGATGATGTGGCAGGTTTCATTAGCAAATCGGGAAGCGCCAATTGGTAGGCTGCCATTGGTTCCCGCATTTCACAAATCTCATATTGGAGGCGGGTCGACGTTAAAAATCAGCCCTAGAGCAAGCCAGGGTGCGATGCGAGAACTGAAACTGCACATCGGCAAAGGGAGGTGTTACAAAATCGGCCCCGGGAGGTTCGGGTTACGATGTGATATTGCAATCACATATCACAATAGGACAGGTCCCACATATGCATAGGACCACTGGTTTTTCGTCGATTTCAATATCCCAGATGCGATAAGGTTAGGCTGCATTTTAATGTCCTGTCGGGTCCGCCATATCACAATCGCACATTGCTTGTCATGTTCACAGACCGTAAGACCCACTAGACTTCGTTGATTGCGATTTACAATGGACAGTCGGTGCCGACAAATTACGGTGCACCGCACATCAAAATTCTCGCTCGATTAGCGAATTTTCAGAGCTAATTTGTAAGATCATGTCAGTTTGGAGTAATTTGTGGAGCGAATAATGGGAAAATAAGGGGAAGTCATAACATCTTCAGTTTTTCACCAAATTGGATGCAAAAAGAGGCTACATAGCCATTTTTGAACATTCTGGACTGATTAGAGCAGGTTTTAAAAGCATTTGAGCATTGTAAGCATATTTTTTTACATTTTTGAGCATAATAGAGAGGCCCAAGCCATTGGAAGCTAGACCAAGGAGACGTAGCCTGTTGAAAATAGCAACAAGAAATGCTAAAAATAGAAATTCTAAAAATAGCATTGCTATAAATAGCATTTCGTGATATACTCCAACTCTACTGGAAATAGAAAAAAATAGAAATGCTAAAAATAACATTGCTATAAATATCATTATGGGATAGATTCCAGTTTTAATTATTCCTTGAATTAAAATTGAGAATTAAAATTGGAATTTAGTCTCACTAGCTGTTTGAAAAATAAATAATTAATTCATCTTGAGTTAATTAGTTGGAGAAAATCAAACGTGAAGTCTATGTGAAGACATGCAACAGTTATCCCTTTCATTGAGGAAGTTATCCCTTAATTAAGGAGATATGGATGAGTTGTATTTGAGTTGTAATTAGTTAGCTCAGTTAACTGAGTTAAGTCCAGTTAAATTAGTTCGAAACAGTTGGAGGAACTAATTGTGAGTTCAATCAGTTAATGCATGCATGCATGCAACTAGTGTTCTCTAGATAATTGAATATTCTTCAATACATAACTCATGTGTGTCAGTTCATAGAAAGACCCAGTTGAGATTAAAGAAAGGGACATTGTACTATTAGTTGGAGGAATTTTCCTATATAGGAAACTCATACATGCAGAAGGAATTATCTCCTTCAGGATTGAGCAGTTATTTCATAGTTCAATGTTGTGTGTGAGGTGAGAATCACACAAGTTGTAGCTGGAGGACCTAGGAGAAATTGCGCAAGGAAATAGGAGGCTTGGAGGACTGAAGGAAGGCATATGTGTTGTCTATTCTATCTATGAGCAACAGTGAGGGATTGTACTAAGAGATGGATAGCTTGAGAGATAAATCTTTGTGTAATCCTGAGATATTTCCACTTGTATGATAATAAAGATAGCGGGGTTTTTAGCTGAGGCTTTCCCCGGAGTATTCTTCTGTGTTTCATGTGTATGATTTCTTCTTCTTTGTTATATGTGTTCTGATTGATCTTGCTCAAATTGATTAAGCTTCCGCAAATTTTGATAGTAGAAGTAGATCAAGTATTTTTCTTTATTATATTGCATTATCAGGTGATCTACGGTGAAATTTCTACATAGCCCAGGATGGTTGAACTCCTTTATCATGTGCTTGTTGTAATGTTTTTTTGATGATGTTCTGTACATGTTTATGCTACTATTCAGTTTCTGATATATGTTAAATTGCTCATAAAATTAACATAAAAACTCTTCATTTCACTTGCAAAAAATTGATGAATCCTTAAGCACAATGAAAGCAAATTGTTAATAATTTGAGGAAGATCTTAGCACTCCAAACTAATATTCTAAATCAGGTCAATTTGGTATCAGAGCACTAGTTTTTTCTTTTTGAAAGAAGGATTTAATTGTTTGCAAGTTTATCTCATGCTTACAAGGTTAAAACTCAAAAGAGGTGAAGGAAAGTTGGTTGGAATCTCTGAAGTTGGGTCAAGGGGAAGAAGAGCAAAGTTTCCACAATCTCCAACACCAGTTCAGCCTAAAGTTTCAGTTGAGACTCCAGAGATCATGTCTCATGAAGGAGAACGTACAAACATCACATAAGATTAGAAGACCTTCAGAAAGTCTTTCTTTGATATGACATAGATGGTGAAGGTCCTCTATGAAGAGAGGAATACCAGTTGCAAGGGGAAAGTTCCAGACCTCCCAAAGGAGAAGACTCTTCAAGACGAGGTAATGGAAAAGGAGGTAATGGAAATGGAGACAAACCTCCACCCTCTCCACCATCTTCTTCATCTTCTTCTTCACAAGCATCTTCACCCTCTTCCACTAACACAACCCTTACTCATACTCATCATCATTCTTCAAAAGGAACTGTTAAATCACATTTTTTAAAACTTGATGTTAAATTCGAGTTGCCCATGTATAATGGTGAAGTGAATGTAGAGAAGCTTGATAATTGGATTTGTCAGTTGGAGGTCTATTGCAGGATTTAAAACCTTCAAGAGGATGAGATCAAGATTCAGTTAGCTTCCTTGAGAATGGAGGGTGCAACACTAGTATGGTGGGAATCAAAGACCCAAGAGGAGATTAAAAACACGATAAGATCTCAATTTCTTGGAATGATTTCATTGTTGCAATTAAAAAACAATTCTACCCTTTAGCTTATATGCAGAAATCCATCATGAATTGGCAGAACTTTAGACAGCTTAAAGGTCAAAATGTGCAAGATTACACCCAAGAATTTAGAAAAAGGTCTCTGATGTTAGGTGTAGATTTTCATGGAACACTTTGATGAAATACATAAGGGGTTTACACAATTACCTTAGGCATACTATCTTAATGTTTAATCCCAGTAATCTAGATGATGTGTGTGTGCAAGCCAGTCATCTCTAGGCAAGAGGGAAAAAAATCTCATAAGAAGGTAGTAAAAATTCATTTAAGGGTAAAGAGAAAGAAAAGGGTTTCAAGGGAAATAAAAATGTGTCTATCAAAAAAGGAGAGAAAATTACATGCAAACACTATTCCAGAGAGGGTCACGATGAAGCTCATTGTTGGAAGCTTCATCCCAAAATGAGACCAAAAAGAAACAACAACAAGGGAAAACAGAAGACAACTACAACCACTCAACAAGATTTGGGATCTGATTCGGGTGATGAAACTAAAATCACAGCCATGGGGTTAAAAGGAAAATAATCCATTGCCAACACTATTTCTTCAAACTTCCAAAATGAAATTCCAAATGAAAAGAGGAGAATAGAACCGTTTGACATAAGGGTCATCTCAAAACATAACAAGATTGATACGTTGTTCAATAGCAACTCTCAAGCCAATCTTATCTCTGAAAACATTATCAAGAGTTTAAGTATGGAAACTATTCCACATCATAAACCGTATCCACTTGGATGGGTATGTGATAATGCATAATTGCAAGTTACTAGAAAGTGTAAACTAAGATTCACTATTACTACAAATTTCATAGATGAAGTGGAGCTTGACATTGTGTTGTCAGGTATTTGTGGCATAGCTTTGGGCAACCCGTACCTTTATGATAGAAAAACTATCTTCCATCAACATGAAAATAAATATCATTTATTCAAAAATGGAGTAGAATATGTCGTGAGAGCTCACAACAAGAAAACAAATCTTTCGATTGTTAATGCAGGGCAGATGAAAAGATTGGTGAATTTGAGCAAGAATTTTTTTCTTCTCATGATCAAACCTGAGAATGATATTGATTATGAAGCATTTGATGGTTATAATTTGAATTTGAAAACTGATTTGGTTGACGCTATTAACCAATTTGATGAAATGTTTTAGGAATCAAAGGGATTACTTCCCAAGAGAGGAATCCAACCTGAGTTACAGTTGCAACAAAAGTGTCTTCTTCCTAACATTGGCATGTACAAGATGTCAGTGATGGAAAGTGCAGAAATTAAGACACAAATCCAGGGATTGTTGAATAAAGGGATCATCAGACCATCTTCCTCGCCTTGTGGTTCACCTATTGTATTGGTGCCAAAGTAGGATGGAACATGGCGCATGTGTGTGGAATTTCGTGGATTAAACAAAATTACGGTAAAAAACCATTACCCACTACCTCGAATAGATGATTTACTGGATTAATTGAAAGATGCAAAGTATTTTACTAAGCTGGACTTAAGAAGTGGCTACAATGAAATTAGAATAGTTGAAGGAGACATTTGGAAGACAACATTCAAAACAAAACAGGGTTTGTTTTAATGGCTAGTTATGTTGTTTGGCTTATGTAATGCTCCTGCTACATTCATCATGTGATGAATGATGTGTTGAGGCCATTTCTTGATGAATTTGGCATAGTCTACTTAGATGACATCTTAATTTTCAGTAAATATCATGATGAGCATGTCATGCATGTAATAAAAGTACTTGATGTCTTGAGAAAAGAACAGTTGTATCTTAAGATGTCAAAGTGTGAGTTTGGAAAGACTTCTTTAGTTTACTTGGGTCATATTGTTGGAGGAGGTGAGTTGAAAATAGATCCCTCCAAGGTTGATGTCATTGTAAATTGGCCAAGGCCCAAGACAGTTACAGAGGTAAGAAGTATTATGGGAGCAGCCCAATGTTGGAGGAGAAATTTTGTTAATTTTTCTTCTATTGTAGTTCATTTGAATTCGTTGGTAGTTGTGAAAAAGGTATTCTAGTGGGGAGGCAAACAATAAGAGGCATTTGATGCTTTAAAACAAAATATCAGTACAACTCTAGTACTTGATTTTCAAGACTTGAGATAGTCATTTAAGTTTCAGGTTGTTGTATGTGACTATGCCATGGGTGCAGTCTTTTTGCAATGTGGTAAGCCCATTTCTTTTCATTCAGAAATTTTCAATCATAAATTTTTTAAGCTACAGCGACAAAGATACTTCCATTGGATGGGTTTTCTTCTACTATTCCACTCGGTCAAAAGGTATAAGAAAGGTATAAGCGACAAGTTTTTTGATGTACTTTCTAGGCCTATAGTTTATATAACTACTTTCCTCAAGCATCATTTTGTTTTACGTGAACATTATGTACATAAAAATACATACTTTCAAGATGTATATTCAAGCTTGAGTCAAAGGAATCAAGTGGAGGAATTTGTTTACCATTTGTATCATAATGTATTGTATCATCTTGGTAGGAAGGATGTTGCTACTAATAGTAACATTGACGAGGCCAAAGAGTTCATTGAACAACTCCAAATGGTACAGCAAACAATGCAAGAATAGCTTGAAAGTGTTAAAGGCAAGTACACAGAAAGGCACAACAAGAATCATGGAGATCACAAGTTCCAATTCAATGATCAATGGATCAAGATTGCAAAGGTGAGGGAATTGTACCCGCACGTGTTGGTCAATTGAAAGTAATATCTTGGGGTCCAAAAGGCTTCCAGTGGGGAGGAGTGATTAGGCAATCAAAATTAGGCTCAAAAATCAAAGTGTTAGAATATTGTTAAACTTAGATTCATATTGAAGATCTCATCATTCTAATTCCAACGATGCGAACAACACTCAAATCCGAGCTCATATGCAGAAGTTAGAGCAAGTCAAAGATCCAGTTTGACTTGGACACATGGCAATATTGGATAATGTGGCAGGTTTCATCAGCAAATCGGGAAGCGCCAAATGGAAAGTCTCCATTGGTCCCCGCATTTCACAAATCACGTATCAGAGACGTGTCAGCATTAAAAATTGGCCCCAAAGCAAGCCAGGGTGTGATGTGAGAATCGAAATCGCACATCAGCGAAGGGAGGTGTTACAGAATTGGCCCCAACAGGTTCAAGTTGCGATGCGATATCGCAACCACATATTGTAATAAGACAGGTCTTGCATATGTATAGGACCATTGTTTTCTCACCGATTGCGATATCCCGAAGGCGATAAGGTTAGGCTGCAGTTTAATGTCTTGTCAGGTCGGTCGTATTGCAATCTCACATCGCTTGTCACTTTCACAGACCATAAGACCCGCCTGACTTTGCTTATTGTGATTTGCGATGGATAGTCAGTGCCAACAAATTATAGTCTACTGCATGGAAAAATTCTCACTCGGTTAGCGGATTTTCGGAGCTAATTTGTAGGATCATGTTGGGTTTGGAGCAATTTGTGGAGCGAATAATGGGAAAACAAGGGGAAGTCATAACTTCTTCACATTTTCACCAAATTGGATGCAAAAAGAGGCTAGAGAGCCATTTTTGAACATGTTGGACTGATTGGAGTAGGTTTCAGAATCATTTGAGCATTGCAAACACAAAGTTTTATACTTTTGAGCATAATAGAGAGGCCCAAGCCATTAGAAGTTGGACGAAGGAGACGTAGCCCAGGAGGGGTGAACTCATTTATCATGTGCTTGTTGTAATGTTCTTTTGATTAATTTTTGTACATGTTTATGTAATTGTTTAGTTTTTGATATATGTTAAATTTCTCATAAAATTAACATAAAAACTCTTCATTTCACTAGCAAAAATTAATGAATCCTTAAGCACAATGAAATCATTTTGTTAATAATCTGAGGAAGATCTTAGCACTGCCAACTAATATTATAAATCAGATCATTGATGCTTATTTATTTCAATGTCATGTTGAATCACTGATTAGAGATATTGGATTATGATATGTGGATATTGTAGTTCCCTTACTTCTTTTAATCTTTATTGCAAGTTCCATTTATAGTGTGAGGAGCCAAAGTTGGATCTTACAAGCAAGGAGAAGAGGAGGACTTACTATAGATTCTAGGTAGGTCCCTTTTCCATATTCTAAAATCTCTAAGGAAAACATAAATATTTTTTCCCTTTGTTTTTCTAGATCAGAACTCTAGATCTAGGGAGTTCATTTTTGTCTACAGAAGTGAATTTTCCATATAACAGTGTTAGTTGTTCAACAATGTTTAATGTGTCCAACAATGGTGGAAAGTATGGACGAAGGCGGTCCACATTGAACATTGGGTGCATGCCAAGGAATGGGGGAATGTTGAACTTGAAAGCATTGTCTCCCACAACCTTCGTGATGGTGTAAGGCCCATATCAGAGTGGTCAGAGATTTTGATGGGCTCTGGCAAGGCGTTCTTTCTGTAAATACAACCAAACTTTATCGCCCACCTGAATATTATGTGGCACTCGATGTTGATGATGTCGTTTTTTATACTTGGCATTAGATTTATCCAAGACGTCATGAACCTGCTAGTAGATGTGTTGGATGCATTCAATAAAATTGGTTGCTTTATTAGCCTCATAGTGTGCATGTGTGGATTATGCCTGTGTATTCACATGAGGCATGGAAAAAACAATCAGACATAATGGTTGAAATCCCATACCCACTTGAAAGGGGTTGCCACCAATCGAGCTATCAAGAGCTTTGTTACAACTGTGTTGCACATAGGGAAGGCTCTCATCCCATGTTTGTGGATGCTTGGATTTGTACATGCGTAGTATGTGCACAATCATCTTGTTGATGACCTATGTTTGACCATCAGTTTGAGGATGGAATATAATCAACTTGGTGAGCTTGATGTCCAATAATGACTGGAGGCTCAACCAGAATGTGCTCGGGAACCTACTATCCCCATATGATATAATGGTTTGTGAGATCCCAAAATGTTACCATACTCATTCAAAGAAGAGTTTGGAAGTGTCATTTTTTGTGATACTCTTCTTGCAAGCCGCCCATATAGCCATCTTAGAAAATTTTTCCATGACCACAACTACAGTCATTACCATGCTTGGTAGAAGGGAGGCTAGACATATAGTCCATGGAGATGGATTCACAAGGTTGGCTGGGAGTAGCCATAGAAGTGTACATGCCTTGCCTCTTAATGGTTGGCTTGGGGATAGCATGGGCAGTGAAGGATATAATATATTTTTCAACATTTTTTCAGAGTTTTGGCCAATAAAAAAAATTGTAGTATTGCTATAGTTTTCTCCACACCAAAATGTCTTGCGACCCAACTATAGTGCGCTTCCCAATTCAGCTTGGTACACTCGCTTGAAGGAACAAAAAGGTGATCAGGGTAACATAATAATGTGTCTTCAAGTTGGAAGTTTAGAACTTGCATGCCATCCACTAGCATATGGTATGTGATGGCAAACTCTAGATAAGTTTTGTACAGTCATGGCCATCTAGATATATCGTGGCCACAAGAGTTTAGAATAGTGGTTAGTGCTACAACTAGGGGTCAACTGATGCAACCTGTAACATGATTAGTGCTTCACTTCTTGTATTTAATGTTCAAATGGAATTTATGCAAATATGTGGACCACTTCTGATGGAGATTGTTGTGAAACTTCCCTTGTGTTTGTACAAACTCAAGAGACTGGTGATCTGTGTGGATGAACATCTCCTTCCCTAGAATGTAATGTTTCCATGTCAGCAAGTCTGCATGAAGGAATACATTTCTTTATTGTAGGCGGGGTATTTCTGAATTGTATTGAAAAGTTTCTCACTATGATAGGTCACCAGATGGCCTTGTTGAGTGAGAAATGCACCAATAGCATTGTCAGAGGTGTATGTAGCAATTTCAAATGGTTGTTGCAGGTCTGGCAATGTGAGTGTTGGTGCAGAGCAAAGGCGATGCTTCAACTCAACGAATGCCTTCTGTTAGGAATTAGACTAGAATAACTTTTCTTTCACTCCACCCTTGATAACTTGACTAAATGGCCAAGTGATGTGAGAGAATCCCAACATGAACCTCCAATCAAAATTGTCAAGGCCCAAAAAAGTGCGAAGCTCTATTAGAGTGGTCAGGGCTAGCCAATCCCGAATGACTTGGATCTTAGCCCGATCCACATGCCCTCCTTGAACATCAATGATGTAACCCATTTATTGGACTTGGCTCATGTCAGATATGCATTTCTCCAAGTTGGCACATAGTTTGCTACAAGGTTTGAAGGACCTATCTAATGTGTTGTGAGTGCTTTTCCCAATTCTTGTTAAAGATGAGGATGTCGTCCAAATATAAAACCACAAATGAGTTGATGAAGGGTCACAAGATGTCATCCATTGGCCTCATAAAAGTTATAGGGGAATTTTTCAACTCGAAAGGCGTGACCAACCTGCCAAAAAGGCCCTCCTTGGATTTGAAGGTGGTCTTCCATACATCGATGGGTTCTATTGGAACCTAGTGATATCCGGACTTCAAATTGATCTTGTTGAAGTACTTGGACCCCTTGAGTTGGTCAAGAAGGTCATAAATTTATCGGATTGGATACCTATTCTTGAAAAGGATTTTATTTAGTGCCCGATAATCAATGTAGATTTTCCAAGTCCCATCCTTCTTCTGTACAAGTATAAGTAGGCTCCCACAAGGTGAGGAACTTGGTCGGATGTGCCCTTTTTGCAACAACTCCTAGATCTGCCACTTGATTTCTTCATTTTTCAGAATAGAGCATTCGCATATTGGACCATTAGTTATAGGTGCTCTGAGAGTTATATTGATTGAATGCTTAACCTGACAATACATAGGTACCCCTCTGGGAGAGGAGAAGATGTCCCTGTATTTTTCCATGACCTTATCCGCCTGGTTCTGTTGTGTGGTGGAACCCCTCTCGGGAGATATTGATGTGGCCATGATCTTCCCTTTACTTTGAGAGCGAATCAGAAATAAAACAAATTTCTCGATCTAGGAAATAACACATATTTTATTAAATTTGGAAGTATTCAGTGGATCTAGAATATATAACTTTAACTAGATTAAGATTTTTCAATATGGGGAATTAGAAATTTACTTAGTTCACTAATTTTAATGTAGATATTCATCATTTTTTGTGAAAAAATTATCATGATAAACTTTATTAAACAAATTCATATAAACTTGCAAAAGCAAATCTTTCACATCTTAATCTTGGATTCCTTACATTATCTATTTTAATATTTTGACGGTTTGTATTAAAATATAAGTTGGTTAAGGTTGTTTTATGAAAAGAATGATGTGTATTTTACTATTATTAACCCATTTAATTATAATCCGATATAGTAAATATCATGTATGTGTTAAGTTACAATTATTACTAAGACAATGTTGGCACAATTTAAAAGTCTATCACCTTTGCAACACTAGTAATATTGTTGAAGATTTAAAAAATCTCATAGATCATCGAGTTTATACTCATATTGGATTTAAATTTAAAAATACTTGTGATGCTACCAACCTTCTTGATCTTTTAACTAAACAAAATTATGATGAGCTTGAAACACTTCTTTTAATGCTTTTTGAGCATAACAATAAAATTCGAAATAATTTTGGGTAATACCTTTTTGCCTTCTTATATACCATATTTGGTCTTAGTGGATGATAATCATCATTATCACCATCATCATTTCATACTATTGTAGGAAATTTGCACCATTTTAGAGTTGAGGAGAAAATATTTTTTTAGGATCAAATTAAATGTTGAATGTGAGTAGTAGCATAATTTATTTATTATTTATTATTTGTACTTTTGTGTTAAAAACTAAGTTGATTGAGGCTTACTTAATGAATAATAGATTAATATGCAAGATACATATTAAGTATAAAATTATTTAATGACAAATGATCATAGTAATGTGTCCAATATATACCAACATAGATCCATCTTAAGTATGAATGTAGGGATCAAATTTCTTCACGTGCAAACATTTTTAGAGTGCAAAATACAATGTGTTATTTTACATTGTTGAAATTGTATTTTTGAATGCTAAATAGATTATACATAAGACCAATAAAAAATTTAACCATATAAACTTATTTTTTTTTATATATAGATATATATGAAGTTGATATTGACATAAATTAGTTAACATAGATCTTCAAATAGTTTATTTGAATCTCTAGTTGAAATATTTTTGAAAAGTATAACATTTAAACATCTAATTCACACATTTTTTTTTCTTCTAATTACTTTACAACATATTCATTTTTTTATTTTTCTATTTAGAACATAATTTTTATTTTAAAGGGGCATAAACAGACATACAAACTTACACATCTCCTCATACTGGGTTGTAGGATGAGCCTCTCAACTCAATTACTAATCATTTTAATGATTAAAATCAATCACGAATTAGAATGGTAACAAAGTAGTACAATTTGATTATTTTCAAATACAAGAGGAAAGAGAGAAAATTGACGAAACTACTTATTACAAATGTTTAGTTTTCATTCCTGTAGTGTTTAAGGATGTTCTATTGAAAAGAGCATATTAACATTCATCTAAAACTTAGATTCCTTACATCATTTCTATTATCATTAATATTTTTATTTATGTATTAAATTTGACACATGAATAATAGATTTTGTAAAAAGAATCTTACCTATAAAGTTTTTCAACAATATATTAATATTGTTTTTCTTACTATTATTGACCATTTTAAATTGACACTAACTACTTTTCCTAAGTTGAGTACAAATTTATTATAATAGTACAATGTTGGCACCACTTCAAAATCTATAAGAGGAAATATTTTATAAGTCTAGTTGTGTTGTTCAATGCTCAATTTATTTTTTTTTATAAATTAGACTGCAACAAAATAGCAAATTTGGTTTATATCAATTATAATAAGGAATATTAAGGAAAACTCACTTCAAACATTATTACAAGTGTCTACCATCTATTCATTAAGTGTTTAAATGATTTATATTAAATAGAATACTAATTAGGTGTTTTAATAGGCCAAGTTTAGAAGATGTTTTTAAGTGTATTATTGAATTTGATTATGCATATTTCATATGGTGAGAAGTCATGTTGGTCAAATAAAGCTTTGAAAACTTAAATATTTTATGGCAATGTCATGTAACTTGTATCAACACATGATTACATTGAAATACTAAATAATATAAAACTCCAAAAATAATATGAAGGTAATATTTTATATACAACAAATATTGAAAAGTGTATCTGAATGTATATTAATAGATCCTTCAAAAACAAAAATTACATTCATGAATCATATAAACCTAATCTTAAGTTATTTGTTCTTGCAGTGTTCTTTCTTTGGCATCCATGCCCACAATATGGTATTAATTAGAGTAGAACCAAGTTCTGTGTCATCAAGATTTGGTATCCAATATTGCTCTAAAAAATTTCCATTGTATTTTCCTGACATAGGCTTCCACTAGTCAACCTTTACATGAAGATTCTCAATTTCATTATCCCTAAAGATATCTAAGATGGATTTTGCCATCCAAATCATCTCTCATGCATCCTCATTTCCTGATCTAACTAGCAACATCCTTCCTTTCTCAACATCAATCATCGGATTGAATGTTGGCTTTGGCTTGTTTCATTTGGATCCAACATATATTGGTTCATCTATCGTATTATCAAAATCTCCATCCATAATACTTGAGATTACATGGAGTGCATTATAATCAACATCAATGCTTTGCCTTCTCTTGTGCCAGAAATCCTCAGAAGATGAATCACTTCCATCTATTATTCTATGATCATTATAGATTCCATCTAATGTATCAAGAACTCTTTCCCAATACACTACTTTATTTTTCCATTCCTCTATAATAGTTGATGAATCCTCATTCCAGATAGTGTCTTTCCACATTTTTATGTATGATGTTCTCCCTTCGTTCAGTTCTTTTAAATAGACATCATTCTGTTTGGAAGCTCAGAAAGATGTCTTCCCTATGGGAATTATAGGTCAACCTTCATCATCTCCATAACTCAACTTGTTATGACCACTTACTTTCTCTAATTGATTCTTTGTACCTTAGTATTGAAACATCATTAAGTACAAGAAATTGGAAGTATTGGACATTAATATGTTCAACTAGTGCATTTTTTCCCTCCTTGGTGTATCCATTAAGGAAAATTTTGAAGTCACAGACCTTGTTAATAAGTATAGGTGGAAATACTCGATTTTCTTCAATTATGCGATATGTATCCATCATTTCAGGTTAAGAATATATATCTTTACTTTCTAGGTTGGAAGACATTCTTTTGTAGGTTCCATCTATGTATTCATGAGTGTGCCCCACAGGCAAGAACCCAACCTCAATAGTGATGAAGACACCAAGTGCAGTTAAAAGTGATAGAAACATGAAAAGATAGCGATTCTTATTATCACTTGCTGCATTGTCCAACTGTAACAACGAATGTCGAGGAAGAGGTTTAAAATCAACATTTTGACTTTTCGATCTTCCATGAGATATAAAATCATCCTTGTACAATTGACATTTTGAGTAAATAGAGGTGTCAAGTAATGCAACTGTAAGTGGGTTTCTTGAACTTCCACTTTCATAAAGTAGATCACCATACATATCCATTTGTGGGTCTTCAAGGTCCCTTAAGCACTTTGCAAGGGATGTAATAGTAAATTGTGATCCCATATGTACAAATTGTAAAGAGAAATGACCAAAGCCTCTTGTCTTATGCCCGCGTGTAAGCATACGTGTCAATGACAAACCTAAATTTGTTCCTACAATAGATTTTGATTTGACATGTTGCCTTGGGATTGAAGTCTTTGTTTCATCCATTTTATCATGGATAATGCTCAAATACTCCTTTGGAAACCGCTCTAACATAATTATGTGGCCATAGTAGCATTATCCTCCACACATAGCAATCTTGTTATGTTTGTTCAACCTACCTTGTGCCTTTTCTTCCAACTCTTTTGTAGTTTTTGACTTCATTTGTGCTTTCAACACAATACATTCACTGCATTTACTGAAGTTGGTGTTATTTGAAAATGCCACATCTCGAAACATAGTTTTCCAGATCTTGCTCATTGTTGACTGTGATATTGATGGGTAATTGAGCTTTTGAAGAGCCTCATTGATCTATTTTAACAGAGAATTTTGTGTGTAAGTCGAAGGAAGCAATCTTAAAGGAGAATATGTTCCATCTTCTTCAACTTGATGTGTTTGGTTTGGTGAAAATTCTGAATTATCCATTACAATTTTGTGCAATATTGCTATGGCTGCCTTTGTGTGAGCTCGCACTTTGCATGTGTTGGTTTTACCATGAATAGCTTTGATCTATCCATGTTGGAAATAATGTTGGTAGTTATAAAATGTGCTTTGAGGAATCTTATGTATCTTATACCATGCTTTCTTACAAATAATATTCCCATTAAAACTCATGTCCTTTACATTTATAGCAATAGGTGGTAGGCCATGGCCATGGTTCTTTCACATGACTGTGTTTGACATGAGTGAAATTAAGACAAATTCCCTAATACCATTTTTATTCATTTGTCTCATACCCCTCCTAGCACCTGAAATAGCCTTCCTATCCACATGTTGAAGACAATATTTTCTACAACATACACCTACTGCCAAAAGTTGAATTGCTTTCACTTCATCTATTTTTGTTTAACATTTTGAAATTCTTTTTGTAGCCATAACTCATGTAATCCTTTTATATGGCCTTGTTACATGCATATCAATTGAGTTTCTATATTTCTCATTACAAAGATACCCATCACATTTGTTTAAGGGATTTGTGTCCTCTATAACATCCCATATCGCCATTTCCTTGGGTGGCTCCTTGAACTTTTCCTTGACCCTTAATATCACACCTTTGTTGTCCACCAATTTATTTATTGGACATCTAACCAAATAGTATATAGACTTATCCCCAATTATTTATATCTCACAATTTCCATCTATCTCTTCCAAAAAAACACCAAATTCCATTTCACCTAGTGTTTCACCCTCAACAATGTGCTCCTCACAGACATTAACTAGCATTCCTTTGGCAATTCACATGCTTATTCCCATGCATTCATGTGTAAGAGAAACCTTTGTACATATGAATCTAACCCTATCTTGGGGAATATTTATGGCATGATCATGAAAGTGAGGCTCCAATTCTAATTCTGGCCAAATCTCATAAGATTCCAATGCACCGCCTAATGTATGATCAAATCCTATTGGATGTGGTAGAGGAGCATCATGTTTTAACAACTTATCAATTTTAACCACTATGCATCCTTTATTTACCATATTTATATGCACTTTATGCCCAAGCTTTGTATTGAATATGGAGCCCTCACCCAACTTCAATCCATGTTGCAAAAGATCTACCCTGTCTCCAATAGAAAATGTAGAAGAAACATTTTCACCTATAAATCAATGTAAATAAGGTTAGTATTTACTCAATAAAACATTTACTATACTATCAATAATATTTAACACATGCCTCATTATTTTGATTTACCTAAGTTGTGTCTCAAATCTATGACCTTCCATGGATGTATGTCCCCTTCATTAACATCCTCATCAATCAAATGTGGTTGAGTGATACCAATTATCAAAATTGTAACATAACCTGCATTATCCCTTTCTTTGACATAATAAGTTCTAGACTCTGCAGATTCAACCCTTCCTAGCCCAACGACCTGATCATTAATAAGGAGATCAACATAGTCCCCTTTTGCCAAAATTATATTTTCCATTGCAGCTTGTATCAATTTTGTAACAAAAATTAAATTGTAACATGTAATTAAAAGGTTGAACCATGTAAAGTGTGACTTTATATTTTCTCAAAAACACAACTTACAAAAAATTAATATAGATGCAATAATTTAAATAGTATGGTAGTCATATTGTATGTAATGAAACATTGTTTCCCACCATCTAGTGCCTACTACCAAAAATTTCTTTACATACAAATTACACAAAAAATATATATATGAAGGCCAAGCAATTAGAGATGTAGATAGTATCATAGAATGAAAAATATAACCTCATATCAAACCACCAAGTTCCTATTTAACTTTAGAAATGACACTTGTAGTCTTGATGCATGTGTATGAATAATGATCATAAGAAATTTGTAGAAGTTGAAGAACCAAAACATGGTCCTTTGGAAAAAATAAGAATTCCAAGATCGATGCTACATAAGATGTCTAAAATCCCCATGAGAAGGAGAAATTATATTTATATTTCACTTAGTGAAGATGTTTGATGTTTGAACTTGATAATCGAAAGCCAAACTAGATGTTTTCTTCCAAATAAAATTTTTGTTACTGTAAATACTAGATAATTCTCATTTTTATTCTAAACGCAGAGAAATTGCATTGGAAGAAAAATATAGTATACCTCAATAAGAAATTTATTCATAAACTTCAAAATTATACAAAGCTCACATTATTCTCCATGGATCAAATAATTATGATTGGATTATTGTGTTTGTGCCAAACGGAAAGCTATAACATTATCTTTCCTTCCAACTCAAGCAAAAATGTAGTGCCAACAATAACGTATATTTATATATGATTATTTTGCACTATCATTGATCTTCATAAATTGTTCCAAATTCAATAAAAAGGCACATCAAAATCTATAACTCTAACCATTGTGATTATTTAAAAAATGTCACTACTAGAGCATTGGTTGCATAAGTGTAATGGTGTCTAGAAGAAAGTTAGTAATCACTAGGTATCCTTCTTGCATAATCACAAATGCACTGCCAAGAACAATATCAGAGCACTAACCTTGGTGTGTGTGAAATCTTGATAGTTTTCCTTTTGGCACAAGAACAAAGATCTAGTGCATTCTATAATTCCTTCTAACACAAATACAAGCACATTTCCAACAATAATTTTGCATTATGAAAAAAAAATAACGCATGAAAGTTTTACTTCTATCACAAAAACAAACATATTTTCAACTGCAATATGAAGGAAATTTAACACATTCTAACCTTCCTTCTAGCATAACAACAAACATATTTCTAATAACAACATTGCATTATGAAGGAAATATAATGTGCTAGCTTTCCCTCTATCACAAGTAGAAGCCCATTTCGAACAACAACATTGCACCTCAAATGAAAGCTAACAATCAATATCATTCCTTCTACTACAAACATAAGCATACTACTAGAAGCAACATTACATGGTCAAGCAAATCTAGCACATGCTAGATTTCCTTCTAGGACAAACACAAGCACATTGCCAATAACAATATTATAAGGTGAGCAAAATCCACCACACGGTAAATTTCTTTATAGCTTAAATAGAAGCATATTACTCACAAAAACTTGTAAAGTAAAAGAAATCTTACACATTCTAGAGTTTCTTCTAGCACAAATACAATCACATTGTCAAAAACAACATTGCAAGGTGGAAGATATCTAGCATACTCTCGATTTACTTCTAGCATAAACACAAGCACATTGCCAACAATAACATTGTAGGGCAACCGAAATCCAACGCGTGATAGAATTCCTTCTAGCACAAACACAAGTACATTTCCAACAATATTGCATTGAAAAAGAAATCCAATGCAAGTTATATTTCATTCTAGCACAAATACAAGCATGTTGCCAACAACAATATTGCATTGCAAAAGAAATCTATTGCATACTAGATTTTATTCTAGTACAAACACAAGTACGTTTCTAACACCAATAGTGCATTGCAAAATAAATTTAGTGCATGTTAGAATTCCTTCTACCATACACAAACAAATTGCCAACATGAATATTGTAGGGTAAAAGAAATTTATCTCATGCTATATTTTCTTCTATCACAAACATAAGCATATTTCAAATAAAAATATAGCAAGGTGAATTAGATCTAACATGCTATTTGTACTTATATCTCAAACACAAACATGTCACCAATAACAACATTGCAAGGTGAATGAAATCTAACACATGCTAGATTTCCTTCTCTCGCAAACACAAGCAAATAACAATAATGTAGGGTGAAAGAAACATACTGCATATTTTACTTCTAGCTCAAACAAGCATAATGTCAAAAACACCATTGCAAGACAAAGGAAATCCAGTGTGTGATAGATTTCCTTCTAGCACAAACACAAACACATAACATTGTATGGCTAAAGAATCTAGCGCATGCTAGATTTTTTTATAGCAAGAACACAAACATATTACCAACAACATTCTAGGGCAGAAGAAATCTAGCACATACTAGATTTCCTTTTAGCACAATCACAAGCAAATTTCCAATAACATCACTGTAAGGTGAGGGAAATGTGATGCATACTAGATTTCCTTCTAGCACAAACAATTGAATTGCAAACAACAACATTGCAATGCGAAAGAAATCTAGTGCACAATAGATTTGCTTCTAACGCATATACAACCACATTGTCAATAAACTCATAGAAGGGTGAAAGGAATCTAATGTATGCTAGATTTACTTATAGCACAAACACAAACACATTATAACATTTCTAGATAAAAGAAATCTAGCACATGGTAATATTTACTTCTAGCACAAACAAAAGCGTATTGCCAACAACCACATTGTAGTGAAAAAAAATCTAATGCATGCTAGATTTCTTCGAGCCAAAATAGAAGCATGTTGTCAATAACAACATTGCAAGGTGAAGAAAATCTAACACGTGTTAGATTTACGGATAGCACAAACACAACAAAACAACAACATTTTTGCCAAACAAGTAGTTCAACAAGACGTGAGTAAAAAGGCCTTGTAACTCCCTTTATAAAAAATTGCCACTCAACATCTGGAATTTTTGAAGTAATCATAAAACCTTCAATAGATGGAAGTTGATTAGGAGATAGTCTTTCAGGCTTCCCATGGCCAAAATGAATAAATTTTATCATTAGAGATCTGCAAGATCCCACTCACAACTTGAGCAACAAATAAGTCCACACATGAAGTTAAAGGATCCTTTCTAAGTCTTTGAAATCCCACCATTAATTCCACATAGGAATCGTGAAAAAAAGCCATCAATTCCTTATTCCAAGAGGCAATAAGTTGATTGTGTGTGTCATGTTTATTTCCTAAAGCAGTTACGAAGGCTTCATTTTCAAATAGATATCGCCCCGCATTGTGGCATATAAGAAAACATACAATTATCTTCACTAGCATGCTGGCTGAGAAATTTAATGGAAGGGGGGATAAGATGCAATTATCTAAAAAACCCCTCATAGTTTTTCCATTCTGGGACACATTTGTAGCAACACCAACAATTTGAGCCAAGTTGTAAGACCTATACCTCCTGTCCAACGCCACACTTGTCTATTCGGAGCCAAGGGTAATGGTAACAAGCCATTTGTCAGTAATTTCGCTGCCATCTTCAACTATGCATACATCTATAGTATGCAATTTTGTCGCAACACTTGAGCTACTAAACAGATTTGATATTTGAGAATTTCTCCACTTTTTTTCAGGAAATAAACTCTTTAGAATGGAAAATATGGGACCCACAGAGACAACATATTTTTGGCATGGAAATGATAATCCTGTTTCTTGGGTTGACAATAACACCTGTTCAACTAACATAAAAACCAACAATACAACAAAACCATGATATTTAAATTTGTTAAATAATCATTTGATTCTTTGATCACCACTTTCAACAACGTATTTTTTAGAGTTAGACTTCGAAGGCATACAAATAATTGTAGAATCAGATGAGCCCCGAGAAAGAGTTTTGCTTACAAAAAATGGAAGAAATTGATCTTAGAACCTCCCAAGAAAATTTTTACCTCGTAAATAATACATTTTTGCACTTGGTGATCTTGAAGGTATAAAATGACCAGGGTTCAAAGACATATTAAGGACCAAACCCAAAGGATCAAATAGATAAAGAAATCCATCGTAAACTATCAATGGAAGGTCACATAGCAGGTAACAACTCAGTAAGCCTGAGCCATAGCTAAGGGTTTGACCTCAAAGTTTCCATGGAGGATTAAGATGGAGAATGCATATTTCCTCCATACTTAGCATAGTCTCTTAGAAAGTAATTATGAGAGCATGCCCCTCGAATTCACCTAGATTAGGTTGAAGTAAACATTGTCATGGGTGATCCCACTTATCATATATAATGTGTAATTTATTTTCTTGTCATTAGTCTGCTATCTCTGACAGGTCAAACAATATAAGGTCATCATTCCCATATCTCTGAAACAATTCAGTTATTCTAGTATGATCCATACAAGGCAAATCTTTTGACATTTATTGATCTATAAATGACATATAACGTAGTGACTTTGCACTAAGTCACTCAGCCAAATCATTGCTTATAAATCAACATAGTGTAATGGTGATTCTCTGTTGTGAAGACCCATATGAAAAGTGGTGTAATGATGATATGACCAATGCAACTACTACTAGGATACCCACTCGCCTTTCCCTTTATCCTACAAAACACTCCCAGGTGTGAAATCTTTTTTTTGCCAAGTGTTTGCTTGTAAAAGGGGAAAGTAATGAATAATTTAAACTCGAAGAATAACTTTCTTTGGGGAAAAGAGGATGGAAAACATGAAGCCTCATCTCCTTACCAAGCAAGTAAGGCTAACTAGGCTTGATTGATATACATGACCGAGGAACTATATTGGTGGTAAAATTTGTTGTTTTCACTATGATTGGTGATGAACCTTGAAGGACACACGTGCTATCATCTTCAAAATGTTAACAGTTACACATCCATGGCATCTCTGGTTCTTCCAACTTCTATGACATAATCAGTGTAGTGGAAGCCTTGGAGATTTTTGGATCCAGTTTTCTTGGAAGAATGTGGCAGGGTTAGAAGTTGGTGTCCAAGAAGTTACTCACCTTTATCACAAGCAAACCAACTGGTTTTCCTATTCTATATTACTCTCAATATATACTTACATGCCACAAACAAAATAAGGTATTGTAAAAACAATCTCTCTCTATTTCTAAAGGAAAACAATCTCTGTGAAATGACCAAAGATAATTTTTTGTTATTTTTGTAACAGTTTCCTCGAGAACATTGCCAGAGAACTCATAATCCATTGCAGCATTTGAAAATGACACAAGGCAAATTCTCAAGAATTTCTCGTTTGTTAGAATGAACTAGGTCCTATAAAAGGTAAGACATTCAACCCAAAATTTCCTTGCACAACTAGAGGGTTAATCTAGCTAGACTCCATCATGTTGGTTTGTTAAAATTGGCAAATAGGGCCAAATTCCACTTTGGATAGCTTCTATGGGAAATATTATTGCAACATTAAATTCCTCTCTTTGATAAGACCAAAATAAATCTAAAGATCACCAAATTTAGATAAGGAAAGTGGGTTTTCGAATTTATGTTCTCAAGTAAATTTATAAGGTCGGCCTCATCCTTATGTTGACTCATCAAGCCTAATGGTCACATCCCATGAGCCCCCATTGAATTGTATATATAGAGGTGTCCTCTCACCACATTTCAACACATCCAAGTGCATCATCCACGCCTCTGAAAAAGGTGGACATCTAAGGCAAGGATGTAGGTGTCAAGAGTCAAGTTTATGAAGATGTTTATCTCTATTTAGGGTGCAGTTTCCTTGGGAGAGAGTCGCAGGTCTAAGGCACCATGGGTGGAGGCTAGAGGATTGTCTGGGAAGTTTAACTCTTGATTATGAGAGTGAGTTTCTTGTTGGATAGGGCCGCAGTCAGAGGTATGCTCATTGGGTATTTTTCTATGCCATTTGGTGTGTTTAATCTCTATTACAAGCCATAGAAAGAGGGCTGCTACAACAACTTATTGGTAAGCATTTTGGAGGGTGTAAAATCCTTCTCTCTAGGCCACATATGCCCAGGCTAGAGCGCAACTAGGTCAAGCACTCTTCCATGTGTTTTGGACTGCTTTGTAATCTCTCATGGGTCCAAACTATAGCAAGGAGGAAGACGCATCCGAGAGGGAGTTCTGCATGATGTTTGGGCTTGTCATAGTTGGATTTTTCTCTCCTACAATAGGCCACAGCCCTAGCTGTGTGTTAAAAGTAGGTCACAGGCCTTGACAGCCTTGGATAGGAGGCTAAAATGCTAGCAGGAGGCCACAGGCCTTAGATCTCTTGGATGGGAGACTGTGACTCTTATCTTTTGTTTGAATAATAGTCCAAACCATCAGCAAATTGGAACAAAGGTGTTTGGAGGAAGGCCAGTCAAGTAGGGGTCCAAGAGAAAATAAACAACGTTGTAACAATTTGCCATCAAACCTTCTCAATAATTGGCATTATCTCGGTTCATCATTATAGAAGTGTTTCAGCCCTTTAAGATCCTCAACCTGCATTGTTTTTATGACTCACATTTTATGATTTGCATTCTATAAACTCTGGCCCACCTGGTGTTCATAAGAATCACTACAGATCTCTCCAGTCACATGACAATGACTCATTATATCTACACAACACCTTGATATGTAAAATAGTCTATTCAAACTACATATTGGCCATGATACGATGGATAAGATATGACACATGGAAATTGATACTCTGCAAATCCCATGATAGTGACTACAATTCTCATCTATAACATATTTGTACTGTTGTAACCTCGTAGTATAACATAACTTAGATTTCATTAAGTTCGTACTAATCAATCTTGCACCTGTGAATATTATTTGAAGCAGTCTGAACTATAATCTAGCCAGAGATAGCTTGCTCTTATAATATGACCTTATCTCAATGCCCTGAAATCAGTATCTATGATATGTCTCCTTAGATCTGGGTTATAAATTGACAAGGACCTTGCATAGAAGTAACATTGACAAGGTTAAGTCTTTAGCACAGTATACCCTATAGCTGATTGTATATGATACAAATATAAATGGAACAATCTTAACGATGAAGATAAATGACAGAAGCACCATATGGGGTTCAAGTTGATCACACCCTTGTATTGTGTCAATCTTTGAAGATCTTATTTTATTAGCTAAAATACCTCCGTGGCTCAAATCTGAAGAATATAATTTGAGGTAGTATGTCCTCATCTCTTCATCTTGTGAAGATCACCCTTGGAACACTATGATGATTACCTTGTTCACTTGATCATCCATAATTGATTGGCATCTTACTACTATTGAATATTGTTATATCCCTTCTGGAGATTGAAATATCAAGTCATTTTCTCTAAAGCAATAGCTCGAAAGGTCACTTCAATTGCTTCTCCGGATATTCTATTGACAATACTTTCAGATAGTTACATTTGTTGAGAGGAGGTGATGCATGCATTTTGCAAAGGCTGAGAATTGTGAATGTCTTGAGATTGAGATCAATATACATGAGTTAGTACTAGTGCACACAAAATTGTGAAATAACGATTGTAGGGTAGTATAATTCACATCAAGATTGAGAGTCGATGTTCTTGGTGGTGCCTAGGGTTTGTCTTTGAGTGAGATTTGTCAAAATTCTGTATAGCTGATTTACATTATTGATAACACATATGACAAGATGCATGTGGAAGAAGATGAAAGATGGAAGACTTGCTGATCAGAAGTTTGAAGGCATGCTTAATAGCTTAAGCAAAGCTACCAAGGTTTTCAAAGTATTTGCAATATGTCTACAACTGTATAGAATATTAAAGCAATTTCTTTGATATCCTGGGAAGTTAGAGTGTGTTACTATTAGTATGATTATGTATGATAGTCAGGGTACATCTTGATGATGTATGGGCTTCAGTTTTCCAGAAGTACGACACATTCATCTGGCATATTCAACCTTGAATAAAATCTATTGTTGAGATTCATAATCTGTTGAGTATTCAATATATCTCAAGGTCTATATTTGATGATAGGTGTATCTAGGTCTTTATAGTGATTATGGATTGCTATAGAGTCAGTTTCAATAGATTCCCGGAAACTGTTATTTTTTGCATTTTTCTTTTTCCTAGAAACAAAAGTTTTGGGGCTCACATGGTAGAGATGCTTAAGTAGATTGATCCTCAAAGTGATTTTGTTTTGATAGGACCACAAATGTCACTATGAATTAACTCGTGATTTGTGTTTCTCTCAATTTAGATATTTCAAAGCTATCCATCTTCTACTTTCCAAAAACACATGCTTCAGCTCTGACGCCAGGTGCAAATTGAAGCAAATTAGCATCATGTTATCACTGGAACTGGATCACATAGATCATTCAATAAGACAAAAATACTACGAAATGAGACATTGACAATTTTATTACAAAGACAAAGGAAAAGAAAATGGATTTGGAAGCACATGAACACATAATAGAGCTTTTAGCACTAAACATTCCCATTCCTATGACTCTTTATTTGCCCAATAACCTTTCACTTTCTATAATCTCTGTCTCACCACATATGTAGCCAAGTTTGTCCTCTTATTGACTTGCCATTTTATAGACCCTCAAATTACACCACACAAAATTGTTTCATGTACACTAATTTCAAAATTTGACCATTACTTTAATGACCTAACATTTTAACAATACAACCAAGGCAAGCCTTTCAGGACCTTTCCTGTAATAGCTCACATCAAATCACAAGATCCCAAAATGGCTTTTCCTGGTTGTAGTCAACCTCTGGTAGATATGTCACCTATACTAAAGTGACACAAGAAACAGGATTGTCATAATGTATGACACAAATTCGCGTCATTAAAGATGGTGTGACCCACCATAAGCCTTGTGCATTAGATAGGAATTGTTTGCTGGGGAAAATAAAGTGGAAATATGAATAAGGAGTGGGATGATTTTGGTGAGATCTAACCAATTTTGGGAACAAAAGAGTAATCACAACAAATATGCACAATTGTGGTATCATTAAAATAACCTATTTAATCATTAATGTTTGTGCACAAAGCTGTCAATGAAGCATTGATCCTCATTAATCCTTGGTGACAAACAAGGAGCATCAAGACAAAGTGTGCTAAAATAGTCTCTAGTTGTAGCTAATACATGTAAAAATTACCTTAATGGCTTTCTTGGAAGTTGTCTACATCAAATCCTGTTGGAACTATCTTGCCACAGGAATCCAAATACAAATAAGAACCATTAGACTATATTTTCAAAAGGCTGTTCACCAAAACCCTAGTTGGTTATTATAACATGATAGAATTTATTTCCTATCATATCTTCACTTTTATATATAAACTCCTGTGTATGGAAGTTCAGCCTTTTAGGATCTGAAGCACCCATGAAAGTGCCTCTGCATATCATTGATCACATAAAATAGTTTGAAAACAGTTGAATTAATACATGAATACACATTGAGAAGCAAAATCTGCATGGCATGTTGGCAGAATATCGAATATAACAACAATTGTTATGCATAACATCAATAACTTAAATTATTGGTTCTCAATGATTGCTCTTGTGATGGATTCATTATAAACCTATACAAAATGTTTGGATTGACAAAGTACTAGGTAGCATTATAGAATTCACATTGGAATATATCTAATCCCAAGACTTACCATCATCATTGATCATGTTTGAGAGGGTAGCAGCTAGCTTACCCAAGGTCAAAGACTAGTCACGCAATATTCTTTGTGCTTAGTCTTTGCAATTGAAAATTATTTTGTAGGGAGAATTAAGAAGTAAAATGTTTTTCAATTTCATCTTTTAAGCCTACCCTTGGTTGATTTGATAGTGGATATTATCTTTAATCCTTCTTTTGAATATAGATCCCCTAACAATCCTTGCACTATAATATTCTGTAGATGATTAGATCACAAACAATCCTACAAACGAAAATTGTTTTCCATTGAGAAGAATCTATATACCCCTCTCAAGGTCTTGCAAGGCAAGGACATGGATTGAAAATAATATATATACTCTTCTCAAAAGAATATATATACATTATGCGTGAGGTTAATTCTATACAATCTTGAGGAAAAAAAGGCTTGGCTTAGATCCCATAGTCAAAAGGGAATATCTTCTATTGCTAGTCTAATTGAGGGCTTTCTCAAGCATTGGGGCCCTGGATTCCAATGATATGAAAATATCTTTCAAGACCTTGTGGTAGACATACAAGAAGAATAAGCTCCCACCTCTCTTGAAGATGATAACAGTATCACTGAAAAAGACCCTCCAAATTCACAAGATTAGTTCTTAATGGATAGGCTACTTGTGACCAACGTGGCCCCACATTAAACCCCATGCTCATCAAAGAACAACTATGTGTTGATGTATCTGTCCTAGATTCTATGAATGATTTGCATGAAAACAAGGAGCATGATAAAAATTTTCACCATTGTGAGGATGCCAGTCATGATTTCCTACATGACAAAGTGATAAACAAAGGAAATGAAGAATTTTTTAATATCTCCACCAATGATATGACCCATATGCAGTTCTAGATAGAATATCAACCATATTAAAAGGATGATGAAGATCATGCTTCCCTTTCTAATAATTTAAAACCTGAAAACACTTTTGAGGTACCAGAAATATAGTTCAATCACAGTAATCCTATTTTCATAGACACTGAAATTAAGGGAGTTGTAGAATTTCATTTCATTGTGAGTTTGAGGAGTAATGTAACCCCCACGTTTCACTTTGATGTTAATCATGATCGTGTAAGAAATAAATGGAAGTAATCATGATTTTGTACAGTTTGAGGTCAATAAACTCAAAAGGTTTTTCAAAGCTAGCAAAGTAATAATGTGACCATTATTATTATTTGAGTGAAGAAACAATTAATATTATAGTTCAATCCTCAAAGATCCTATATCATGGAATCCGACAGTCTTGCTATTTTTTGTGCCTACAATCTGAATTTATTCCTCAAGCCTGATGGGATAGGGAAGTCTCTTCCTTTTATTGTCAATACTCATCTGGAAGAAAATTTTATTGACATATGGGTTGGATATTCCTTGGTAGATGAACAAAGGGTATGTTATAAACACACAATTATTGAAGTTTTCAGTCGTACAGATCCATTTCCACCTCTATATGGCTCTATTGTTGACAATAACAAAGTTGGACAACCCAGAAGATTGATGAAACTTGTAATGAAACCCTCGATGACATATACAACTATAGTGCCGAGAATGAAATTGATGTCAAGAAAATAATTGATGAAGAATACAGACTTGACCAAATAAAAAATTTCTCTCTAGACCACATCAAATGCAAAGATGTTCTCTTCTTCATGAACATGTGGACAATCATTCATGCACTAGACTTTTAAAAGGAAATGTAGACAACGAACCTCTAACAAATCCACATGAAGTCAATGCTGAGGGACAATTTTGGGGCCTGGAAAAGGTGCACTCTGGAATGATCGATGATATAGGTCAAAATGATCTTGAAACCAGTAAGAGGATGTTTTCTCAACCTAGTCATAAACAAGATCTGGCTGCTCTGACCACTCAACTTATGGGGTTTAGGGTTTGATGGTGATGCAAGCACCGTTATGAAGTATTGTGTCTATGTATCAATTTTTAGGCATTATATTTCATAAACAGACTCTAAGACGTTACTTATAGTGGACCACTATAAAACAATCAGGTTCCATCTTTCTAATTCCCTTCACTGTGTGTTCAATTTTTGAATGAGAAATGATAATTTGTGGGTATTATTGGTCTTCTGGATCAAATGTGCATGACCTTGAAGGCTCTAATTTTTCAATGGCAATAGGATGAAGTTAAATCGACAAAAATGGACCTTAAACAAAAGTTTTGTACCATTACTTGGGTCAAACTTATCGGTCCATTCATCACTGTAATTACACAATATTAGAAACGTCCAAACACCTCAAGTCTCTAAACAAAGAATCTGGTATAAACTCATTGACTTCAAATGACAAAAATACTAGAGGCAGGCATCAAAAATACCATGTAACATCCAATGGGAAAATACGTTTTATACATGAAATCAAATGCAGTCAGAGTATTTTATAATGTTAGAACCCTAGAAAATTATGAAAGACGTACTTGTTCATTTTGATTAAAGGTCAAAATACTGATTATAATATAGTGCAAGGCAATTCCAAAAATCTCTTAATTGGAGACAGAATACACTTTCTATTAATATGTGTCCAAAGGTAAACAACTACATTCATACATGAAAGAAGGAATTCTCTGAACTATTCAATACTTCCTAACAACTATAACCCATTCCAGAAATTAAAAGATGCCATTTCATCTAAGGATACTAAAAAGAAAATGGAAGAAATAAGTGAGTGAACTGACAAGAAAAAATTAAAACAGGTTCCCAATAAAATATTCTCAAAAGGAATCTATGCAAGTTCATTCATATTCTCAAAGTAGACAATGACATGAAAACATTCTAGTTTGTAACTGAGGAATACTAGAGCTCAATGAAGATACCAAAGAAATATATTTTTAACTTGCAAGTTATCCAGTTTAAAGTGCATGATGCTAATCAATACCAGATACAAAAGTGCAGGTTGTGGTAATCGTGTCAAGATTCCTATAGCAAGAGCAGCAATCAAGCTAGTCGTATATCCTGAAAGTGCATGCCAAAAATACTTGCAGCCCCTCATAACAGGGAATTTTATATCATTGCCAAGATCCTTGTTCTTTCGGTAATCAGAACAGAGCACTAAAGTGAGGGGCATCCCTGGAATTTCCTGCATTTTGATTCAATATAAAGTTTAAAGAATGTGTAGGTGGATGTAGATAAGGTGCTCACTATTTATGAGTCCTCACTTTTAGCAAACCGTGACATCCATATAAATATTGTTCATAAGAACATTTGTGTAAAAAATAAACTAAATAAATCGTTCAAACAAAATGGTATCTTCCCACTAAAAATGCACCAACTACAACAACAATCTGCTAATGATTTAAACAAATTAAAGAACATGTTAAATAGTTAATACAGATAGAGTTAATGATAGGTTAAGAGAAAAGACTTCATTCTGGAGTAACAATGAAGTAAAGTAACTCTCTTTATTGGAGATCTTATACACAAAGTTTGGACGGAGAGTTACTTTACTTCAATCGGGGGGCTTTGGACATCTTTTTAGCAACATGAAGTAAAGTAACTCTCTTTATTGGAGATCTCTTAGGAATATCTTAGCAACAACACTCTCTCTGAAGTGATGAATGTTTTTTGTGCTGCAACAGGGATGGAAGTAAATGGGGCCAAATCCACTATATCTCTCTTAGCTTGTACTCAACAGGAGACCTATCATGCACTCCAAAACTTCCCCTTCCAAAACCTGACAATGGAGGATGGATTGAAGTACTTGGGTTTCAGGATAAAAGTAGATGGATACAAAATTGCAAATTGGACCTGGTTGATTGCCAAGGTGGAAAGAAGATTAAATATTTGGAGCCTTCATCTACTATCTAGAGCAGGTAGACTAGTGCTCATTAAATCAGTTCTGGAAGCAACACTAGTATTCTGGATGTCTCTGGCCTAGATCCCCCAGGTATATTACAAAGGATTCAGTGAGTTTGCTGCCACTTCTTATGGAACGGTCACAAGGAGGGAAAACCCTATGTGTGGGTCAAATGGAGTAGAATTGTAACTCCCAAAAAATGGGGAGGTTGGGGCCTCAAGAACATCTCTGCCTTTGCTCAAGCACTTGCAGCCAAATTAGGATGGCTTCTCCTGAAGCACAAGAGCCTTTGGTCAAAGGTGGTTACCTATAAATACATATGGTCATGCACAGTCATGGACTGGTTAATATTACCTACTTGGAATAGGAAAGGAATATTAGTGATTTGGAGGGTTGTTATAAATACCCTTCCCATCATAAGAAGGGGTCTTACTTGGCGGATCGGTAATGGCATGTCTGTCCACATTGGGACTGATCCATGGATTGGTTGCGGCAACTCACACCATCTCCCTCCTGGCTTGATTGCCTTCCTAAATCATAATGGAGTGGCAAACATCACATAGATCGGGGACCTATACAACACCACTACATATACCTGTGGAGGCCGTAGATATACCATATCAACAGCATATTGAGTGGAGGAGATATTTGGCGGCTTTAATTGAATCACATCTGAGACTAAGGGATGAGGATGACAAATTGCATGGGGGTTTTGCACATAAGGGGATATATACTCCAAAGGATGGATATCTTATTATCCATGCTAGCTAGAAACCTGATTCTTTGGATAATTGGTGGAGCAACATATGGAAGCTAAAATGCCCACCGGGTACTCGTCTTTTGATTTGGAACATCATTATGGACAAAACCCCAACAAGAACTAATCTCAGAAAATGATCTTTTCAGGGACCTACATGGTGTGTATTATGTCGTGAGGAGGAGGAATCAAATCACCATCTCTTTCTTTCCTGCTCTACAACACAAGAGGTCTGGGCACAGGTGTTACATACTCTTAATTTATCACTTAATTATGCTGGCGATGGTATACTAAATGCCTAGAACCGGTGGTGGGCTGAAGCTCCAAACCCAAGATCCTGAAATATTCCATTAATGGTGTGTTGGGACATATGGATGAGCAGGAAAAACAACATATTTCATGGGAAGCATATAGTCTGGCCTTTGATTATTCCTATGATTTGTAACAGTTATATGGAAATTCCAATTGATGAACAGGTTGCCAAGATTTGAACCATCACCCCGGAGGTCATATACAAAGCATACCCTTGGGCCTGTTTCGACGGATTAGCGCAGGAATAGGGTTGTGGTGGTGGCATTATCCTCCATATATCTAAGACACATTATTTCCATATTTGTATGGGGTTGGGAGATGGCACAAATAACTTTACGAAGCCCCTTACACTTCGTCATCTTTTATATTTTGCTATAAAAAAAAACTGTAGATATTTACAAGTTTATGGGGACTCCAAGATTGTTATTAACTGGTTCAACTGCATTTCTACATGCCATGCATATACACTAAGAACCATATTGGATGATGTTTTGTTTTTAAAAACACATTTTGATCATGTTTCATGTGCTCATATCTACAAGGAGCACAATGAACCCGCAGACCGGCTTTCAAAAGCGGCAATGCATCATCCTAGAGGGGAATGGTTGATCAGGGAGCACACACCAAAATAGATCTACCAGTATTTCCATAGACCATACATGGATCAGGAACTGCAGAGGGTTGACAAGCCCTAACGTATCTATTTCTGTTATTTATTTTTTGTCTACAAAATAGTAATCACCATGGGTGAAATTTTGAAAAAATTTGAATATGTAAATAATAATGTATATGATCAGATACTATCAGCACACCCTTCTTTGGGTTTTTTGTATAGATTTCTACAATACAAAACAGTTCTCAGATGACCATGGTCACTTTTCTATATATGCCTATGGCATTTACAACATGTAATTTTCCTTGATAATGAAAATTATGATACTTTTCCCTGGGAAGAAAAAATGTTTTGAAATACCTGACATCTGAAACAAATTTTGAATTTTGGAATAAAACATTGAATATTCGACAATAAAGAAGAACAACATTCAAATATTTTTCGAAAACCCTCAAAACCGAGCCTTTATTAATATGAAAAATAAAATGCTTCAACAATATATAGGATAACATGGCTTTTCCTGCCAATGGAGAATGGACTCACTGGTGAGGTGAACAAGTTTTTTGTTGTCCATTAGGGTTCCATTCTCACTTTGATCTAAAGGGATTAGATTGGGTATATGTCCTGAGAAATTTTGGCAGAATAAATACCCGTCAAGTTCATACCTTACGCCAATGAAACTTTGCTCCATGGTGCATGTCCTGAGAGATTTTGGTAGAATAAATACCCCTTAGAGTTCACAGAATAAATGCCCCTTAGATTTCGCACCTTGCGCCAATAAATACCCCTCAAAATTCACACCTTACACCAATGAAAGTTTGCTCCATGGTGCAACCACTCGAGGCACATTTTTTGAAGCATTACCCCAAAATGCTTTCCTAGATAGGTTTAGATGTGAATCCATGCCTGTCCAAGAGGAATATGGACACTACACTTGACCTAGGAATCTATTTCTCACAAATTACCCACATGAAAACATTCCCAAATATACTTTTGTATCAAGCTTAAGAGCCCGTCTAAAGCCTTCAGGCAGGCTCACTTATCTCTTGCATGTGGGATAACCAATTTTACACAATAAACTTTATTTTGTTAAAATTTCAAATTAATACCACTAATTTTTGTTACCCTAAAGCTGCCATTCAGCCTTAAATTTCTCTTTAAACCTAGTTGGCTCTTCTAACTCCAAACTGATTTTTCTTAAATCCATGAAGCCTATAAACATGTGGCATGAATAGTTCAACAACGTGTGAGAATTTTTCAGTAGCACCCTAGAAATAACAAAGATGGAGATTCTCCCTCCGCCGGAGACAAACTTCTAAAAACAATGTTAATGGATTATCACCTTTTATTTGGAATGGACAAGGCATACATTAGTCCTAGACTTCTCACAGTCTCTATTTTATTCCTCTAATAAGTCTCACATGAAGCAACAAATATTTTTCACCTCTTATTAGAGTCTATTCTAAAAGAAACTACTCTTGTTGTTATATGTCTTAAAGAAGCCAGTGTGACTAGCAGCATGTGAGAAATGGCATTCTGCTAAGACCTTTGCTTTGATTTGGAACTAGGTACAAGGTATACAGGGTATGTTGATAAGTGTAACTCATGTAGGACTTCTTACACAAGTAAGGTGTGAATGTGTGAGAAGTGGTTGAAGACAACTTTTCGTGACCACCTGGTAAAACTGTGAAATAATACCATCTTGTAATTTCACTTAGTAAATAAAAGTGAAAGATCCATTTCACTAGATATCCTTACTCTTAAAAATTTAAATGAAATATTCTAGATATTTTTGGAATATTACTGATTTGTATTTGATCTAATATTATCTATACACATAATTGTTGAGAAAAGGTGGTTGCTCGGATTAAAGAAATTAGTTGCTAAGATAAGGGAGATTAATTTTCTCAATTAGAGTCTGAGAGCATAAATAGAACAAGATGAGAGAAGTTGTATGCAAACATTTTTGGACATGAAAAAGACAAGAGATTAGAGAAAGATTAGTTGAGCAGATTCAAAGCACATGAGAGGACCCAAAGTTAGATCAGAATCCATATTGAACAATGTTGTACAACAATTTAATAAAGTGTGGGTTTAAGTATCCAACAAGGAGATAGAGCATATCTGAGTGTCCAGGAAGCTGAAAACCTTAGTTTTGACATGTCCTTGTAAGTTTTGATCATTAATGATAAGCTGATTTGAAGGACAGAATTATGTGTGTACTTGAAAAGCTATTCTGAGTCCACTGTTTAGGTTTTCCAGTTATATGTGTGATTGTTGCATGTTCATAATTTTATTCAGTTATTAAAGTAATTCAAGATTTGAGTTATTTGAGAAAGAAACATAGGACAATTGTCCTCTTGAATTAGAAAAATTTTACATGGTATAAGAGGATCATCTCTAATTGAGATCCTCAAGGGTTTACAACAATAGATCAACTACCAGAATCAAAGACCAACAGTTAGAGGGTTTCATTATTGTTTCTTGAAGGACTAACCACTCTTGCAGGTATATTTTTGTTGTTTTATTTTCATATCTGAAAAGTTTGTAAAATAGATCTCAGAGATGGCAACATCAAGTCTCAGATTTGAGGACAAATTAGATGGTGCCTCCAGATAGGTGTCATCAAAAGCCAAGGTAACATTGTTTTTGAAAGAAAACGATCTCTAAGATATTGTCAAGGTTGTTATAATTTAGTCTATAGATCTGCATGAATTGGCATCACATAAAAATAAGGAAGTGAAGGCCCAAATTACTTCAGGAAAGGGTCCAAACCCTGCCTCAGGAAAAAATGACAAACTCTGCCTCAGGAATGTCAAACTGCATATACGATTGAAGATGTTTTCATGTAGAATTGTTGCAAATTCTGGTGTGGAAGGTGCAGTGGTTGTTGGGAAATTACTGAGCAATATAATCTTGACCTTGGCTACGATGCTGACTAAGGTGAATACATTGATAAGGTGAAGGCAAGGATTATTGATCCCCTGAAAGTGATCAGAGCTATTTTGGTTGATGCTACAAGTGTGTCTTCATTGTTAACCACAACAGAGTGCATCATTGTTGTGATTCTGAAGGATAAGAAGGAAGTCCCAGGTATGAGAGACGGTATGGGTGGCATGGACTACTAAAGAGCATATCTAGACTAGTGTGCCTTCTGCGTGGTGTCCTATTCCGAAAGTAGGTGTTATAAAATTATATATTACAGAGCAATGGAACACATAAAATATTGCAAAAATATAAACACAGAAAACGCATAAAATGAGAGAGACACAGATATACGTGGTTCACCCAGTTTGGGCTGCGTCCACCTCGAACAGCCAGTCCTCCCTTTCTATAATCCAGCAAAATGAAGAGACACAACCTACAGCAGATCCACTGTAATATCCTCTATTTTCTCTCACAGTCTCACCTCTCCGCTTCTCGCTCGAAGAATACACATCTATTACACAACCTCAAATACAATGCCCTCATACAAAGAGATGGGTTTCCTTCTAGGGAAAAAAACCCTAAACTAAACATAAGTTCTACCATCAGATCATCTGCCTAATGAACGACCCAGATTGACTAGAAATTACTATACTTTTACAAGGCAATTTTACATCTATTTTTAGCTTCAGGGGCGCTGCCCCCAGCCCCCGCCGGGGGATCGCTGGCTCCCGGACCCCCCAGCCTTGGGGGATCAGCCCCCCTGGACCGCCACGGGGGGGACAAGTCCCTCCCCACACCCCCCCCGCATGGAGGGGTGTACAAACATCCTGGAGTATACATTCGGCTGAAACAAAGACCTCTGAACAATCATGCTCCACAGACAACAATCTCCCTCTTGGAGAATGATTGTAGCAACTCCACCGCTACTTCATTTGCTGGAAAATGACTCCTTTTTGGACCTCGTTGTTTCTCATCTTCATCATCATCCTTGAAGACCAATTGAAACTGAGAATATTCTCAGTTTCTCCCTGGTTACAATTTTTGTTAGCATATCTGCAGGATTCTGGCTAGTGTGTGTCTTTTCCAGCTTCAACTCTTCATCTTCCAACACTGATCATATTAAATGGTACTTGAGCTGTATGTGTTTAGTCCTGGAGTGAAATGATGAGTTCTTTGCAAGATGAATGACACTTTGGCTATCACTGTATAATGTGCCCATATCATGCTCCTTACCCAATTCACCCATAAACCTTTGTAACCAAATCATTTCTTTACTAGCCTTTGTAGTAGCAACATACTCTGCTTTTGTTGTTGAATGTGCAACAAAACTTTGGATTTTTGAAACCCAACTCACAGTTGTTCAACCAACAGTAAATACATATCCTGTAGTTCTCCTCCTTTATCTCTGTCACCTACCACATCAGCATCAACATATCCCTGTAGAGAAATGTTTGAACCACCAAAGCATAATGCTTGATTTACTGTACCTTTCAAATATCTGAGAATCCATTTCACTGCCATCCAATGTCCCTTTCCTGGATTGTTCATGTACCTACTTACAACTCCCACTCCATGTGCAATATCAGGCCTTGTGCAAACCATTGCATACATTAAGCTTCCAAGTGCTGATGCATATGGAACTTTAGACATATAATCCATGTTTTCTTGGGTCTTTGGGCACATTTCCTTACTAAGTTTGAAATGGCTAGAAAGAGGTGTACTAACTGGTTTTGCATTGTGCATATTAAATATTTCAACACCTTTTGTATGTACTCATTCTAAGACAATGTTAATTTGTGATTTTTTCTATCTCTAGTGATTCTCATACCAAGGATTTGTTTTGCAACTCCCAAATCCTTCATTGCAAATGAATTTGCCAATTTTCTTTTGATCACATTTATTTCCTGCATGTTAGACCCTGCAACAAGCATGTCATCTACATACAATAACAGTATAATATAGTTTCCATCATTTTGCTTTTTCAGATAAACACAATGATCAGAGTGACATCTAGTATAACCTTGTTCAGACATAAACTTGTCAAATTTTAGATACCACTGCCTTGGAGCCTGTTTTAAGCCATACAAGCTCTTCTTAAACTTGCACACTAGTTTCTCCTTCCCTTTCACCTCATATCCTTCTGGCTGCTGCATATATATCTCTTCCTCCAAATCCCCATGGAGAAAGGCGGTCTTTACATCTAATTGCTCAAGATGTAAATCTTCAGCTGCTACTAGACTTAAAATAGTTCTGATTGAAGTCATTTTAACAACAGGAGAAAATATTTCATCAAAATCAATACCCTTCTTCTGTGCAAACCCCTTCACCACAAGTCTAGATTTGTACCTCTGTTTTCCTCCATCTTCTTCCTTTAGCTTGTAAACCCATTTACTATTCAATGTAGTTTTTCCTACAAGCAACCTAACTAAGTCCCAAGTCTGGTTATCCATTAGGGAGTCCATCTCTTCTTCCATGGCTACCTCCTACTTCTTCCTGCTTTCAACCTACATTGCTTCATCATAACATTCGGGTTCACCAGAATCAGTCAACAATAAATAATATAATGAAGGAGAGTATCATTCAGGGGGTCTACTTATCCTGGTGGATCTTCTAACACCACTTTCAGGTGTTTGTGGTGCCTGTTGTTGTTGTGGTGGTTGCTATTGTTGTGGTTGTTGATTATTATTATTTTCAGGCACCATTACTTTTTCAGTGATTTCATCAAGGATTGTGTATTCCTTGTTTTCTTTTTTCTGTTTCTTTTCCTGCAATTGATTCTTATACAAGACCTTTTCATTGAATATTACATCTCTGCTCCTAATGATTTTGTAATTTTTGTAATCATATAAGTGATAACCAAAATCATTAAGACCATATCCTATAAAGGTACATTTCTTTGACTTTGCCTCAAGCTTTGTTCTATTTTCTTTCTCAATATGGACAAAGGCCTCACAACCAAAAGGATTTAAAAAAGAGTAATTTACCTTTTTACTTGTCCATGCTTCCTCTGGAACACCACCATCCAAGGAACTTGAAGGCCCTCTGTTTATTAGATAAACAATAGTATCTACAGCATCTGCCAAAAACTGTAAAGGCAATCTTGCATGCAATCTCATGCACCTTGCACGCTCCATGATTGTTCTATTCATCCTTTCTGACACACCATTTTGTTGTGGTGTTCTTGGAACTGTCTTCTCTCTGCGAATTCCATGCTCTGAACAATACCTATCAAACTCTTTGCTACAATATTCACCTCCATTGTCTGATCTAAGACACTTCAATTTCTTTCCTGTCTCAATCTCAACCAAAGCTTTTCAAATACATGAGATTTATTCTTAATAATAAATCCAAGTTTTTCTAGTTGCATCATTAATAAAAGTAACATAATAACAAGAGCCACCGAGAGATGATACTTGAGCAGGTCCCCATACATTTGTATGCACAAGCTCTAATTTTTCGCTCTTCTTTTCTTTCTCAACTCTAAGAAATCTGAATCTCTTCTGTTTTCCATAAATGCAATTCTCACAGAAGTCCAAATCAACATTCTTCAAACCCAGCAAAAAATTCCTTGAGTGAAGAATCTTCATCCCCTTTTCACTCATGTGTCTGAGCCTATGATGCCATAATGCTGCATTTGCTCCTTTGGAAGTTAAAGCATTAACAGAGTTAGAAATACCATTGCATAAATACAATGTACCAACCTTTTCGCCTTTTTCTATTACCAGGGCTCCTTTGGTGACCTTCCAAGCTTTATCTGTGAAAGTTGTCACACAAGCTTCACCGCCTAACTACCCTATTGAAATCAAAATTTTCTTTAGATTTGGAACATGCCTTACCTCCTTTAGTAGCCATTGGTTTCCATTCTGCTGTTTTAAAAGAACCTTACCCATTCCAACAATTTTACAGGATTTATCATCACCCAAATGAACTTGTCCAAAATCTCCTTGAACATAGTCATGAAAGTATTTCTTATTAGGTGTGGCATGGAATGAGGCCCCTGAATCTACCAGCTAGGAATTAGTAATATTTTCGAAAGAAAGAATCAAAGCATCTTGTAACACCTCACCTATCACATTTGCTTCATGATTGTTTTCTTGCCGTGCATCTTCTTCTTTTCCCTTCCAAGATCTACAGTCTTTCTTTAGGTGTCCTTCCTTTCTGCATTTCTAGCACACTATCCTCGATCTGGACTTGGATCTACCTTTCCTTGATTCACTTCGATATCCTGAGCTCTTTCCTCTTTCCATTTTTGTTCCCCTAGATTCTGCACTCAAAGCATTTCCTGATGTCTCATCGGAGCTTTTCCATCGCATTTCCTCGCTAAGGATAGCACTGACAACATCATTAAACTTTAAAGTACTAGATCCAGAAACAGAGTTACTAATGGCCATTACTAAATCGTTCCAACTTTCTGGTAATGAGCATAAGAATAATGGAGCTCTAACTTCATCATCAAAGTTTACCCCTACAAAACATAACTCACTTGTAACAGTATTAAAATCATTTAAATGGTCAGCAACAGATCCACCTTTTGACATCTTCATATTAAATAACCGTTTCATAAGAAATACCTTGTTTGAGGCTGGAGGGTTTTTCATATAGTTTCTCCAACGCCTTAATCAAACCCTCTGTCATTGTTTCCTTCGAAATGTTGAAGTCGACGGACGCTGTGAGGCACAACCGTATTGTTCCGAGTGCCTTTCTATTGAGAAGGTTCCATTCTTCATCTGTCATACCCATCAGCATCTTTGCTTTTCCGCCCAATGGTAGGTATAGATCTTTCTAATATAGATAATCTTCCATCTGCATCTTCCACAGTGAGAAGTTTTGGCCATTAAATTTCTCGACCCTAAACTTACCAACTTCCACCATAGCTCCCACTTGAATGAGGAACCCTTCTTTCCTGCGAGTTTATCAGCCAAATTGACCTTCGGCTCTAATACCAGTTGTTATAAAGTTATATATTACGGAGCAATGGAACACATAAAATATTGTAGAAATATAAACACAGAAAATGCATAAAACAAGAGAGACACAGATATACGTGGTTCACCCAGTTTTGGCTACGTCCACCCTGAACAACCAATCCTTCCTTTCTATTATCCAGCAAAATGAAGAGACACAACCTACAATAGATCCGCTGTAATATCCTCTATTTTCTCTCACAGTCTCACTTCTCTGCTTCTCGCTCAGAGAATACACATCTATTACACAACCTCAAATACAATGCCCTCATACAAAGAGAGGGGTTTCCTTCTAGGGAAAAAAACCCTAAACTAAACATAAGTTCTACTGTCATATCATCTGCCTAATGAACGACCTAGATTGACTAGAAATTACTATACTTTTACAAGGGAATTTTACATCTGTTTTTAGCTTCGTGGGCGCTGCCCCCGAGCCCCCGCTGGGAGTCTGCTGGCCCCTGGAGCCCCCAACCGGGGGGATCAGCGCCCCCGGACCACCGCAGGGAGGACAGGTTCCCCCTCGCACCCCAACACGTGGAGGGGTGTACAAACTTCTTGGGGTATACATCCGGCTGAAACAAAGACCTCTGAACAATCATACTCCACACACAATGGTAGGTTTAAAGTTCAGGTTGTCTGGTGTCCTAGTTTTGAAGGTTAGACTTCGGGTCAATTAGTTTGACCCCTGTTATTGTCTTGAGCATTACATTTCCCATTACTTGGAGCAATTGCTTGTGTATTCAATCTAACTTAAAGGAAAATTTGTCGATTGAACTGCCCTGCAGTTCTACCCCCTATCTTTTATGCAAGGAAAAAGCGTAATCCTTATCAAGGAGAGATGGGAGAAATGTTTTCCATTTTCACCTACTGGAGATGATAATTTTTTTGAAGAGCTAATTTTTGAGAAGAAGAAAAAAATACCCATTTTAGGCAAAAAACCATGGAAGATTAGGCCTCGAGAAGGAATGGTTGTAACTGCATAGCTTGTAAACATGTCTAATGGTGTGGAAGGGTTAATGCTCCATGATACTCCCTGAGAATAGTGGAGTTAATCATTTATTTGTAAATGTGTACACCAGCTAATGCTCCTCGAACGATTTATCTATTTTTTGAAAAGTGTCCCAAAATGCTTCAACACCAAATTGTTTCAGAAGCGCTTGAAATTTGAAAATTTCCCACCAAATTTTTTGAAAAGTACCAGATCAATTTTGATGTATGTAATAATTACATAATTTTAATGTGTTAATTACGATCTTTTGATTTAATATTTATTAATTATTTTATTTTGTTTAATTTAATGTGTTAATCAAAATTTATTGATTCAATATATATTAATTATATATATTTTAAAAAAAAATTATCTTGATAATATAAATATATTTTTAGTAAAATATATAAATTAAAAAAATTGAGATGTATTTTCAAAATTGTTAGATTTTTGGAGGGAATGAAAGCACTAGCCCAGCTTTAAGTGTTTTTATGGGTGTCTCTTGGAGGGAATCATTTATAATAATATTTATCATTTGGTTCAGCATAAGTTGGAAGATGAATCAAGCAGTTTGGCAATAGAAATGCACCAATCTAGACCTGTTTTAAACCCTTAAACATTCACCATAATTGAGGCAATGTTGAGAGGATTATGAGCTGAGTTGAGTTTAGAAGGAGCATTTTCAAGGCTTGAGGTGTAAGTTGGAACAACCATTATAAGTAGAATCTAATGAGCTTATCACGACCTCATTATAAATAGATATGGATTTATTAAATGAGAGCTACCATCTTGGCACATGTTTCTATTTTGAAGAGTTTGTTAGATTGGTTGAAGGAATGTCCCACCTCGAGAGTATGTGGAAAGCACAATTGGTACATTGCACTCTGAGGTCAACAAATCTATTTGGAGAACACTCCCTTATTCTCAACCTCCTAATTATTTGAAGGTGACCTTGGAGAGTAGATGAGCTTGTTGATATAAGCTATATTATGAGGGTTTGAAATTATGAATGATAAATAGTTTGAAAATCAGTGCAAAATCTCTCCATTACCTAATGACAAATTTGAATATCAACTTAGAAAAATATATGTTGAAACATATTGCAAGTAGTTTGTACATGTAGTTTTGCTGCCATTTCTAACCATTATAGAATTACAATGCCAGAGAGAGGGTCTCAGCGGACACGCAAGTGGAAAATACTTATCTATCACATAAACAACATAATCATGGGCTTTGGTATGTCCAAATATGTCTCAACCCTTGTTGGAAATACTGGGGGGGGGTGAATTGATACTTCTTACAATTGTTATATTATGTTAGTTGAAAGGTTAAGCCACAACATAAGAAGTAGAACAAAAATAATAATTTTATTAAATATAGTCAGGACTTTGATTCTCATTTATAGATATGGGCTCCAACTTGTAATATAAGTTCTAAGCATTCTTCAAGGTCCCAACCCTGAATGAGGACAAAAAGCCTCTTAGGCCGATCCAGGCACCAATCTGGTCAATATGAGGACATCAATCCTCTTAGGTTGAAGCCTTTAACTATACTTAAAAAGAAAAGCCTTTAACTACTTTATCAAAATACTTTGTCAAAATACTTCAAAATCATTCCTTCAGGATGTCTACCATATAAACCTCTTGTAAAAGTAGGGAAGATTTTACATTCAATATGCTCATATCTATTGAACATAGGCTATTTAATGATGATATATGGTTTATGTAATTTGACAAAGACTTTATATAAATAGTGACATCCCCCAATCAATGTTTGGACAATGACATCCAACCATCATCATATAATGTGTTCACTACCTCAGTTGTCATATTCTATGTAGAGAGTGTAGATGACTCGTGTAAGGTACAAAGTGTTTCAAGGACACTTGAAGCCTCTAAGTCATGTGATCAACCATGATGACTAATGCTCCTCTGCCTTCACTAGGTCGAATCAAATACCCACTAGATAAGAGTTCACCATACACATCTTTGAGATTGTGATACCATATGCATACAATCAACACATAGACATACATATGTTTATTATTTATTGATCTATGCACATGTTTACACTATTCATACTCTATTGCATTTTTACTATGCAATTGTTTCCTCACATTATGAGAGCCTTGAAGCTTTTGCTTAGCACACTGTGTGATCCTGAATTCTTTTAGGCAAGGGATTATAGTCAACTTCAGGGGATAGTGAATTCCTTGGTGGCAATATTTTAAGAAGGTTTGAACATTTCTCAACAAGGCTCATGAGACATGCAACATATTAACGGTTACCTCTAATTCAACAATGACCCTTTCTTTGGCATCAATGGCAAAAGTCTCAAAACTCCACACATTCAAGCGTCTCCTTGAATATCATAATCTAGAGCCTATTTTTCTCTTCGAACATCCCTTTTTTAGACTTTGGTAGAGGGTTGGGGTCTCATAGCAATGATCATCTAAATTTCCCCAAGGGAGGGGGAAAATCCTTTTTTTCAATGGAACATAATCTTGAGTCCCCTTTAAGTATCTCATGACTCTTTTTGTAGCAAACCAATGTCCCTCACATGGTTTATGCATAAATCTGAAAATTATTCTCACAAATTTGTAGATGACTCATATAAGGTTCAAATTATGAGAGCCTTGAAGCTTTTTCTCAGCACACTATGTGATCCTAAATTATTTTAGGCAAGGGATTATAGTCAACTTCAGGGGATAGTGAATTCCTTGGTGGCAGTCTTTTAAGAAGGCTTGAACATTTCTCAAGAAGACTCATGAGACATGCAACATATTAAGGGTTACTTCTAATTCATCAATTTCCCTTTCTTTGGCATCAATGACAAACCTCTCAACACTCCACACATTCAAGCGACTCCTCGAATATCATAATCTCGAGCCTCTTTTTCTCCCTTGTGTCATGCATGGAAGAGTGCTCCTGATCTTCAACTTCAATCGATTTTGCTATACACTATCAGACAAGCTCCTCCAACCTCATAGTAGGGCCCTCCCTCCCCAAGCAACAACCTCCTTTTTCTAGTTCCTTGTCTATCTCTTATTGTGTTTTTGTGCTTTAGTGTCCTTCCATGAATCACTTCCCCCCCTTGGATCTTAGGGACAACCTAATTTTTCTCCTAGGACTCTCCTTTGCTATTTCCTCCTTGATGTTCTCCTTCATCCCTTCCCTCCCCTATATTCCCCCTTCTCTCCTTATTACTTTTGTTTCCTGGCCACCCTCCTCCTCTTTAGCCTCCCCCCTTGTTACAGTCTATGGTGCTCTGCTCTCCTTTTTGTTTCCCCCTTTTTTGACTCATAAAACATTCCCTTTTTAGACTCTGGTAGAGGGTTGGGGCCTCATAGCGATTATCATCTAAATGTCCCCAAGATAAGGGGAAAATCCATTTTGTCAATGGAACATAAGTATGCAAACTTCGAAATTTTGTCCATATATATATATATATATATATATATATATATATATATATATATATATCATTTTTCCCCTTAGAGCTTCAAGCATTGAATCTCTTTCAAAGTGAAAATCTTATTAGCCAACCCTATAAAAAACTTAGCTATAAACAGTTTAATCAAGTTCACTACCCTCATATTGTCATTATACAAGAATCAATGGTGGATGGGGAAAAGGGGATCCAATTACTATAGAATTCTCTCCCTCATTGGGATTTTTCATCTAATGATGTTATTGGCCATTTAGGGGGCCTTGTCACAGGATGAAATGTTGGTTTCATTAGCCTAAAAAATGATTAGTCTATTCACTCAGGAATATTTGTTGATATTTAATCGAGGTCCTGGACATGTCTTTCTATTGATTAAACCTTTAAAAGCTTTACTTGAATAGATAATATTTCTAGATCTCTTTCGTAAAGCTTCCCTCCATTCACTTGGGTCACACTACTATCAAGGGAGATTAAAATTTCTCTTTGGGGGGCTTTTGAAGTTTGGGATCCATAAGCTTAATAAGACCCTCTTTTTAAGTTCTTTATAGACCCTTTTGACAACATTCTCCTCTGTGATATCCTCCCTACAAATCTTATGCCAACCTACCCTAATTATAGATGAATAAATGCTCACATTGTGAAGAAACTATATCATTTTCTTTTATTTGAAGATCTCTTGGACACAAATCTCTAAAATTTTCAATTCATGTAGAATTTAATATCTCTAAACATGTGCAATAGAAAATGGTAGAGCTCTTATATGGCCCCTCTGACTTAAAGATTAAATTCCAATGACTAAAGATAGTTCTCAACATATTAACCACTCAATCTTGCATGCTTAATATCCACTATTAGAGTTGCAAGTGCAAGTTCTTCACCAGCCTCCCAATTGAAACCTTCATCCACTTCAATTATATGTGCATGTAGTCCAAAGATCCTCTTTGCAATTCCAGGAGAAATAAATATGTATAGGAGAGAAGTTACAATATAAAATTAAACAATACCAAAGTTGAAATAAAACACCACTACTTAGACTATCCAGAATGAGAATTTCTAAAGAAGAAACTAGAATCTCATATTATTTTTTATATCATTGGTAAATGAACATGGGGTTATTATTCAATATCTCTTGCAATTGAAACAAACTAATGTATGAGATGAATAATTATAGGTAATAATTCCTATAAAATATCATGATTACTATGTCACATATTGATATCTTTTATTTCATAAATAGTTTCATCATATCTAATAGATAAAATAACCACGACTTTAGGTAGCACTTTTGATGGATTTTACTCATTGTTAACTAGATTTTTATTTCTTTGGAAATACAAAATATTTAGTAAATAAGAGTAAATATTATTTGAAGGGTGTTACCAAGCCTATGGCTTGAGGTTTTATATGAGAAAACTATATATTTCTAGAAGAATAAAGGTTGCAAGATAACAAGTGTAGCAATAGGCATCAACATATAACATGAAAACTTTTTAACACTTTTTCATGCTAGATATTCCAAAATCTATAGTACCAGTCAATATGAATTAGTCACTAAAGGAAAATATTAAACATTTTCCATACAACATGTTTAGGAAAAATATTTTCTTTTTAAGGGTTGTATTGAAGTGGCTTGGGAACTTATACACAGACCATGAACATTATGTTACACCCCTTTTGGGCCCTCATGAACCAGTTTTCATCCTTGAATAATGTTTAAGGCCCTAAAAATCATCCCTTCAATGGTCTTCATGAACATCACTAAGTCTACTATTCACCTTAGAAGCACTTGGTGGTGGTTTTGTACATTTTCATAGTCTATATTATTAATGAGCCTTAAAAACCGCTTGTAAACCCTAGGATGGCAATGGTCTTTCTCCTTAGATAATGTGCAATGTCCAATGCCCCAACAAAAAACATCCAACTAAACAAATTATTTCGCTTAAATAGAAAAAAGTCGTAAAATATTCCAAATTCTTTGAAAATCCATTTGATTAAAAGACAAATCTATGGTCATCGATGACATGATCGACAGTAAACATCCTATCCTACCCTTAGATTCAAAGCCTCTTGGTAGTTTGTTGCCATTGCATCTATCCCTCGACCTCGCAAGCCCGCATCTGGACAATATTAGTTTGCAATTGCATAAGCATTGCCCATAATCGATACCTGAGCCACTAGATCTCTTCGTGCGTGGCTGCCAACAATTTAGCTGTGTTTCTTCACCGTCAAAATGAGTTCAAAAAAGGTAATTTTATGCAAAAGGATGCTAAAATTGCAAAGCACCATTATTTTTCCTCACGTCATCATGAATCATATAAGCTTTCTCCTTATGCATTTATTTTGAGCTCTTGATTGGAAAAATTGGCTATATTTTGGATTTCTAGAAATATTTCATTAAATAATTCATTGTATTCTCTGAACTAAATCTGTTAAAAGAGGCCATGCTCAAAACAGTGCTTTAAGCGGAAGAATCAGAGATAAAAAAATTTCATTAAGATATATTCAAGGGTTCTTTCTAGTTCAGTTATTCTGAACTTTCAATGGAAATGTTTGACTCTGTTTTGGCTTACAGGCAAGATTTCATAAATTAAGGCTCTCTGTAAACGAACTAGAGGAGTCTGTGCTCAATTTTGTTTAAAAAAACAGGAGAGTTTGGGACGAAGTGCATTGAGTCAAGGATCATGATTTTGTAATTTGATTGAATGATTTATGTCTCATTTCTCCACATTTCAAAGTTATTTGAGAATGGACATTGATTATTCTAGTATTTGATGGTGTTATGTTCAAATTACACAGAAGAAAGCTAGGGCTTTTAGAGGCTAAGCATACACAATGGCACAAACTTTATAGGTCTTTGTGAGGTTTTTATGACTGACAAATACGATAGAACATTAGGGCTTTCACGAAGCTAAGAAATCTAATGCCACATTCTTTACAGATTTACTTCAACGTTCTGAGACTGAAAATTTGTAATGTTCAACTGGTTCGTAGATATCTTTTGGCGGTTTCTATTTGTATGGAACCAAGAATCTGAGACCTCAACATGAAATACTATGCTCTGGCAGATTCTCCATTTCAACACATCTTTGCGCAATGGAATACAATCTCTAATGCTCTTTAGTGTCTGGAGAGGCCAAAACCAATGAACCAGGAAGCAGGGGCTATCGGAATGGTCAGTAATGGAGGGAAACACTATCCTTCACAACATAGCAACGTAGAGGAATAGGTTGTCCAAGAACATCGTTAGAGATTTCAAACATAAGCTCTTTGTTTTCTTTAGTGTCGGCTAAAGTTGAGAACTTTTGCCATATTCCGGGACCACCTATGTCTATTATATAAGGAGGTCTTGTAACCTACATTGAACTTCCAGTTTCTCTGTTTGAAAGTTTGTATGGAAAACCAATGCTGGATCAAAGGTTTACTCATATGAAAGATGCAGAAAATGAGACTCCTTTAGTGAGTCCAAGAAAAATGCTTGGCAAAGAATTGATGCAAAATGATACCTACAACAAAGCCAACAAAGTTTCAAAATTAGAGCTAACCGCGCCAATTAAAAATTTCAAACAACCTGGAATCATCTCTTCAGGACAACATTCTTTGAAGCACCCCAAAAATTCAAGTATGTTGCCACTGTGCTACCTTTCTATAAACTGAAATTATTTATTTTATTACTGTAATATCAGTGATATAGTCTTGGTTCAAACATTTGAAAGATAGACTTGATTTTTCATCTAGTTGATTATGAGACTCTGTACTCAAGATCATGAGAAAAAAATCCAATAATTTTTAGCTAGTCAAGCATAAGTTCCTGAAAGTTAAATAGTAACTGTCTCTATCCTATTTCCCACTGTGCAGATAGGAATATCGCTAATTTTAACAAGCCTTAACATTTTCCTCTCTACCTTCTTAAGGAAGCAATTTTCTGAACTCTTCCCTGACACACATGAAAGTCATATGTAGTTTCTGCAATGGTATTGACAAATTGTAAGAAATTATTGTATAAGAACCTTCTTATAGTTCTTGCTTCTCAATTCCAAGTAGATGTCCAACCATCCAAAATACATAGTTCCTTCTTCCTTAGTCTTTTAGCTATTGCAGTATGATTGATGGAGCAAAGATTTAACTGTGTCCTTAACATTAGCACTAAGAGGATACACACTAAAGCCTGCCATAGTCATTATAGCACCCCATTTTCATGTAGCTTCATACCTCTCAATAATTTCTCCCCCCTCACAAGAAATTATGTTCACTATGTCTCGAGCAAGGCATTATTTTTCTATATTCATATGATCTATGATATTCCTTTTAAGTGTAGCATCTAGAGACTCAAACATTGATGAGTAACAGCTTAATGATTCCATGAACCAAAACAAGAAAGGTGTAGTATTAGTGTTAATCTATTGTTCTACTGCTATGACAAAGAAAGGTGTAGTATTAGTGTTAATATCTTGTTCTTTATGGTTGAGAGACTTTGCCATACTAAGAAGTTGGTCATGTGGGTTCTTTGTAGACACACTTTCATCAGACATATGTTGCAGTTGGAATGAAATGGGGTAAAAATGCTTGTTTTGTTTGCTGGCCGACCTTGGAAACTGGTCAATAATATAAATAAATTCATATATTCATTTTTACATGCCGAAATTGAATGATTTTCAAATCAATCCTACACCTCTCGAGAGAGGAATCCAAGAAAAATATCAACATTCATAAATAAGGTGACCCATATAGAGTTTGGCCCTAGTTGCCATTTTTAACACTCACCAATGATTTCTAACGCCATTTGAAAAAATTATCTCATTCTAGAGGAGAAAACTATAATCACAATTGTAGTGACCTACATCAACATGATTTATTATAGTTAAAAACATAGACAATGTGTCTATTAAGAAAAAAGATGCATTTAAAACAAGGAAACGTACTAGTATCACAATCTAAAAATGTGAAAATATATAGCAAGATACATTTAAGACGAGAATGGAATTAGAGGGATCATAAATAGTTTGGGTTTTGTCATCTTCCTCTAGATGATCTAGTGAATATTCTCCTAACTCATCAATGGTTTCTAATGCCATCTGAAAAAATAATCTTCTTCTAGAGGAGAAACCTGTGCTCACAATGGTAGTGACCTACACCGACATGATTTATTATAGTTAAAAACATAGATATTGTGTCTATTAAGAAAAAACATGCATTGAACATAAGGAAACATATAAGTATCACAATCTAAAAATGTGAAAGTATGTGAAAAAGTATAAAAAGATATGTTTAAGCAGAAATATACTAAATCTCAACATCATAAGGAAAATTGACAAGATAAGGTAAGATAAGATAATTTTATTAATGTCCAACAAATGACCATAATAGGTCAAGGGGACTATCAGTTACAATGATTACATCATGCCAAGCCTGTGGACCAAATGGTCCCCTTTAAACATTTTTTTTCAAAAAGCAGGAAACACATGTAAATGTAAATGTAGAAGCTAGAAGCTCTCGGGTTCGAAACAAAGCACTACAATGAAGTAGAGAAGGAGAAGAAGAAGAAGGAAAAAGGGGGGGGGGGGGAGAAGGAGTCCCCTATCTAGTTCCTACTCCTAACATTCGAGGCCGAGAGAAGAAAACTGAGAGAAGCTTGTCAAACTCTGTTGTCCTGTGGGCATACTGGGCTGTCGCTGCTGTCGCCTGGAGGTTCTAGGGTGCCTCCCAAGGGTGGATCCAATCTTCGAGTACTGGTGCAGTTTGGTGGGTCCCCCCCCCCCCCCCTGCGGACTGCACTAATCTGGTCTCAGTTTCTGTGGGTTGGTCAATGGTTCTTTTGGTGCCCCGTGCTAATGGTAGTGCCCTAAAGAAGTCTGTGATCTTTTGTGTGGTGTCTGATTTGGTCGGGGGATGAGGAAAAACGGCCTGAAATCTGAAGGCCTCCTGGAGATAAATTGTAAGGCATCTCGGATCAACATATATAAGGAAGTTGGTCAAAGTCTGAGAAGACTTGAAGAGACAAAGGAAATGACCTCGAATCTCATAGTAAGTAGGGCATCTGAAGATGAAGTGTGTCTCTGTCTCTGTCTCCTGTAAGTGACAGAGATGGCAAATCCTATCTACCCTATCGATGTGGTGATTTGTCTCCACCCAGAGTGAGTGAGACCCAATTCTGAGCTGCTCGAGGGGGATTCTAAGGGCATGCATCTAATGCTGGAATGTGTACTTGGGTCTAATGATGAGCCCATCCCTGATCTCCACGCATGCTCCACGTAGAAGGCCATTTTTGGATACAACCCATTGGGAGGGTTGGTCTCCATGTAGTCTGAATGTATCATCTATAAATATCCTCCTTAATGATTTTATTCAGCTCTTGTTGATTGGGAAGGAGGTGGCCTGGAGCATTTAGAGAGTACTGAAAAGGAGGGAGATGGTCAATCTAGATTCCTGAAGCCTCCAGAAGCTTTGTCACACCGGTGTACCAATATTCGGATCGACCTGTCTGCATATAGGCAATGTTCTCCGAGGAGCAATATGCTAAATATGGGTAGTTGTCACAACCTTTCCTTGTATCTACCAGGCCTCAGAGCCTGTGTAGGAGTGACACTAACCTAAATATCACCTCTAGGCGGAAAGGTTTAGCCACGAACTTTGCTAGAATGATGTGCTGAGGAACTGTCTGATTGCACCTAATGAAACGACACAAAGGAGGGTCTGGACCCACTCCAATGAAGCCCAATTTGACTCTAGGAGAGAGGGACCTCCAATATCTGAGCCGTAAATCACTGTGGGGTGAATCAAAGTGTCCATGATGCTCATTTTGGATGAGATGTCCTGGAAATGGTGTCAGAAACACTACTTCCCCAGAAGGGCTAGGGAGCCATACCCTTTGTTGATTCGAGGTTGAAGGGCTGGCCACAGGCTAAAGCAAGGCCCTAAAAGCTGAACTCTGAAATATGTATAGGTGCTGACAATCTCAATCTCCTCTCCTTTAAATAGGAAGTGGAAGTCCAAGATTTTCTTGACTCCATTGAAGATAATAACTTTGGTTTTACCAAAATTCATAGTTAGATGCCTCTGGTCACAAAAAGCTGCAAGAGCATCTAGCTGTCTCTAAAGGCCTTCTTGGGAGGAGGCCATAAGGGCAATATCGTCTGCAAAAAGGAGGATGGAAATCAGGACCTGGTGAAGAAGACACCCATCTATATCTTGGATATGCTCCTAGAGGAAGGACTCAAGCTCATCGATATAGATCCTGACTAAAGTAGGAGAAAGGGGGCATCCTTGCTTGACTCCAATGGTTCTTCAGATGAAATCTGACATTCCTCCGATTGTGCAAAGACAGCCAAGGATGGCCTCATAGAGGCTCGTGATAGCTGTTAGGAGAGTTGAGGAAATGCCAATCTCTCTTAGCCTCTGGAAAAGATCTTCCCTTGGGACTGATTCAAAGGCTTTCCGGAAGTCTACAAAGCAATAATACACTTTAGAGGATCGATGCCTAGCCTCTTTGATCATCGCACGAAGAGTAAAGATGTGGTCGGTCATCTGGTGGTGTGGGAAGAATCCTGCGTGGCCCTTGGCCTCGAGTTGTCTCTGCTCAAGGAAATGGGAGAGTGTCATGTGGAGTGTTGTAGCATATAGCTTGAAGAATGTGTGCCCAACCATGATTGTCCTATAGTTGTCGGGGTCGAAAGTAGGCCCTGACTTGTGGATTGGGTATATAATGTGGTGTGACCAACCATCTAGAAATCCATCTCGAACCACCTTGTTGAAAAGGTCAACCAAATATCCTACTAGGGGGCAAAGTCCATGCTTGAAGAATTCTGCCTAGAAGCCTTCTTCATATGCTGCCCTGCTGCTCTTCATTGTCCATATTTCCTCTCTGATATCTTTGTCAAAGAAAAGGTGGCAGGAGGTGGGGAGGAGGGGTGTGGGAGAATAACCTGAATCAGAGGCTGCCTAGGAATGTCATACAACTGGGAAGTGTGGGAGAACATTGAGGCAGGATCAAGGTTGACTGGGGTAGGTGAGCACTCGGAAAGGATGGTCCTCGAGAAATCTTTATGGGAGCAAAGGAGGAGAGTAGAAAGAACCTGTCTCCTATGGGCAATGAAAAGGCACTTCTTGCAGCGAAGGAGGCAATGGTAGGCTGAATAGAGGTCTGGGTATGTTGGTAAGGAGTTCCGAAATGCGTGTCAGAGGTCCTGATGCATAGACTTGCATTCCTGGTCATACCATTTATTCATAGGGAAATTTCCTAGCTTATAGGAGGTGGTGGCAGAACGGGTAGAATGAGGGAAGGATTGGAGCATAGCTTCCCAGATTGCATATGAGAGGCACTAGTATTTGTCCTTGGCGAAGCTGAGAGAGGTGATCTGGGACTCCGATGGGAGTGTCTGTTTGAGGATAGAGGAGAAGAGATCAGGGTCACCCTCCTCAAATTAGAAGGTGGTCATGGAAGGGCTGCGGAGAAGAGTAGGAGATGGATTCGAGAGGTCAACCTGTAGAGAGAGTGAGGTAAGTGCATGATCTGTGAGAGGGATGGGGGTGATCGAGAAATTTTTGATGTAAGGGAGGAGATTTGGGTTTGCAATAGCGTAGTCAACCACACTTGCCCTAGCTCCAAATGCTCTGCATGTAAAGAAGTGCGATGATGGGAAACATGGTAGGCCATTCAAAATTACCAGCTCATGAGATTCTCCCAACTGTAGTAGATATGTCCAATAGGCTATGATGGGTCCCAAGTGATCCTCAGAGGTCCGGTGCATACCAATCATGGTTGGGTCAATCCCCTGAGTGAAAAATATATCCTTTGTCCGGTCGTGCATAGGAGTCTAGAGGTCTTTGGTCCGGGCATTGAAGTCCCCCATGAGAATGATGGCCCCTACTATCGAAAATCTTGTGATGTCAGAGTATAGGTCTGTAAAAGGGTCTCCGTCTGAGCTATTGTGAATAGTGTAGGAAGATGAGAGAGGTGGGAAGTAAGAGACTGTGACATAAATGTCTCTCAGAGGTGATGTTCTAGCTCTGATTGGAATCCACATGAATCTGGCATACTCATCGATCGCGACCACTGATACTCTATTCCTGAGGCTATCACGAGTGAGGCAAGCAACACCCCTTGATCCCTTGACACCTCTTGAACTCCATGTCTCCTATCTGCAAACTGTGGTCCACTGCTATCCTGTAATGTTGGGGAGTGGTTGGATTGGGCTCGCATGAGTCTCAGTAACCAGGAGGATATCTACTGAGCTAAGGGCTTCATAAAGTAGGCCTGGTGAAGACCAGAAGGAGCCGTTGCCATTCCAACAGTGAATCGAGAGAACCAAGAGAGAGAAAAGGAGGAAATGAGGTCAGGTATATACATGGCTAAGGAGTTCTATTAGAGTTTTTCCTACAATCTGATTGAAAATTCAATTGTACTTAACTAGATGTTATGCAACTATTTATGAATTTTTATGAAAATCTATTGCCTTATATTTCAGTATCGTACTTGATATCAATGTTTTTTTAGATCATTTTATCTTACTAGTAATTGTTTTGGGTAGCAATGTTTGTTTTTGTTTCATAGGCATGAGGATCATCGCATCCCATTTGAAAGGTTTGGACTAGTAAAAGATGTTTATCTTCCCAAAAATTATTATACGGGGTACGACCATCTTGTTCATTTTAGATATTGTTAATTATGCTTGTTTATAACTTTTGAGTTTCTAGCTTTATGAAATATTGACGCAATGTTCATATTATGCATTAATTGGAAATTTATATGAAAATCTAATGGTATTTGGTATCACTTTTGATTTTATGTGAGACCATGTTTTTACATGATTATATTTTGTTTTTTAGTCTATTATCATGGTTTTACTTGTCTTTGTAATAAAAAGCATATGTGGTTGATAAAGTAATAATGCTATTGAGTGTTGCAATTACTTTATGTAAAGGGGCCATCACTAGGAGAAATTTCTTAGCAAGGTGTAAAAACCCTGGTTGCATTTCCTTGCTTATTTTAAGCATTAAAAATATAAATAAATTAAATGGGCTGAGTTGGGGTACACAGATTCCAGAGATGAGGTGGAAGGGGAAAACTGCTTGGAATGTGGACTTGTGTGGCATATTTTGGTAGGTAGACACAAAATAAACTAAGAATGACAAAACAAAAGCTAACAAGAAAAAAAATTAGAGAGACAAGCGGCAACTCACATGATTTCATAGTCTAAAGAGAGCTTAGTTAGGCAGGCAAAAATGAGGGAGTAAACAAAATGTGGAAGGAAGATAAATGCTTCCATGTTTATCATCTCAGTGCTATCTAGGAGATGAGGGTCTATGTTAAAACTGGCAACTAGGGCCAAACCCCATGTGGGTCACCTTATTTATGGTAGCTGATATTTTTCTTGGATTCCTCTCTCCGAGAGGTGTAGGATTTGATCTAAAGATCATTCGATTCTAATAAAATTGGAAACTTGGCCAAACTCCATATGGGTCATCTTATTAATGACATATGATATTTTTATTGGATTCCTCTCGTCCAGAGGTGTAGGATTGATCTAAATATCATCCAATTCTAACATGTATTCATGGATATATGAATTTATTTGTGTTATGGGACAATTCGTCAAGGTCGACCAACAACCAAATTGCCCCCACTTGTGCTCAACGTTTTAGTATAAAAATAGGTGGCTTGCTAGTCATTTGGACACACACTCTTCTTGTGATCTCTTCCTCTACACTTGTATTTGGGTTTTGGTAGGAGGAGAGATCCTAAGAGACTACGCAGCCCTAAGATGAAGATGCCCTAGCTCTATGCTATCATGGAGAAGATATGCCCTAGATCTAGATGCAGCCAAGCAAGAGAAGGCTCTATATTGTCCTAATATGGTAGAAGCATAACATGGAGGATAACTCTTACAGTGGATCTACACAGGGTTCTACGTTGTCCTAAATGGGATCTTTCTACACAATAATAAGAAGCTTAAGTACGCTACCATAAATGATGTTATACCCTAATCATAGAGATACGAAGATGCTGCCTAAATTCCCTATGGAGAAGAACTTAAGGCCTAATGCAATCATGAAGGAGGACGACCCTAACGTAGTTAAAGAGAAGTCTACACGCGGGTCTAAAGGAGACCTCACAGTAGTTTTGTGTATGCCCTAGTCACAGTCCAAATGCACTATAAATGCTGGTCGTATTCCACAACAAAAGAAGGGCTCCATGCTGCCCTAACCAAGGAGATATAATCCGCCGCAAGAAGAGGATTCGTATAAGCTAGAAAGAGGAGAGCCATATGATGCCTAATCTGAACATTATTTTGGATAGGGACAGTGTCTAGCTTCAAGTATATGACATGAAGTAGAGTGCTGAAAGATGTATGTTCAGCAAGATTGGACAACATATGATCAGGACTGTGTTGACATAAATGTAAGTGCACAAATTGTTGTATGTTGTAGACTTTGATTTAGATGGATAGAGAAAGGGGTAAAGGCAATAAACAATGAAAGTAATCACTGCATTGAAGACTAGTTGAAGGGATCTGCAATTATAGCCTAGCTGCTCTGCTATGCTGCAAGCCATAGCAAGTAGATAAGGCTGGTGAGTGTAAATGGTGCAACATAGTGCACAGTGATGGGTACAACAGTGATGGAGTGGTGCAACACAGTGCATAGTGATGGAATGGTGCAACATAGTGCACACTGATGGGTACAACAGTGATGGAGTGGTGCAACATAGTGCACAGTGATGGAATGGTGCAACATAGTGCACATTGATGGGTACAACAGTGATGGAGTGGTGTAGCATAGTGCACAGTGATGGAATGGTGCATCATAGTGCACAGTGATGGGTACAACAGTGATGGAGTGGTGCATCATAGTGCACAATGATGGAATGGTGCAACATAGTGCACAGTGATGGGTACAACAATGATGGAGTGGTGCAACATAGTGCACAGTGATGGGTACAACAATGATGGAGTGGTGCAACATAGTGCACAGTGATGGGTACAACCGTGATTCAGTGCAGCTCAGTGATAAGAGAAACTTAGTGAATGGGTGCAGCATAGTGATGGGTGCAACATGATGATGAGGTGCATCACACTGAGATGCAACATGGTGATGGAGTCACCTTGGAGGATCAGTTGAAGCAATATGCCTTCACCTGAGTCCATATCAACTACCTCATGTGACATCTTCTTTGAGAAAATCTCTACTCTTATTTTGATAAGTCGAAATTTTGACTTCTGATGTATATGTACTATCTCTCTCTGGTGAACTATTGAAGAACATATAAGAAGAATTGATCAAGGGTTTCCCGACATTGGGGTTTGTCCATGGCTGGTGCCACATCTTGTGTCCTCTTGTCTTGGCTTGTCTTCTATGATTTATGTTTATGTTCTATTTGCATTTTACTATCATGCTACATGTGATTGCTAATCGGGAATTGATATTGAACTAATATGGAAAATTGAAGTAAATTTTCTATCAGCATAAAACATACCTAAACCTAACAAATTCCATCATGTATTTATGGAGATATGAATTTATTTGCATTATTAACAATTTTTTAAGGTCAGCCAACAAGAACATTACCCTTAGCTCAACCTCAACGTTGCATTTAAATAGAGGATACCTCAAGTCATTTTAGGCACACATGATCTCATGATCTCTCTCCATTTGTTTGGGTTTATCTTCTATCAAGGAGGATGTAGCGGAAATAGTCATCTAAGAGAGTCCTAACCTCAGTCACGAAGGAGATCTAGTCGTAGTTGAAGAGAAGCCCTAGTCGTAGATCTAAGGAGCCCTAATGCGTAGCTAGAGGAGGAGCCCTAAGCCACATCAAAAGGAGCCCTAGCCATGACTAAAGGAGAGACCCGAGTTGCAGCAAAGGAAGCCCTAACACAGTAAGAAGAAGCTTGAAATAAGCATGAGAATTTCAGGTTGCAATGCAGTGATAGAGGTTGTTCCTAGGAATGGGTTAAGGACTGTTTGAAAGGTGTGGGAGCCGCAACAATAAGGTGAGGCACTACGTTGAAGAGATCTATCCTATAGGCTCAGAACGGATCAATGTAGGGCTAGGTACATATGTGGATTGGGTGCTAGAAAGTGTCAAGAGTAAGGTGAGTTCTTGTAGGCTAGATATTACTCCATTGATGGTGTTTGTAAGTTGTTTTATGCAGGACCATAGGCCTAACTTGCTGCTTGGCTAGGTCGCAGGCCATAGCCAGCAACAAAGGTTGTTCTAAGGGTTGCGTTAAGGGTAATCAAACCAAACTTGGACAATGTTGCAGTGGTGGAGTCTCACCTTGGTACACCACTGATGAGCCTCATCATTAGGTAATGATGTGGGACTTAATACACCTCCAAGCTTATTAAAATCAACTCTTCTCATAATTCCTTACATGTTTTAATTATATTTTTCTTAATGAGATGAGTAAAAGTAAGATGTATGTCTAGTGGTCTAATGTGCATTGATTGCAGGTTTTTGAGAGAAAATCATGGAAAATTTGGCTAATTAAGGGCAGAAACTCGAATGAGACAAGGAGGAGAGATTATGGGAGATAGATCCTCCTCATTAAATCTTCACTCATTCGAATATTCATTAATCAAATCACACTAGCTTGAAGTTGCATGCAGTCGAGTCATGGAGATCATGGGCAGCCAAGCCAGTGATAGTTAAGAGCCAGTTCATCTTAAGTTTGGGAGTGAAGCCGCCATAGTTTTAAGGAAGTTGTTGGAGACTTCAGTTGTATAAATAAGGAGGCCTAAAGCCTCATTAGGATTCAGATTTTTTATGTAAGAGCATTAAGTATTTTCGAGCTCAAACTTTGTGGAAAAACATTGTTATGTAATTTTTCTGATATGATAATGAGAATGAGCATTTCCTTGATCCAGCACTGAGTTGACTCTGAGGGCTAAAGCTCTTGGGTTAGGGCCCAACCCTAGCAACAAAGGCTTCTCTTCTTCTACTTGCATGTTTAGGTTATTTCATAGATCAAGTGTTGAATTGGTTTTAGCATTGTTTCATTGCAAGTAGTGGTGAATTTGATTAGTTTGCTTCCATTTGTGCATTGCTTTAGTAGTAGCTTTAGAGAGATAAAGTAATACCAAAAAGAATGATAACAGGTGGATTTTGCCTCACTCCTTCCTTCAGGGACCATGGTTTGAGGAAAAACTCCTATTCAACCCCAAAAAGATAGAATTCTGATTTCTTATGGAATTTAGGGTTTTCTGCTACTTAGGCCAACATCTTTTCAGTTTTCAAGAATAGGTTTTAATTGTTATTTTTTATATCTTTAGCTTTGCATTAGATATCATGGCGTTTCACAATATTCTGCAAGTATTTCCATGCATGAATTAGGCAACTAAATAATGAAATTATGTTTTCTTAAGTTGATTAGAAATCTTCCTTGTTTGATATGATTTATGGATAAATGCCAGTAATGTATGTATTGTAGGAGTTTCAATCTCATGCTAGCAACCCCGGCCTACCCTCATCCATCCATGATCACCAAAAGCCACCAAGTCCCTCAACCAATTCTTCTTTCCATAAGAACAACTTCCCAGGTTTGTTGAGCAAATCCAACCATCTTACAAATTTTGGGTTGAGCTTTGAGAAAATCCTAGCCACTCCCTTGCCTTGTTTCTTCCATCGTTCACCTTCCCTAAGCCCTATACCACCTTCCATGTCACCCCTATTTGTTTCGGCTGGATCCTGTAGGAATACAAGGGATCCTGTAGGAGCATTAGGACGTCTTGTAGGAAGCATTAGGACATCTTGTAGGATGACCTGTAGTGGCTTTTTTTGAGGTTGATTTGTGGAAAAAATATCCAAGAAGATAGGAAAAGACCCCTACTTGCCTCCCAGGCCATTTGACCTTCCACCACCATCTCTAACCTACCTGCCACATCACCAAGAATATTCAGCGTTGACATTTTCACAAAAAGGACAAAAAGGAAAAAAGAGTTATTGTGTTCATTCATATGCAAAACAGTAGAATGTTTGGTTATTTTAGATTGCATGCCTAGGACAATTAGGATTACACACATATTAGCTTAGAATTCTTCTGAAGCAAGATCTCTTAGCAATTAGTTAGATGAGTGGTGTGTTTAAAGCATTGATTTTACTCTTTCCTTACTGTAGTAGACAATATTTCAATTCTCCCAATTAGTGCAAATTTCCCTTTTGTTCATTAGTAATCAAACTGCTTCTAAATCAATAGAACACTGGTTTGAGAAATCATAGTGGTATATTGCCAGCTCAATAGTGACAAAGAGTGGACCCATCTCATCTACTTGTGTATACAGCACTGTCACCTCCAATTTTGTACAAACCCTGGGTTGATAAAGTAAAGTTGGTTGCCTCATGAGTTGCAACATTCTTGCTACAATACTGGTGTTCATCAACCACAACCTAAGAAGGCATTCATTATTGATTGTGTGGAGAATGAGGGCTGAAGGTTGTTGCCCTAACTCTTGAAGCAATGACAACAAGTGTAACAAGAATACAACAACGTTCTAGGAGATGTATTGGGTCAAGGTTTGACCATGTTTGGCTCAGTTTAATGAGCATCTTGTTGGTGCCATATGAATGATCTTCAGAGAAGTATTCTGTCTTGTTTGACCAACAATGACGTCTCTGGTCAACGATTTACTGTTGTTGTCATAAAATATTAGATTTCTATATTAGTGGTTCATCCTTCTCCCATTGAGGCACAATCATAGGGTGAGTGGTCCAACCTTCCCCTAGTAATTTGTTGTGTACACGGTGAGTGGTTTAGCCTTCCCTTGCGATACCCAATGGTGACATGTAGGCAGGATGAGTGGTTCATCCTTCTCTTGCTGAGACATCCTACCCATGCAATCTGGGACTGATGGGAAGTACCTCTCATCTGGCCAATCAATAGGTAAATGAGGATAGGGAACATAGTACTATTGATGGACACATCATGTACTACCATAATCCCTATGCTAGGATGACCTATATTGATCTATGATCAATCGGAACTATGTTCAGGTCAGTAATAGTGGTATGAGACACTCTCTTTTATTTGGGACTGACTTCACATTAGTAAGAGTGGTATGAGGCACTCTCTCTATATGGGACCGACTTCAATTTAGTAGAGAATGGAATGATACATTCTTGATCACTGCTTCTTCTTCATAGTTCAATAGAGCATAGAAGAGTAGAGTAGTGCAGAGGAGTGAATTGATGGCAAAGCTAGTACTGATTGAGAGATGGATTAGCAAACGGAGTTCTCCCTAGTTGAGAGGGAATGTTAAAATTGGAAACTAGGGCCAAAATTCATGTAGGTCACCTTATTTATGGTAGCTGATATTTTTTCTTGGATTTTTCTTTCCGAGAGGTGTACTATTGATCTAAAGATCATCTGATTCCGACATGTATTTATGGAGATATGAATTTATTTGTATTATTGACAATTTGTCAAGGTCATTTAGCAAGCAAATTACCCCCAGCTCAACCTCAACGTTGCATTTAAACAGAAGAGACCTTGAGTCATCTGAGGCACACATCATCTCATGATCTCTCTCCACTTGTTTGGGTTTGTCTTCTATCAGGGAGAACGTAGTGGAAAGAGTCATCTAAGAGAGCCCTAACCTTAGCCATGAAGGAGATCTAGTCGCAGTTGAAGAGAAGCCCTAGCCACAGATTTAAGGAACCCTAATACGAAGCTAGAGGAGGAGCCCTAAGCCGCAAGAAAAGGAGCCCTAGCTGCAGTGAGAGAAGGAGCCCTAGCTGCAACAAAAGGAGAGACCCTAGTCACAGCAAGAAGAAGCTTGAAAGAAGCATGAGAATTTCGTGTTACAACACAACGATATAGGTTGTTCCTAGACACAGTTTCAGGATTGTTTGCAAGGTAGGGGAGCTATAGGAATAAGGAAAGGTAGTATGTTGAAGAGATCTTCCCTATAGGTTCAGAACATATCAGGCGTATGGCTAGATACATATGTGGATTGCGTGCTAGAATGTGCTGACAGCAAGTTGAGTTCTTCTAGGCTAGATACTACTACATTGATGGTGTTTGTAAGTTGTTTGATGGAGGACCATAGGCCTAACTTGCTACTGGGCTAGGCCGTAGGCCATAGTCAGCAACAAATCTTGTTCTAAGGGTTGCATTAAGGGCAATCAAAGCATACTTGGATAGCGTGGCAGTGGTGGAGTTTCACCTTGATACACCATAGCCTAAGAAGGCCTGCATTATTGATTGTGTGGAGAATGAGGGCTGAAGGTTGATTCCCTAACTCTTGAAGAAGTGAAAACAAGTGCATCACGAAGACGACATTCTGGGAGATGTATTGGGTCAAGGTTTGACCATGTTTGGCTCAGTTTAATGAGAATCCTATTTGTGCCATATGAATGATCTTTAGAGGAAGATTCTATCCTGTTTGAACAACACTGACTTCTCTGGTCAAGGCTTTACTATTGTTTTCATAAAATATTAGATTTGTATATTAGTACTATCTCTCTGTGCGTTGAGCTGTTGAAGAATATAAGAAAAATTGATCAAGGGTTTCCCCACATTGGGGTTTGTCACATCTTGTGTCCTCTTGTCCTGGCTTGTATTCTAATGTTTGTGTTTATTTTCTATCTACATTTTACTATCATGCTGATGTGATTGATAAATTGGATATTGATATTGGGCTAACAAGAAAATTGAAGTAAATTGCTCTTAAGCATAGAACATACCAAACATTTAACATTCGACCTGCGGGGTTTACTCTCTGCCTGGTTCACTAGCCCCTTCCATGCTATTAGGTTTATTAGCATTCAGAACATGAATGCTACTAACTTGTAGATTTGTAGAAAATACATCCAAATACCAAGCCACTCATAGGCACCAACATTGTGTAGAGTAGATCTAGTATACATATCAGCCAATTCAGCAGGGAGAATTCTTTCTGTAGCTTTTGGAAGTATATTTATTTTTGTAGTTTTATAAAGTATACATATCTAATTATATCTCGTATAAATGTCAGTCAACTCAAGAATTCTCAAAGGTTTGAAGTGCAGAAATAATTCTCGTTGCTATCAAAGTCACTCCTATAAGCATACATGTACCAAAAGTTGAAACAAAGACAGATGTGGGTGTAACAGAGAAAAGAAATGTTGTGATAGTTGATGCATAAACGTATTTTTATAGCCAACTACATTATTCCTGCCTCAAAATTTCTAGATTCCAAAGAAATCTTGTCTCCCAAGCCTGCAATTTTAAGATCCTCCTAATTTTTAATGTCTCTGATGTGGCCTTCGTACTTTTGTCTTTTTATTCCATGATTCTGTTTTGAAATTTTTGTTGCAATTTTGTAACTAGGAAATTTGGCAAAATAACTCCCAATGAGGCTTCCAACCCTAAAAATAATGAAGGTCATGAAGTTCATAACAACTTGAAGAGGTAAAATCCAAATACCATGCGTATGCCAACAAAAATCTCCAACATTTTGAACATTTGTACTTTTGTAGTTGATAATTTGTCCACATGTACGCTTTTTTCTTGACTGACTGGAGAGCAACAATCCCTTCTTGTATATAATAGTTGTTAATGTTGCTTTAGCCCATGAAGCTAACTGGTGTTGTTTGTAATGCCCTTGTCACTATGACAAGGATCCTAATACCTTTTCCACAAAAAATGCACAAACTAGCACATAGCCTTGACTTTCAAATTGTTTCTTTCCATCTAGAAAAAGTACAAAGGCACTTATAAAATATGGACCTACATATGATGCAGATGTTTCCAGTGCTGGTAAGGATGCAGTCAAAAGTACTCCCTTCCAAAGAGATAGCCATAAGGCTTTTGCTAATGACTTAGTATGACCTTATATTGAGTTTTATCACTAGTGTAATCCTTTATGGATAGTAACTAAACTCTACAAATGGACCTCATTTGTCAAAAGTGATCCTAAATGTGAATATGTTTTCTACTATGCCTGCGATTGTCAACTCTTTTTGTGCCTTTGTCTAAGAAAGGTTGAATTTTTATTTTGTATGAGCACAATAACGACTTGGAACTCTGTCTTGTGTGTCAGTGTCTGATATATGGAAAAAGATAAATATAGATTTTAATCACTCTTGAATAGACTGTAAAAAATTATTGGCATTGCATGATGTTGAAAATAGTTAGGTGGATTATTGCAGAGCTTAAGAAGATATTGAGTTTAATGGCACAAATGACACCATGAAAGAATCTTTGGAACAAGTGGTGGAGTAGATTGTGCCTAAGCAAAGGGTTGCAACAATGTATATGAGTTTGGAAAAGACCCCCATGTAATGGTGGGTAAGCACATCAAATCAAGTTTAACTCATGGCATGATATGATAGAGGTACTTAATGATAAAGGCCTACCAGAAATTGGGGCTCCACTAAGTAATGACATTTTGGAATCCAGTTCTATCAACCAGCCCCTACAATTTGGTGGTACTTCCAATCCAATGGGATACATGTATTACTGTGAAGTCATTAGGAGATATAGGAGGTTCCTATTTAACTATGGGTTCACAATTTTATGCAAATCTTAGAGCCATTTCCAAAGATGTAATATCTTGAGGTAAAAATGCAGTGGCAGACAACTAGCTAGGTTGAATTATGAGAAAGGTTCTACAACACTTTATATAACTCTACAAGGAGGAGGCACAGATTGCAAGTTTGATAGGGTTCATTTGGTGTTTCCAATAAATGGACCACCCACAAAGTCTAATAATAGGATCCCCAAAGGAGTACCCTTTAAACGAACTTTGCCATCTGTGGTATAAAGAAACTGATTCCCTTTTGAAACTATTGATAATGTGGTAGGTGGTATTTCTCTGGAAATGAAAAGTATTGATCTCCTTGTTGTTTTGCGAGTTATTCATAGTGTATGCGAAGATGGTGAAAATAATGGGGAATAAGATAGATCTACATTCTATTTAAAGGATCATTTTTCAGCAAGTAATGTGTTGTAGTGTAATTAAATCTGCATGTTGTTTTGAAGATTTCTCAATCAAATAGATCTGCAATCTATTTAAAGTTTATTTCCTTCCATACTCAGTGAATATCCAATGTTGGGTTGTGAAAGTGTGCTTCATATCTAACTTGGACGGATCCTAGCTGGTGTAGAGTCCCCCTGAGGGTCCACTCAAGCTCACTACTATGTTATTGCTAATTCACTATTTTTTTTTTAAGCAGTGCTAGCAGTTCTAGTTCTAGTAGTATATCTAGTAGTATACCTAAGAGCGTATATATATGCATACCTAGCAGCAGAACAAACAGGGTAAGTATATGAACCTTGAACCAAGCTAGCATCATGATAAGCCTCTGTTAAGGAAATACCTCCACATGTTGTGGGAGTTTCACCACACCAAACGCATCTTAGAGACCCTTGTCATGACCAGGCTAGCTTTGTAACTTCACTGCCTTCTAATGTGTTTGGAGGTTGTTGTTACCACTGGATATTGGTTTCATTCATTGTTTACAGGTAGCAAACTTTCATTGCCATATTTTGTTGAGAAATATTAGGAGCTATGAAGGAGGAGGGTAGGGTCAAGCCTTGCCTCCATGTACTCAAATATGGAAAAAAAATGCAGCCTTGTAGCCATTTTCCTAGTTTGGGTTAAAATTGCAGTCAACGCACATTACTTTCACTGGCAAGTATTTGAATGCAGAGCTAATATAACAAAAATTAATAGAAAATATAGTGGCTAGCCCATTCATCTTGACATGATAGTATATCCAAGCCTAGTTTGGATAACACTTAGACATATAGCTCTTGGGAGTGTAGAAGCTTTTATAAGGTCTCAAAAATGGATGTGAGATCGAATAAATTAAGCATCATGATGTAATTGGAGGGTGGAGGGGGTCAGCCCTATTGAGACATGGTTCTAGCCAAGCAAACCATCAGCAGGTTTCTCACAATGGTCTAGAATCTGGATTGGGGGTTATTGGACTGCAAGGAGGACCACTATGCAGTCCAATCTAAGGTTGGGAGGAGAGTTGTAGTCTTTGGCTCAGTCACCTAGAGATACATGTCTATCACTCTAGCTGACCTTACGTTATAATTCCTGAAATTATTACTGTGTCCAATGACTGCATGAGACACATCTTCTTAAGGTGCAAGGATGATCACATCTTGATGACACTTAGATTTCTAAAAAAAATGTATAAAACTGTGTGCTATAGCATATATGAATACATCTATGAGTGTTGTTGTATTTATGTGTATGTTGGTGACAATATATCTCTTAGTGTGTGCTTTGCTCTATCTTACTGTTTTGAATTCTCAAAACTTTGCTTTATATTAGCAAGAAGTATGACCTTTGTTCTTATGGTAGTGATAAATTGGTGTAATATTACTCATGGCAAGCTTGATAACATATAATCCATACTAGATGGTTTTAACTTTTAAGGTAGTTGAGGTTACATAGACATACTTTTGTGACAAATGTTTTAGGTCACTAATATGAAATGATTGGTTATTTTCCTGTGAGGTCTACAACTCATGATTCTATGGAGAATCATGTTCTACAGATTATTAACAACTTATAGGGCTTGTTAGGTCCCATATATGTATATATATAAGCTGGAGAATGTCAATAAACCTTAGTAGTTTCTTAGTACTGGTAAAGATGATGCGAGTTCCTGTCCAACTCCTATTGACCTAGGACCCATATTGTTTTCGATGCTTTCTATTTATTTTATATTGTGCCAAGACTTGACATGCTATTGGATGTGATATAAACATATATTTTTTGAATTGCATCCATTGTTCACCAATCTCTCTTAATAGATATTACATAGGATGAATTGTATTTGATTAGTCTCTCTGTCTAGTTTTCTTAAAAGTTGTCTAATTGGAATCCTTGAATTCCTGAAGTCAACATGCCGAATCATGGGGATTAGTCAAACTGTCCATGATATGTGCTATACACGAGTACTGTTTCGACATGTTTATTTAGAGTCAATCTAAATCTACGTGTTTTATATGTGGTTATCCAAATTGCTGGGACAGGGCAACCCTTTTTGTACTTTGAGTGCCATCATATGTGCAATAAAATGATGGATACTGATGCTTTAGTTTCTTGAAAACTGTTATTAGAGGATCACACCTATTTTATACGATAGGGTGCCTCTTTACATTATGAAGGAAAGTAGTGTGCAACCCATATCTTTTGGAAGTGGTGCCTCCCACTGTTTATATAATCATTCTTTATCTCACTTGTTCTTTCACAAATAATGCCATTTTATTGTTATTTCATAAATATATGTGTTATGTTGGGTTTATTATGCTATTCAATCAATGCATGCTCCATTTTTGATAATTTGTGGCAGGGGTTTCTTGTTTTGACACCTTCAAGTAATAAGTGAACTTTTTATAGCGACCACCTCCAGATTTAGGTGTTGCTTAAAATTTTGGATAGAAGATACTGGTGACAATATTTGGTTAAACTTTCTTCAGAGTTGGCATAAGAACAATGGAGGTGCAATCAATACAAGTTAGTGTTACTACCTAGTGCTAAAACTATTAGGGGATGCCAAGCTAAAATTAAAGTGAACCTAGTCCAAATCAAATTAGACCTCTGGGAAGATTATGGATCCAATTTTCATTTCAGTTGATGCAAAATCCAGAGATTCAGCCAGTGCAAATTCCTTCTGCCGGGAGAGACTAAAAGCAACATGGCTTGGGAAATTGAGCATTGTTAAACACACATGGACAGCAAACAATGTCAAAGATAAATCAGTGAGTTTATTTTTTATTAACAATAGATGTACATTTATAATACAATGTTGTGACTCTTGGGTTTCAGATCCCAAGGTCTCTTGGACTGCTTAGTCTTTTTGGCTTCCACACTAACCCTTTAGGATTAGGTGTCCAACATTCCCCCCCTTAATCCGAAGGGTTATGTATGAGTCCAAGAAGAGAGCTGTAATACAAAATGTGCAAAAATGCATGGCAGCACTAGGCTGAATGTGCTCTATGAAATGTTGGTAAAAAAGGGCGGTGGTTTAAGGATGACCACCAACACTGGAACGCTTAGTGCAGTTCCCGGAACTCTTCCAAAACTGGTAAGAAACTGAAGTTTTCTGCTAGAGGAAGTGTTCTCAATCTGTGATGGTTTAAGGATGACCAACAACTCTGGAATGCTTAATGCAATTCCTGGAACTCTTCCAAAACTGGCAAGAAGCTGGTGTCTTCTGCTAGAGGAAGTGTCCTTAATCTGTGATGGTTTAAGGATGACCAACAACTCTGCTGGAACTCTTCCAAAACTGGCAAGAAGCTGGAGTCTTCTGCTAGAGGAAGTCCCAGATTGCCAACTGAAGGCATGTTCATGCATCTTGTCTCTGGCTACAACTCTGAAACTGGTGTGGCAGGTTGTGGCTCAGGCTCGCTTGATGTAACTTTGAAGCTTGTGGATGACCATCATTTCCCCCCCTGTCAGATACAAGGTGAGAAGATGGAGAAAACTCAACTGCAAGACTGTTTAATACTCTGGAACAAGTTCTGACATGTGTTTGGAATATCTTCTTGGCTGTTGATGCCCATTGCCAAGAAGCGATCCATCCAAGATGAATCTTTGTTCTTGCAGGATGTTTGTTTCTGAAGCATCTGTTTGAAGAATGGCTGGTTTTATGACAGTGCTTACATGGATGAAGATCGAAACAGTGATCTTTCAAATGGCCAACTCGGTCACAGTGTTGGCATTTCACAATCTGTTGTTGTTGTTGTTGTTGTGGAAGAGGGGCAGAGTCTGGAACAACTGAAGGTGAACTGTCATAAATAAATCCAGCACTTTGAAACTGAATGGGCTTGGCATAGTCTGGAATATGAAAGGACAAGTCCTTGTCATATCCAAGACCAGTTTTGTGCTTGTTGTGGACAAGCTGTTCCCAAGGTCTGATGATGGGCTTGGGAAGTGCAGACTTAGTTTCTGCATCTGCATGTACAACTGCTGCTTTATTGGGCACTGGATCTGAATGAACTTGAACAATATTAACTTGCTGTTTATGGGAGTCTGCTTCATTGTTCTGAACAGAAACAGGTTCAGAATGATGACTCCTTTGTTTTAATTCTTCCTGCTGTAGCTTTGTCTCAAGCTGCAAAAACTCAATATTCTCTTGTACATTATACAAACAGGTTCTAATATCAACCAGAGAAGCTTTGCTTATTCTCACTGTATCATGATCTGAGGAATGTATGAGAGTTTTTAAGAACTCTAATATTTCAGTAATTCGAGGCATATTCTTCATTGTCAAAATTACACCCCTTTAAAAGACTGATTACAACTATGACTCAATGAGTAAAAGTAACACCATTCACAGTACAAAGACACAGAAAAATCCTTTGTAAATGTGCAGCAAATGAATCAAGGAACAGAAACTATAATGAGTTTTAAATGCAGTTCCACAACTGAGGCAGCAGCAACTGCAAACTTGCTTGGATCCTTCAAATACTCCTTCCCTTTTGAATCAGAAAACCTCTGCCGCTATTCTATATTTCACAGTTTCTTTCTATTGAGTACTTCATCATGTATTGAAATATATGAGAGCAACGCAGCTTACAAATTTGATCGAATTCTCCAACAATTCTACACAAGGAAACAGGGCACTCAGTAATGTTACCAACTGTGCCAGGACATCTGCTGGTTTTACTGTTAATTTTAGCAATCAGTATGAGACGAGCAAGGTGGGAGCCCAGGCCAAGTGTCTGTAAGTGCTGTTGAGCTACCAAACAGTGTGAGACCGCAATGCAAGACAGGCATTCAACACATTCAACTTTTCATTCAACATAATACTCAAAACTGATCAGCGTTAAAGAACACATATAAATATTTGGGCAGCGCTCTGAGTGTTAATGGACAGCGCTCTGAGTGTAAGACCGCAATGTAAGACAGCACAAACATTCACCAGTGTGTTATACATGGACAACACAAAAATAACGCATACTGTAACAAACATTCAATGTGCAGTGCATCGGTTTCATCATTCCTCCTTCCTCGTTTCAACAAATTTCACCATGGCTCGATGCGCACCAGTCCAAAACCACCGTGCACTATATGAGCCACTGTGCACCCGTGACTTCAAGTGTTATCCATTGAGCGTGGAACTGATCCATGCATCACAGAATTATTTTCGCTTGTGCTGTAGTATATAAATGTGAAAATAAAGAACTGTCACTGACATAAACTAATCGAATCTCCCAAATACTGCGTGGCACTTTAGGATTCTGGACTGTATCACAGTATCACCATTTAGCACAGTATCACCATTATTACTTTGAAAAGGCGACTGCAAATTTATACTCCAATGCCGAGGAAAAAATAAAGGCAGTCACTCACACACAGGTTTATTTACACAACCTGCCACACTTTTTATTTTCACAGGTCATCTCAAAAACGAGCCCAAGTTGCTTGGCAGTAAGATTGACTTTGTAAACAAATTAACTTTAAATCTTCAACAACAAAGAATTCACGGTGCCCTTAGATCGCTTAAACAACACTAGAAACTCACCGCACCAGTGCTCACGTCCACGTGTTTTTCTCCTTTTCTCTTCTGCTCCTGCAACAAATCGAACTTTTCTCTTCTCTCCTCTGGTGCAAGCAGCGGTTCTCTGTCAATCTAAGCATACATGGAGAAATCTAGCTCGTTCGCTGAAGCAGTGTGGACACTGCAGGACGTTTTCTTGGCTGTCAAGAAATTACTTTCAAAGGCTATGACCCTTGCAGCGTCAGATAAATCTTGGCTATCTACACACAATTCGGTGATGGCTGGGTGCTTCTCACAATACTTGAAGAGGCGCTCACCTCAATGGCATCAACGATAGGGCTCTGTCAGATATGGCATTCAACTGATACCAAGACCGGGCTCACAAATACGACCAATAGAGCTGCGGAGAGTCACAAACTTTTTGCTCCAAATTTAGTGGACGTTTTACCGAGAATGCAATTCTTTGAAGTTTGTAAACTTGAAGTTACTTGCAGCCAGGCTTGTTGTACCGTCTTCTTCCTCGATCTCTGTACAGTCGGATAGCGCTCCTGTGCTTAGACCGAACATAACAGTATACCAAAACAATGGTGCCGAGGATGCAAAGCCAAGCAATGCCACCGGAAAATTAAAGATGTCTAGTGAAGGATCGACCTCTGCGCCGTCGACTTATTTATATTAAACTCAACCAGTATCAATGGCACTAATGTTCACACTGGCAGTCAGTAACTACTCTCTCATTGAAATATAACTTCAGGAAATACACAAAAAACTTTATACACCCATATTCATTTCAGGTACTTAGTAATTTGTGCAACACAGTGGATACACCCTCAAATAAATCTGCAATATCATGTCTGCTCCAGCATTAATTTATAGTGGCTGAACAAGCTACAACAATTGGCAGCGGTCATTATTTCAACAGTATCACACATAAAGATTGACCCTGAGATAGCATGCAGTCCCTCAGTGAAGCTACAACAACGATAAAGATGGAAAATGACCTTCCTCGTCCTCAATACAGCTTCCAGAACTCGTGGTCATACACAGTAGCAGAGTACAACCTCTTAAGTATTTGTTTCATGACCAGATTATGAAGTACGACCTCCTTGTACAGTGCTTCATCCCTTACAGCCCATACGCTCAAGACATTGAGTAACACGCAGCCTAGGAGGAAGGGAAACTTGACCACAGTAAAAGATACTCCTAACCGTGACTAAACATTAGAGCTGCCTCTCAAAAGGATAGCTCGAACCACCAGCATCTTCAGATATTCTCCACACAGTGACCAGCACATTAAAAAACGAACTCAACCTCTGCTTGGCTAAGGGACTCGATTGCCAAGGCTCAAAATTTGAGCTTGTGTGCTCAGACTTTCATGAAGTTCTTCTACCTTACTATTAAAACATTTTTTTTTCTATGCGATCCTGATTAAAAACAATGTAACGTCAAAACGTATGGGTAGGTCTCGTGAAGAAACTTCGGCTTCTAACGGGTGTCTTTATCTCCGGCAGTAAATGGCCTGACAAAAAACGTTTAATGTCATGATCACGACAAACGCCGTTGAATGTCAGAAATCACCCTACTCGACACTCTCATGCAATCCAGGCAGGCTGTATTTGACCCGTTTTCAGTGCTTCTGACAAACTCAACGCTTTTCAAACAGTCACGAAAGCCAAAGAAATTTAAATTGTCAGGACAAGAGCGCAGGCATAATTTGAAGGACAGAGGGCGTAAGTAACGCACAAGGGAGAGCGCAGGTATAATTTCAAGGGTCAGACAGAGAGTCTTAAAATAGCCGGAGTTAGGTAGAGGTGCAGGACTGACATGCACATAACAGGTCATAGAAAAACAAGCGGCTCTGATACCATGTTAAACACACATGGACAGCAAACAATGTCAAAGATAAATCAGTGAGTTTATTTTTTATTAACAATAGATGTACATTTATAATACAATGTTGTGACTCTTGGGTTTCAGATCCCAAGGTCTCTTGGACTGCTTAGTCTTTTTGGCTTCCACACTAACCCTTTAGGATTAGGTGTCCAACAAGCATACCTCCACTAGCAGATCCAAATAAGGGGATACTTGTAACATTCAGGAAGGGGAAAGTTAGATTGTTATAGGTTGAAATTACAGAGAAGTCAGAGCAGAAATCTTACATATAGAAAGTACATTATTGTTATATATGTGCAAGGTCTACATAAGAATGCCATAACTTTTGATGGGAATATATATATGTGAAAAGTATAGGAAAATTTGGATAATCGTTGTAAATGTATGGGATTGGGAAGCTTGGTTTTGGGAAAGCCCTATTTTTGCTAAGATTTGCTTCACATGAACCCTGATATTTCTAGTTGCTTTAAGAGCTGCTCTATAGACCAGTATAGTAGAGATGTTTTAATGTCTTGTCTTATCTTGTCCTCAAATCATTTTCACTCGGTCAAAATACATAAAAAAAACCTAGGTAGGGGAGGGTTGTGTTACACAACAGGGGGACATGGGGGTCAAATGTGATTCAAATGTTTACACCATTACTGTTAGGTCCCTATAATACTAGTGATTACCCCATTACTATTCTAGTTGTATCCCTTATTAATATTTTTGTGCCCCTATTGTCTCCATATTGTTATTACTGTGCCCCATAAAATCCCTCTATTGTTATTTTTGTGCCTTTATATTATTATTGTTAGGTCGGCTGGGTTATATTGTGACTCCTTAGACTCCTATATATAGAAAGGAGGTTTTGTCATTTGAATCATGAAGGAATCATTCATTTGTGTAATGTAAAGGAGGTTGCCCCTTGAAGATCCTGAATTCTAAGGCATTGATCTATCTTTTCTATCTTTTTGTGAGCTGGTTTCATAACATTTGGTATCAAAGATTTTGGATTCTAGGGTTTTGTTGCTCCAAATAGGTCATCGTGGCATTTTCGCTATAAATTTTTTTCTGCTATGTTACAGAAGCAAAAGAAAATCCATTTGAGACAAAATCACACTAAACCTCAGGTTCGAATTTCAAATCTTTTAGCACTATATTTGTAGAGATATGATCTGAGGAATTTGGTCTTTTTGTAGACTCCTGAATTACATTCTAAACAGGTGACCTGGGGAAAATCGTCATAAATTTCTCTCTAAGCATCAGATTGAGATTTCGTAAGAAGGCATAGAAAGAGGATGGATTTTATTTTCTTGTGTAAAATTTTCAAAGCCAAAGGTCGAAACAGGGACACATGGCACGTTGTACAAGTTCGCTCTACTAAACTAGTCTATAATCAAGTCACTGTGGGAGATTTGGCATAACTCTTCCTTGGAGAATCCAATTTGGATCAGACTGGTGGCATTAGAAAGAGGACATAGAGGGCTACTCCAAGTCGCAATTTCAAAACTAGATGATCTGAAATTACAGAGATACATCAGAGGCAATATCGAGCTCCTACAAAGTGAAAAAAGGTGTGTAGATTTTTTTAAATTCTTTCTTAAGCTTGGTCTGAAAAATTATTTTGAAGGAATTCAAAGGGCATAGTAGAGCATTATTATCGGTAACTGATGCCTCGAGAAAATAAAATGCAAACATCTAGTAAGCAACCTGAAATCTCTAGCATGACTCATGAAGAAGAAGAAGAAATGATACATGATATATCAAAATTACAAGACCAAGTGCAACAAATGTCACTCTCACAAAGGCTAATAGAATCTAAGATAAATGGCATGGAAGCTAAGATGAACAATTTGAAAATAGATTTGAACATAAATTTGAAGACAGGCATGGCAGATTTGAAGACAGATTTGACAAATTTTCTACAAGAAATACTTGCTAATGGTGAAAGGGTAGTAAAGGAAACTCATGATGCAAACAAAAGAAATGTTAATCATGATTTCATAGACTCTAATGTTGGATTGAAGACCCACCATATTACAAAAATCGATATGAGGAAGTTTGATGGCAAGGATCCCGCAACATGGATATTACAACAATTTTTCGATCTCAATAATGTGCAAAACACACAAAACGTACGTATTGCAACTTTATATTTGGAACCAAATCAGTTTGTATGGTATCAGTGGCTTTGCTCTCATAAAGAAATTATCACTTGGGCAATTTTTATGGAAAAATTGACAGCACATTATGAGGATACAAAAGGCAACACTTTTTTTAGCCAATTGATAAGTCTCAAACAAAAGGGTTCAATAATGGAGCACATTGAGGAGTTCCAAAAATTGAACATAAGGGTAAAAAAATATTCCAGAGGAGCATAGGATTGATGTGTTCATAGGGAATTTAAAGGATAATATCCAACATGATGTTCGCCTTTGGGAACCTGATTCATTAGAGAAGGCATTCATGTTAGCAAGAAAAATGGAAAGCAAAACTATGGCAACCAGGAAGCATATCACTCACAACTATAAAGATGGAATTGTTGTTGCCCCTAGTCTTCCACAACCTATAAGGTTGACACCACAACAATTGGAAGAAAAAAGAACAAAAGGGCTTTGTTACAGTTGTGATAGCAAATACACTAAACGTCATAAGTGTGATGAGAAGAAATTATTCTACATAGATTGTGAAGAGAAAGAAGAAAAGGAGCAAGAAAGGTCAAAAGAAGAGGATATACTCCAGGAAAAAAGCCTATATAAAGAAGAAATGAATGCGACCATGTCTTGTAATGCATTGGCTGCAATTACCACTCCTCAAACCATTAAGATAGAAGGACAAATCAAGAAGAAAAAGGTAATAGTGTTGATTGATTCAGGAAGTACCCACAATTTTATTCATTGTAAGGTAGCAAAAGAATTGAATTGCTTCCTATATCCAGCACCAGAGTGTCAAGTGATGGTTGCAAATGGAGGAACAATAAATTTCTCTGGAAAGTGCCATAATATCAAGCTATCCATGGGAGAATATGTATTGACTAGCCCAATGCTTTCCATTCCAATGGGAGGTGCTGATGTTGTACTAGGAGTCTAATGGCTACAATCCTTGGGTACAATAGCTTTTAATTTTCAAGAACTTGCCATGAAATTTTCTGCGGAAGGAAAGGAAGTTGAATTAAGGGGTATTGTAGGGAAACTGAGAAAGATAATCAGCTCTAATGGTATGACAAAGCTTCTAAAAAAATAACAAAGAGGTGTAATTGCACAATTATGTTCGCTAGATGTTTCCACATCGAAATCATCCATTTCTCCAGATCTCCAAAAAGCCTTGGACAATCATTCCAAGGTATTTGAGACTCCCAAAGGTCTCCCACCTATTCATGATCATGATCATGCTATTCATATGATTCCAGGAAGTGTTCCTCCAAACATCAAGCCATACAGATATCCCTATGCCCAAAAGAGTGAAATTGAATGTATGGTTATAGAAATGCTAGAGGCTGGTATAATTCAACCTAGTCAAAGTTCTTTCTCTGTTCTAGTAGTATCGGGGCACAAGAAGGATGGATCATGGTGCATGCGTCTGGATTATAGGGAGCTCAACAAGCTCACTATTAAAGATAAGTTTCCCATTCCTGTCATTGATGAATTACTGGATGAATTGCATGGATCAATTTACTTCACTAAGTTGGATCTTCATTGAGGATATCATCAAATTAGAATGAAGACTGAAGACATTCTGAAAACAACTTTAGAACTCATTAGGGTTATTATGAATTTTTGGTCATGCCTTTTGGCCTTACTAATGCACCTTCTACATTTCAAGGTTTGATGAATTCCATTTTCAGACCCTTCCGTAGAAAATTTGTGTTAGTATTTTTTGATGATATACTAATCTACAGCAAGTCTTGGAAGGATCATGTTGAACATATTGACAGGGTGCTACAACTATTGGATGAGAAACAATTATATGCAAAAAGATCCAAATGTTTCTTTGGAGTACAAGAGGTGGAATATCTGGGTCATATTGTATCTCATGAAGGAGTTAAGGTAGACCCTAGCAAAATTAAAGCCATTAAGGAATGGAAAATCCCCACATCCATAAAGCATCTGCGAGGATTTCTCAGGTTGACAGGGTATAATCGCAAGTTTGTTAAGAATTATGGGAGAATAGTAGCACCTCTAACAACATTATTGAAGAAGGATGCATTTTCATGGACTCCAGAAGCAACAAAGGCCTTCGAACATCTTAAAGAGGCAATGTGCCAAGCACCAGTCTTAGCTACGCCGCACTTCACAAAAACCTTTATTGTGGAATGTGATGCTTTAGGAAATGGAATTGGTGCTGTTTTAATGCAAGATGAAAGACCCATTGCTTTTGAAAGTCGTCCAATCAAGGGAAAGTTTTTATACAAAGCTATTTATGAGAAGGAAATGTTGGCAATACTACATGCACTTAAGAAATGGCGACCCTACCTAATGGGAAGACACTTCAAGGTAAGAACGGATCATGATAGTTTTGAATACTTTTTAGAACAAATATTATCCTCTGAAGAGCAACAAAAGTGGGTCACAAAGATGTTGGTTATGACTTTGAAATCATCTACAAAAAAGGGAAGCAAAATGTGGTGGCAGATGCACTGACAAGAAAGGATGAGGATGTGGAAACATTGTTGTGCACCATTTGTAATATCCAACCAGATTGGATAAACGAAGCAAGGGAGGAATGGAAGAATGATGAAGAAGTGTGGGCACTTATACAAAAGTTACAACAATATTCCAGTACATCTGATACATTTAGCTGGCAAAATGATTCGTTATGGTACAAAGATCGCTTATACCTCTATAAGAATTCCCAACTTAAGCAAAAGATTCTTATGGAATTTCACACTTCTCCCTTAGAAGGGCACTCATGATTTTTAAAATCTTGCCATAGGGTTAAGAAGGAATATTTTTGGGATGGCCTTAAATCGGATATTCAAAAGCTTGTGGTAGAATGTTTGGTTTGCCAACAAAATAAAGTTGAAACAATTAAGACCTTGGGTCTATTACAACTTTTATCCATTCTAAACCAACGTTGGGAGGAGGCTTCAATGGATTTTATCACAGGTTTACCCAATTCTGAGGGAAAGAGTGTCATCATGGTGGTAGTTGATAGACTTATCAAATATGCATACTTTTGTGCATTATCACATCCATTTAAAGCCAGTACAGTTTCTACTGCATTTATGGAAACAATTCAAAAGTTACATGGAAACCCAAAGATTATTGTAAGTGACAAAGATCCCATTTTCACTGGAAATTTTTGGACAAAATAATTTTCTTGTCTCAGTACTCAGTTAGCTCATAGCTCATCTTATCATCCTCAATCTGATGGGCAAACTGAGATAGTAAACAAATATTTGGAAGGATATCTTTGTTGCTTTCTATCTGATAAACAGACACAATGGGTCAAATGGTTGCCTCTAGCTGAATGGTGGCATAACACTTCCTTCAATACAGCAACAAAAATGACCCTATTTATGGCACTTTATGGATATCAGCCACCATCCATCACATCATATTTAAAATAAAATTATAAGTTTCAAGTAGTGGAACATCACATCGAGCATCAACAACAAGTCCTGCAACTCTTAAGAGATAACCTCATGTTGGCGTAGAATAAAATGAAACAACAAGCAGATCAACATTGCAATGAAAAAAGTTTTGATGTAGGTGATTGGGTATTCCTACAACTACAACCATATAAACAAATGTCCCTCATGGAAGCTAAGAAGGATAATAAATTACCACCAAAGTATTATGGTCTGTACAATTTGTTGCAAAAGATTGGTACTATGGGATACAAATTGGAGCTTCTTGTAGCTTCTCGAGTGCACCCAGTTTTCCATGTTTCATGTTTAAAGAAGTTTATAGGTGACAAGCTCCCAGTTCAAACAATATTTCCAGAACTTGACGAGCAAGGAAAAATTATATTGGAACCAGAAGCAGTCACAGAAACAAGAACTCAACAACTACGAAATCGATCAATTTCGGAGTGTCTCATTAAGTGGAAGAACTTATCCGCTGAAGATTCCACATGGGAGGATGAGAATTTTATACAAAAGCATCCAAAACTACTCAAGTATTGAGGACAACACTTTTTTGAAGGAGAGGGGCATGTTAGGTCCTTATAATAATAGTCATTACCCCATTACTATTGTAGTTGTATCCCTTATTAATATTTTTGTGCCCCTATTGTCCCCATATTGTTATTACTGTGCCCCATAGAATCCCTCTACTGTTATTTTTATGCCTTTATATTATTATTGCTAGGTTCGCTGGGTTATATTGTGACTCCTTAGACTCCTATATATAGAAAAAAGGTTTTGTCATTTGAATCATGAAGGAATCATTCATTTGTGTAATGTAAAGGAGGTTGCCCCCTCGAAGAGGCTGAATTCTAAGGCATTGATCTAGCTTTTCTATCTTTTTGTGAGCTGGTTTCATAACAATTACCTTGCATATGCAAACAATTTTCCCTTGTGAAGGTGTAAGGCCCTTAGTAAACATTGTTGCACTTATTGCAGCTCCAATCCCCACTATCTCCTCGTGCAATGGATCCTAAACTTGTAACATGCTTTTAAATATGATATTCACCATTAGTATGAACATTTTCATGGGGTTTTGAGGTTGTTTCTATGGACATATCATATATGTGAAGATGCAATTGAATGCAAAAGGTAAGAAGTTGAGAATATGAAGAAGATTTGTAAGAAACCCTTCTCCAAGAGTTGAAACAAATCACACATTCTCCACTTGCAAACCTTGTACCTTCAAAAATTTACTCTCCAAACCTGCAGTAACACCCTACAGGACTATCTTCTTTTCAGAAGTTCATTTATACAACTTGTAAACTGACCCCCAAGGTAAAAACGTCTTGTAATGTAGCTTCCTTTGTAATGCAAATCTTTGAACTTGATCTTAGAGATTTAAACCTCCCCCTTTGAAGTTTATGGTCACCATCAATTTCCAAGTAATGGTATTTATCTTGGGCTTAGTGTACCACTTGTTGGATCAACGATGCTATCATTTCTTCCTAATTTGGAACGATTCTATCTCTCCTCATATAACATAATCTGGATTGGGTTTTTGCACTTACTTTTGATGCAACATTTCTTGTTGATTAGGCTTTGCATTTAACCAGGGTGACGTGAATGACTACCCAGGTTTAAATTGAATATGCACCCATGTGCAGTATGATGTCATTTTTTCCCATGTAACAAAGTTTGAAAGGACCCCACCCTCCGATCCTGTAGGCAAGGGTAAGATATTTTGTTTATCTGTTTTTGACTAAGAGGAATGTTCACTATAAATATTGATGTTTCAATTTTTTTTATATAGTTTTTTTTGAGAAAGTCTGAGTAACAATATGAATAATTGTGAAAACTTACATTGTAACTTCGTTGGAAAATCCAAAAATATTTCAAAAAATTAAAGTAAGAACATGAATAACTATGAAAACATATACACAAGGAATTATAAATTCGTTTGAATATTCAAAGATAATAATTTATGTATCCAAAACTGAGTTGTTGTAAATTGATTTGTATACCTCATGCCTATAATTGATTATGTATGTATGCAAATTTATAAAGCATAGGTTCATTCATATATCAAATTTTCTGATGCCCTTTGAGTTGTAGTAGACTATGGGAAACATCCTCTGCTAGCACCAAAAAACTGTGAAGCTTGATCATAGTACTCTTTCGATGCTTTATTGTGTGGTAAATGGGTTGTTATTACATATCTCCTCTCCTAGGTGCCTGCTTGCCAAAACCCATGAATCATGATAATGGATGGAGGAAACACTTTTTTTTTGCAAAGCATGTGGAATTCCAAAGGGATCAGTGGGTGGAGGTGTGTCTCCAGGATCTCCCAGATGGCTTGAGACTAGTTTGATTTAATTGCAATGGAGGGTATGTGAAGAGACAAGGATGACACAGTATGATTTAATCCTTAAAGTTTGAAGTTAGAAATTTGGACAAATTGGATTACCTCTCTATTGATTTAACTTGGTGAAAGAGAGACATCTATTTCTATTGCTGCATTATGAGACTCATGAAATTGCCTAAATTAGGTGTGTGTTTCCTGAGAAGAGAGACACATTGGTTGCTGCATTATGAGACTGAAGAAATCGCCTAAATTGAGTGTCACCTGAGAAGGGGATGAGGTGGAAGATATGAGTGGGTTGCCTGATAAGATGAGGCAACTTCAATTTTTAAAATCCATAGGCAAATTCAGTACATAAATCTATTTTCTCTCATGGAAGCTATGGGATATTTAAAACTTCAGCATAGAAATCTAATGCCTTTGGAATAATTGGTGAGAAACAAACAAAAAGAGTGAGTACTATATGTTCAAATCCAGAATTGCGATTGCTATGGTCTTGTATTCCATTTGCATTTGTTCAATCTCTAAAGAAAACTGGGAAGTGATAATTAATGAGAAACAATCATGTTATGATCAACAAAGTAAAATTAGTTGTTGGGAGTAGGCTGCTTGAGCAATATTTTAGACTTTCAGCTAAATAAGTCACAAGGTTTATCATTATGAACATTAATGTAGGAAAGATGGTCCTTTTTGGTTCTGCAGAAAAAAATAGATTTATAATTCAAAACCATAGAAATGTTATCACATATATCGAGAATGTTTATGTTTAGATTTAATAACAAGGTTCCAAGTCATTATGATAAAAAAATCCCAATTATTCAAGACAAACTCAATTAATTATCAATTTAATAATAATAAAATAATTTCCATTTTTTCCTTATTACTTTATGAAAGGGATATTGTGTCCTTATTTTATTTTATTTCTTTGGAATTTTTGGTTGGAAACATTTATTTTTGGGTGAAATCTTGCTTTTTGTTTTTGAATTCAGCTCCTAACAAACTGCCACTAATATACAAAATTCACAAATCAAATTTTTTATTCCAATGAATTGCGAACAAATTGTGTAGGCAAATTTGACCAAACAAATATAGCCAAAAACTGTCGAAAACATACACTACGACCTATAAAAATGCACATCAGACTGTGAACACACTTGACTTCTTCAAATGCTATTATTTTTTCATTTGTTTCTTTGTTTGCTTATCTCAAATTCTTACGATGTGAGTCTTCTATTGCTGCGTTGTTTGTGCCTTAACATATCATTTTCTTATGTTCTTGTCATTGATAGCATCCATCCATTAACCATCCAACAATATATGTGTTCTGTGACTTGCAAAAATTTGACATGCGACATTGCCATGAAAACGTTCATGTAGTTGGAGAGAGGATAGAAAACATTGCAGTGCATTACCTATGGTTGTGGGTATTTTGCCTATTCTATATGTTGTGATCCTTATTAGGTAGGTTTAATTTTTAATGTTTGGAGGTTATGGTGCTGCTTGCAAGTAATTTATCATTTTTTTGGAAATTTAGAATTCAATTATATTATTAAAGTTATTATAATTTTAAATACTTTATTTTAAAAAAATTAGATTTTTTTTTTCAATAAATAATTTTAGTAAGCTTGGTAGATCCTTTCTATTCCATTTTAAAAAATAGGTAGGAATTACATAAACACCATCCATAATTAGATGGCCTCAACTTGCTCATTGGGAAACCATGTATGTTGGCCATCTGACAACATTATATGCCATCCAAAATCTAAAAAGCCTGCGAACGTTAAGCAAGGCTATATAAACCTGAGTGTCTATGCATCTCCTATTTACTCTATGTCTACAACAGAAAGATAAAGATGCATACTATTCATTTATAACTAGAAAAATTAAGAATCAAAACAATGCTAAGAAAAATGATAATCGTCAAAAGATTCAATTGGCGTCAAGTCTTTGGCACTGGAGCTTGATAGTTTAGTTTGTGGAAGGCAGGGAATATGATTCTCAATATGACTTAAAAGATTATTTTGTTGTTGAATTTGGCATTGAATGAGTTGGAATTCCTTGTCGATTTCTTGTATTTTTGTTGCTAACTATGGAATTCCTTCAAAGCTGGATGTTAAAACTTTTGCCAAGATATTTTTCATCATCCAGAAAAGGTAAAGGGTATGAAGAACTCGGTGTATTGGCCTTTGGTATGGCCTGGGTTAGGGATGAGATCCTGCCATTCATTTAGTTCCAGTTCATTATATGTTTCCTACTTCAATTCATTCTCCCAACCCAAAATAATCTAACGAGCATGTGGGTGTGCATTAGTTTGCTAACATAGAGTTTCTTCCAAGTTTAAATCATTGTTATTTCTGTGACCTTGATTTCGAGTAATTCAAGGTTGAGCTTGAGTTATTCCATGACCACGACCTTGGCCCTCGCTACGACCTTGACCACCTCTTGCATTTCCCCCTCGGGACGAAAGAGTAAGGAGAAAAAGCATTAGGGAAAATATTGTACTTGAGGGCTGCACTTGGAGGGAAAATAAATATGATAGATGGACTAACAACCCAATAGACTACAAATTCAAAGAGTTAGAGACCAAACCAACTGTGGGATACTAAACGAAAATTCATTATATGCAAATATACTTGAATGTCATTGTGTTAAGGAGAGAAAGCTCCTTGAGAATTAAAAAAACTCTACTACCAGTGGTACCCTGGCAAAGGCTATCGAAATAAAGCGTAGGGGTTTGTTGGCAAGGAAACATAACACAAAGAGGTAAAGGGATGAGGCTAGGAAGGATTGGTCCTTCAACTTGCTTGGTTGTTATTGGGAAATATGAAAAGATTTTTCCCCTTCATGCTTTGGTGATGCCATGCCCTTTAGTGCAAATAAAAAAACAGAAAGAACATTCCCAAACACCTCCTAAAATTCCCGTAGAATACATCAGGAACAACACTATATTCAATGACATCATCCATTTTCTTCAGTGCTTTCATTATGGAGTGAATGCAAAGAGATGATTGTATCCTTGAATGAAGGTTTGTTCAAAGTTGATTCATTGCGATTTGCAAACTCTCCTTGATTTGATGAATTTAGTGACGCATCGTGTAAGCCAACCTCAATTGGATACAACTACCCAACTTTTTGATCCTCTTCACTTATGCCCAACATAACAGTTTGAAACTATCACAATCTAAAAATGTGAAGGTATGTAAAGTCTACTATAAGGGGGCCTATCTAAAATGTGAAAGTATTTAAAGTCTACTATAAGGGGGCCCATCTAAATGTGAAAGTATGTAAATTCTACTATAAGGGGGCCTTCTAATGCCCCCATAAGTTGCCACGAGGGGGGCTCTTAATGCCCCCAAAAGTTAGTAGAAGGGAGGCGCCCAACGTCCCAAAGCTTTGCAACAAGGTGGTTTTAAACCACCCTCATAAGTTGCTACAAGGGGTTTGTAAGCTGCCCTTGTACATTGCTATGAGGGGGATTTTAAATAGTCCACATAGGTCAATTTTTGAGGGGGTTTCAAATTGCCCCAAAAGTGACTTTTTTTAGGCGATTTATAACCAACCTTGAAAGATGACTTTTGAGGGCTATTTCAATCACCCCTAAAAGTCACATTTGTGGCTGGTTCATATCTCTTATAAAACCTTTTTGTTTGTCCTCACAATGACCTTAGTCTAGCCCACGTGAAGGGCCCTCATGCTTAATCAACCCAACCTTTAGGGCTTGACCCTGATCAAGCCAAGGAGAATTGAACCAATGCCTCATGACAGAGGGCCAATGACTTGGAAGATAGGCTTCAACCAGCCATTTGGGCTACCCATCAACGTTATCTGTTCAGGAACCTCCCCTAAAAGGCTTGAAATTTAGAGGTGATGCTTTCAAGGGAGGGGGGTTCTAAAAAATTCCACCCAAAAGTCACTTTTCAAGTTTGGAAACCCCCTTGAAAAGTGACACATTTGGGGGCAGTTCATATCTCTTAAAAAATCGCCCCTACAAGGCTTGAATTTTAGAGGTTATGCTTTTAGGGGCAAGGGGGAGGAGGTGTGATGAAGGTTTTAAAAATTTGCAGCTAATGTTAATATTGCTTCTAATTCCCACTTTTGGAGGCATATTACAACCCCCCAAAAGTATTTTTTTGTAGTAGTGGCAGTTATAATTTTTGTCTCCAGAAGTCATTCCTTTTTAGTGATTAACTATGCGTTGCTTCTTTCTAGGATATCCTCTCAAGCACATGTTTCAACCAATTCTCAAGTTCATTCTTCAAATTACTTTTGTATGTATTTTTGAGATTTATACTTCTCTAATCTTTTTTAAGAAAAGGTCTTTCATTTTATACAGGGTAGGTGATTCCTTGAGTTAGAGGAAAGGAATATCCTTCCCTCCCTAGTAAAGGGATTTCCCTATAGAAAAGGAAAATGATTTCCTTTATTGAGAGAGATACAAGATTTTCCTTATCAACACCAATTGCATTACCAGAAGATGCATCCTCAACATTACAAATAGCTCGTGAAGTCTCTTTTTTAATCTTTGCCTCTTGAGTAATCTTCTTGTTATTCTGAGGAAATCCTCGGCTTCTCCCCTTCGCATTAGCATTATGAGATACAACCTTAATTTCTTTTGGTTTTTTCAAGCAATCAATCATGGGTGCTTCCTTACAGATATTAGACACATCTGATAACACTACGCATTGTTTAAAGGGTTCAACAACAACTCTAGATCCATAAATGTTTGACGCCATTCCTACATACTTTCCTTTTGGTTTACTTTGGGCTGGTGGAAGAGGTCGAAGGGGATTGTTCAACGTGGACTTTGCAACCCTTGCCCATGTAATGTGAACATTGGATGTCTGGGTTCCAGTCATTGTTATTTGGTAAAGTTGTGAACAATGCGACTTTACACCTTTGAATTTGTGTAAACCTAGTAGCAAAATTCAGAGATCCAGTCGTGAAAGTTTACCAGTTATTGCAGCCCACCCAAAGTTCAACTAGAATGCTCAAATGTTAAAGTGCATAGTGAATTAAAGTGTGTACTTCTCAAAATTTTTTCCAATCCAGAATAGTGGTTGAGTCATATGCTTTATTACTAAGCTACAGTTGGTTTGAAAAAATAAATGGATATTTTTTTGATAGAATGGTCACATATTTGGCTTTGATATAATAACAATACTAATCAAATTAAAATAACAAGCAAGAGGCATATGAAGCACATGATCACTAATTTGAATGATTCAAATGTGTTCATTGTGTTCTTTAATTCTACGCTTTTTAACTACTATTTTGACTCTCTTTATTGGAAATTTATTATTGAATGTTTACCTTTTGTAAATGTGTGTAATCAATCTAAGATTTTTCACTCAAATTATCTTGTTGTAAATAATCTATATATTATGCAAGAACATGTACAAAGTTATTTTCAAAATTAGTAAATTTAGATGTAAATTAGAATGTATGGTTTTTATTTTTTGATGGCTCTATGTCGAGTTCATGTGAAAGGTCTAGATGCACTCTTAGAGATCTTAAAGGATACAAATATTTGATGTCTTGTCGCTTGGATTTCCCATGCACAAATAATGTCACTAAGTATGAGGCTTTGATACAAGGTCTTAAAAAAGTGATAGATTTGGAAGTTAAATAGCTCCAACTGATAGGGATTTACAAATAGTTATCAAACATTTAGGAAATTCAATTCACTGTATTTTAATCACCTTAAGAATTATATAGATGAGGCATGGATTATTTTCTATAATTTTTATAAATTATGTACATTGAAGTCAAAATGAAAATGCAAATTTACTTTCAAATACAACTCCTATATTTATACCACTGGGAAAATTTTCTATGGACATGTTTTCTAATGAACAATTTTTTAGGCCTTCTAAACCAAACAATATTACAAACTAGATATTTTTTGATGATGATGCCCCTATTTTAGAATTCCTCACATATGGAGATACTTTTAGGGGATCACCATTGATGAAAATTGACATTGTGATCAAATTAATACATTGTCTCTAGATGAAAAACTAAAGAGTGAGAACTTATTTCTTAAATATGTGGTTCAAACGGAGAAGTATCATGACTCGGAAGTTAAGTTTAAGGGGGGAACAAACTATAAATCCAATACCTACGCAATGCAGTATCAAGTAATGAATATCTATAACAAATAATACCCACAAAATATAATCTAGGTATTAGATACATGCCTATTGAAAGGGCTACATTTTTTCATTTCCTCAAGGAATATACATATTTTTTTGCTCCTAGAATTACAATGATTCAAAGATCCATGACACTAGAATCATTCAGGATGTGATATAATTCAATAATTATATGATCCTATTCAGCAAACATTCTTAGATAGGTATTCAACAATATAATAACAAATGAAAATGAAACACAATATGCTTTTGGAGGAAAAAATAATATTTGTCATTCATCATGTGCTAGAATTCTTTTAGCATGCAATGTTGCTATTCTCTTGTATTTTTGCTTGAAGGAAATCTAGAACACATTAGATTTATTGTACCCTGCAATGTTTTTATTGCTAAGATGATTATATTTGCGATAGAAGAAAATCTATTGTGTGTTAAATTTATTTTACCTTGGAATGTTGTTGTTGGCAATATAATTGTGGTTGTACTAAAAGTAAATCTAACATGTGTTGAATTTATTTAATCCTACAATTTTGTTATGTGCTTTTGGTTGTGCTAGAAGAAAATATAACACATTCTAGATTTGTTTTGCCCTGCAGTGTTGTTGGAACCATGCTTGTGTTTATGTTAAAAGTAAGTCTAACAAGCATTAGATATGTTTGAAGCTATAATGTTGTTATGTTATTATTTGTGCTAAAGGAAATCTAACACTTGTTAGATTTGTTTCATCTTACAATGTTGTTATTAGGAATACACTTGAGTTTATTATAAAATTAAATCTAGCATGTGTTAGATTTCCTTTGCTTGATAATGTTGTTGTTGGCAATATGCTTGTATTTTTGGTAAAAGTAAATATAACACATGTTATATTTTTTTCACCTTACATTGTTTTTATGTGCTTGTGATTGAGCTAGAAGGAAATTTAGCACACACTATATTTCTTTCAAAATGCAATGTTGTGGTTTGAAATTTGGTTGTTTGTGCTAGAAGGAAACATGATAGAATTCTTTGACCTTGCAATGTTATTGGAATTTTACATGTGATTGTGTTAGAAGGAAAATTAGCACATGCTAGATTTTTTTATTGCAATGTTGTTATTGACAATATACTTTATTTTGTGCTAGAATTAAATTTAGTGTGTGTTATATTTCTCTAACCAAACAATGTTGTTATGTTCCTGTGTTTGTGTTGGAAGGAAATCTAGCACACGAGATCGGTTTCATCCTGTAGTGTGCTTGTGTTTGTTAGAAAGAAATGTAGCATGTGCTAGATTTCCTTGCCCTGTAATGTTGTTGTTGTCAACATGGTTGTGTTTGTGTTAGAAGTACATCTATCATGTGCTATAATTCGTTCATGTTACAATGTTTTTGGCTACTTGTGTTTATACAAGAAGGAAATCTAAAACACATTAGATTTCTTTCACCTTGCAATGTTGTTATTGGCAATGTGCTTATCTTCGGGCTAGAATGAAATCTTCCATGCACTAGATTTATTTTACAATGAAATGTTATTGTTGGAAATATGGTTGCTTGTGCTAGAAGGAATTTAGCATGTGTTTTGTTTCCTTTAGCTTGCAATCTACTTGTGTTTGTGATAGAATGAATCCAGCATGCACTAGACTTCTTTAGTCCTATAATGTTGTTATGTGCTTTTGTTTGTGCTAGAAGAAAATATAGCATGTGTTAGATTTCTTTCAAATTGAAATGTTCTCGTGTTTGTGTTGCAAGAAAATTTAGCATAGGCTAGATTTTTTATACTCTAGAATGTTGTTGTTAGCAACGTGCCTATATTTGTTGTAGACATAAATCTAACACATGCTATATTTCTCACTCTACAATTGATCCAGGTGGATGTTGGTGGCCACCCACCAACCCATTTGGACCCCCACAACTGTCTCTTTCAGTCTTTTCAGTTTCCTAAATTGTAGCACAATTTACTATTTTTAGCAGTTTTTCGGGTCCTGAACTTCCGGAGCCGTTTTGAGGCCCTAAACGACGTTTTTTTGGGAATCTGGGGCAACATGAGTCCATGGACTGATGTTGCCTCCCAAAGTGGTAGTACTCGGATAGATCTTTCTAACGAGCTATCATACGCGTCAAACGGAGATTGTATGCCAAAGTTACGACCCCGGGAAATTGATGTACCAATTTACCCAAACGGGGCCCACAATTTGGCGTTTCATCTTCTAGGGTTAGGTTTCGGGATGTGAAGGGTTTTCCATTGTTTCTCAACAATAAATAGGCCTTCGAGCCTCATTGTAATACAGTTCGGAACAGTTCAGAGGCATGTAGCCGCCACATCTCTTCTCAGAGATAAGCTACCATCGCCCTAGCTGGTTTCTTTCCATTTCTGTTTGTAAGCATATTTCAGTATTTTACAGTAATGAAATGAAGTATTATTTCCGCTGCATCTTTGTGTATATGGTTATCGCATCTCTGTATTTATGGTTATCTCTGTAATCTATTGCGTTCTTGTCTAAATCCGGATCAGTGGTATCAGAGCGGTCTGCTTTTTCTCTGTTTTTCTTTGCATGTCCCCAACGAGGTCGGGATATAAGGAGTTAGGGCTTGAACTGGTCGAACCTTTGCAAGACCAGCCTCGCAAATCCCGACGGCCTCCCATGGCGGATGAGAAGAAAGACGAGGGGGCAGGAGATCCTATCAAAATCTTGCTCGAAGAAGCGCTCGAGCGGCAAAGGAACGCGATGATGGATAGCTTTGCGCAAATCCTTCAGCGGCTACCCAGAGGCAACGCATCGGCTTCCAACAGCGACTCTGGAAATGCCACACCCTTCAAGGTACAAGTTAATTTTGAAATCCCCATATTCGAGGGTCAAATAGACGCAGATGCCGTAGATAAATGGTTAAATCTGCTAGATGGGTATTTTTCTGTTCACGAATTTTCAAGTCGGGAAAAGATTGTTTTCGCTCTTCTCAAAGCAGCCCCCCACGTCAAGGACTGGTGGGAAACCTACTGCGAGCAGAAGGATGAAAGTACAGGCTCACTATTTTCAGCCGCACCCACTTGGAATGACTTCCGGGATGCCATCAAGGAGCAGTACTACCCTGTCGGAAGCTATGAGGACAAATACATCAAATGGACCACACTGCGGCAGGGACGAGACCAAGATGTGTCGGAGTTCACAAACATTTTTCATACCCTTCGCACACAGTTGGGTATCAAAGATTCTGAGCTACATCTGGTACTCAAATACCGTGGCTGCCTACACAAATACATCCAGGAAGAGATGGTGTTCTTGAACATCTCCTCACTCGGCACAGCGTACCGATACGCTGTCAAAATCGAGCAAAAGTTCAAACAGAAGAAGCGAGACTTTGGATCTGCAAATCCGAAGCCCAAAGGACAAAGCCAAGGCGGGGTAACCCAAGACAACTCGTCGAAGCCACAAGAAAAGAACAACACCACGAAGTCGAAGAAGGACACAGGAAAGTGGTGTGAGTTCCACAAGAGTCCCACTCATAACACAAGTGAGTGTCGGACCAAGCAGTCATTGGTGGCCGAGTTGAAGGCTTCCGAATCAGATGCATGTTCCGACCCTGAGCCAGAACTCGACAAGGGGAATGGCAAAGGGAAGCAGATAATTGATGCGGATCCCAGTGCCACTGTTGCCACTGCCAAGATCAAGAAAAATGAGCCCGAAGATCCAGAGGAGGGGGAGCGTCTTTTCCACTCACAGATGTGGGTGAAGGGTTCACCTCTGCGATTCATTGTCGACAGTGGTAGCCAAAAGAACCTGGTTTCAGCAGAGGTCGTGAAGCGGTTGGGCCTACCAACTACACCGCACCCGCAGCCGTACAGTATCGGGTGGCTTCACGAAGGACGAGATCTCAAAGTTCGCCAGCAGTGCCGCCTTCCCTACAGCATCAAACCATTCACAGACGAGGTATTGTGTGATGTTACACCTCTGGATGTTTGCGATGTATTATTAGGCCAACCATACTTGTGGAGGCGACATGCTGTGTATGAGTCCAGGCCTCGTGCTGTCATTATTTCTTTGAATAATTCATTATACAGGATACCGGAGGTAGCCCCACCTACTGCCACATCCTTGATCACTACCAAGAAAGGCAGCAAGCTCATATCACAGACCAGGAAATTCATCTGTCTGGTTCACTCCCGAAATAAGGGGAAGATCGTTGCTACATCCATGACCCCTGCAAAGGGTTCCTCCATGCAGCAGCAGCAGCAAAGGGATACGGTCATGACAAAACACAGGAACAACTTCTCCTCACCCACATGGGTACCACACAAGTTTCAGGTGGGCAACAAAGTCTGGCTGCATCGACAGAAAGAACGCCTTACCAGAACCCATCAGAAGCTCAGACCACTCCGACATGGTCCTTACAGCAGTACCAAGGCAATGGGGAACAATGCTTTGGAGCACATCATTCCTCCATTCCTTCACTTGCACCAAATGTTCAATGTGGACCATCGTCGATCATGCTTCCCACCATCACTGGACACATCAGAGATTACAGGACAAGTTCAGCAGATGGAGGAACTCAACGCAATGGGGACCATTGCTTCCTAAGGGGGGAGGAATGATCCAGGTGGATGTTGGTGGCCACCCACCAACCCATTTGGACCCCCACAACTGTCTCTTTCAGTCTTTTCAGTTTCCTAAATTGTAGCACAATTTACTATTTTTAGCAGTTTTTCGGGTCCTGAACTTCCGGAGCCGTTTTGAGGCCCTAAACGACGTTTTTTTGGGAATCTGGGGCAACATGAGTCCATGGACTGATGTTGCCTCCCAAAGTGGTAGTACTCGGATAGATCTTTCTAACGAGCTATCATACGCGTCAAACGGAGATTGTATGCCAAAGTTACGACCCCGGGAAATTGATGTACCAATTTACCCAAACGGGGCCCACAATTTGGCGTTTCATCTTCTAGGGTTAGGTTTCGGGATGTGAAGGGTTTTCCATTGTTTCTCAACAATAAATAGGCCTTCGAGCCTCATTGTAATACAGTTCGGAATAGTTCAGAGGCATGTAGCCGCCACATCTCTTCTCAGAGATAAGCTACCATCGCCCTAGCTGGTTTCTTTCCATTTCTGTTTGTAAGCATATTTCAGTATTTTACAGTAATGAAATGAAGTATTATTTCCGCTGCATCTTTGTGTATATCGTTATCGCATCTCTGTATTTATGGTTATCTCTGTAATCTATTGCGTTCTTGTCTAAATCCGGATCAACAATGTTTCTATGTGCTTGTGTTTGTGCTAAAAGGAAATCTAACACATGTTAGATTTTTTTTACCTTGCAAAGTTATTATTGCTAACATGTTTTTGTTTGGGCTAAAATGAAATCTAGCTTGTGGTAGATATGTTTTGTCTTGTAATGTTGTCATTGGAAATATTTATATGCTTGTTTTAGAAGTAAAAATATTGGAATTTTCTCTCACCCTACAATGTCGTTACGTGATTATGTTTGCATTAAAAGGAAATATAGTATGAATTATATTTCTTTCACCTTGTAATGTTTTTATTTCAAAGGTGCTTGTGTTTTTGATAGGAGGAAATCTAACATGTGTTAGATTTGTTTTGTCTAGTAATGTTGTTATCGTCAATATGTTTGTGAATTTGCACTAGAAGGAAATCTAGTACGTGTTATATTTTTTTTTCACAATGCAATATTATTTTTGAAAATATAGTTATTTGTGCTAGAGGGAAATCAATGCTGTCTTGCATATTTTTATTTTTCAATGTGCTTCTGTCTATGCTAGAAGGAAATTTAGCTTGCACTAGATCTCTTTTTTCTTGCAGTGTTGTTGTTGACAATATGCTTCTGTTTGTGGTAGAAGTAAATCTAGCACATAGTAGATTTATGAGAACTTTCAATGTTGTTACGTTCTTGTGTTTATGATAGAATGAAATATAGCACACATTAGATTTCTTTCATCTTACAATGTTATTATTTGCAATGTGTTATTGTTTTTGCTGGAAGAAAATCTTGTGGGTACTAGATTCTTTTTGCCTTACAATTATGTTATTGGTAATATGTCCGTGTTTGTGCTAGAAGTAAATCCAACATGTATTAGGTTTATTTAGCCATATAATAATGTTATTTACTTAGGTTTGTGCTAGAAGGAAATATAACATCTGTTAGATTTTCCTTTACCTTGTTGTAATGATGTTGTTCACAACATATTTGTGTTTGTGCTAGAAGCAAATATAGCACATGTTAGATTTCTTTCACCTACCAATGCTGATATGAGTTTTTTTTTTTTTTTTTTTCCTCCAGAAGGAAGTGTGAAATGCTTAAATTTTTGCCCCTTTCCAATGTTTTTATTGGCAATGTGCTTGTGTTTGTACTAGAAATAAATCTAGTATGTCCTACATTTAATTTTCTTTGCAATATTGTCGTTGGAAACATGTTTGTATTTTTGTTAAAAGTAATTCTAGCACATGCTAGATTTATTTCACCCTACAATTTTTTTATGTGTTTGTTTTTATGCTAAAATGAAATTTAACTTACGATATATTTATTTCAGCTTGCAATGCTTTTATTGGCAATGTGCTTGTGTTTGTGATATAGGGTAATATATAATGCTTTTTTTTCACAATGCAATGTTGTTGTTGGAAACATGCTTATATTTGTACCATATCCCATTCTTAGGCCACATATTCCATATGAAGGGCCTTTTAATCATTTGAGGGTTTAACATTTTTTATATTGTAACAATAGTTTATGTAGACATGGACTAAAACCTCATTGTCTCTAAAAGGCAATGTCAAATTACATAAGCATGGAGATGTCTGAGGAAAGATTATTATTGTAATGTTTTTATTGACAATGTTTTTGTGTTTGTGATAGAAGGAAATTTAACATGCACTACATTTACTTTACAATGCAATGTTGTTGTTGGCAATCTTATTTTATGCGATAGAAGGGAGTCTAGCATTTGATACATTTCCATTGCCTTGCAATATTTTTAATGACAATGTGCTTGTGTTTGTGCCAGAAGGAAAACTAGCTTGTGGTAAATTTCTTTCGGTTTGCAATGTTTTTCTTGGAAATATGCATGTGTTCATGCTCAAAATAATTCTAGCATGTGCTACATTTATTTCACCATACAATGTTTTTATTGGCAATATCCATGTGTTTGCGATAAAAATAAATCTAGGATACAAATATTTCTTTTTCTTTGCAACATTCTTGTTGGCAATATGCTTGTGCTTCTGCTAGAAGTAATTCTATTACATTCTCTATTTCTTTCACCTTGCAATGTTGTTATGTGTTTTTCTTTGTGCTAAACAAAGATCTAGAAGAAAATCTAATAATCGCTATAGTTAATGTTCTTTCATTGTGTTTTGATTTTATGGTTTCTAAAGCAAGCTAAGAATATACATGACTATAAAAGATAAATTTTCTGTAAATATGATGTTGTAGTCTCTACAATTTTATTTATTTATTCACAATGTAATGTTTTTTGGAAATGTGTTTATGCTCGTGCTAGAAGGAAAGCTAGTAGGTGATAACTTGCCTATAGTCACAATTAAAAGAACATAGTAAATTATTTGGGGGTTCCCTTTTTCTAATCAACACCATGATTAGCTATTATTGTGAGTTCTACACTTGTTATTGTTCTTGTTCATTTTTGTTACACATATAATGATGCAAATAGTTATATTATTTATAAATTATTTTTTACTTTATTTATTTATTTATTTATTATTGTCAGAAACCAGAGACTATGAAGCTAGTGAGAATTCAGAGGAAGCATCCAAGGAAAAAGGATGTTCAAGAAACATGACACCAAAATATTTAAATGGTATGACAATTTTATACTTAGTTTATACTTTATTACAATCGTTAGACATTATGTTAATAAATGGTTGTTGATTAGCTTATATTTATTATTTTATCAGGCCAATGTTGAAATGTTGTGCACCTTCTTCGAGTGTCCAATTAGAATTTATTTTGATAAAAAAATTCTCTTTTTTCTTGATCAACCTATTTGGGATAAATGGTACACTGTTTTTAACTGTTACCAACTAGGAACATTAAAGTGTTCTCCAAGTCAACCTGATTTTGAGAACTACAAGAGAAATAATTTACACAATTTGACAACATGTACTCTTCGGCTCGTCAGGTATTAACCATGGATGAAATCTCTTCAGTAGCAGATAAGCTATTGGATGAAACCATTTGGTTTTTTATTCCACTTAATCATCCAACAAATGCCACAAAATTAAAATATTATTGTTCTAAATTGGAAACCAACAGAACATTATTGGAAGCAATGGTTACATATTGTCAAATTCATGATGAAAAATTGAATGAGAATCCTTTTACCACATTCAACATTCTTGAGAATTATGAAATTAATGATATTATATCTTCCAACTTTGGCAACATGGTGGAGGGGTATACTTATGTAAAAAGAACACATAATACAAAGATAGAGTTTCTTTCTCAGCAAGCATGTGGAGTCCTTGACAAAATGATAAATGGCTCAACAAGTGTTCAATGGGTTGACAACAATTTTGAATTTGGTTGTCATTTTGGGGGCTTTGATGTTTTGTGAACACTTTTGCACTCTTTTCCAATGTCAGTTGCAAGTAGTTTTGCATACTAACATTATTGTTTCAGATACACTTGCTTTGAAAAAAGAACCATTCCACAAGGGATATAATATTGATTTTTTTCGATTTCTTATGGAAAAAATGAGTTGAATGACTTTACTACAGTTCTCTTAGTAGAAATTTGGTTTTGTAATTATGTACGCAAGCTTTTGGAAATTGCCATAAAGAACTCCAAGTTCAACTATAAAATGACTAGTGGCATTTATGAATATAAGTCTCAAAACAGGTATACTTATGATATAGTTTTTACTATACATTTCTCTACTTAAGAATTAAAAAATTTGGAAGCTTCAAAATACGCTCACACATTTGAAGACACATTTGATGAAAATGAGAGAGATTATGATTTTTGAATGGATTTATTGGAAAAACACCAACAATGTAGTGATGCAAAAGTCGTTATTACTCTTTATGCGGGGACAAATTTAATCAAGGCTTGTTGCACATATGGAAGAAGAATTGCATGCGTTGTGAAAGCATAGTCACAAAGGATAATCATGTTGAATAATTACAAATATTTTCAACTATCAAATCTAGGATCTATTAACTTCTTAGAAAATTTAGGTACTACAGTTTCTTTGTTGTTTATCTTATAATACTTTGGATAATATTTTGTTTATATTTTTAATTGTCAAAGTGTTTTCTAAAATGACTAATGATGGAAATTCTAAAACAAAGAATGATGAATGTGGGAAGCAAAAAAAAAATCAATATAGTGCTTATGATGTTGAAAAAAGTTTAGAAATGGAAACAGGAGGAGAAGAAGTTATCATACCAGGTACATAATTTGTTTGGTTGTTGCTCTTGTTACTTTTTGAATTTATTTAATTTCCATATTCATAACATTTTTGTATGTCTATTATAGGGAATTATAAGAAGAATGATATTAATCAAGACAATGACCATGGAATGATGGGGATAGAAATGGGTATTAATCATTGTAACTCTTTTTTTTTAATCTAAATTATTATTTTTATTATTGCGAATCATAGCATTTCATTTGTTGATTATAGTTGGAAATAAAGAGAATGAATATAATGACTAAGGGAATGTCCCACAAAACTACAATCAAGACCAAAATATCAAATACTTATAGCTTGTCTTCTTATTTATTTTATTATTCTTTGAACTCTAATGCTTTTAACTACCATAACGTTGTACATTTTTATCATAGGAACTAATAGAAAGGACAAAATTAACAATCAAAATAATGTTAAAGGTGTGTGTTGGTGTGTTTCTTTTTAAATGTTTCATTAGTAATGTTTTTCTTGGTATTGGTATTTCATTGAATGTTTAATAAGATGTATTATTGGCAGTTGATTGAATGTTTAATATGTTTACTCCAAGTTCTATCAAGATGATAAAAGAACTTATTATTTCATCTATAAATAGTGAAAAAACCACTGAAGGTAAGTGTATTGTTTCAACAATTTATTTAGTAATTTTTGTAACATGAATAAAATGGTTTGACTAGATTATTTGTCATTGTGTTGTAGCCAAAATAACTGAAAATAAATTAGTCATTTTTGAACTAAAGGACATTTTTTTTATCATAGCATCGATGATGAAGCAACAAACAAAGGGAATATTTAGAAAATGGGAATTGGTGTTGATTACACAATAGAGAAAAAATTATTTTGGATTCATCCACATGCAAAAACATTTTTTGAAATGTGTTTCAAAAATGAATATCTTGACATTGCAATTTGGACGACAGCTTCAAAAGAAAGCACAACAAGAGTTTTAAAAAAGTTGGCTTCAGAAACATTCAAGATAAACTTGTGTTTATGTGGACTTCTTAAGATTGTAAACCACAAAAGGGACATAAGGTCATTGACAATCCAAGCAAAGTTATACACACTAAATCATTGAAAAAAGTGTGGGAAATGCATACCCAATATGATGCAACCAATACTATTATAGTGGATTTTTCACTTGAGAGCGTGAAAGGTAATCGCAAAGAAAATATGATTCTTGCCCCTCCATTCATTGGAACAAATCAAGAGGATAATTGGTTGATCAATGAGCTATGGAGAATGTTGCATAAACTCAAGAAGGCTATAGATGTGCGAGCTACTTTTAAAGATGTTCAATTACATTTAGAAGTACCTTAATATGACCGATGTCTATTTCATGTTATTATATGTATGACATCACGAATTATTAGTTTTATTTCACAACACTAATAAAATAATTGTTGATTTGGTTTGTCATTACTAAAAGCAAAATACTTTTATTTTCCTTATTTTGGTGAGACACTGTGTTGATAATAATTATTGATTTGAATGGCCATTTAATGTTTTCATATCAAAATTTCCCATGCTATAGAAATATTTACAATGGATTACATTAAATGTGAAAATTAATAGATAATTGGTATATTTGTTTGAATTAGATCATTACAATTATTTGTTTCAATTTTGGTTTAAGTTATCATTATACCTCTTAGAAATTAGTAATGTGAAGGATGACCCATTGTATTTTTATAACATTTTTTAATCCATATAAGTTGAAAAACTATATTAGGTTGTACATAGCACCAACAATAAACATACAATTTGTACTAAAAGAAGCACCAAAAGAAACTAAGGTAGAGACTCTAGAAATTAGCATATAAATAATTAGGTTTGAAATTTAAAAATTGTATTATATTGTATGTGGAAATTAATATATAATTTATTTGTTTACTTTCACTAGACCATTGTAATTATATTTTTCAATTGCAATTAAAGAAATCATTATAAGTATTAAAATCAATGATTTAAATGGTGGGCCAATGCGTTCTTAGAATATTTTTATTCCATACAAATTAAATAAAGGTATTATGTTGTATGTATAAAGTAAACATATCATTAGTTTGTTCATTTTAATGGGGCCATTGTATTTGTATTTTGTGATTACTATTAACTCATTGTAAAATTCCCTTTGCATACAAATGGAAATAATTCATAATAAATATTAACATCATTTTTAAATTGGTCGGTTTTTATGACCTTAATCAATGAAGTGTTGAAGTGGAGATGAGTTAATATCATACATGTGGTTGCAGTGTAGATGCAGAAGATAATTACTACAAGTCAAAAGATGGTGATATTTGAAATGGAAGGAGTATTCTTCCAATCATATGCCAAATATGAACTAAATTTTCATATTCAAAGAGAACCAGATCGGCAGTTTGGTGATGGGTCCTATTTTTTAAGGCCTTTTCAATCAAGTATGAAAATGTTGCTTAAAAAATTATGATGTCACAATATGGACATTAAATGTCACTGACAAGTACATCCGAAAAGTACTAGAAAAATCAAATATTGATATAGAGGACTTTAAATTTGCATGGGACAACTCTCATTGTCATTTGCAAACAAAATTGGAAGCAGGGAGAACAAGACAATTTTATGAGAAAACGTTGACTGATGTGTGGTCACAATATGGAGATAATTATGAAGAATCAAATGTATTGCTAATAGATACAACAAAGCATACTTCTCAATTCATTAGATATCGATCAAACCACATGTTGATAAAATCCTATACAAGAAAAGAGCAAGATACTTGGCTTATGCAAGTTTTATTCCCCTTCCTTAAGACACTTCATCTTATCAATAAAAAACATTAGTACATTCAAATGTTCAATAGAACATGTACTTCATTGTATTGGATGGAGATAATTTCCTTTATAAATTTGTTGAAAAGTACATTCTAAATTTTTGATACATTTTGGACATAGTTTTTGTTGAATCAATTTGTATGATTTTATATTTTTTGAAATATACAGGAATTGCCAATTATATTAATATGTATATTTCTTATTTCTTATTATTTATAATTTCTTTTGCAATGAATTTGTTGTATCGATTTTTTTTCTAAGATGTGTGTGTGTGTTCTTAAATGAATTGTTTGTCATTTAAATTATCTTGCATGAAACATTGAGGCATTTTATTTTTAATGACATATGTTTACTTATATGCATCAATAATCATATATAAATGTGAAATATAAGTTTTGAAATAGAAATCCTTGCAAACAAAGGTGTAATTATTGCTAAAGAAAGTATAATAATTTACTTGATAAATGTTATGTGCACTATTCACTATTCACAATGCATTATTCACTGTTAAGGCCAATGGGAAATGTGTCATAGGTGAATGATTTGAACTTTTTGAAGCATAAAATATGTGATTTCTTAATCCATAATTTTCATAAATTTATATGCCTAAATCAATTAATGGTTGTAACTGCAATCGTATCATATTGAAAATCAGTAAGGCACAAAGTCAGTTATTTATTGTTTACATATAAAATGTACTAATATGAGTGCATAAATGTGATCTGTAACTTTTGAGATAAAGTTCTATTGTAAATAATTTTGCATTTCTTAAAAAAAACATATAATTAATGATAATGAATGCTAAGTAGACTATCAAGGTTTGATTAGACACTATCATGGATGAATTATGTCTTTGAACTGTAAGGCATCTAATTTCATTACTTAAAGTTAATTTTTTGTAAATTTGTATTTTAAATAAACTGAAATCATATGATTTGAGCTAGAATTATATTATTGACTTGTACTTAGTTATGTCCATTAATATGATTGTATAAATTTGATATATAATATTCGTATACTATGACGCATTTCTTCCAAAAATAAGTCTTATAATTTGTTGACAATAAGTATTAAGTGGACACTTTAGGCTAATGGGTGATGGCTCATAGGTGAATACTACTCGTTAAATTGTAGGGAATTCGATTTTTAATCCATAACTTTTTTTGTATATTCTTAAATCAACTATTTGTATATGAAATCATCTCATCTCACATAATTTAATAAGGAATTGATTTATTGACTTGTATTTCTTTATCACTTAATTTATTAAGAGTGTATTAATGTCATATTGTATTGCTTTGAAACAAAACTCTACGTAAAGAAAGATTATCTTCTTAATAAAACATGGAATAATTAATTAACAATGTGTTAAGCAAATGATCTATACTCATTAAAGAGATGGGTCAAAAATAGTTGTATTTAAACTTTTTGCACCATAAGACATTGATTTTCTCATTCATAATAACATTTTGTCATTTTCAATTCTTAAATAGTTTATTTATGATTTAAATAATTTCATATAAACCAATATGACTTGCAGAATTCTATTTGGTTATATGCATTGACAGAAGTTTATAAATGTGATGCATTTTTGAAATGTAGCTCTTAATTTAAGTATATATATATATATATATATATATATATATATATATATATATATATATATATATATATATATATATATATATATATATATATATATATTACAAAACAAATTATAAGTAATTTATAATGAGTTCTAAGTGGCCTATATAGATCCATTTATCGACTTTTATTTTCCTATCATGAGGTTTAATATAAGTGTATAAATGTGACATTATCTCTTTTGAAATAAAACTCCATGTAAAATTAAATGTTTTTCATAACAACACATGGAATAATTGTTTGGTAATAAATGTTAAGTATATTGTTCAAGTTCATTCAGTATATGAGTTATAAATAAATGAATTTAAAATTTCTACAACATACGACATTTGATTTTCCCATCCCTATTAACATTTGGTAAATTTCAATTCTTAAATAAATTATTTGTAATTGAAATAATCTAATAGAAGACAACAACACAAGTATGTATTAAATTCTATTTAGTATGTATGTATGTATAAATGAAATTTATTTTTGAAATCAAGTTCTGAATGTAGCCTTTTGCTACAAGTCTTGCCTTGTATTTATCAAGTGAACCATCTGCTTTGTAATTGATCTTATACACCCATTTGCAACCAATGGGTTTGACACCCGCAGGAGGATCCACTAACCTCCAAGTTCCATTCTTAATAAGTGCATCATATTCATTTTGCATTGCATCCTTCCATTTATCACAATTAGCAACTTCTTCAAAACAATTAGGTTCACTAATTGTACAATGATTGAATTCACAGTCATGGGAAACATTACTTGAATCACCTTTCGAAGACATTATTGTTTCAAAATCGTCATACTTGCTTGAAACTTTTTGAGCACGTGTAGATCTTCGTAAAGGTTGTTGAAGTGGTTGTGATGGTTGCTCATCTTGAAAAACAGGCTCAAGAACAGGCTCTTCAAGAGCAATTTCTGGTCCTATAGAAACATTACCATCATACAAATTTTCTTCAGCAATAACATTCTCATGAGACAAAGATGGAAGAACAACAAACTCATCCAGAATGGGAATCCCCCCTTTAGTGTGTGGAACAACATTATCAGATTCAAAATAGAACTTCTTAGATGCAAATTTCTCCAAATGACAGTGGAATTATTTTATTTGATTCAAGGAAAATAACATCTCTAGAAAGAATTAACTTCTTAATCTCCTCATCATACAATCTATAAGCTTTGGAAGTAGCAGAATATCCAAGGAAAATACATTTGCGACTCCTATCACCCAACTTATTGCACTGATGTTTAGGAATTAATGCATAACATATATAACCAAAGACTCTAAAATGTTTGAACAACAGGAAGACGATTATACCACATTTCATATGGAGATTTATTATTGATGATAGAAGAAGGACAAAAATTACGAATATAAGATGCATAAAGCATTGCTTGTCCCCAAAACATTAACTTAACATTCTTAAAGCACATCATAGATCTAACCATATTAAGAAAAGTTATATTCATACGTTCTGCGACACCATTTTGTTGTGGATTATAAGGTATGGTAGTTTGATGTTCGATTCCATTGTCCTTCAAGTATTGTTCAATAGCATGAGAAGTGTACTTGCCACCATTATTAGTTCTCAGAATGCCTATATTCTGTTGAGTTTCATTTTTAATCATCAAATGAAAATTTTTAAAAACATCAAACACTTCACTTATTCTTCAACCAATACACCCAACACATTTTCGAGTAGTCATCAACAAATGTGAGCACATATTTATTTCCATTTGCAGTTGAAACAAGCATAGGTCCACATAAATATGAATGTATAAAACCTAATTTTCGTGAAGATCTGAAAGAAGAACTATGAAAAGGTTGTTTACAATGTTTTCCTATAATACAAGCATCACAAGGTGTAATATTTCTTGGAACTGTCAGAAGACCTTTAATACCTTGCTTTTTCATAATTTTGATGCTGCCATAATTGATGTGACCAAATCGAGCATGCCACAACAAGCAAGGAGACAGGATATCACTTTGTTGTGCCAAAAGAACAAAACTTTCACAAGAATTAGTAGATGAAGTACAATTTAATTTTAAAAGCGTGCCTTCTTCCACACTGATCATAACAACTGCATGATCATATGCTCTTCTTATCTCGATGATTCCATCAAACATATGAATAGAATGCCCCTGCTACCGAATATGGATAAGAGACATCAAATTTTGTTGAAATCGTGGAATATAAAGTACATCATGTATAACATAATCTATAAATATTGGTATCTTCAAACAAATAGACCCAATTCCAGATGGCTTAATTTGAGACTTATTAGCAAAGCAAATAACACCACCAATATCGTCACAAATGTTTCAAAAAATTCTCGCCTTAATGTCATGTGACAAGTGGCTCCTGAATCCAAAATCCAAGTATCTCACCGAGAAGAAAATGTCGTGTTGCAAACATCGTTCATATTAAAATTACAGTGAGAAACAATGTAATGTGTAGACTTTGATGATTTTCCCTTGAGTGGTCGTGGTTGATCTTTCTTTTCATTTAATTGTTGTCTCCTTTCACTTCCTTTCTCCCAAGGGATTTTACAGTTGGTAGAAGTATGGCCAATTTTACGACATCTAAAACATTTGATAGCTGATCTATCATTAAAATTCCTTTGTTGTCTATCATTTTTTTTTTCTGTCTCCTTGATTATTTTTGCCCCCCCTACCTCTATAATTTCTCCTACCATGACCTCTACTACTTTTGTCACCTCTAGAAGTTTCAGCATGAGACTTCTGATCCTCTTGTGCAAGGCGCAAAGTTTCTACATTAGAGTTAGGTGGAGCCTCTTTCTCCCCAAAGGATTTTTTTCTCTTAGCTATTTTGCTTACTAGTTTATCAAATGTAATGTCTTTTAGCCGCTCACTAGCTTGGACAGATTCCAAATAGTTTGAATCGACAGGGTGAAGGACTTTTATAAAATCTATAAGTTGTCAATCTACTTTAATTCCAGTGGCTTCTATATCATTAAAAGTGGCTTTTATTTCAGAGGCACTCTTCAAAGGATCATTATACTTCATCTCCAGATTAAACAACATTAATAATAACTGAATAATTTCGAGTTCTAAGTGTGAATCATACAATTCTTTCAACTTCTTTAGTGCTTCAAATGCAGTACCACAAGAAACGATATATCTTCTTACCTCTTTTGTCACCGATGCAGTTATTAATGCATATGCCTTGTTGTCTTTTGTCTCCCAAATTGCATGCTGCTTCTCATTATCAGGCAGCTCTGGTGCAATTTCTTTTCTATCACTATCCTTCTTGCCTGACAAACTTCCCACAAATCTTTAAAAACAAGGTCACTTTTAAGCTTTCTAAACCACTCTTGATAATTTTTCTTTCCATTAAGAACAACTCCAACTATGGAAACTATTGAAGTCATAATTGTTATGTAGCCAAATATTCTTCAAATCCTTTTAAATTCAAAATATATGCAAGACTTCTGAAAATATATAAATTTCTTTACACTTTTGTTTTAACAAAGTTGGCTTTGTGGTTTAGTGGTAAGTTTCAAAAATAGCCTAGCAAAGAGCTAGGTTCAAATCTTATTAGCCTTCAAAAATAAATTTTATTTGCCCCTTAAAAAAATATGTATTTCAAACCACCAAATATATATATATATATATATATATATATATATATATATATATATATATATATATATACTTGGCAAAAAATTGAACTTTTATTCAAGCCACAAAAACATATATACTTTATTTTAAGTATTCTTATATATCCTTGCTAGAAAATTGACCACTCTTCAATTGAAATTTCAACCACCAAAATATATACATCCTCGCCAGAATTTCAGCCACCAAAAATATATATATCCTTGGCAAAAAATTTAACTTTTGTTCAAGCCACCAAAATATATATACTTCATTTTAAGTATTCATATATATCCTTGCCAGAAAATTGACCAATCGTCAATTGAAATTTAAGCGACCAAATATATATATATATATATATATATATATATATATATATATAATATATATCTTTGGTAAAAAATTGAACTTTTATTCAAGCCACCAAAATATATATACTTCATTTTAAGTATTCTTATATATCCTTGCCAGAAAATTGACCACTCTTCAATTGAAATCTCAGCCACCAAAAAGTATATATCCTTTGCAGTTGGTAGAAGTATGACCAATTTTACTACATCTAAAACATTTGATAGCTGATCTATCATTAAAATTCCTTTGTTGTCTATCATTTTGTTTTTTATCTCCTTGATTATTTTTGCCCCCCCTACCTCTATAATTTCTCCTACCATGACCTCTACTACTTTTATCACCTCTAGAAGTTTCAACATGAGACTTCTAATCCTTTTGTGCAAGGCACAAAGTTTCTACATTAGAGTTAGGTGGAGCCTCTTTCTTCCCAAAGGATTTTTCTCTCTTAGCTATTTTGCTTACTAGTTTATCAAATGTAATGTCTTTTAGCTGCCCACTAGCTTGGAAAGATTCTAAATAGTTTGAATAGACAGGGTGAAGGACTTTTATAAAAGCTAAAAGTTGTAAATCTACTTTAATTCCGCTGGCATCTATATCATGAAAAATGGCTTTTATTTCAGAGGCACTCTTCAAAGGATCATTATCCTTCATCTCCAGATTAAACAATTTTAACAAAAACTGAATAATTTCAAGTTCTGAGTGTGAATCATACAATTCTTTCAACTTCTTTAGTGCTTCGAATGCAGTACCACAGGAAACAATATATCTTCTTATCTCTTTTGTCACTGATGCAATTATTAATGCATATGCCTTGTTGTCTTTTGTCTCCCAAATTTCATGTTGCTTCTCATTATCAGGCGGCTTTGGTGCAATTTCTTTTCCATCACTATCCTTCTTGCCTTGACAAACTTCCTACAAATCGTTAAAAACAAAGGCACTTTTAATCTTTCTAAACCACTCTTGATAATTTTTCTTTCCATTAAGAACAACTCCAACTATGGAAACTATTGAAGTCATAATTTTTATGTAGCCAAATATTCTTCAAATCCTTTCAAATTCAAAATATATGCAATACTTTTGAAAATATATAAATTTGTTTATCCTTTTGTTTTAATGAACTTGGTTTTGTGGTTTAGTGGTAGGTTTCAAAAATAGCCTAGCAAAGAGCTAGGTTCAAATCTTACTAGCCTTCAAAAATAAATTTTATTTGCCCCTTAAAAAAGTATGTATTTCAAACCACCAAATATATGCATCCTCACCATTAATTAAAAATTTAATTTAAACCACCAAATATATAGATCCTCACTAGAATTTCAGCCACCAAAAATACATATATCCTTGGCAAAAAGTTGCACTTTTATTCAAGCCACCAAAATATATATATACTTCATTTTAAGTATTCTTATATATCCTTGCCAGAAAATTGACCACTCTTCAATTGAAATTTCAGCCACCAGAATATATATATATATATATATATCCTTGGCAAAAAATTGAACTTTTATTCAAGCCACCAAAATATATACACTTCATTTTAAATATTTTTATATATCATTGCCACAAAATTGACCACTCTTCAATTGAAATTTCAGCCACCAATATAAATATATATATATATATATATATATATATATATATATATATATATATATATATATATATATATATCCTTGGCAAAAGATTGAACTTTTATTCAAGCCACCAAAATATATGTACTTCATTTTAAGTATTCTTATATATCCTTGCCCGAAAATTGACCACTCTTCAATTGAAATTTTAGCCACCCAGAAATATATATATATATATATATATATATATATATATATATATATATCCTTGGCAAAAAATTGAACTTTTATTCAAGCCACCAAAATATACATACTTCATGTTAAGTATTCTTATATATCTTTTCCAGAAAATTGACCACTCTACAATTGAAATTTCTGTCACCAAAAAATATGTATCCTTGGCAGAAAATTGACCACTTTTCAATTAAAAGTTTTATTCAAGCCACCAAAATATGTATACTTATTACTCAAGCCACCAAAATATATATACTTCATTTTAAGTATTCTTCACAAATACTTCAAAAAAAAATTTCAGTAATTTTTTTTTGTATTCTTCAAAAATCTTTCTGTAAAAGACTTGTATCATTCAAATTTTGTATCATTTTCAGTTAAATAAAAAAAATGGTATTCTTCAGAAAAAAATTAAATTTGTATTCTTCATAAATATTTTTCTAAAAAACTTGTATCATTTAAACTTTGTATCCTCCAAACATCTCCCGTTTACAGTAAATGTATCTTGTTATCCTTCATAAATTTTACTGTCATAAAACTCTAAAAAAAATGGTATTCTTCAGAAAAAAATTAAATTTGTATTCTTCATAAATATTTTTGTAAAAAACTTGTATCATTTAAACTTTGTATCCTCCAAACATCTCCCATTTACAGTAAATGTATCTTGTTATCCTTCATAAATTTTACTGTCATAAAACTCATGATTCCTGTGGTAAATGCAAATACTGTGATTAAACTCTTGTTTAATGCGACTCAATTTCTCCAATCGCCTTTCATTATGAGTGAAAGATATGAAACTCACAGAGATAGGCATCCCATTGCATTGCTCCACTTCTGATGCACTCATTGGATTAACCTTCCATTGCACTCTATCTTCACAATGACGCTAGGCATCCCATTGCATTGCTCCACTTCTGATGCACTCATTGGATTAACCTTCCATTGCACTCTATCTTCACAATGACGCTCTGGGTCTCCTTTACCATAGACTTCAAATACATGAGTTTAGGAACAACTCAACGGGTCTCCTTTACCATAGACTTCAAATACATGAGTTTAGGAACAACTCAACGAGGGCTCTGATACGACTATACAAGCCCAAATAAACTCTACAATGAAAGAGTAATGATAAAAATACTTATTTATACATGTGAAATCTAGGTACTCCGTAAATAAAAACATAATGTAAACCTAATTACATATTATACAATATACAATAACAATCAGGAAAAATTAATTAACAATTTGTAAGTTATCTATTTTAATTCCTTAGGTTCCTTGGAATAACATATAAATATTATTCATATACATAACTAATACTAAATCAATACAATAAACCATATTTAAAAAAAACAACAATAAAAACATGTTATTTGGAGACTGAGCTAATACCAAATTAATATAGTGAACCATATAAAATAAAAATAACTATATAATCATGACTCTATTCGTTGACGAGCTAAGGAATTATTACACCACCTCAATAAAATAAAATAAAAGCCTATACATCATGACTCTACTTGTTGACGAGCGAAGGAATTATTACACAACCTCAATAAAATAAAATAAAAACTACACATCATGACTCTGCTAGTTGACAAGGGAAGGAATTATTACACCACCTCGGCTGCTCTCTCCGTCTTCACCACGCCTAAAATTTCGAGTTTGTCAAGAATTACTACGCCTCCTCTCATACTTCCAACAACTACACTCCCTTCTCTCATCCTTCAATAATTTTGTCTCCGCCCCGTCTCCACCTCGCCCAAACCTTTGGGTCTTTGTCAATAATTACACCAACTCCAACCAGAGAAGAAATATTCACAAATCCATGGAACCACGGTGCCGCATATGCTCATCCTTGGATAATCTACCTGCTTAAATCTAACTGCTTAAATCTAACTGTAGTCATATATTCCCGTATTAATGACTCGACCAATTTGTAAATATTGGTTGCCCTCCAACCATGCCTCCGTTCTGTGCCGAAACTTTGGGGTTTCAGTTAATTGCACATCGTTTCACCCTTCCAATAATCAAAGAAGGATTTGACTTTATATTTTTATATTAATTAATACATATTTTTAATTATTAAATCAATTGAATTAAAAATGATACAGAGTCTTATAAATATATGCTTTTTCTATTAAAATTTCATAGTACAAACAAACTCTTTTTCTATATTTTAGAATTTGATAATTTGAAAGCAATTAAATTTTATGAGGAATTATTTGTCTATCTTTTCGTATTGACTCATGAAATTTTTTTAGAATATAATCTATTTAAAGGGGTTTAAACTAGTGTAGATTCATGTTAGTTTGATGTTATAAAAAAATTATTGATATGTTGGCACTAGGCATTTCTTAGAAGAGGTGGGGAAATATTAGGAAAAATGTACTTATTACATTTTATCTAATATTTTTGCCTACCTCCATCCACTTTTTACTAAGTTATATTGGATAAAATATAATACTATAATATTACATTTTACCCAATATTTTTCCTTAGAGTAAAAGGAAATATCTCGTAGAATGTAATATTTAGGTTAGGGTGTGACCTGAAATATTAGGTAAAATTTTTATTACATTTTAATTAGTATTTCCCCACCCCTTGCCACTATTTAGTAGTGCCTCTACGGCCCAGCATAAGGCACATGTGTAGATGTAATGTAAGTAAACATTGCTCAAGTGTAATCAATATATTTGTGATAATTAATATATATGTTTTCCATCTATAACTTTATTTAATAAGCGGATAAAAACTTAATATTTACAATATGACAAGATTTCTAATAATGAATATTTACCATGGATATTTTTAACTTCTAAGTAGGCTTTTTTAGAATACCATGGGCCAATACCCACAAAAATAGAGAGGGAAAGGAGGGAAGAAAGTTACAATACCATGGGCTACTACCAAGGTTTATCAATACCATGGGCCATCTAGACTTTTGATTATTATGTTATGGATCTAGGCTTTTAATTATTGTGTTACAATACCATGGGTCAATACCATGGATTATCAATACCACATGTCCAAAAATCATAACTTATTTCAAAATCAAAATATTTTACAAATACTTTATTTTAATTTAATTTTATAACATTTTTGCAGAAGGGTTATAATTACTTTTGAGGTATATCTAAACCCTCCATCAGCACGACTACTAACAATATTCGCATAGAGATTAAATGGAGCTTTTAATAAATTAAAAAATGAGAACACTTTTATATATACATATGTGAAATTTATATAATATAAATAATTTTATAAAGAACTATGATAGATGCATCTTAACCAAGGATCCAAGCAAAGTGAGAAAGCAAAGTGATTAACAATGATAGAGGAAAAAAAGTGCATGATTTTTTAAAGTTTTTTATTATTTTATTTTCATTAACATGATTGATCCAAAATATAGGTTTACTATTTTACAACCACTTTTTTCTTTTTTTTTAAACACAATACAATTGGGTCATATTTAAGAAAGAGAGTGATATGGAAGGGGGAATATAGTGGGGGGGTGGAGGAGGGGGAAGAGAGATAGAGATGGGAGAGACAATGAGAGAGAGAAAGGATGAGAGAGAGGAGGGCGAGAGAGGGCGGCAGAGAGATGGATTTGGAGGGGGAAATAGAGGGAGTGAAGAACAAAGATATTGAGAGATAGAGGTGGAGAGAGAGGGAGTGACAAGGGAGGGATGAAGATGGAATGAGGGAGGGAGGAGGCGATCGAAGAGAGAGGAAAGGAGATGATAAAGATAGGGAGAGAAGGGGAAGAGATAGACAGAGAGACATAAATATGGAGGGGGGATATAGGGAGAGAGAGAGAAGGAGAGAGGGAGGGAGATAGTGATAGAGTTGGAGGGTGGAGAGAAGGGGAGAGAGAATATAGAAAAAAGAGAGGACTTGAGAGAGAGAAGAGAGAGAGGGGGAGAGAGAGACAGAGTTGGAAGGGGAAGAAAGACATAGAGATAGAAAGGTAGAGAGGGAGTGGCAAGGGAGAGGTGGAGAGAGAGAGAGAGGGAGAGGGAGAGGGAGGAAGAGAGTGATAGATAAACATGAAGAGAGAGTGTATATGTTTTTAGGTTGAAAATGAGAGACATGGGGAGATAGCAATATAGATGGGGCAGGGGAGAGGATAGAAGATAGAAGCAAAGAGAGGGAGGGAGGAAGAGAGATAGGTGGGAGATAGAGATATAGATGGAGGGGTAGAGAGAGAGAGAGAAGGGGAAGAGATAGAGAGGGAAAGGAAGTGGGAGAGATAAATATATAGATAAATATATAGATATGTGGGGGGAAGAGAGAGCATGACATGTGTTTAGGGGGCTAAGATAGAGAGACAAATAAGGAGAGATGGAGGGAGGTATAAATATAGATGTTAAGGGGAGAGAGGGAAGAAGAGAAAGATAGAGAAAGGGAGGGAGAGTCAGATAGAGAGAGATGAGGGAGAGAGGGAGGGGAAGAGAGAGAAGGAGAGGGGGAGGGTGATAGACACATCATGGAAGGTTGAGAGAGAGGGAAGAAGAAAGATACATGCATAGAAAAATACATACATAGAGGTTAGATCTAGAAAGTCATGAATATTTTGGATTTTTACTAAAATAGATGTATTGATTTCAATGTAGTTGTTGATTTCTAATCCTATTTAATCACATGTACTATATGTATTGATTTCAGTGTAAATGTTGATTTATAATCATATTTAATACCTTACACTAGAGGCATTGATCTTAGTGTCAATGTTGATTTCTACTTCTATTTGATTGCTTGCACAAGATGCATTGGTTTCAATGTAGATATTGATTTCTAATTCTATTTGATCACTTGCACTAGATGCATTGATTCTAGTGTAGATGTCGATTTCTAATCGTATTTAATACCTTGCACTAGATGCATTGATTTCAATGTATAAGTTGATTTCTATTCATATTTGATTTCTTGCATTAGATGCATTGGTTTCAATGTAGATATTGATTTCTAATCACATTTGATTGCTTGCACTAGATGCATTTATTTCATTATAGATGTTGATTTATAATCCTATTTGATTGTTTGCACTAGATGTGTTGATTTTAGTATAAATGTTGATTTATGATTTGATGCACCTAGATGTATGATGTGCATTAATTTCAAAGTAATTAGATTAATAGGGTGCATTGATTTCAGTGTAAGCCCATTTCTACCTCCTCCATATATATCTCTATCACCCATTGTCTCTCCTTCTCTATCACTCTATCTCACCCCCTAAACATACACACTCTTTCTCCATATCTGTCTATCTCTCTCTCCCTCCCTGCCTCTCTTCCCCTCCCTCTCCCTCTCTTCCCCCTCTCTCTCTCTAACATTTCTCTCTCCATATCTATATCTCTTCCTCCTTCCTTGTTTTTGTCTTTGTCTTCTTCCCTCTCTCCCCCCATCTATATCTCTATCTCCCCTTGTCTCTCCCTCTAACCCCAAAACACACACACACGCTCTCTCAGCGTAAGCACATAAAAATTATTCATGGTGTGCATTGACTTATGTATTACAATAATTCAACCATAAATACAATATTTGAATTCTCATCATAAATAAAATGTTTTCTTACCCGAAATGTTTTCTTCTTGAAATTATAAACTATTTATAATTGGCTACATTCTTATTATTCCCATTTTCCATCATTCAACATTGTTAATTACTTTGCATTCAAAATGCAGTGATAGAAAACTATTATTAATATTGGAGATGTTGTTTACTATAGTAGTTCAAGTTAAATATTTGAATGGTCTATGATTCCAACTACTCTTTTCATATGAGCGATATGAGAAAATGGAAAAAATAGTAGGTGTGACAATAGGAACAATAACAGAAAATAGTAGTTTCAGATTGATGATTGTTTGTAGTTGACTATATTCTTATTATTCACATTTTCTATCAATCAAAATTTTTACATTGACAATTTGCTCTCAAAATGTTTATTTCATCATTTATCATCATTCAAGTTACTAAGAGTCTCTCTCATCTCAACAAACTGATGTAAGTAAGCAAATTTTAAATTAAATTGACCAAAGTAATCTTAGACATATTTAACATATTTCAAATGATAAAAATAATTAGATGTTCACCAAATTTTATATGACCCCACATGACTGAAACCAACCTAGATCCATCTTAACACCATATCTATCAAGGGCCGAAAGAGATCAAATCTCTAGATGTGCAAACCTTTCCTCAAGTTTTGCACTCAAAAAATAGGTTTTCACCTTGAAAGATTTGATCCCTCTCAGTGCTTGATAGATCTGGTGTTAAGATGGATCTAGGCTGATATATAAAATTGGAAAATAGATCATCAATAATAACAAGTTAATATAAATAACAACGTAATATCAATATTTAATTTTAAAATTTTTAATAATTTTATATTTAAAAATATTTTCCATAAAAAATATAAATATATATATTAATAGTAATTAATTAAATCGAAATATATATAGTTTATTAGGTTATGTGAGTCTTGAGATGATTATTATGTTTAACTTAGTTTGAGTAGTCATCACTCATAGACTTTTAAGTTGTTAAAATCATGTTCTTTACATTATCCTTTAGCATGATTAGTTTTGTGCCCACAAAATTTCCAACTAATAACCTTTATACCATAAACTACCTTAACAGAATACCCTATCAAAAGTGAAAATATAAATATTTGTTTTTTTAATTTTAATTTTAAAAACTTAAAAATAAAATTTAAAATTTATTTAAATTAAAATATTTTGAACATAGGAATTGCTGAAATTTTATAATTTTGTCTTTTTAAATAATAAAATAATTAACCATATAAATGTGTTAATAGGAGTTCATTAATTTAATCATATTTCCACAAAATGTTAATGAAACTTTTACATTATCATACATTTTACACTGAGTTTACATATAACTATTAATAAACTTTTGAATTGTTATACTAAATAATACTATTTTTCATTTGGAGCTATCGGCTCCTTCAACAGAATGCATCGAAGCTTGTCCAACTGTGCATCGATGATAGCCCACTTGGTCTTCTACTTTTACATCCTTGTAATTTTAAGGCACTTTTTAAAGATTGTAATCAAATAAATAACATCTATATTTTAAACCAATGGAGAAAAATGCTACTATTCTTCATTTCTCTTACAACCTTGTAATCTATTAACTATTTAAAAAAATAAATATACCTACTTTTATCATTTTAACATTGTAATCTAATTTATTTTAATTTATATTTTAATAAAATAATATTTTTTTATGTAGAAATAATAAATTTTATAAAATATAAAAAAGTTATTTTTTATATAAATATATTTATTTCAATAGGTAAATGTATAGACTTGAAAATAATTATAAGTAGATAAATTTTAGGATTTATGATTAAAAAGTTTCAAGCTCTAGTCATTATTGGTATTTTATATAGATGTATATCCAAAAAATTGTGGAGAAAAATTGAAGAAATCTAAAAGTGGTTTATAACCTACAAATTTAAGATTAAAATGCCCACCTACAAGCCTTACCACATTGAAAGTACAGTTGATTAGGAATATTATGTATAAGAAGAAATTATACAACATGGATGCCAAGAGGTTCCTAAAATTTCTTCTAGCTCTAGCCAAAACACCCACCTTCTACTCAAAATTGGGAGGCATAAGGATGCCTAATCATGGCTAGATAATTGGGAAATAAAGGAAGAGATCATCTTGTAGAATCCATATAATATTAAAAATGTTGCTACTTCCAAATTTAAGGAGAAATTGTGAGACAACAAAGAGCTAGAGGGAAAATGAAAACTAAGATATTATAAGGAGGTGATTAACCCTACTCTAGAAAACCAAAAATATCTTTTTATATTGACTAGTGTTAAGAAGAAAATGAATATTGCCAAGATAATAATTAATTCTTATCAACTTTAGAGTGAAACCGAGCATCCGCTAATTCTCAAAATGCCATGGGATGAAAGATTTTGTAACCAATGGGATCCTAAGAGGGTTGAAGATGAAAAACACTTTTTTTTTTCCATTTTATACTCACATTCAATCTAATCTTCAAAATATTTGTCACACTCCTAACCTTCTTGTTCTTTTAAGTCAACAAAACTATGGTTATTTTGGAATTATTCTCACACTTCTTTTTTATTATAAAAATAAAATGTTAAAGAATACCTTCTTAAGGTTGGGTAAACCATATAGGTCTCAGTGGATGTTCTTTTTCATAATTATGGTCATCATCATCATATATTACTCAATCTTATTTATTTCTTTCTTTCTTTCTTTCCTTTTACATATAGATAAATTAGGAGATTTGTGACTGTTGCAACTAAGCACACAACAAACAAAAAAAGACACACCCTCAAAACTCAAGGGATGTCAGGAGCATGATGTAGTTATCAGTTAAGGGAAGTTGTATTTATAACTATATATGACCATAACAATTGCATCATAATTCGCTAATTAGTTTTAAATGTTTCCTTAACTATCTCCAATAATACCTCCCTAACTATCTCCTATGATCTATCCATTATTTCTCCATGACTTTTTCAACAATATTCATCCCTATATTTGTTAGAGTTTCTCCACCTCTTATTAGTCCCTGCCAAGGTAGGACTCTATCAATCAATTTTTTCTTGAGCATTATTAGTTTAGCATTGACCAGTGCAAGTTATAATGTTTAACTTTGAAAAATAAATATTTATTTTTTAATATTGTTGAAGAAATTATTTTTTCAAGCATTTGATTGGACCCTAAATTGAAGGTCTTATTGTAGCATTTGCACAATAAAATGTCATGTGGATAATTGCATCATATTTTTTTCCATAAATTTCAAATGCAATTGCAATATTTATGCCGTGATTTTTAGATTTTTGTGCAATAAAATTTCATTATTAAGCTTCATAGAAAAATCATCTAAAATTTAATTCTTCAAAAATAGCTCATACTCACATAAATAACATATTTACCTTCAATTATTTGTATAAAAGATAGAGAGGAACAAGATGTAAATAAATATACTTACCAAGAGTATCTTCCCACCCTTATTTATGTGTCCTTAAACACTTTAAAAAGTAGGAGTAAAAATGTAAATGTGGAGTCTTACTTGTGGTTACTACCCACCAAAAATTTATGCAAGTCCTTTCCCCTTCATAGACAAATAATTTTTGCACTTGATATATTAATTTACAAAATTTCTAAAAGCAGAATTTCCACTTGAGTGACAGCGACTACTTTTCCTTGCAACACATGCTCTTATATAGACATTCTAGAATATGTGTACACTATTACAATATTCATAATATCATCCATTAAAAATTACGAATAGGTATTTTTTTTATGTCTCCTCTTTAACGAGCATTCTTCATTAAATTAGTCCTTTCTCATTCTTTGCCTTTATTGTCCTTTTTTTTGGTCAAGTAAGAATGGAGCCTTCTATTAATCGTACAAGTACATTACATATGTTACACGTATTTGCAAGTGGAAAGACCCAAACAAGAACCGGCCTGCTATGGGAATGCCAACAATAGGAAAAACGAAAGCCAGGATCAAACCAATTCTCACAGATTTCCAAAAACTTTTAAACAAGAAGGAGTGTTAAACTCCCAAGGGTTCTCTGAAAACCACTGACAACTTTAGAGCTTCTACTAAGCTAATAGACCCCTCCCAAAGTTTTAGAGTTCCGCTAAACTTCCACAAATCCAGACCTGATGGTAATACAAACCACAGTCTGAAAATTTGAAATCCCCCCATCTAAAGAATCGTCGGCACTTCTTCACTATTGATCTATCCAAGATCCAACGGTCACAAAATTTCCCGACTTCGAAACATGCTCCTCGTCTGTCAACTGTTGATCTCGCCCTGCCAGATCTAGCAGCTCGCACGTATTTTGACCGGTTAACTTGCGCACTTCAAATCTGCATGAAAAGTGGTTTCCCTCTCTCACCTTGCTGATATGTGTTAGTGAGTGAGTGGAATCAGAGCCAACTGGGAAATACCATTTACGGCTTTTCCTCTACCTGAAATCCACTTATGGGTTTCCCAACCCGTTTCTACTAATCCAGACCTGACGCTAACTCAAACCAAAGTTTAAAAAGGTTTGGAATCCGCCCTTATAAATAAGCGTCAGCACTTCAACACCATTGATCTATTCAAGGTCCGATGGTCACAACACTTCTCGACTTTGAAACTTGCTCCTCGACTGTCAACTATCAATCTCGCTCCACCAGATCTAACAGCTCACACCTATTTCGGCCGATTAACTTGCACACTCCAAATCCACTCGAAAAATGGTTTCCCTCTCTCATCTCACTGTTACGTGTTAGTGTGTATGGAATCAGAGCCAACGGGGAATTACCGCTTACGACCTTTCCTTTGCCCGAAATCCACTTGTGGGTATCTCCAACCCACTTATTCTCATTAGCTGTCGGGTAACTCCCTTGGCCAAACACCATAGATCTAACTCAACCGAGATCTATCGGTCCAAAATCAATCTCCATGCCACTGCTTCCTTGGTCTTCCTCCGTTGATCTCGACCAACTGCTCAAATCCGTTGGAATATTGATGCCTATACAATCTGCAGACTTCTACCAATCAACAAGCAAACAGTTTAAGCATCCATGTAGTCCCTCCTGTCTCCTCAGCCTCATCGATCCAGCTTGTCGATCCATCAATCCCTATCTTTGGCAGCGTGATAGAGACAATCCTCTAACAGTTTGCTAGGGGGTATCTGCTCCCAAATGTACCAAGTGTCCCTTTCCTTACTAATCACTCCTTCATTCGCCAGACGATCAGCTAACATATTAGTTTCTCTTTTCACATGGATAAAGTTTACAGTTTTTAAGGTTTGTAGGTGGGTATAAATACGTAGAAATACCTGGGATAGCCTCCAATGTTTCAACACTTTATCTGGTGTCGTACCATTGCATATTTTCTTGGCCACTCTAACAATCAATTCCAAATCTACTTCAATGATGCCATTGTGTGAATTTGAGTTCACCAAGATTTCTAGGCATTGCTCTAAGGCCATGAGTTCTGCCATCTTATTAATGGCCTTCCCCAAGTGGCCATGAAATATCTCGTTTATTTGTGCCTGTTCATCCCTTATAACACCCCCAAAACCAGCTAACACTGGGTTGCCCTTAGACGCTCCGTCTGTGTTGACTTTTAAGAAACCATGTGGAGGAGGCTTCCAAATATTTATATCTGCACTTATTTGGCTCACACCCTTATTTATTCCCTGTGGGCCTATAGACTAGAGACCCAAATGTAGTAGTATACATGCATCTTGGGGCAGAGGAGGGTTCATGGGAAGTTTCCACAACAAGCATCTGAATGTGTCTTTGATCTTCCTTAAAATTTGATCAATTATGTGTTGGGGCTTGCTTTCTTTGTTCTTGAAGATCCTACTATTACATTCTTTCCAAACATTCCAGATAACAAAGCTCAGAACTAGAGGCTAGGCTTTATTGATGATTTCATTCCCTGAGAAGTTTTTCCTCCAATTCTTCAAAGTGTTGGAGATGCTAAGTCTATCCCTATCAGTGTGCCTAAAGATTGAAGCCACCCATTCCCACACGGTAGAGGTGAAAGGGCAGAGGTTGAGAAGGTGATCCATCGTCTCCTCTTGTAAGCCACATAGGTAACATTTGGATGGGCCAGTGAAGCCCTTTTTCAGGAGATTCTCCCAAGTTAAAATTTTCCTTTAATGAACTAGCCGAATGAATAACTTTATTTTCATCCAGTGGGGCCTCTCACAAAGATTTTTCCATACTTGATCAGAGTTTTGGTAGTTGAACCATGTTACTACCTGTTTAGCTTCTTTGAGGTTGAAGTTTCCTTCAGGATTCCTTCCCCATCTTAGTTGGTCATGCAAGGAGGATACCAAAATCCTCCTATGTTCTAGATCCTGAGCAAGAGAGTCTACCTGGGCTTTCAGAGGGCTCTCTTCACTGTGGCCTAGATCCTTCCAAATTCTCCATTTTCCATTGTTCCTTACCTGGTCCCAGAAGTCATTTTCCATGAGTAGACCTTTGTTATCGGTATCATGCTTGAGAGCTGCTAATTCATCCTTATACATGTTGGGTTCCTATTGCTAGTTATCCTCCCAAAACTGAGCCAAGTTCCCATCTCAGATCTCCCAGAAACTATGTTGCTAAACAATACCTTTATTTTCCCAAGCAAGGTTCCAAATGTGGGAGCCCTTAATGTACCCTGACATTTGAATGTGATCCTTCTCCTGCCAATTCTTGGCATATTTTTGTTTCCAAAGCTTGGCCCAAGGGGTTTCCGATTCCTTGATCCACCTCCACCAGAGTTTAGCTCCTGAAACTCTGCTGAGGGTTTCAGGGTCATGAAGCCCCAAACCACCATGGCTCCTGGGTTTGCAGATCTTGTCCTAGGCCACTAAAGTCCATTTCCTTTTCTCTTCTCCTCTGCCCCATAGAAAATCCCTTTGTATGTTCCTGATCTATTTCTAAACTCCTTTAGGAGTAGGAAGAGATGAGAACATGAAAATGGGAATTGCCTGTAAGACAACTTGTGTGAGCACAAGGCACCCCGCCAAATTTAAAGACCTACATGTCCATTTTCTGATCTTGTCCTAAAGTTTATTTTTTATTGGCTCCCATACTCCCTTCCTTAGAGGGTTATTTGTAAGAGGTATGCCTAGATACTTGGAAGGTAATCAGTCCCTTTTAAATCAAAGAATCTTGGTGATGTTTCTCTGAATAGCAATGTCAGTGTCAAAGAAACAAAATTTTGATTTGTTGAGGCTTACCTCTATGCCAATTGCCATAGCAAAGTCATTTAAGATTTGTTTGATTTCTTTGGCTTCCCTAACTATGGCTATGCCCTACAACATTGTGTCACCCACAAATTGTTGATGAGTATTTTCTGCTCCATCCAAGGTGAGTTTGATACCCTGGATTCTTCCTTCAACATTTTCCATTTGAATCACTCTGCCTAGCCCTTCCATCATGAGAACCAAGAGGAAAGGTGAGAGTGGATCCCCTTGTCTGAGACCTTTGGAGGGTGTGAAGGTCCTTGAACGAGCACCATTGAGCAGGATGGAAAAACTGGTTGTGGTAACTAGTGCCATAACCCATCTTATCCAGTTTTGGTTGAAGCCATATGCTCTTAGAACTGCCCTTATATAAGACCAACTTAGCTTGTCGTAAGCTTTCGCTAGGTCCAGCTGAATGATCATACCAGCTTGTTTGTTGCTTTTGAGAGAGTGTACCACCTTGTGAGCTTGGATGATGTTATTGAGGATTTGTCTTCCTTCCACATAGCCCGTTTGCTCCTCTGAGATGAGAGCTAGTAAAAGGGGCTTGAGTCTACTGGTGATCACCTTGGAAATAATTTTGTACACCATCCAGAGTCATGGCATTTTCCTATTTTGGAATCAAAGCTATGAAGGAAGCATTAAGAGCCTTCATAACCTTTTTGGATCTTCTTGAGTCTTCCACAACCTCAAGGATATCCTATTTGACTGTTTTCCAGCAGGGTTTGAAGAAGTCTACATTGAACCCATCCAGGCCTGGAGATTTTCCATATTGCATTTCATTAATCACTTCACTAACCTCCTCTTCCGATACTGGCCTGTTAAGATTGTGGTTGTCCTCTCTGGTAACCATTTGAGGGATGTACTGAGTGAAATTGTTGATGAACTTGGATCTATCCACCAGATGCTCCTCTGCTATACTAAGGAAGTGTTGAACAAGGACAGATTCCATATCTTTGTGAGAGATGAGTTCTATCCCTTGAGAATATTTGAGCTTTGTGATTATGTTTTGTGCCCTATGATCCATGGTGGATTTATGAAAGAAAATCGTGTTTCTTTCTCCCTCTTTAATCCACTGCACCCTCAATTTCTGTCTCCAGAAAATTTCCTCTTGCATGCACCAATCTTCCCATTCTTCCTGCGGAGAGTCAGCTAGCTTTTCCCACTCCTTAGTAAAGCCATCCATGATGCTAATCTGATTGATCTTCTGTAGTTTATGCTCAGCTTCTCTTTTGGCTTTGAAGATATTTCCAAATTCCTTTATGTTCCAATCTTTAAGCCTAGATTTGATATGCTTAAGTTTCTATTGGAGTAGGAACATTCTAGTGCCTTGAATGTTTAGATCCTCTCTCCACCATTTGTCAATATTGCTGGTGAATTCAGGGTGAGAAAGCCGGGCATTTTCAAATCTGAAGGGTCTGTTTCCTAGTGTACCCAAAAAAGTGGCTTCCAGTTGTACATGCCAATGGTCTGAACCTCCAAAGGGAAGAATAGGAGCTGCCATGGTAGGGCCTGAAAGAAAGAGCTCCTATGAAATGATAAATCTATCAAGTTTAGAGGTGACTTGTGAAGCCCCTCCCCTCTTGTTGTTCCAGGTGAAGGTCCCATTGATTGTTTCAGTGTCCACCCACCCCATGTTCCTTATGAAGTTCTAGAAGGCCATGGAGTCACTGCCTAGTTGTCTAATACTGCCTTTTTTCTCTATAAGAGATCTTATCATATTGAAATCTCCTACAACGATCCGGGGCATATTAGGGTGTCTTGCTCTTAGTTCCTCAAGAGAGGTGAGAAGCATGAGTTTATCTTCTAGCTTTTGAGGTCCATAGACATCTGTGATAATATATATCTTCTGATCACCTAAAGGTTGACATACCAAAGAAAGATAGTTCATAGACGCTTCAGCATCCAGGATTCCAAATTTATGGGGATCCCAAAGTGTAAGAATCCCCCCCACCGAGTTATTTTATTTAACCTCTAGATACTCATACTTGATTAGCCATTTATTATGAATTTCTCTAATCTTATCATCAAACATTTTGTCTCCTGAATAAAAACATGTCTGGTTTTTCTTCTTTTATTCTATTACTGAGATTTCTTCGTTTCCTTCTATGTCCTATGCCTCTAATATTCCAGGTTGTGAGATTCATTAAGAAAGGTTTGTAAAGGAATAACTGGTGAGATATTTCATCTTACCTGAGTTGATCAAGAGTTTCCCACATTCATTCAGCAACTCATTCTATCTTTTTCTTTCTCCTTTCCTGCCTGCGTTCTTTGGAGATTGTGCCTATATCTCCTCCATCATTTTGACCCGTCTATGCTCCTAGCTTTCATGATTCCTTTTGTCTCCAGAGGCCTTCAGTTGTGATCTCCATAGGAAGATCTGTTGAACCCTATCATATTCCTCTTTTGGCAAGGAGTCCACTCCTTTGGTCATCCCTTGTTCCAGACATTTCTCTAGATCTAGATTTTCCCTTTCTAAAATCTCCTATAGTTCATGGTCCTCTGTTCCCACCTCACTTGGAGTCATCTCATGGTCCCTACTTATCTCCATAATGCTTGGCATAACCTCCTTTTGCTGGATGTTTTCTATGATATCTTCCATGCTAGCATCCCTATCCTTCTCAGTGATAATGTTCTCCATTTCCTGGTTTGTTTCTTTGTTTCCATCTTCTTCTTCTAGGATCTTAAAGCTATTGTGGCTCAGTTGTCTTTCCTCATTGATCCTTTTTTGTGGCTGCTTCCCACCTTTCCCTTTTCCCCCAACCTTGGTGAAGCCCTTGGGATTTTTATCCGCAATGGTTTTCACATTTCTCTCCATATTATTTGTTGGGAATTCTCTGTATAAGTGCCTAAGTTCGTGGCATTTGCGACACCTAAATGGGATGTGCTCATAGTCCACCTCCTGCACCCATTATTCATCATATACTTCTAAAATTATCGCATCCAGAAGTGCTCCAGATAAGTCCATTTCCACACATATCCGGGCGAAGGAGGTGTATTTTCCTTTCAGAGATGCATCTGATATCTTTAGAAGGTTCCCTAGCTTGTTGCCTATTGTTTTCAGAGATTCTGGTAGCTAATAATCCAGCGGAATGGAGTATAGTCTAATCCATACTGTTACTAATGTGAATGTTTCATGTTCTGCGAAAAAGTTCATCATCCATGGCCACATGTAGAGGCCTGCAGCCGCATAGAAATATGGTCCTCCTTCGAACACTCAATCTTTATGTTCTAGGCTTGTAAACACAACTGTGAAGAAGCCCTTAGATCCCAGATGAAGGTTTATTTCCCCCTTTGGTTTCTAGTGGCTCCTTATCCATACTTGCAACACTCTCGCCATCGGCCATATCCCCATGAATTTGCATATAACCGCATATTCCACCATATGGTCCTTATGCGCTTGTAGTGCTGGGTTGCTTAAGATGACCCGGGAAATGATGTTCGACTTGGGTTTGCATACCCCAGTTTTCCTTATAGAAGTATTTTTTTAATACTACCCCCTTTCTCCTTCTCCTTACTAGCTTCCTGCTGATCCCCTTCGTGTTCATGAGGTCTGTTTCTTCCCAATATTTCTGCGTTACTTGCCTTTGTTGTCTTCTCCAGAGGTTTCTTGAAACACTGCTTTCTAGCTTCCTTGCTTCTATTCATGACTGCTTGACTGTAGGAGGGAGCATCACCCCCCCCTGCACCTCCCGCCATGGTACCTAACGTCAAACCCTAACGCAAGATATATCTTGGGAAACCCTTATTTTATAAAACCCAGTTGGAAGGTGAGGTTGCTTTGTTCTCTTTATTTGAATATAAAATGGATGAAATTACAAAGAATCCACGTAGCCCATGGGCTATGGAAATGAAACAATCCTATCTATTTGTTCTCTCCCTATCCCTCTTAGTTACTCTAACTATCTATGGAACAAAGTGCACTCGAAAAGAATGGAACCCATTTTCCTCCTAGTTGCCCATTTATAACGCAACCTGTTAGGCTACTAGTCATTAGGTTTGACTCCCTTAACTCTTAACTAGAGTTACAATATGGAATATTCTAGAGTATTCTTCATCATTATCATGCGTCTAGCCCATTTTCCATGAATAATTGGGGATAACGTGGCATCCACTAGAATTATGGTGGCCAAAACAAGAAGTTCAGGTTCCAAGTGGCATAACTTTTCCATAAGGACTCCAACTAAGGTGATTTTTTCATTGTTGGAAAGAAGCGTTTGTGTGGATAATAGGACAAAAGAGTGTAGTACTCAAGTGTTAAAGTTTTACCCCATAAAAAATAGTATTTGATGCCTCAAATGCTCGTAGAAGATTTTAGCCCCTAATTTGCCAAACTGGGTCTCGCTGATAAAAATGGTCCTATGAGTTGTTTCGTCCACTTTTTCCACCGTACAATAATTGATATGGATGAAAAATAATATAATTATCAAATATGAATCACTCCCAATTTTTGGAGAGTTTTATTCCACCTTCTCTTGGGCGTGCCATTTAGCTTTTTCTAGAAATTTTCCTTTCAACCCAATATAGAAAAGTTCATGTTGTCCTTGTCTTGTAGTTCTAAACATAATTTGTAAAACTATATCTTTTTTCATCTACAACTTACTTTGGGATTGTAAGTACTATAGCGGTTGGTGATATATGTGGATTATTGTCTCCTTTCCCATTAGATAATGCTTCCATTTCTTCATAGATTGTGCCATGGCATAAATCTCCTTATCATAAGTAAGGTAGTTAACAATTTCCCCATGAAATAATTTAGAATGGTAGCATACAAGCCTTCCTCCCCACATCAATACTGCTCCCATAACATACTCACCAACATCTATCTCCACTTGAGAGGGCTTATCCAAGTTTGGTAGTGCAAGAACTAGTGCTTGATTGATTTTCTTCTTTAACTCATCAAAGGCCCTTTGCTAACCCTTCCCCACTAGAAACACTTGCCACTTGTTGTTATGGCATGGAGTGATGTTGCTACCACTAAAAATGAGGCCATGAATTTCCTCAGGTATCATGTCGAACCAAAAAAACTCCTAACCTCAGAAAAATTAGTAGGCACCAACAATTAAATGATGGTCGCCATCTTGCCAAGATCTATCTTTATCTTTCCTCCACCTACCACATACCCTAGATACACCAGAGGCTACTACGAAAACTCACACTTCTTGATTTTTTCTAGCAATTGGCGCTTCTTTAATGTCTCCAACAACTACATCAAATGTGAGATGTACTCCTCCTAGGTAGCACTATATACCAATATATCATCCAAATAGAAAATAATAAATGAATCTATAAAATGGTGCAAGATATCATTCATTAACCTCATAAACATAGCTGGTACGTTGCATAGGCCAAATGGCTTGACTACCCACTCATACAAACCTTGCCTGGTTTTGAAGGTGGTAGTCAATGTATCTTATTCTCTGACTCGAAAGTGGTGATATCTAGAATTTAGTTCCAGCTTGGTGAAATATTTCACTTGTGGCAAATAATTCAACAAATCATCAATCTTGGGTAGGCGGTACCTATTCTTGAGTGTGATTTTCTTTAGTGCCATGTAATTAATACACATCCACCAAGTGGTTGATCCACATGGTGGTGTACTCAGTCGAATGACACCCCATTCCAGTAGTTGTTGCAACAGTTTCTTCACCTCGCTTGCTTCTCTATCAAATTAACTGCATAACCCAATCTTTAGCAAGGGAGTCCTAAAATATCTGGATCTTATGCTCCACTTCCCTCTTGGGTGGTATCCCTCTAGGCTGCTAGGACACATCCCTGTAAGCCTACAGAAACTCTTCCAGTTGTTGTTTATGTTTCTTAGTACACCCCTCCAGGGATGCCTTTTCTCTTGTTGTCTCTTCTAAAAGATGATTCTCTCTTAAAAACATAAAACAAACTTCTTGCCAGAAGTAATCATTTTCTTGGCTTGGTTGGCACTTACTGGTGATATTTTTAACTTTCCTTTATGCACATTGATGGTGAATGATTTTCCATCATTGGCAAGTTGGTACTGGTTGGCTCTGCACATGAAGATTGCATATACCATGTACATGTAGGGACTTCCAAACACCACTCCTCATACATCAAAGGGAACTATATCTAATTTTACTTCATCAATAAATTAAACACTCATAGCTAATCTAATTTTGTATTGTTTTGTTACATTTAACTATGCTTCCTTATTTACGAATCCTAATGAGTATAAACTTGGATGATCACAAACGTGCAATGAAAATTTGTTTACTAGCTTTGCCGAAATGATATTTACATGTGATCTTGAGTCAAAGAGAGCATCAATATTTATCTTCCTTACTTGTATCTTTATGTAGAAGAGTTTGGTCATTTTTTTCTCTTTAATACACTTACATTCTAAAAGCATAGATGGATCATCTCAATGCACTAGAACATCAAATTAGTAAGCTTATATGCTAGGAAATATTCTATTTAGGTGAACACTATGATGAATTCTCTTCCAAACAGCATGGCCAACCCCACCATAATCATTAAAAAAAAGGGTTTGCAACAACAACATTCACTTTCCAATGGTTTAAAGCATGTTTTCAACATAGAAAACCAACATTAATCCTAATACTTTCTTGAGTTTTGCTAAATTTATTTTTCCTACTTTGATTTTGTTTAACTCTAATATTACTTCATTCTCTCACATAACATATTTAAACCCAACACTATTAATGTTTTGTATGTTACTATATAAATTTATATTAAAGCATTTTTTAGTACAAAATATAGAGTTTAAAAATTTTCAATGATGGTGGATATCCTTTTGCTATATGTATATATAATATATAAGAAATATAACTTTACTCATTCTTAAAATATTTATATATAATAAATAAAATATCTATATTTATATTTTAATATATCTTTTAATTTTATTAATATATAGTATCTTAATATATATTTATAATTTTTTTTTAATATATATATATGTTAATCAATTTTGTGTATCTTCGTATCTATATATTTTATCTGTGTTATAATGTTTCTAGCCCCTTTAGATGCAAGATCTTTATGTTGCTATAATTGTGGTGGCTTTCCCTTTTTGGTAGTGATACTACATCTCTACCAACAAAGGAGTTGAGATATCCAAAACTAGTGACTCTAACTTTGGTAACTAAATTTGAATTGGAAGTGATTCCATAAGCATTTTTCCTTAATCTTGTGTCTCTCAGGGTGTTAGATTTAGGTGACACGAGGCTATAATTATTGCCAAGATCATTGTGACAATTGAAACAACTTGAATTTCAGTCCTTGCATTTTCTCGTTGCTAAGGAAAACGAGTAATGGCTAACCACCAGGGGTGCAATTTGCAAAGAACGATTGTTGAGGAAGGGAGGGTCCAGCAGCGAACCCTAGCTTGCTTGGTCCTCTTGTTCATGGATCTTGTCCAACATTTCTCAATTGTGCCCTCCTCCTCTGTTGTTGTTGTCGTCGCCTCCATGTGGAAGCTTATTTTGTGTCGGGGTTTGGGATTTCATTACAGTTCTTCTTAGTGTCTCTTCTGCTACTCGAGGTCACAGCCGCCCCATTTCCAATTATCATTGTTGCAGATGCGATAGTCATGCGGTGAACCTTGCTTGTTCGACTCACTCGTTCGTGCCTCTTGACTTGCCTTTCTCGACTATGCCCCCTTCCTTTGCAATTGTCATCGACGTCGCCATGTGGAAGCTTTGTTCGTGCCAGGGTTTAGGACTTCGCTACGGTTTTGATTATTGTGTCTTTCTCTACTTAGGGTCATTGTCACCTTGTTTCTAGTTTTCGTCATTATATCTTTGTTCGGTGAAGGTTCATCGATATGACTATTAGGTCGTGGCCATGAGATTTTCTGGGTCTTGTCACTTATTTTTTGTTATCATAGCCCTATGTTGGGTGTTGATCCTATGAGATATTTTATGGGGGAATTATCCCTAGTTTTGCCTCTGGCGTTAGTTGTTGGGGTTTGAAAACTTTTGTATTTGTGGCTCGGCCACCTTTTCACGTTCTTTACAACTCCCACTTGGCATTTATGTGGGCCTCCATGTCTTGGGGTTTTATTTGGTTGGGCGTGCGTACCCATATTTTTTGAATCTCTCTATGATGTGGTATGGTGCTTGTTGACCCTAGGGTTTTATACACTGAATCTCCTTTTCCATATGTGTGGATGGCTGTTGTTGGGGTTTATCTTGTGCTCCTTTCGGAGTTTGTGTGCCCTATATCTAGTTATCAATATTATCTAACAAGGATTATAATGGAACATATGTTATATAAATGTTTATGTAAACATATTTTTATTTAATAGAAAGTTGTGAGTTTTTTCTTTCGTGAAGAAGAAAAAAATAAAAAATAAAAATAACATAAATAAATATTGGTCCAAATTATACTGAAATTGATGATATGCATTCAAGCATTGAGAATATTTCAAACAAACAGTTTTTACACCTCAAAGGATGTAAATGGTTAAAATCATTTCCATGTGAAATGAGAGATGTCAAAAATCTCAGATTTTTGGATCTCAATGGATGTTGTCATTTAGAATCATTGCCATTTGAAGTAGCAGAGCTCAAAGATCTCAAATATCTGGATTTTAAGGGTTGTTGTAAGTTACACGTGATTCCTCCCAACATCAAAATGCTTTCAAATTATAAAATTGTACAATATAAAAAAATCTGTTTGAACTAAGAAATTTTAATATAAGAAGGATTTTATCAATTTTTCTGTTAATGAAAAATTATTATATTAGTATAGATATATCTTAATCACATATTTAGTTTCCAAGAGGGATACATCTCTTCAGGTGCAAACTTCTTTTAAAATGTAAAATATGAAAAAAATTGGATCTCTCTGAGTCCTCTTTTATAGATCCCAATGAATTTGGTTCTCTTACATATACAATGTGTATTTTTTAATTGCTTAAATTGTATTTTGGAATGCTATATTAAACTTGATAGTCCATTTTGTTTTATTGGATTTAAGGGAAAATTGACTATATATATATATATATATATATATACATAAAAAATATCAAAATGTAAACTTCAAATATTTTACCAATAAAATTTAATTTTTCTTGTTGCTTTATAGGACATATACAAAAAAAATTTAAAAAATATATAATATATACATAATTGGCATTAAAATATTTTTCATAGCATGTGTATTGAGAAATTTTATCTAGAGATAAAATTGTCCACATTAATTTTTTTTGTTATTAATATATTTTTAAGGATATGTCAATATTACCAGATAAACAGTACAAACGTCGCCGAAGAAAGTTTGAAACAGCCGAAAGGTGTAATTATTCCTCGCCCAATGGAGATTTGAAAAGGAAAAATTATTCGTCCGCTACTACAATTATTATTAGAAGGATTAGATAATTTGATATTTATTAATTTAATTATAAACTAATACAGTTATATAAAATATCTTATAAAAGCTGGATAAATACATTTCAAGACTCGTAACTTTTTCCGGATATGTGGAGCAGCACTTACTCCTGAAATTATAACGCTGTCAAATTGTCAAATTCTGCAATAAAGAAGAGTCTTCGTGTACAATGAAATTGTAATAGAAGATGGCTGTCATCATATTTTTTATTAATAAAATTTTACTATGCAAAATAAATATTCAAATTAACAAAGTTTTTGAGGCGAATAGAATAAATTAAATAAGTATTTTAATAATATTATTATTAATATTAAAAATAATTATATATTAAAAGATATGGTTTATATGTTTGAGACATGGTTTCGGTGATAATCACATTGACATCGAAATTAATTCGTCGACACTTTCAAACTAATGAATCTGGTTCATCCTAGGACAAGTCTTCATGGTAACAGATTAAATAGAGAGACCCAGCATTCCAACGGCTAGAAAGAAACAACCAATTTGATCAAAGGTAACTGCTATAATTGACTGGTAACAACTATATTTGACCCGACCTAGATTTAGGGAAGAATTAGATATTTGATTAATAAGTTGGTTAATTTGTTAAATAAAACTATTTATATTTAATTAAAATAATATGAACTAAGAACATTAAAGGTAAAATAATTTATTATTTTCTTAAGTTTTTATTTAAAAGTAATTAAGCATAATATTTTCAACCCAATAAATTCATATTGATGCCAATTACTAGGAGAAAAAATATATATATTAGTTCAAATAATGAAATCATGGGTCAACTTGCTTATTTATCTTCATCTAACTACAACTAAAACCATAATGTTGTAGGGAATCTTATAAAGTCTCAATTAAAAAGATAATAAGTTAAATAATGAATTTGATTACTATATTTATGAAAATATGACATATAAGTATTATCCTTGTATATAAATTCACATAAATATGAAATATTAGGATAAAAATCTAAAGTATTATTAATTAATTCATTCACCAAATAATGTGTTTAAACTATTCATATCAACTAAATATGTTACTAATTATATTATGAATTGAACATAAATGAATACCAAATGATCAGTTAATTAGTTATCTTGGAAAATAATAATAATAATAAATAAATGCTTTTTAGTAAAATCTAAAGATTAAATTAAGAACATAATAAGGAAGGTTCGATAAACCTAATAATAACATTTAAAAATTAAATAATTTAGGAATAAATAGGTGAATAATAAAAGGAAAGAGAATCAAACAACAATCCAAAAAAAAGGGGAAATCTAAACAATGTAGAAGAAGAGGGAAAATGGGAAGAGTGCTCGGTATTCTTTCAATTTCTGTGGCCTCCCTAAACTTTCGATGATTAAAGGGAGCAATCTTAGCAATAACCTTGGCCTCCTCAATACATATATGATGCTTGGTTTTCTCAATGTGCTCTGCCAAGGCTGAAGACCTTGTCCTCCCATGCTTGATGTCGGCTGCGTGCTCATGAATCCTCTGATAAATAGAGTGCCCAGTTTCACCAACATAGGGAGTCCCACAGGGACATGGGATGACATAAACACCTTTCATGTCCTTGGGGTCAATAGGGTCTTTTACAGATCTTAAGGAGCTACAAATAGTGTTAAGGGGTCTAAAGGTTGAGGGAACATTATGCTGCTTAAGGATTCTTGCAATCTCATCAGTGGTCCCTTGGACGAAGGGGAGATGCACCCCATAGAATCGATCTTTAGGGTATTTCTTAACCTTGGGACCTCTGCTAGCTTTAAGGAAAGCTCTTAGACCCTAGTGCCTACTATATCCATTGTTGGAAAAAAACATTAAGAAGACGAGCTTTCGGGTTATTTTCATCAGAAATTCTCAGTGCACGAGCAGCTAGTGTGTTGAGAACACCCAACTTTTGAGAAGGGAAATGGTGAGAATTGGCATGAAGATACTGCTCAGTATGATTTTTCTTTCGAAACACCTGGTGGGAGAAAGAACCGTCATCATTATTTGAAATGAGAACATCCAGGAAAGGTAGTCACCCATTAACTTCTTGCTCCATAGTAAACTTTATCGAAGAAGATTGACTATTGAGATGTTGGAAAAACTGATTTAACTCATCTTGGCCATGGGACCATATGACACTAGTGTCATCCACAAATATTTTCCAAAGCTTGGGCAAGAGACAGGCTGAAGACAAAGCTTTGGATTCAAAGTCTTCCATAAAAATATTAGAGACAACCGGGGACAAGGGGGAGCCCATAGAAACCCCACAGGTCTACTCATAGAATTCCCCTTCAAAGTAGAAAAAAGTAGACGTGAAACAAATATCAACTAAATGCATGGTGTCAAGGTTGGTGAGGTGATTGATGACCTTATGCTTATATATATATATATATATATATATATATATATATATATATATATATATATGGATATTTTTTATATTAAAATAATAATAAAAATATCAATAATATCAATATTATTCAAGAAATTATAAAAGACATTATCAATTATAAATGATTTATCATCTATTAAAATAATAATTTTAAAATATTTTTATTTTAAGAGGGTGATGTAGTTGGCAAACACCATGTTATGAAGTATTATGTAAATCATGAAATTCATAATATTCAAGATTCAAATCCCCATAATCAACCCCATTAGTGATGACATGGTGTTTTGATAAGGCACTCCATCATGAAAATGTCACTGGTTCAAAACCTCGTGGGTAAAGATCCATGGTGTTTTATTAAGGAATTTTGTGGTGAAAATGTCACTAGTTCAAAACCTCATGGGTGAAGATCGAACGATGCTAAGGGATAGTGTGGCCCGGCCCAAGTGTGATTCCTGGGTTATTTTGATAACTTAGGTGCCCTTAGGTCATGGCTACTCAAGCCACAAGTTAGGTCACCGGTTCGAAATTACGTGGACAAAAATTCAGCCATGTTAATGATCAGTGTGGCCTAGGTCGATTGCAATCCTAAGGTGATTTTAATGGCTTAGATGCCCTTAGTGTTGGAAAATTTAACTAGTTTTGGTCTTCATAATTATCATTTGACTCGTGTATCTATCAAATGGAGAAAGAAAATGATGTAATAACAAAAACAATTTTTTCTTGTAAAAGCATGGATTTCATGCTCAAAATATTTGTCATTAGATCTACTAGGGTTTACATGAGTCAAAGTGTCATTGTCATAATGTAAAAGACACTTTTAGGCATTTGTATCAAGAAAAGAAAAAGTATTTTGTATTTGGAAGTGTCTAGAATGATCCCAAGACCAAGTCAGCCTGCCAGGAAGAAGTCAACCTAGAGAGGGCTAATGGAGCCTCTTTTAAGGGCTATAAAAAGAAGAGATTCAAACTCATTTAAATAGGACAGGCAAACTCATTTAAATTGGATTGTTATGCACTTGACCCACGAGAATAACATAATGCTAGAAACACAAAAGTATCACATGAATCGAGACAAGCTGCAAATATATTTTATTATTCAGTAGCATAATACAATGTTCACTTGCCTTTTCAAGGGGGCAACCTCCAACAGTGCAAAGCTCAATTACAATAAAACTTGATGATTCTTCCCATGCTATCTAAGACTATTTATAGCTTGATGACATCAAAAACCCTAACTACTAGTGGTCCCTTGCATAATACGGGTTAACCACTTTATTTATTAATTATGGCCCATTTATAACTAATAGTGGTCCCTTCTCTATAATATAGGTCAACCACTTACAATTAATATTAATGTGGATAACTGCTTATGGGTTTTATTGACTCAACTAACTAACAATGACTTTGACGAGGCCCCTTGGGCTTATTACATAAATAAAGGGGTTAGGGTTGGACCCTAACATTCCCTAACCCATCAAAAGAAGCCTTGTCCTTAAGGCTGAAGCTGCAAAAACTACTAAAGAATAGTGGTTGGTTCCTACGTCACATCCTCTATAGAGGTTTCTTTCCACTTGATGAGGACTTCCTTGATCGTGTGGCCGTGGATATGTCTTTCGTGAGTGTTGAGGACCTATTCAGTTCAGAGCCAAATTCAACCTTCCTCATCCAATTCTGGAAGACATTTTGAACCTTGCAATTGTTCCCTACAACATTCTTGAGGCAGGATACATGGAAGATTGGGTGGATTTTTTAAGTAGTTGGCAGGGCGAGTTTGCAAGCGACTGCTCCTATACGCTTAAGTACCTAAAAAGGCCCATTTAATTTTGGGGCTAGTTTTTAGCAGTCCTTTTCTCTAAGAGATGTCTAATTATAAGATTGGAGTGGTACGAACACCTAGTTACCTACTTTAAATGACCTCTTTGAACAATGTCGGTTGGCTTGTTGCTTCATTCAATTCTGAGCTTGATGTACATTATCTTTGAGATGAGCGATCATGGCAACATGATTCTGCAGAAGCTTATCAACTACCTATACTTTGGAAGATACAGGGATATAAGAAGTTGATGAAGGTGGGAGTTGGTAATACACTATCTCATATAACATTATCTTGGTGGCTTCGTGATAGTTAGTATTATATCACCATTCAACTAAAGGCATCCACTATACCCATTGATGTTTCTTATCCGAAGTCAAGCACTGTAGATAGGTCTCCAAACATTTGTTGATTGCTTATGTTTGACCATCGGTTTGGGGATGATAAGTTGTACTCGGTTGGAGTTTTGTGCCCTGTAGCTTGAAAATTTCCTGCCAAAAATTGATGGTTAAAGTTGGGTCCCTATCAGACACAATGGAAGTCAGCATGCCATGCAGTTTGAACATTTGGTCCATGAAAACCTAAGCCACCAATGTTGGGGTAAATGGGTGCGGTAGAGTGAAAAAATGAGCATATTTGGAAAGTATGTCAACAACCACCATGATGATTGATTTGTTGCCTGACTTTGGGAGACCTGTAATGAAATCCATGGAAACATCTATCTAGAAAAAAGTAAGGAGTGACAAGGGTTGTAAGGTTCCTGGTAGCTTGATCATTTCCCCTTTATTGCACTGGCATACTTCACATTCAGCTACAAAAGTAAGAATGGCGTGCTTTAGGTTGGTCCAAAATAAAGAACAATGTGCTCATGCATAAGTCTTCTAAAATCCTGAATTTAATACAACTCGAGAGGAGTGCAACTCTTCCAAGATGTGGGTTTTGAGGGTGGATTTCAGGGATAAAATTATTTGATCCTTATAGTGAAGAACCTCATCCTTCCAAGAGTAAACCTATGAGGAATCAGGATCTGCTCATAATTTGTTAATGAGCTAGGATAGAGAGGGGTGGGAGAACCATTCATGATGAGTTGCTTAAATCCAATCTAGTATGGGTAGAGAGAGGGATAACAAGGTTCCCTCTTCTTCAAATTGGCATGATAAGGCATCAACCACTACATTGTCACACCCCTTCTTGTAAATTATCTCATAATCATATGCCAACATTTTTGTGAGCCATTTATTTTGTTGTGGCGATGATAGATGCTCCTATAGGAAATATTTTAGGCTATAATGGTTAGTACATATTTGGAAACGACAGCCCAATAAGTATGGTCACCATGTGTCTACTACATGTAAGATGGCCATCATTTCTTTCTCATATTAGATTGACCCAAATATTTTCCACTGAGTTGTCAACTAGTGAAAGGAAATTGTATACCTTTTTGCATTAATACTGAACTAATGCCCATACTTAAAGCATTACATTCAATCACAAAAGGTTTTCTGAAGCTTAGTAAGGCCATTACTAGAGTGGGTCACATCGCATGTTTGAGAGAAAAGATGGTTTGTTGAGCTGCGCCAGTCTAGAGAAATAAATTTTTCTTGAGAATATTAGTGAGGGGTCAGGTAATGCATCCATAATTGCTAACAAATTTGTGGTAGTAGCTTGTGAAACCCAAGAATCCCGTCAAAATATTTAAGGTTTTTGATTGAGGCCAATCTTGCATTTCCTGAATCTTTTTCAGATCAACCCTCACTCCTTTACGACCCACAATGTGTCCCTAATACTCTACTTCTTCCACTCTAAAGGAACACTTGAATAATTTGACAAATAATTTGTGATCTTGGAGTAGTTGCAATACCTAGTCAACATGTTGAAGGTGTGTGTCCAATGTTATGTTGTAGATGAGAATATCATCAAAAAATACTGGGACAAATTTTCTAATATATGGTTTCAGAAGGTGATTCACGAGGTCCTGAAAAGTGGATGGGACATTACAGAGACCAAATGGCATGACCATAAATTCATAATGGCCTTCATGAGTTCATAAGGTTGTCTTGGTAATGTCACTTCATCTATATTTGGTGATAACCCGAGTGGAGGTCCAACTTGGTAAAAAAAATTGCACCATGCAGTTCATCAAGAAGATCATGAACTACTAGAATAGGAAATTTGTCCTTAATAGTGAGATTGTTGAGGGCCCTAAAGTCTGTACACATCATTATTCATTGTCTTTCTTTCAAACCATCACCACTAGAGATGAATAATGACTGTTGTTGGGATGAATAACACCAGCTTCGAGGACTTCCTTGATGACTTTTTCAATTTCCTTCCTTTTGTGCAAAAGGATATCGATAGGGGTAGAAATTTAGTGGTTGGGTACCTACGAGAAAAGGGATCCCATGATCATGTTCACCCCTAGAGGGTGGGAGTTCCTTCGGTTTTTCAAAGACCTTCTAGTGGTGATATAATACTTGTTGCATATTGGGATAATTTTAGGAGTGGATTCAATGGCATGGATGGCATTAAATTGTGCTACTATCCCATGGCGACACACTTTAAAAATCTTCTCCATTCAATGCGAGGCTATGATAATAGGAATACCTTCTTGGAGTCCCCACACTGTATGAGTGTGACCGTTCTTCTTAAATCTCATATATAACTCCTAGAAGTCCATTGTGATAGGGCCCAATGTGTAGATCCATTCAACACTAAGGACAATGTGACAACCACCCATTTCAATAGCAAACATGCGGGTTTTGAGGTGATAATCACCCATCTAAAGCTTAATAGTTTCACAACATCCTTCACATTTCATGGTTCCCCCATCAGCGATAAGGAATTGGAAATTATATACCACCCTAAAAAAAACAATGAACGACTTCTACTACTCTCTTATATACAAAGTTATGCATGTTGCCACTATCAATCAACACCACTACTAGTCGATGTTTAATGAAACCTCTGATTTTGAGAGTCTAGGGAGAATAAATGTTTGTTAGGGCATGGACTGAGATAACCGGCTCATGTGGTGTAGCTATAGTATCAGTATCTCAGGTTTTTTGGGGTTCATCCTCTTCCTCCTCAGGCACTTCAGTGGATGGAGCTTCATCAGCGAAGCTATTTTCAATAGCATCAATTTGAAAGAATTTTGGTTCTTTGCATTTATGTCCCGGGGACTATTTGTCATCACTGTAGTAACATAGTCCTTGTTTCCTTCTTTCAGCCATTTCTTTCGGCAATAACTTTTTTTACCTTAAATGTTTGGGTGGGGCCGGTAGCCGAGGTGGGACATGCCCATGCAACGAAATTTGGATGATTGGAATGGGCATTTAAAGTGACTTCTACATCTAAGGCCTTACTGCATGCTTCCAACCAAGCAGTTGGGTGATGTGTTCAAACATGGGCTTGGATGGATTTCTTTAGACCACTGATGAAAAATTCCAAGTAAAATGTATCTCTTAGTCCTTCAGTCCAAATTGCCAATTTTTCAAAGGTTGCTATGTAGTCTCGTACTATACCCATTTTCTTGAGCTTATTGAGACGACCCAAAAAGTGAGATTCGTAATCAAAGCAATCACAAATGGATTTTGATAACATGTCCAAGTTTGCGTCCCTAGAGAAAATTTCTAATGCCACTACCACCACTGCCATCACTCTTGGTCCAAGTAAAAATATCCCACATGTAGTCTAGTGTCAACATCCTAGATATTATTATGGTGGAAATATTGTTCCATTTGTGCCAACCATACTTTCAAGTTAGAGCCATCAAATTTGTACATGTCTAGCTTGGGTGTCTAGTGGCTCAAATATTGGTGACCTTCATGGAAATGAATGTGATGGTTGGATTCTCCTTCTACGTGGGAATCAACATTGTGTTCTCGCCTCCTGAGTTAGAGATATGTCCTCAAGGATTCTAGTACTTCTATTGTGATTCTGTCGTTAAAGGATGCATGGAAGCCATTGAATTTTTTCTCGAGGGCTTTGACTTTATCTGTAGGCATAACTTGAAACCCGATACCATGTATACACTATCCCCAGTCAAATTTTGATCTTCCTTAAGAGTAGTATGGATGGAAATAGGGAAAGATTAGGAGTCTAGTGATGTGGCTCACTTAATGTCGTGTAGGGAAAATTTTGGGACTGCATGAAAATTGGGGGCCTTACAGGTGAATGGTACCACTGTGAGCAACTCGTCATCTTGAATGTGGGCTAGGTCTCTTGCAAGTGTCCCGTGAGGACCCCAAAATATTTTTTTTTTTTTTACTTTGAAAGGATTTCTACTCCTAGCTGATTAGTACTATTGCGACTGAAATCCAAAATGCTTGATATTGTCAAATATCCTGCGAAAATTGGGGCTGGATTGTAGTAACAAAAACCCCAATGTCTCAATACTCCCATTTTTTTTGTGAAAATCTGATATGAACTAAAGAAACCAAAACCCTCATTGCACAAAGAGTCTAATATGCACTGTGAAAACCCCAATTGTTGAATCTAATCTATACATTGATGACAAAATGCCAACTACTAGATCTAACCTGTACAACGATGGTCAGACCCTAACTGTTGGATCTAAGCTAGACAAAAAGGTGGGGGAGGGGGGGGCATCTTCAGATAACTGAGTGAACTATGGCCACAAAGGAGTGTTAGGTGCTACATATTGTGATATATGTGGGGATCCAATGATAGTACTTGGCCCAATCTTTCAGAGCACCAACTAAGGAGGATCGACTACACCCTTAGTTGTACTCCCCGACTACCCTTATGTACATGCAAGTAATCTCTTTGAGTGTTGTTCTCAGTGTACTATACCACCAATATGGTCGACGACTTGTCTAAGGTTAGGTTTTAGGTTACCGTAGGGGGGGCTTCTGATATACCCAAGGGTACGTGGAAGTGCAGTTTGTGCATGGTTCCAGTTGATGTGCGATTTTGTCTAATGTGCTACTACTCAAATGGGTACCCACAGGGGTTACAAGGTAGTCCAACAAGTGTGACCACCTCCTATAGTTCTTAAGTGCATGCCTCCCCAAATCCACATGTTTATGTGCTCAACAATAGATCATGTGGTTTAAAGACATTGACACATGTCTCTAACCTAAAAAACAAAATTGCCAAAATTAGAGGTACAACTGGCTCTCAAAAGTGCGATTATAACACTTGTTATGCACTTGACCTGTGAGAATAACAAAACGCCATAAATATGAAACAATATTACCAAAAACATAGAAATATCACACGAATTGAGACACGCTCCAAAGATACTTTATTATTTAGAAGAAAAATGCAATGTTCACTATACCCCCGCATTTGGATCCATCTGTTAGTTTGAGTATGCCTTAATAAAGGCCTATTGAGCCAAGCCCCTCTTATTATTTTTATTACATGACAATTGGAGATCAACTGAAACCCCACTCATAATCTTCCAATGTACTCCTATACTTAAGATGTCCTAGACACTAGTCTACAATCAACCCAGAGGCTATCTCTAGGAGACTTTCTATCTCTCTTGCCACACTTGTGTTGCTGGTGTAATCTGAAGCGATAACACCCTCACTCTATCTTAAGAAAAGACAAATTATCCTTTAATTGTTAGGGGAATGAAATCTTTAGCAATAAAATTTGTATATTACACTTTTTAAACCTCATATGTAACTTGTAAGTGCGAGACTAAAAATGGCAGGATTTCCCCATAACAACTAAGTCATTGGGTGACATTTTAGTAGGACCATAATATGCACTATTGTACCGACATGTCCAAAACAAAGCCAATGAACCCATTGGCCTAGTCAATTCAACAAAAACCATCTCAAGTAATCCTCTAATAACTTAATGAACACCTTTATCTATCCATATATTTGTTGGTGATAAATTGTGCTCTTTCAATTAGGTTCCCAATAAGTCAAACAACTCTTACCTGATTTTTATGTGTGAAGGTAGATGATGATCCATCACAATGGAATCGAGGATGTTATGTAATTTAAAAATATGATTCGTGAAGACATATGCAACAGTGGATAATTTAAATAAATTTTGGGTGCATATTCAGAGAGGTGTTAAATAAACAACATGATGATGTATTCATTTTTTCCTTATGATGTCTAACTATAAAGTTTCTAGAAATTTCAAGCCATATGTCTACCAAGATTTATAAAGTTTGGAATTTCCTAGGGATATTCATTTTTTAATTCTTGTTAGTTCTTCATTGCCATCCCAAAAGAAATAACACTAACTTGCTCATATGTTTTTTGAAGTCTAGAGTGACATGTGATGGTATATGAATGTAATTTTGCTAGCACTTATCATTTTAAATTAGAGTCCTATACAAAAAAAATGCACCCTTTATATCTTAAGGTGTCATGTTGATAAATATATCTTGTGGGAAGGTTTAGGGTCTCCCATACCTTTTAGATGAATTGGATAACCTTAGAAATATTTGGCCATTCCTAGTGGATCTATATAATCAAATCTGGCATTAGTAAGGATAAGGAAAATTGAAACCATTCCTCCCTATATTTCCTTGACAAGGAATGAAGCACCACATTCTAGATGACCTTCTTATATACAATCTCATTATCATAGCCTAATTTATTAGTGATAAAATTAAACTATTAAGGTGAAGACAATGGTGTTCCAAAAAATAATTCAAGCTTTGATGGTCAAGTCTTGAGTAAGGGCACAATGTGTCCACTACATGAATGCATACATTACCTCTTGGGTCTAGACCACTTGAGCTAACCCTTGGGGTTATAAAACTTTGGGAATTCAATATATACTCACTTAATAGGGAAATATTGTTATTCTATAGTGTCAACATGTCAACTTATAAGACTTGAACCTAGGTAGGGAGAATAATTACTTTTTTGACCAACCACCCTAGCTAAACTCAATTGACTTTCAAAATAAATAAATTATATAGATATTTTACTAATTTCAATTATATATATATATATATATATATATATATATATATATATAGTGTGTGTGTGTGTGTGTGTGTGTGTGTGTGTGTGCGCGCGCGCGTGTGTGTGGAATGGGAGCTCCTTAAGATAATAAAAATCAAAATTGGGTTTGAGAGAAAAGTGGTAGGACAAATTATGGCTTGTGTTACATCGACACATCTAGCGGTTATTATAAATGGAATTCTGACTAAGTTTTTCAGGGCATCTAGGTGATTGATACAGGGGTGTGCCTTGTCCCCACTATTATTTTTTATTGTGATTGATGGTTCGAGTAGCAGAAAGTGGGATGCTAGGTCAAGGAGTATTATCATTGGTTGTAAGTTGTCTAGGTATGTGTCTCTAATGCATTTAATGTTTGTTGATAACATTATTCTACTAGGGAAGGGAGCTCTTTTGGAATGTCAAGCTTTTTTTCACATTCTTGAGGATTCTAGGGAAGCTTCTCATTTTATTATGAATTCTGGGAAGTCTTCTCTTTATGCACTGGACTAGGTATCATCTTTGGCCAGGGATATTGATGCCATTTTTGGGGTAAAGTCACTTCCATTGAATGATGGATTTAGATATCTGGGTTTTTTCATTAAAACAAATCAATATGTGAATAGTGACTAGGAATGGTTGGTGCAGAAATTTCAAAGGAGTTTGATTTCTTGGTCAAACAAATGGCTTTCTCTGGGGGGCAACTGGTTATGATTGAGGTTGTGCTCCGGAGCATTGTTATTTATTGGATGCACATCGTATATCTCCATACCACCATTATTTCAAGATTAAATTCTATTATGGAAAATTATGCTTGGGCTAGAGTTGGGGATAAGAAGAAGTTCCATCTTGTAAAATTTGAGAAAATTTCCAGACATGTATCTTTGGGTTGTTGGGGCATTTATGACTTGGCCACTTTTAGTAGGTCTTTGCTAATAAAGAACCTTTGGAGGGATATCAACATAGATGATATTTGGCACCAATTGATTAAAAGTAAATATTTAAAGCACTATTCTCTGATATCATGGATTAGAGCAGGTGCCCCATCCCAACAGGTGACTTTGCTGATTTGCAGGAGTTTGTTGAAAATCGCTCCATGGTTATTAAGAAATATGAAGTGAATAGTGGGCAATGGTACACATGCATATATTGGTATGGTATCCATCATCAGTTTTCCTAGATATATTACCCTTTCCCCTATACTATTAGATACCCTTCACAACAGGGGTTTTATACATTTCAAGGATGTCTACGTGGATGAGGGACATGAGGTATGGTTGAAAGAGGAAGGGGATATTGGCCTCTCTAGTGCACTTGCAAGAGAATGGGAGGAATACATAATCTAGCTAAAGATGGAAAGTATTACACTCTCTGAAGTGGAGGATCAACTTACGTGGAATGGTCCCATGTATAATGGGAAAATTATTGTAAAGGGAATTTATGACTTCTTAACACAAGATTAGTGAAGAGATCGTGAGTTTGGGTGGTTCCAGATAGCATGGAAATGGGATATACCACAAAAATTGACATGCTTTTGTTGGCTGGTGATACATGAAAAATCCTTACATGGTCAACCTATTAAAGAGGGGCTTTTATGGACCGAGTAGATGTGCTTTATGAATGGATCAATCGGAGGACAATTTCCATCTATTCTTGAAGTTCTCATTTGTTGTTGAAGTATGGAAGGAGCTCCTTGATCATCTTAAATTATTAGTAATGTGGGATCAATCTTCGTTGGACTCTTGCCTTGCAAACTAGTTCCAAAAAAAAGGAATACAAAGCTCTCCCTTTCTATATTATATGGGGCATCTAGAGGGTGCAAAACACTTTGATTTTTTACTGAAGGGAGTTGGGAGAGTGGCTACATCCATTAAGATCACATCCTACTTCCTAGAGAAAGGGATGGTATCTTATAATTATCCTAAAAGATACATAATTATGAAGGATGTGTGGCAAAACTTTCAGTTTAAGCTCTTTGATGGGTCTGCCTCATCAGGGGTTTGTGGAAGTGGGATGCTAATATTTAGAAGCTCTGCTGACTTATATAACTTTAAATGGTGTAGTGGATATGGCACCAACACTAGGGCTGAGCTCCTTTCCTTTTGGGGCATCCTCTACTATGCAAGGTGGTTGGATATTGATGAGATTGACTTTTGGAGACTCTAAGTCGATCATCAATTGGTCCAATCAATAATATACTCCACATGATCCAATCCTTTCTCATTGGAAGATAAGGATTATCACATTATTTTCTTCTTTTCATAGGGTATCAATGTCCCACATATATAGAGAAGAAAATGTGGATACAAAAATATTATCGAAAGAAGGATGCAAGGCATCAGTGGATATGATCCATTTCTAGGTTTTTTGCAAAGGCACCCTCATGAAAGATGGTCATCTGAAAATATGAGGCAATCCTGTTTTTTCTTGTTCAATTTTGAATAGTTATGGATCATTACACCAGGTTTGAGTAGAGAAGATCATGATTTAGCAACACAAACAGTATGCACTATGTTTTTTGTAATTATGCTACATAGTGATTATCATCTATATGTTTTTGGGAATGAGGATATTTTGTTCCTTTTGGTGGGATAATAAGGCGATCTTTCAGAAGCGGGTTTCATCACAATGCTAGAGCACTATAGTTGAGGCGTGAGGAATATGAATGGTATGTGTTTAAAATGTCTCAGTCTATGTATGAGAATCATTAGGGAATTCATGTCTTCAAAGTAACTTATTCCTATTCATGTTTCAATTGGAGAATGTAAGTCCTGGTCTATTGTCAAGTGAAGTAGGCCAACACTCTCATGGTTGTGGGAATGAAGCAGTTTATTTAGACACAATGTAATTTGCAAATGTTTCAAATATAAATGAAAAATTCATTTTTTCCCTTTGATATATATATATATATATATATATATATATATATATATATATACATATATACATATATATATATATATATATATATATATATATATATACAAGTTTCAACAAAAATGATATTCAAATTATAAACAAAAGATGTAGTTATACCTCCCCGAAGGCCACAAACAAAAACAAACCCAAAAAAAAGGGAATAATGGCTGTTATGACCGGAGACGCAAGCAATGGCCCTCATTCGCGCTATTGCTCCACTCATCCAGCAAATAGACAATGTTATAAGGTTGTATGAGAATCATCACCTTCTAGAAGGGAAGTTAAATCACATGAAGAGGCTCTTTCTTGATATTAGTGATCAATCAAAGATTCAAAAAAGACGCCCCCTCAATCTCTGCAAAAATTTCTATTAAGGATGCAAGATGAAATTAGAAGAGGAAGACAGTTGATCGATTCCTCTCGAAGGTGGCAGTGATGCATTGATTTCTTCCTTTTCAACCCTAAACTCTCTACAAAGATCAGAAAGTGGAAGAAAAATTCAATGAGATTTTCAAAATATTCAAACAAACTTCTTTGTGTTTCACAATGCTCAAAAAATTGTGTTCGCAACACCACAATAGGTGAACTTATTGCTTCATGATGAACCTGACACCAAACTGGTAGGGTTGGAAATTAAATTTGTAGACATAATACTTAAGAGATGGCTTATAGATGCTCCCCATGATTGGATATTTTTTGTATATGATATGGGAGGGGTTGGAAAAACAACATTGCTAAAAATGGTCTACAACACCTGCAAGGAAAGTAACATTTTTTATCATGTGATTTGGGTTGCGCTTGCTCAACTTTCCATCTTGGAGTTGCAAAGTCATATGGATTTTGCAATCAACTTAGACCACACTAGCTGTCCTTATAATGATGTTGATACATGGAAGATGAAGTTGTCATCCATATCAGGACAAAGATATTTTTCTTATTTTAAATGGCATGTGGAGCGTAGTGACTCTGAAAGAATTGGGCGTGGAATTTGGCGAGAAAAAAGGAAGCAAAGTTGTATTCTCTACTCCAAATAAAGATTTGATTCCAGAAATGAATGCAAACCAATCTATATAAATACAACCACTGCCAAGAGAGGAGGCTTGGTAATTATTTTGCAAAGTAGGATTCAAAGACGGGCATGTTCCTAAGGACATAGAGCATATTCCTAAGTTGTTGTCGAGGAGTGTAAAGGGTTACCCTTGGCTATAAATATAATATCCTCAACAATGATTGGAAACCAGGATGTAAATGAGCTGCACGTCTATTCAAGGCATATTCAAAGAGTGGATTGAAATTTTCCAACAGAAAGAATAAAGAAAGAAATTATTTTAACATTCACAATGTTAAAGATAGCTTGCTTTCCCATTTGCTTCATGTATTAAATGCTTTTCCTATGAAGCCTCACAATAAACACTCTCAACTATTGGAAAAACCTTTCGATGAATAAATTATTCCGAGAGCTAGCTGCTAGAATATCTGCATAACTTTCCCTGCTATCTTTGAAGGTCTCACATTCTAAAATGAAATTCTTTTCTGTTTCCACTTTTTTAAAAGAGAGAAAAAATACATACTCTGTCTCCCCACACTTCTTTTGGCCTTTTCCAGTGCCCCGTTTCACAACAAAGTTGATGAGAATTAGTTTGTGTTAAAAATAGCAACAAGAAATGCTAAAAATAGAAATGCCAAAAATAGAATATTCCAATTTTAATTTGTCCTTGAATTAAAATTCAAATTTAGTCTCACCAACTGCTTGAAAAATAATTAATTAATTCATTATGGATTACTTAGTTGGATAAATTCAAGTTAGAAGTCTTTGTGAAGTCATGCAACAATTATCCCTTAAATTAAGGAAGTTAACCCTTAATTAAGGAGATAAGATTGAGTTATATTTGAGTTGTAATTAATTAACTCAGTTTAGTGAGTTAAGTCCAGTTAAATTAGTTCCAAACTATTTGTGGAATTAATAGAGATTTATCAGTTAGTTTATGCATGCATGCATGCAACTAGTGCTACTCAGTTAACTGAATATTCTCTCATCAGAAACTCATGCATGTCTACTCTAAGAAAGACCTAGTTGAGATAAAAGACAAGGACAGTGCACTATCATTTGCTTATGTTTGCCTATAAATGAAACCAAAGCATGTCGTCAAGGCAAGGTTCCCTGAGGATTGTGTAGGTTTACAGGGTGTGAGATCAGTGTGAGTGATCAGTGTTACACTTGGTAACAAGAGGATCACCCAGAGAAACTACGCAAGGAAATAGGAGGCTTGGAGGGCAGAAGAGAAGGTTTGTGAGAAGCTTTCTTTGCCTATGAGCATCCAGGAGGATTGTATTGAGAATTGGCTAGATGTGAGAGCTAAGGCTTTGTGTAATCCTTAACTATTTCCACCTTCGATGATAATACAGATAATGGGGCTTTTAGGTGAGGCTTTCCCCTAAGTATTTTATGTGTTTCATGTGCATTGATTCTTCTTCTAGTTATATGTGTTCAGCTCTGATTCAACTAGATCTTTAAGCTTTCACAAGCTTGACAGTAGAAGTAGATTATAGTATTTTACTTTGGTATATTCCATTATCGAGTTAATCTACAGTCAGATTTTCTACACAAATCTTAGAGGTAGATTTGTAGAGAATTGCCTGGAAATTCTACATGGTATCAGAGCTGTGAATAGTATACGGAGAAGAGAATTCGAAGTTTGAAATTTGGGGTTGCAGGTACAAATTGAATTCATCTCATACTTCAAGGTAGGTCAATGGCGTTCTATGGCTTGAGACTCGAGTATGCCTTAGATGGTAGCTCGAATTACATAGCATGGAAAGATCACATGGCTAAGTGGAAGAAGTGTGTGGCGAGGTCAAGACGAATCATCCTTGAGGGAGTTTGAGACCATATTGTCTTGAGCCTCCATGGGAAGGATCCTCAATATTCAATGTGGAAGACATTGAAGGACCTCTACCAAAACAATAGTGACGAGAGGAAATTGGCACTTAAGGATAAGCTTCGAAGAATCAAGGTGGAGAATGGTGATACTATTTCCCCAAATCTGAATAAGCTTACCGCTTGTAGGGATGAGCTTGGTAGTGTGGGAATAACTACTGCCGATGATGATATGGTGAGCCTTGCTCTCCTTGGCCTTCCAAAGAGCTGGAATAGCTACCAGGACTCTGTGAATGGAAGGGAGAAACTGCCGGATTGGGAACAATTATGGTCGGATCTCATGCAGGAGGAGATCAAGAGGAGCACTCGAGATGTTTCTTCATCCAAGGATGATGATGAAGAAAATATGGCCTTAGTAGGTAAGGCAAGGAAAGGGAAGGGGAAGGCGTACCTTTTCGAATCAAATTCTTCTCATGGGGGAGGATGGGTGACAAGTCTAAAGTGAGATGCTTTAATTGTCACGAGATGGAACATTATGCAACTAATTTCCCATCGAAGAAGTCCAAGAAGGGATCCTCAGAATGATCAGAAGGCGAGGCATTAGCCTCTCAGTTCAAAATGGACTTCACCTTCATCGCATGCATGGTGTCATCAATGATGGGTTGTGTTTGGTTTCTTGAAGTGGAGCCTCATTCCACATGACCAGTGATAAAATTTTATTCAGTTTCTTGGAGGAGAAAGACCTCAATATTCGCATAGAGATGGGTGATGACGAAAGGTATAGTGTTTCAGGAGTGGGCACAGTTACATTTCAGAGGGAGCATGGAGCTCCTATCACCTTAACTGATGTGAACTATGTGCCTAGACTAAAGAAGAACTTGGTATCGATCGCGGTATTGGAAGACCGAGGCTATGATGTCTTCTTTATTAAGGGAAAGGTTTTCCTTAGACACATCACCACAAGACCGGTGAAATAGATTAGTTCATGGGTTAAGAACCTATATTCTCTTGAGGTTCAAGATGCATGTAAAGCCTTGAGGAGCAAGGAAAATGTCAGAGACTTGGTGGTTGAGAGGGACAGTAAATTACCTCTCAACATGCAGTCCAAGAAGAAGTCTCAGACAATTGTGGAGGAACCACAATTGGAGAAGCAACTTCAGGAAGTTGTGGAGAAACCACAACTAGAGAAGCCGAGAGGAGACCGAGTGGAAGCATCCAAAAGACCTCCAGTAGGGGGAAATTTAAGCCAAGTTGGCGGAGGGATCATATGCAGCCATACCTCCAGGTGTGAGGTGGGGCGATGTGGAGTGATCATCCCAATAAGGCTGAAATTGGGCAGGGTCCATTGATAGGTTTTATCTCATGGATTGTACCTTGCTATAGGAGCCCAAAGTACATAGGAGCGGGAGGAATCAGTGGGATTGATGCAGTCAGAGATCAAAGTGATAGAGACTAGAGTAGTCAGATACTGAAGAGCGCAAAGGCATAGAGTTTTTAGTTGACAGAGGCAATAGTAGTCAGAGACTTTGATGATAGAGGCATCATTCTGATTCAGGTTGGATGTTTTTTTTTCTGGAGTTGCTGGAGCAACAACACTAGAGAGAAGTGTTGCATGTAGAACATTCCAAAGGTTCAGGATCAAGATCGAGTTGAATTCCTTTCTTGTTGAGAGGGAGTGTTAAAAATAGCAACAAGAAATGCTAAAAATAGAAATGCCAAAAATAGAATATTCCAATTTTAATTTGTCCTTGAATTAAAATTCGAATTTAGTCTCACCAGCTGCTTGAAAAATAATTAATTAATTCATTATGGATTAATTAGTTGGAGAAATTCAAGTTAGAAGTCTTTGTGAAGTCATGCAACAGTTATCCCTTAAATTAAGGAATTTATCCATTAATTAAGGAGATAAGATTGAGTTGTATTTGAGTTGTAATTACTTAACTTAGTTTCCTGAGTTAAGTCCAGTTAAATTAGTTCCAAACTATTTATGGAATTAATAGAGAGTTATTAGTTAGTTGATGCATGCATGCATGCAACTAGTGCTACTCTGTTAACTAAAGATTCTCTCATCAGAAACTCATGCATGTCTATTCTGAGAAAGACCAAATTGAGATAAAAGACAAGGACAATGTACTATCAGTTGCTTATGTTTGCCTATAAAGGAAACTAAAGCATGCAATCAAGGCAAGGTTCCTTGTGGATTGCGCAGTTTTACATGGTTTGAGATCAATGTGAGTGATCAGTGTTACACTTGGTAATAAGAGGATCACCCAGAGAATCTGCACAAGGAAATAGGAGGCTTGGAGGGTAGAGGAAAAGGTTTGTGAGAAGCCTTGTTTGCCTGTGAGCATCCAAGAGGATTGTACTGAGAGTTGGCTAGCTGTGAGAGCTAAGGCTTTGTGTAATCCTGATGTATTTCCACCTTCTATGATAATACAGATAGTGGGGTTTTTAGCTGAGGCTTTCCCCTAAGTATTTTCTGTGTTTCATGTGTTCAGCTCTTATTCAACTAGATCTTTAAGCTTCTGCAAGCTTAATAGTAGAAGTAGATAATATTATTTTTCTTTGGGATATTGCATTATCAAGTTAACCTACAGTTAGATTTTCTACATAGATCTTAGAGGTAGATTTGTAGAGAATTTGCAGGAAATTCTACATGGTATCAAAGGGGAGTTTATCAGAGCTGTGAACAGTATACAGAGAAGAGAATTTGAAGTTTGAAGTTCGGGGTTGCAGGTACAAATCGAATTCATCTCATACTTCAAGGTTGGTTAATGGCGTTCTATGGCATGAGACTCGAGTATGCCTTGGATGGTAGCTCGAATTACATAGCATGGAAAGATCGCATGGCTGAGTGGAAGAAGTGTGTGGCGAGGGCGAGATAGATCATCCTTGAGGGAGTTTGAGACCATATTGTCTTGAGTTTCCATGGGAAGGATACTCCATATTCAATGTGGAATACATTGAAGGACCTCTACCAGAACAGTAGCTCCAGGATAAGCTTCGAAGAATCAAGATGGAGTACGGAAATACTATTTCCACATATCTGAACAAGCTCACCACCTGCAGAGATGAGCTTGGTAGTGTGGGAATAACTACTGGCGATGATGATATGGTGAGCCTTGCTCTCCTTGGCCTTCCAAAGAGCTGGAATAGCTACCAGGACTCTGTGAATGGAAGGGATAAACTGCTGGATTGGGAATGACTGTGGTTGGATCTCATACAGGAGGAGATGAGGAGGAGCACTCGAGATGGTTCTTCATCCAAGGATGATGATGAAGAAAATATGGTCTTAACAGGTAAGGCAAGGAAAGGGAAGGGGGAGGCATCCCTTTCCGAATCGAATTCTTCTCATGGAGGGAAGAAGGGTGACAATTCTAAAGTGAGATGCTTTAATTGTCACAAGATGGGACATTATATGACTAATTTCCCATCGAAGAAGTCCAAGAAGGGATCCTCGAAAGGATTGGAAGGTGAGGCATTAGCCTCTCAGTTCGAAATGGACTTCACCTTCATCGCATGCATGGTGTCATCGACGATGGGTTGTGGTTGGTTTCTTGATAGTGGAGCCTCATTCCACATGACCGGTGATAAAAGTTTATTCAGTGCCTTGGAGGAGAAAGACCTCAATATTCGCATAGAGATGGGTGATGATGAAAGGTATAATGTTTCAGGAGTGGGCACGGTTACTTTTCAGAGGGAGCATGGAGCTCCTATCACCTTGACTGATGTGAAGTATGTACTTGGACTGAAGAAGAACTTGGTATCGATCGCAGTGTTGGAAGAACGAGGCTATGATGTGATTTTTATTAAGGGAAAGGTTTTCCTTAGACACATCACCATGAGATAGGTGAAACAGATTGGTTCACGGGTTAATAACCTATATGCTCTTGGGGTTCAAGATGCATGCAAAGCCTTGAGGAGCAAGGAAAATGTCAGAGACTTGGTGGTTGAGAGGGAGAGTAAATTAACTCTCAACATGTAGTTCAAGAAGAAGTCTCAGACAATTGTGGAGGAACCACAATTGGAGAAGCAGCTTCAGGAATTTGTGGAGCAGCCACAACTAGAGAAGCTGAGAAGAGACCGAGTGGAGGCATCCACTCATGCAGAGACCTCTAGTAGGGGGGAATTTCGAGTAAAATGGGTAGAGGGATCACATGTAGCCATACCTCCAGGTGTGAGGTGGGGCGATGTGGAGTGGTCGTCCCAAGAAGGCTGAAATTGGGCAGGGTCCATTGAGAGGTTTTATCTCATGGATCGTACCTTGCTATGGGAGCCCAAAGCACATAGGAGCAAGAGGAATCAGTGGGATTGATGAAGTCAGAGATCAAAGTGACAGCGATTAGAGAAGTTAGATACTGAAGAGTGCAGAGGCGGAGAGTTTTCAGTCGACAAAGGCAATAGTAGTCAAAGACTTTGATGACAGAGGCATCATTCTGATTCAGGTTGGATGGTTTTTTTTCTGGAGTTGCTGGAGCAACAATACTAGAGAGAAGTGTTGCATACAGAACATTCCAAAGGTTCAGGATCAGGATTGAGTTGAATTCCTTTCTTGTTGAGAGGGAGTGTTAAAATAGCAATAAGAAATGCTAAAAATAGAAATGCCAAAAATAGAATATTCAAATTTTAATTTGTCCTTGAATTAAAATTCAAATTTAGTCTCACCAGTTGCTTGAAAAATAATTAATTAATTCATTATGGATTAATTAGTTGGAGAAATTCAAGTTAGAAGTCTTTGTGAAGTCATGCAACAGTTATCCCTTAAATTAAGGAAGTTATCCCTTAATTAAGGAGATAAGATTGAGTTATATTTGAGTTGTAATTAGTTAACTTAGTTTACTAAGTCAAGTCCAGTTAAATTGGTTCCAAAATGTTTGTGGAATTAATAGAGAGTTATCAGTCAGTTGATGCATGCATGCATGCAACTAGTGCTACTTAGTTAACTGAAGATTCTCTCATCAGAAACTCATGCATGTCTATTCTGAGAAAGACCCAATTGAGATAAAAGACAAGGACAATGTACTATCAGTTGCTTATGTTTGCCTATAAAGGAAACCAAAGCATGCAGTCAAGGCAAGGTTCCTTGAGGATTGTGTATTTTTACAAGGTGTGAGATTAGTGTGAGTGATCAGTGTTACACTTGGTAACAGGAGGATCACCCAGAGAAACTATGCAAGGAAATAGGAGGCTTGGAGGGTAGAGGAGAAGGCTTGTGAGAAGCCTTGTTTGCCTGTGAGCATCCAGGAGGATTGTACTGAGAGCTGGCTAGCTGTGAGAGCTAAGGCTTTGTGTAATCCTGATGTATTTCCACCTTCTATGATAATACAGATAGTGGGTTTTTAGCTGAGGCTTTCCCCTGAGTATTTTCTATGTTTCATGTGCATTGATTCTTCTTCTGGTTACATGTGTTCAGCTCTGATTCAGCTAGATCTTTAAGCTTCCGCAAGCTTGATAGTAGAAGTAGATTATAGTATTTTGCTTTGGTATATTGCATTATCGAGTTAATCTACAGTCAGATTTTCTACCTAGATCTCAGAGGTAGATTTGTAGAGAGTTTGCAGGAAATTCTACAGTTTGTAACTAAGTAATAAGAATTTTGTCTCTCCAAGAAATGTTGGCCCCTATGTATGTTTTTTGTTGATGATTATGAGTGGGATTAAACTCTTCAATATAATAATTTTTCTTTCTCCCTAGTTCCTTATCCCAAGTAGGTTTTTGGAACTTATCCATGACAAAAGTTTTTATCTCTATACTGTTTGTGGGACACATGTTCAAGAAAATACCACATTTACTAAACAATTTGTTATTTTGTTGCATCCAAGTCTTCTTTATTTTGCACAATATGTCATTAAAGACAACCTTATGTCATTTTCCCTCTTCCATTTGCTCAATTTTTTAAATATCTTATGACTCGCACCATAGCGATTGATTCAATAGGAGCAACCCTTATTTCACTTAAGAAGATATCATAAAGAACTACACTTTTAATTTTGAATTTTTTTGTAATCAAGCATTTTTGAATATTCTCAATTTGTTTCCACTGCATGCCAGATGTACTGCTTTCCCACACTTCACAACCATAGAGAATCACTAAAAGCCTAAAAATAATTTGAGTGGTCTTCAAGTACTGTAACTCTACCTCTCTACAGCTATTTTGAAAAGCATAAAATGCTTTCCAGCCCCCCAAAATTCTTTTCTTTCTACAATCATCCTAGTTTAGATTTCTGTTGAAGTCAATTCCAAGATATTTGTAATCTGTAACTTCTCCCAGAGTGTTTTCTTCAAAGTATAACTTATATTGGTTATGTTTTCTTTTGTTAAAGAAAACCACTACTTTCGTCTTTCTAATATTTTCTTGCATCCCCACCCTTCTACAAAAATGCTCAAGGGAAAGTAAGTGCTCTTGCAAACCAAGAGAAAATTTAGCAATCAGAATAATTTCATTCGCATACAAAAGAAGCCTTATAACAAACTCGCCTAAATGGATACCATTACCCCTTGCGAATTTAACCACTCTTCAAGCTTGTCAATATATAAACAAAAAAGGATAGGAGACAATGGGAAACCTTGCTTGACCCCGATATCACTTCTAAAACTTTTAGAAATTCCTGGTAAAGTTCTAATTTTGACTTTCACCTCTTCATACAGCCTATGCACAACTGCTCTCAAATGCCTAGGAACCCCAAGTTCCTCTATTATGTGCCAAAGTTTATCCCTATGAACCATGTCAAAGGCTTTTCTGAAATAAAAAAAACAACAAAAACCTTCTTCATTTTTCTCCCAAACTTTTTCAATGACGTGTCTTAATGTTATACCATGATCAACTCTGGAATGTTTAGGTCTAAAACCTACTTTCTCTTTAGTACATTTATCTCTTTCTTCTTCCCACTTGGTAATTTTATTTTCTAGCATGCTTCCAAATAACTTTGAAAACAAGGGGTTTATCATTATGGTCCTATAATTGGAGGTATTATTAACGTCAATGCTCTTGAAAAGAGGTATTGCTAGACAATTTCTATTATGAAACCAGCTCACAGAAAGATAGAAAAGATAGATAAACGCCTTAGAAATAGGCCTCTTCGAGGGAGAAACCTCCTTTACATTACACAAATGAACAATTCTTAGATGATACAAATGACAAGACCACCTTTCTATATATAAGAGTCTAAGAGGCCATAATATAATCAGAGCCGACATAACAATAATAATGTAAGGGCACAATAATAACAATAGTGGGCTTCTATGGGGCACAATAGTAACAATATGGGGACTACATGGGTACAAAAGTCTAATAAGGGGGTTGTACTAATAAAAATAAGGTGTTACATTAGCAGTATAGGGGCCTAACATGCCCCTCTCCGCTTGAGTAGTTCTTGATGCTTTTGTATAAAATTCTTGTCCTCCCATGTGGAATCTTCGGCGGATAAGTTCTTCCACTTGGTGAGATACTCTGAAATTTATCGATTTCGTAGCTGTTGGGTTCTTGTTTTTTGGACTACTCCAGGTTCCAATATGATTTTTCCTTCCTCTTAAAGTTCTCACAATATTGTCTGAATTGGGATCTTCTGCAACTTTTGAATGAGTGGCCACACTTCTTTGTCCTTCTTCCATTCATCCCTTGCTTCGTTTATCCAATTTTGTTGGATAATAGAAATAGCACAGAACAATGATTCCACATCCTCATCCTTTCTTGAGAGTGCATCTGCAACAAAATTTTGCTTCCCTCTTCTATAGATGATGTCAAAGTTATAACCCAACATATTTGTGACCCATTTTTTTTGTTCTTCTAAAGATAATATTTTTTCTAAAAAGTATTTAAGACTATCATGATCCATTTTTACCTTTAAGTGTCTTCCCATTGGGTAAGGTCGCCATTTCTTAAGTGCATGTAGTAATGCAAACATTTCCTTCTCATAAATAGCTTGCTTGAGATGTAGCCATAAAAATACCCAATCACCTACATCAAAACATTTTTCACTGCAATGTTGATCTACCTATTGTTTCATTCGATTTTGCACCAAAGTGGCATTATCCTTTAAAAGTTGGAGAACTTGTTGTTGATGCTCGATGTGATCTTTCACTACTTGAACCTTTTTCTTCTTGATATGTCCTTCTATCTTTAGAGTTTGAGGAGTGGTAATTTCTTCTAATGATTTACAAGATATGGTCGAATTCATTTCTTGATGCTCGATGTGATCTTTCACTTCTTAAACATTTTTCTTCTTGATATGTCCTTCTATCTTGATATTTTGAGGAGTGGTAATTCCAGCCAATGCATTACAAGATATGGTTGGATTCATTTTTTCTTTCTCGATGTGATCTTTCACTTCTTTAACCTTTTTCCTTCCCTATATGTCCTTCTATCTTGAGAGTTTGAGGAGTGGTAATTCTTGCCAATGCTTCACAAGATATGGTCTGATTCATTTCTTCTTTCTCTGGGGTTGCTTCCTGGTGTATATCCTCTTCTTTTGATTTTTCTTGATCCTTTTCTTCCTCCTCTTCATAATCTATGTAAAATAATTTCTTCTCAGCACACTTATAACCTTTAGTGCATTTTCTATCACAATTGTAACAAAGCCCTTTTTCTCTTTTTTCTTCCAATTGTTGTGGTTTCACCCTTGTAGGTTGTGGAAGGCTAGGAGAAACAACACTTCCATGTTTATAGTTGTGAAGGGTAGAATTCCTTGTTTCCATAATTTTTCTTTCCACTTTTCTTGCCAACCTGAATGCCTTCTCAAATGAATCAGGTTCCCAAAGACGAACCTCATGTTGAATGTTATCCTTTAAAGTCCCTATGGAGACATCAATCCTCTGCTTCTATGGAATATCATTTTCCCTTATATTCAATTTTTGAAAGTCCTCAATGTGCTCTTTCGTTGAACACTTTTGTTTGAGATTGATCAATTGGCTAAAGGAGGTATTTCTCTTTGTATCCTCATAATGTGCTATCATTTCCTCCATGAAAATTGACCATGTGACAAGTAGTTTACGAGAACAAAGCCCTTTATACCATAAAAATTGATTGGGTTCTAAATAATTAGATGCAATACATACCTTTTGTAATAGTGGTACACCATGTAGGTCAAAATATTTCTCCATCTGTAGTATCCAATTTACCAGATCCTTGCCATCAAACTTCCTCATCTTGCTTTTTCTTGATTTTAGGAGCTTGATCTTGAAACAACTGTAACTCTATAATTGTGGATCTTTTAATTTTGAAATCATGACCTACAATAGCCCTCTGTGTTCTCTTTCTAATGCCACTAGTCTGATTGAAATTGAATTATCCAAGAAAGAGTTATGCACAATCTCCCAAGATGACCTGATTATATACCTTTTTAGAAGAGAAAACTTGTATGAAGTTCCACGTGTCACTATTTTGACCTTTGGATTTGAAAAATATATAAAGAAAACTACAGTCCATCCTCTTTATGCAACTTCTTACGAAATTTCAATCTAATGCTCAGAGAGAAAGTTATGACAATTTTCCCAAGGTCATCTGTTTAGGATGTAATTCAAAAGTCTACAAAAACCCTAACTTCCTCCTATCATATGTCCGAAAATATAGTGAGACAAGATCTGAAATTCGGACCCAAGATTTAGAATGCTTTCTTCTCAAATGTGTTTTTTTCTTTAGCTTCTGAAACTTCATAGAGAAAAGATTATAACGAAAATACCACGATGACCTGTTTTAGATGAAATTATGGAGCTTGAAGAAACCCTAACTTCCTCATATCATATATCCGAAAATATAGCAAGACAAGATCTAAAATTTGGATGCATGGTTTAGCAAGATTTCTCCTCAAATGGGTTTTTTTTAGCTTCTGAAAAGCCGCAGGAAACAAGTTATAGTGAAAATACCACGATGACCTATTTGGAGCAGCGTAACCTTAGAATCCAAAGCTATGATACCAAAAGTTATGAAGCCAACTCATAGAAAGATAGAAAAGATAGATCAATGTCTTATAAATAAGCCTCTTCGAGGGGAAATCCTCCTTTACATTACACAAATGAACAATTTTTAGATGATACAAATGACAAGACCTCCCTTTTATATATTGGAGTCTAAGCGGTCATAATATGATCAGAGCCGACATAACAATAATAATGTAAGGGCACAATAATAGCAATAGTGGGATTCTATGGGGCACAATAGTAACAATATGGGGACTACATGGGTACAACAGTATAATAATGGGGTTGTACTAATAACAATAAGGGGTTACACTAGTAGTATAGGGGCCTAAAAATTTCTCTAATCTATGGGTGACCCTTGTTATATGATGTTGTTGAATATTTTTGTAATGTGTGGTGCAAGAATTTCTAAGCCCCACTTTAGATACTCTTCTTGGATTTCAGCTAAGTATTTTTCTTCTTCAACACCCAAATTCTTGATACCCATCTCTACCTCTTACACTGTGAAGAGCTCAATATTAGTGTTTACCAAGGGAGGAGGCTCAACCATTGGATCTCGCTCATAAAGTTATCTTGCATAGTAAAACCATTTAGAAGTTGTAATACTAATTTTCGTTTGCGTATTTCTCGGTTGGGGCTCCTTCCAAAATAATTTGGGGTTATTTTTCCCAAGGAATATTAGTTCTTCCCTCCTTAAAACCATGAAATCAACCTTTTTCTTTCTTAAAATATTCTTCTAAGATTTGAGCTTTATGTTATCCTTGTTTGACTCTTTCAACATTCTCTTTACCTTTTTGCATTCTTCGTGAAACCAAGTGTTAACCATAAAGCAATTTGTTTCAGACTTCTTAATTTTTTCTCTTTTTCATCTGTAAGTAGGTTTCGAATTAAAAGTGTTAATTCGTGACTATGAAGGCCATGGATCAAAATTTTCTCCTTCTTGAAGAGCCTCTCTAGTGTTATTTTGAAGGTATTACAATTTACTGGAGTCATAATAATTCTTCCCTTTGGGAGTATTTGTTTAACAAACTGAATTTTTTACGCTATAATTTTCTTCTTTCAATTCTAAAAGAAGCTTAAATAAATTAGCTTGTGATTTGATTTTAAATCCCAAAGTTGTTCTTCGATCAAAACTTCCTCTATTTTCTCACATAAGCCATGCGAGCAAATTACATAATCTACCACACTTTCTCCATTATAAGTAGTGTAAGTGAAATTACCATACTTTTCCCATCTAGACAAACAATTAATGGCTAAATTGAAAGCCCCACATGGAGTAAGAAATTTTTCACCAAAAATATTGCATCCCTAATCCTTTGAAATTCTTTCACATTGACGATTAATCTCTTTTGTAATCCAGATAGGGTCACAATATTATTTATAACAAAGAATGCTAGCTTGATCACTTGCAGTGTTAGAATTGAAATCACCCACTATAAGGACTTGGCCGAGATGAGAATATGTTTGATATCCACTTTTAAGGCTACAAAGAGATATTTTTGGTCAAGCCCTCTACTTTTGTAAGTTTTTGAAGCTTGCAGTGCAAAATAGCATGCTGCAATTCTAATGTGATTTCCATTTTTTGATATTTTAAACCAAATGAATTGTTTATTTTGAGTCTTCTTTTTCTAATTGAATGAAACACCCTTATTTTTCCCTCACTAATACCATGGTACACCCATTACCTTTTACATTCCCTTTTTCCTTGTTCCACACTGCCATCTTCTCGTATCCTTCAAATAAAGGTGTCTTGCACTCTTCATGCTCATGTGTTTCTATGAGGAAAATTATGTTTCTATATTTCAAAATAGGCCCTAACCTAGGTCCTTGTCTCCATGGATAACCTATGTAGTTCGAACAAACTAATCCTAAGGAAACCTGGGTATGAATTTATTGCTATTTTTTTGACATACAAGACTCACAATTGATTCTTTGTCCCTGCTTGCCCATACTCACCTTGTTTCATGGTTTCCTACTAAAGAATTAGTTGCCTCTTCTTTTTTAACATCTTGTTGCTATATTTTGGAATGAGTTGCAAAACGTGTTGCCACAGATTTAATTTCATAAATCCATGCTCTCTTGCCCTTGTCCCTTGTTTCCCTAATCTTTTACATTTCCTCCCTCCTTTCCTCTTGTTGTCTTATAATTAAATATTCTTTTAGAAAAAGGCAAGAACCCCTCAAGAACCACTTATTTCTTAGAATGATATATTTATCATGCAACCTGGGAAAAATGACTCTTATGGGCCTGACTTTCTCACAGTTAACCTTACCCACCCTCCATGCTCAATATATTTGTCTTTGCTAAAGAAACTTGTCTTTTAAAAAGTCCCTTGCAAGGTCAAGAGTACATTCATTTATCCCATAGTATCTCACCCCTTTAGTTGTTTGGGTGTGGAGCCTAATTATCTTCTGTATTCAAAGGTATCACCGCATTGGACCCTAGTTCGTAATGGGGTGGAAACGCCGCCCGTAATATATTTGCTGTAGGGGGGTCCATGGGGGGTTTGTTGCGACCTTTGGGAGCGACCCCGCCCTCGGGGGGATCAGGGCAATGCCCCTGAAGCAAAAAATAGATGTAAAATTGCCTTTTAAAATGTTGTAATTTTGTAGTCAATCTCGGTTGTTCATTAGGCGAAGATCTAACAGTATAAGTTATGTTTAATTTATGGTTTTTTTGCCATATAAGGCAACCACTCACTATATATGAGGGAATTGTATTGCATCTATGTAGATCTGTATTTTGAGTGAGGAAGAGAGAGGAGATTGAGAGCGAAGAGGGAATTACAATGGATTTGTTGTAGGTTGTATCTCTTCAGTTTGCTAGATAATATAAAATGAAGGACTATCTGTTTCTCCATGGACGTAGCCCAAACTGGGTGAACCACATATAACTTTTTCTCTCTTGTTTTATGCATTTTTTGTGTTTATATTTCTGCAATGTTTATGTGTTCCATTGCTCTGTAATATATAATTTTCTAACAACAGGTATTAGAGCCGAAGGTTTATTTGGTTGATAAACTCGCAGGATAAAAGGGTACCTGGTTCAAGTGGAAGCAATGGCGGAAGATGGTAGGTTTAGGGTAAAAAAGTTTAATGGCCAAAACTACCAGCTCTGGAAGATGCGGATGGAAGATTATCTGTATTAAAGAGATCTGTACCAACCATTAAGTGGAAAGGCAAAGAATATGACAAGTATGAGAGACACAAAATGGGATATTCTCGATAGAAAGGCACTTGGAACAATACGATTGTGCCTAGCAGCGTCAGTAGCATTTAATATCTCAAAGGAAATGACAACAAAGGGTTTAATGTCAACATTGGCCAAACTATATGAAAAAACCTCGGCCTCAAATAAGGTATTTATTATGAAGTGTTTATTTAATATGAAAGTGTCAGAAGGTGGATCTGTTGCTAATCATTTAAATGAATTTAATACAGTTACTAGTGAGTTAAGTTCTGTAGGAGTAACTTTTGATGATGAAGTTAGGGATTTGTTATTTATGTGCTCATTACCAGAAAGTTGGAATGGTTTAGTTATGGCCATTAGTAACTCTATCTCTGGATCTAGTACTTTAAAGTTTAATGATGTTGTCGGTGCAATCCTTAGTGAGGAAATGTGACGGAAAAGCTCCGGTGAGACATCAGGTAAGGCTTTGACTGTAGAGACTAGGGGAAGAAAATTGGAAAGAGGAAATAGCCCTGTATATCATAGTAAGTCAAGAAAAGGTAGATCCAAGAGCAGATCGAGGATAGTGTACTGGAAATGTGGGAAGAAAGGACACCTAAAGAAAGACTGCAAGTCTCAGAAGGGAAAAGAAGGAGACACGTAGCAAGAAAATAATCATGAAGTGAATGTAACAGGTGATGTATTGCAATATGCTATGATTCTTTCTTAAGAAAATATTATTGATGCCTGGGTGGTAGATTCAGGGGCCTCATTCCATGCCACACCTGATAGGAAACAATTTCATGATTATGTTCAAGTAGATTTTGGACAGGTTCGATTGGGTGATGATAAACCCTGTAAAATCATTAGAATGTGTATAGTTTTCATAAAACAACAAAATGGAAATCAATGTCTATTGAAGGAGGTAAGGCATGTTCTAGATTTGAAGAAAAATCTTACTTCAATAGGGAAGTTGGTAGGTGAAGGCTGTGTGACTACTTTTATAGATAAAACCTAGAAGGTCACTAAAGGATCTTTAGTAATAGCAAAAGGAGAAAGTGTTGGTACATTATATTTATGCAATGGTATTTCTAATTTTTTTAATGCTTTAACCTCTACAGGTGAAGATACAGCATTGTGGCATCATATGCTTGGGCACATGAGTGAGAAGGGGATGCAGATTCTTCACTCAAGAAATTTGTTGCTAGGTTTGAAGCATGTTGATTTAGAATTATGTGAGAATTGTGTTTATGGAAAACAAAATAGAGTGAGATTCCTGAAAGTTGGGAAAGAAAAGAAGAGCGAAAAATTAGAGCTTGTGCATACAGATGTATGGGGACCTACTTAGGTATCATCTCTTGGTGGCTATCATTATTATGTTACTTTTATTGATGATGCAACCAGAAAAACTTGGATTTATTGTATTTGAAATAAATCTGATGTATTTTATACTTTCAAGAAATGGAAAGCTTCGGTTGAAAATGAGACAACAAAAAGGTTGAAGTGTCTCAGATCAAAAAATGGAGGTGAATATTGCAGCAAATAGTTTGATAGGTATTGTTCAGAGAATGGAATTTGCAAAGAGAAGATAGTTCCAGGAACGCCACAAGAAAATGGTGTGTCAGAACGAATGAACATGACAATCATGGAGCATGCAAGGTGCATGAGATTGCATGCAGGATTGCCTTTACAATTTTGGGTAGGTGCTATAGATACCGTTGTTTATCTAATAAACAAAAGGCCTTCAAGTTACTTGGATGGTGGTATTCCAGAGGAGGCATGGATAGGTAAAAAGGTAAACTAATCTTTTTTAAAGACTTTTGCTTATGAAGCCTTTGTCCACATTAATAAAGAAAAAAGAACAAAGCCTGAGGCAAAATCAAAGAAATGTACCTTTATTGGATATGGTGTTAATGATTTTGGTTATCACTTTTATGATTATGAAAAACAAAAAATAATTAGGAGAAGAGATGTCATATTCAATGAAAAGGTTTTGTATAAGAATCAGTTGCAGGAAAAGAAATAGGAAAAAGAAAACAAATAATACATAGTGCTTGACGAGATCACAGAAAAAGTGATGGTGCTTGAAAATCATAATGATCAACATCCAGAACAATAATCACAACACCAAGAAGCACCTCAAACACCTGAAAGTGGTGTTAGAAGATCTACTAGGATAAGTAGACCCCCTGAATGATACTCTCCTTCATTATATTATGTATTGTTGACTGATTCTGGTGAACTAGAACGTTATGAAGAAGCAGTGCAGTTAGAAACCAGGAAGAAGTGAGAGCAAGCCATGAAAGAAGAGATGGACTCCTTAGCACATAACCAAAGTTGGGACTTAGTCAGGTTGCCTGCAGGTAAAACATCATTGCAGAATAAATGGGTTTACAAGTTGGAGGAAGAAGATGGAGGTAAAAAAAGGTATAAAGCTAGACCTGTGGTGAAAGGGTTTGCACAGAAAAATGGTATAGACCTTGATGAGATATTTTCTCCTGTTGTTAAAATGACTTCAATCAAAACTATATTAAGTCTAGTAGCAGTTGAATATTTGCATCTTGAGCAGTTAGATGTAAAGGCAACCTTTCTCCATGGGTATTTGGAGTAAGAGATATATATGCAACAACCACAAGGATATGAGGTAAAGGGCAAGGAGAAACTAGTGTGCAGGTTGAAGAAGAGCTTGTATGGCTTAAAGCAGGCTCCAAGGCAATGGTATCTAAAATTTACAGGTTTATGTCTGAACAAGGTTATACTAGATGTCACTCTGATCATTGTGTCTATCTCAAAAGGAAAAATGATGGCAACTATATTATATTTTTATTGTATGTAGATGACATGCTAGTTAGTATACCTTTGGGTAGCCATTTCAAATTAGGTAAGGAGGAGTGTCCCAAGACTCAGGAATAAATGGCTCATATGTCTAAATTTCCATATGCATCACCAGTTGGAAGCTTAATGTATGCAATGGTCTGCACAAGGCCTGATATTGCACATGCAGTGGAAGTTGTAAGAAAGTACATGAATAATCTAGGAAAAGAACATTGGATGGTGGTGAAGTGGATTCTCAGGTATTTGAGAGGTACCACAAATCAAGCATTATGCTTTGGTGGTTCAAACATTTCTCTACAGGGATACATTAATGCTAATATGGCAGGTGATAGAGATAACAAGAGGAGCACAATAGGATATGTGTTTACTGTAGGTGGAACAACTGTCATTTGGGTCTCAAAATTGCAAAGTGTTGTTGCACTCTCAACAACAGAACTAGAGTATGTTGCTACTACAGTGGCTAGTAAAGAAATGATTTGGTTACAAAGGTTTCTGGATGAATTGAGTAAGAAGCAGGAGTTGGGCAAGTTATGCAGTGACAGTCAGAGTGCCATACATCTTGCAAATAACTCTACATTTCATTCCAAGACTAAACATATACAGCTCAAGTACCATTTCATACTGTCAGCATTGGAAGATGGACAGTTGAAACCGGAAAAGATACACACTAGCCAAAATCCTGCAGATATGTTAACAAAAGTTGTAACCGGGGAGAAACTGAGAATCTGCTCAGTTTCAATTGGTCTTCAAGTATGATGAAGAAGATGAGAAACAACCAGGTCCAAAGTGGAGTCATTGTCCAGAAAATGAAGCAGCAGTGGAGTTGCTATAATCATTCTCCAAGTGGGAGATTGTTTGGGTGTGGAGCTTGATTATCTTCTGTATTCAAAGGTATTGTTGCATTGGACCCCAGTTTGTAATGGGGTGGAAACGCCACCCATAATATATTCGTTGTAGGGGGGGTCCCGGGGGGGCGGTTGTGACCTTTGGGAGCCCCCCCTGGAGTGGGCTCGGGGGCAGCGCCCCTGGAGCTAAAAATAGATGTGAAATTGCCTTGTAAAATGTTGTAATGTCGTATTCAATCAGGGTCATTAATTAGGCGGAGATCTGATGATAGAAGTTATGTTTAATTTAGGTTTTTTTTTTTCCCTAGAAGGAAACCCTTCGTTATATATGAGGGAGTTTTATTGCATCTATGTAGATCTGTATTCTGAGTGAGGAAGAGAGAGGAGATTGAGAGCGAAGAGGGAATTACAATGGATCTCATGTAGGTTGTATCTCTTCAGTTTGCTGGATAATATAAAAGGAAGGACTAGCTATTTCGCTGTGGATGTAACCCAAACTGGGCGAACCACGTATATCTATGTCTCTCTTGTTTTATACATTTTCTATGTTTATATTTCTGCAATGTTTATGTCTTCCATTGCTTCGTAATATATAATTTTCTAACAACTGGTATCAAAGCTGAAGGTCTATTTGGTTGATAAACTCACAGGAGAAAAGGGTTCCTAGTTCAAGTGGGAGAAATGGCGGAAGATGGTAGGTACATTAATAATTATGTTAGCTGCTTTATGTTTCCATTCCTTGCTTTCTCTATCTTGCATGTTGCCAACCCAAATGTTTACTTCTCCTTCCTTATTAGCAGAATTGTTAATAGCTTGAGCCCAATTTTTGGAAACCCTTATGGAACCTCCTTTCCTTTTCGCTCTTGATTTCTCTTCATGGCTATCTATTTGGGAAACCACTTTCCCTTTATCCTGGGATGGTTTCAAATTCACCACCTCTGTACTTTCCATTATAGATTTCTTCATGTTTTGCACATTTGTCTTCATGTGTTTCCATTTTGTCTTCCCTTCAAGATATCTTCCTGTAGCAATGCCACTTTCTCCTTCAAAACTTTATTGCTTTTTGCTAAAGCCTAATTTTTAGCTGTTGTTACATGAATTTTATGATCTCTTTTATGCTCTTTAGCTTCTAAAACCTCCAAACTCTTCTTTGCACTTAACAATTATTTCACATAAAGATCAAATGACCACGTGAGAGGTGTGGATGTGGGGCTATAGAAGGAAGAATAATCGATGACATTTACTCTAGGACTGTTGCTGCCATATTCTTTCAAAGAGGAATTGTTTGAATATTACTTATTACAAAGGGCCTGATTAATTTCCCTTTGAGATCGTTTTTTCATTCTTTGCTCCCATTTTAGGTAGGGTAGTCTTTGATTTAAAATGTCTCAATATTATTTGGCATTGACCCAAACCCACTTATCATTTGTTCTCACAGGTCCTGAAATTTATTGTCCTGTTGTCACGTTTGAATGCATTTATGTTGCACTGTCCTTTCACCAACTATAGAGTTCAATCAAAACATGTTCCCTGTGGCCCAGGAAAGACACTCCCAATCTTGCTTTTGTTCATGGCCTGATAGTGGATGTTTGATGGGGTATTACCTTTGCTCGATATAGAAATAGGAGGCAATGGAAATGGCAGTGGCAACCTTGCCTTCACTCAAACGCTACCAATCAAAAATTCTTACTACAAATCCTTGTATTTGTGAATCGACATTGGAATCTCCTATCCCTTTATATATTTTATAGAAACTTTTTTTCTTTTAATTTTTGACAAAATGTGGTATCAATCAGAGATGAGTGTTGTTGTCAATATTTTTCTCCACTTATGGCCACTTCTTTCTCCTAAATTTATTGTCTTCCACTCAACTCCACTCAATTTTACCTTCGCCTTCACCTTTGCCTTCCTTGTCTTGTAATAAGAGGACCACCTCCAATTTCAAAGTCAAAATGATTGTGTCAACGTACTGTACTCATCCTCAGATTGATGAAGATATGTGTCAGCAAATGAGATGGAGCTACGATAGTTTACCCCATGCTCATTTGGAAACACATTTTTTGTGTTGTGTGATGTTTGCAGAAGACTAATACATTCCAGTGCACACTATGTTGCACATGTGGATTGTGGACAATTTAATGGATACTACACACAACTATGTAAAGTCATTTGCATATTGTTCCTTATTCCAGTTAGTTTTAGTTCACGATGTTGCACGTGACATGGAGAATTGTGTATCCATGGAAGGTAAATATTGCCCTAACATCGACGCCCTTTTCCTTGACATCGACATTTGCAATAATTGCAAGAGGCTCTCCCTTTAGGCGATACATATTTCCCAGTCTATAGGCCCATTAATGTGGTTTGGTTGTATATGCCCACCATTAGATTTAAACAAGTACATTATCTAACGGTGGTCATATATAGCCCAACCGCATTAATGGGCCTATGGCCTATTAAATATTGGTTGCCCTCCCTTTATAGTAGTAATATGATGTCTCTGCCACCAAAGGAATTGAGATGTCCAAACTCTGCCACCAAAGGAATTGAGATGTTCAAAACTAGTTACTCTAAGACACGCTTTTGAATTGGAAGTGATTCCGAAAGCATTTTTCCTTTACCCCCTGTTTGTTAGGGTGTTAGATTTAGGTAACACGAGGCTACAATTATTGCTAGAATCATCGTGGAAAATGAAACAACTTGAATTTCTTTGTCTAAATTATACTCAAATTGTAGAAGTGCATTCAGGGATTCACAATCTTTAAAACCTTCAATTTTTACATCTCAAGGGATACACAAACTTTCAATCATTTCCATGTGAAATGAGAGCTCTCAAAATTCTCAATTGTCTGAATATTGAGGGATCTCTTCATTAAAAAAGCATTACCATTTGGAATCACATAAATCAATTATTTCAAATATCTGGATCTTATGATCTATTGTCAATTGGAGGTGATTCCTCTTGAAATTATAATGCTGTCAAATTGTCAAATTCTACATTAAAGAAGAGGAGTCTTCGTGTAGAATGAAATTTTAATTTAAGGAGGCTATGATCATAATTTTTATTAATAAAATTTTATTATATAAAATAAATATTCAAATTAACAATGTTTTTAATGCCAAATCAGTATTTTAATTTCCAATTAAATGTATATCATATTTATATTATTTTAAAATATCAATTATTTATTTAAAAGAATATTTAAATGCTTATATATATATATATATATATATATATATATATATATATATATATATATATATATATATATATATATATATATTTTAAATATTAGTTAAATATTTATAGAAAATATTATTAATCATAGATGATTTATTATATATTAAAATAAAAAATTTATAATAATTAAAAAAAAATAACGTCCAATAGTGGTGAGAGGGTGCTCTGTTAAGACACTCTACAATAAAGGTTCAAAACCTCATGGGAAAAGATCAAACCATGCTAACGGATGAATGTGATCTCGAGGTGATTTAGATGGCTTAAATGCCCATAAATTAATATATTTCATTAGATAAATAAAATATGAGAGAATTGAACATATTGGTCTATAAAATGATTTCACTGATTTTAGTTTTGTGTGATTTATTTAGTTTTTGAATTTTTCTTCCCCAAAACAATCTACATAAATAAATAATTTCATTAAACATGTAGAAAATGATGAGATTGAATTTACAAAATCAATTATATTTATTTTTACAATATTGTTTCATTAAAATAAATTTGTCAAATTAAAAAATAAATTTAATATTTTTTTTTTATCAAAATGATCATTTAAAAAAATATTAATTTAATTAATATTTATTTTAATTTTCCTATGATTTAGATATATTTTATCTAAATAAATTAAGTTAAAATAATTTTAATATTAACAATAAATTAATGAGTTAATGGAAAGAAGTACATATCATCTTTCCCTCTCCCCTTTAATAAATATTTATTAATGTAAGAAGGTATGATTTTATTTATTAAATACAAAGTTAATTGTTCTCTCTTGTCACAAGTGGGATTCTTTTCATATTCATTTTATTTATATCTTTGATATCTTTATCATTTTAGTGTTTTTTAAAAGTTGTAAGCTTTGGGTTGTAGTTATTTTAGGGAAGTTTGTTAGTTTCAATGGTTAGTTTAATTATTAGAATCTCTTACGTTAAAGTTCATTTTTTTTAATTCTCATTAAGTTTTTTGGGGTTACATGTAAAATGTACAAGATTAAGTTAAACATAAAAAAAATTATGGACATTTGGAACATCTCTAGTATGAACCATCCAAAATTCATGTTTATCTATAATAATTTCAAGACTTATCAATGTTTTTTATCATAGGGTGAGATAAACTAAAAAATTGTTACATCCCTAAAGAAATTTGGGAGATTTAATGGTTAGTTTAATTGTTAGATTCATTTATGCTAAAGTTCAATGAGGCTTCAAGAAATTAAATATGATTAAGTTTGTTTCAGATACATGTGAAATGTATAAGGTTGAGGCAAACATAAAAGTTGTTGTGGGCATTTGTAACGTCTCTAGCATGAACTATCCAAAGTCTCATGCATGTTTAGAATAATCTCAAGAGTTATCAATACTTTCTTCATAGGGTGAGATAAGCTAAAAAATTGTTACAACTTGTAAGTATATTGCATTATCTCTTTTAAACCATTACTTAAGACTAAAAGTGTCTATACCAGCCTAGATCCATCTTAACTCAGAATCTACCAAGCATTGAGGGGGTCAAATATATGTGAAGTAGAAACCTCTTTTAGATTGAAAATATATTTGATCTCTCCCGGTGCTTGGTAGATTTGGAGTTAAGATGGATCTATAATATCAATGTAACGATGATGTGAACATTAATATTAGATTTTATTGGAAACTATTATAAAAAGATTAATATCAACAATTAATACATAAGAATATTAATAATAATGTAAAAATATAAATTTGCATAGTTAAAATTCAAAAACAAAATTAAATTAAAGATATGACAAAATAAAAATGTATATAAAATATTATTATGGAATATTTAATGCCTATGGAGGATAGTTTAATTGGCCATTGCCATGTTATAAAGTAATGTAAACCACAATATTTAATGTTCAAATCCCCATTGGGTCAGACGAACAAAACTAACATATATGGACTATTTAATGTATTTTGACGACCAATTTATCACATGTTGATTTTCCATGCAGATTAAATCAAGTTTTTAATAAAAGTAAAATGAGAATACATTGATATATATATAGATGTGAAATTTATATGATTATTTATATTTATCATTATATATTCATATGAAATTGTATGATATATATATATATATATATATATATATATATTATTTATACATTTACTTTTACTTGTAATAGATCCAACATTCAAAAGTGTTGACAAACTTATGTACATAACATTACTTACTTGCATTACACACATCTCCCTTATACTGGGTTGTAGAAGCCAAATGGGGAGTTACAATCAAGAAATGGAAGGAAAAAGTTTTGAAAGCGGAAGCTAAGTTTAATTTAAAAGAGGAAGCTAAGGCATTAAACAAATGTTTAAATTTAATTCCTTCCTTTAAAAAGTAAATAAAAGAATCAATGCCACAAGTTCCTAGATGCTTAATTTTTTTACATGCTTTGAAATAAGAGATTGATTAGTAAATATGATCAATTTCATCAATTAAATAAAACATCAAACTTATAGTTTCAATAATGTCATTACCACTATGGAAATTCATAAAATAAATAGTCATATGTTACTTAGCTCCCCAACCAACGCTAAGAAATAAACCTCAATTAAAAATATTTTTGAGACTTGTGTGGAGATTTGCTTATGTAGAGACTTTAGTGTGTGAAAAGATTCATACACTGCTTTACATGAAAATATCCATATGTTGTTTGAAAAATTTAAACACAAGCTGGGAATTAACAATTTAGAACTTTTTAACATTATGTCTTCGAGATTAAGGCTCCTTTTTGCCAAGAGCACAATATGCTAAGTGATAGTTTAAAGATCTGACAAATTTTCAAGAAACGTTGTTAGAAAAAATAAATGAGATCATTAGCTACTTTTCATTTCTTTTGATTATATTATCGGTTCGTGATATTGTGTGATCTAACTGTGTGTTATTGCTCTGCTCAATGGTGCTAGAATTGATGTGTTTGCAAGTATTTTGCAAAATCAGAGTAAACAGGGAACACTTAGCAAATCTAAAATTAATATTATTATTTTTGCTTCTGTGGAGCATATGTGTGGAAAAATGGAGATGAAGACCAAACAATGCTTACGCGAATCAATTTCTGAGACTATTCCCTGACTAACTAGTTTGAGATTCATTTCCATTACGGTGTGCTTATATGAAGTTGCAACATGGAAATGCATAATCAATTTTCTTGAATTATGATTCGCATAGTATTATTTAGTGTTAGCTTCTTTATAATGTTCATATCAAGATGATTTTGTCACAATTTGATAATGTTGAGATTTTTTTGCATCCTCAAATGTTTATTAAGCTATCTTGTTACTTCTTCAATTAGTGTTTTCCTGTGTAGAAATACAGGTCACCCACATGCATATTGCAAAACTCACTCTGCAAAATCTATTAATAATAAAAGAAGAATTGTTCTTGTTTCAAAGTGCTAACCAACCTTTCGAGTTTCATTGTGCATACCTCCATGATCGAGACAATCTACCAATGTCAAATTGCAAATTTAGTAACTCCAAAATAGTTGAAAACACATTACAATTAAGACATGCCTCTGCACTTGTGTCATTCTGACAAAATTCTACAAATAATTTATTCCACACATTCATTTGTTATTTTCATAGCCTCCGCACATGCAAAACCACCTCTGCACAATTGCTTTTGTATTTAATAATGCCCTTCAATCAATAATTGACATTTGAAACTGTTATTAACGTATGTGAGTTTCAAATATCATGGGGAAGAAGAAATTAGTGTGAAATACGTTCCTAAATAAGAATTAAAAAAAATATTTGTACAATTATTATTTTAATTAACTTTTTCCAATGCTTTGGGCACAATGAAAGCTTTGCACACATGCATTTGTTCTGTGCATATGTTTTTTTCTGGAAAAAACTTTGCATAACCACATCCACACAACCACTTATGTACTTGCAAAATAAGTTACTAAATAATAATTAAAAAATAGATTTTTATATTTGTTATTTTAATAAACATTGTGTGGAGCTTTGCTTGAGAAAAACATTCACTTTGCAAGTAGCTTCGCACAAGAAATGCTTCATAAAATATTTATTCTTCTTGAGAAAACTTGATAATTACGATGAAGGTACTTAAATTTTGCTTTTTTATTCCAAACTGAGCAATTTCATTCATCATATCAACAAGGTTTCATTGGGAACCCAATTCAATATATATGAAAAAGGTTGTTATCACTTTGCAATGTTATATGACTTGACATTATTTCAAAGCATTAAAATATTAAATATAAAAGCTTGATTTTCAAAGCATTGAAATATTAAAATTAATGTGTATTTTCAAAATTAATACAAAATGCAAAGCTTTTAAGCTTTCTTTATAATTTTGAAAGCACTAAAATATTAATATTAATGTATAAAATGTTACTAGTTGAGTTAATCAATAGAACGGGAAGTTCCATTCAAATTGGGAACCACAACACGTCTAATGTTGATGCTTATTAATAGTCTAACGTTCATATTTATTTACTAATAGGCTAATGTCAATACAATTCTAGTGTGGAGTGCAAAAGTAGAGTCCAAAAGTTTATTGTATGAAGCTTTCTTGTGGCTTTTCTTACCTCTTCATATGGATTTTATGTGAAAATGCAAAGGCTTAGATTATGCAAAATAATAACCCTTGATAATAAGCACAAATTTTAGCGAACACCTTTTTCAAACCAAGTACGGTTTCTGCACATCAGCAAAATCAGCTTCTTATGCACAAAAAACTTTGCTAGTCAACTTATTAAAGGTTGTGCTCTTTGCACAGTGAAAGCCTTGTTTATGGTTATCTTTGTGTAAATAGGCATATGCATGGAATTGCAAATCATGTCCATTGTGTGGAGGAAGCTTTCAATATTTCATTTTGCCGATCTTCGTACTCCAAAAAATGAAATCTTCCCTTACAAGGAAAGTTGTTTTTCATAAAGCTTTGTTGTTAATTATTCCATTCAAGGTTACATAGTGCAACACAAGTCCAATAAAAATCAAAATGGCATAAAATTACTATATCACTTTCATTTCAAAATACAACAAAAAATTTCCATTATGTATAATAGACAAATACAAAGAAAACTTAATAAAATCCCTTCTTGGAGTCATAGAAAAACGAACTATTCTCTTGCTTCATGTTATTGGCATATATGTATCGATGTGATAATACATGTGGAGTACGAGACAAAAGCTAACCTTAAGCTAGGAAATTGCATAGAAAAGAGAAGAAGCCCAGAGCCACTCAACCCAGAGATTGCATAAAACCTGCTGTGCTCAGAAACTGCTCAATGCATGAACCAGAGAGTTGCTAGGTCCATCCCAAAACTGCACAATATTTCTAGGAAATGCATGGCTATTTTTTCCGAAAAAGGAATAAAACATCCCTAAAAAATAAGGATTTATTTTAGCAACCTGAAGGAGGCACTTGAGTTATTTTGGAAATTTCCGCTAAGTGTCTGTAAAGCCTTGAAATTTTTGACAAGATATAAATATTCAAAATATAAGAATATATCAATTTTTTGTTGAGTACCTACCTAGCTGAAGATGCTTCTGATTTGCTCCAATTCCTACTCCCGTTACCAAAAGACCAAAAACCTCCCAGCCAACTAGGTACAGTCTCAGCACCCAGCCCCAAAATACTTCAAATTCGAAGTATTTTGGTGCCTGTGCTCAAAAGGCTCAAGAACAATTGCTTAAGCTTCGTTATTCTCTATGTCTTCCTCTTGTTAGTGTTCCTCCTCTACCTCCCTCTATGTCAAAGAATGTCCCCTTTCTATAATACCCTTCCTCCTTTTATGCCCTCAGAGACTCCTCCACCACTTCCTCTTTCTTTATTGTTTTAATTTGATAAGTTCATAAGTTGTAGAGGCGGTCACCGCCTTCTCCCCTTCCCAATTTGTTGACCATGCACTCTTATTTATACAATATCTCCTTTATCATAATGTTATGTTTCACTTTTGTTTAAATCGAATTATTTTCATAGTATTATGGTTTTATATATTCTTCTCTTTATTACATTCACTATTTAATATATATATCTATATATATATATATATATATATATATATATATATATATATATATATTTAAATTTTACGTAGTAGAATTATATATATGTATTATGGTGGTGGTACATATATCATATACCCTACTATATTCTTGTAAGTTAGGTATTCATTTCAATAGTTAATTCTTTACCTAAATTCAGAAGTTTTTTTTTAATATTAACTAATATATATACTAGTGTAGTGCAAACAATGCATGCATATGTAGCTATCATATGCATGTCTTGTGTGCATGCTAATATCTCTATGTCCTCATTAATTTAAGATGAGTCCTTACAGTGTTGCTTTTTCCTTGATTTTAGGCATGCATGTCGTAAACCCTAACTTGACCAAATCTATTTAATCGACACTGCTAGAGCTCATTTGAAAATTTGATATTGGAGCTTTGGCATTCCCAAGGAGATCAATAAAGCTTTGATGCGATTGTTGTCACTTTTCTGAGTGAGTTTTTCTTTTCTGGTCTTTAACCGCTTTTTCTATCGCTTTTAGTTCTTTAACTTGTGAGAGTGTTGTTTCACTTGTTTCTTTGAATGACTGCTGGTGTTTTAATTTTCTTTATCTTGTAGAAGAGTTGTTTCAAGTTATAGATTTCCTTTCCCGAGTGTCGCACGTGTTTTCCAATTTTTGCACCAATGGTTGTCATTGCAATGACTCTCTTCACTTTCTTCGTTTTCTTTTAGTTTAATTAATTCATGCACTTGTTTGACATGCATGCATTAACACTTAGTGACGCAAGAGGTTGACAGAATCAAGGTGATAGTCTTAAATTAGACTAACAGTTAACTTTATAACTAATAAATTGTGTTGGACGAATTATGTACATGGCTTCCTCTTTCACAGAGGGTCCTGCTTAATTGTATAATCACCACATGTCCCACTTTAACTTTGGCTTATAACCAGTGTGTTGATTTACAGCATTGATCTCCTCTCTCCAGATCTAATGACTATTTCTTTCTCCGATCACCAAATAGCCTAATGATTTACCACCGTCGATCTGCTCCATCCGATCGAACAGTCGACACGTGATATCATGCGGCCTCTAGGACAGTATTTATCACTCTAAAGGCATGCAATAAAATAATTTTTCTCCCTCCTCCGTTTTCTATGTGTCGAGCTCTGAGGCTAATCACACGGACTAGGGATATTACCACTTACCACATTTTGAGCATGTGATATACCGCTTCCCACTCATCAAATACAATCCACGTGCTTTAATCAAAACTTTAAATAAAGTGCTTAAGGAAGGTTTAGAACTTAACCACAAGATTAACTTAACCCCAAATTGTTAGCGATTAATGATAAACCACATAAACACTGAGATTTATAATTATAGCATTAAACCAAAGAAATACCCGTTGAGGGTCCAGAACATCGATATAGAGGTGAAAATGAAATTTTGCACCAAGAATTAACACACAACACCAAACTCATTCAATTATTTAATAAAATAGGAATTACAGGGTCTTGGCCCTCTCGGCTCAATTCCAATAGTATTATTTGACCTTTGTTCCAACCTCAAACTCTATCTCTGTCATACCTCCCACTACTCACTCAATTCTCAATCATCTCATCTAATCCTTCTCCATTACATTCTATTCCCATTTATGTTTCCAATCCTAGCCTAACTGAATTGACAACTCGATCCCTATTTTAGTCAATATAACAATTAAATCTCTATTCTCAAGTTTTGTTACACACCTACACTAACAAATTATCCCTTAGTCTAAAAATAATGCAATATTCTAATTATTACATAACTAAACATAAAGGCCAATTCGAGAGACCCAACTCTCTCTATTAAAACTGAATTTGACAACTTAAGTCAATGAAATTCATCTCTTTTAGTCACAACATGTGAACATACAATCACATTTTTGGCTAAGTTTGGATGCTCCTCCATCAAACTCCCGGGGAAGAAAAGAATCATCCCTCAGACTTTCAGGGTTTACTCCATACTGCTGTAACTCTACTGTTGTCAACCAACTAGCATCCTCTACTGGTTGTCCCTTCCATTTGACTAGATACTGAAAATAAACCTACCCTCTGGTTCTTTTGGCTACTCTTTCTTAGTTTTCTTTGACATTTTTTCTTCCCAGTTCAAAGTTTGAACTTCATCTTCTATAGCTTCCTTTTGTACCTCTATCTTTGTCTCTTTGTATGGATACAAATCTGCAACATTGAACATAAGAGATATTTCAATCCCTTCTGGTAATTCAATTTCATAAACATTAGTTGAAAACTTCCTCACAATTCTGCATGGTCCTATCTTTTTCATCTTCAGCTTATTGTAGGTTCCACCAAGAAATATTTCTTTTCTCAAGTATACCATCGCTAAATCTCCCACTTGGAATTCTTTTTCTTTCCTCTTCGTATCAACTCTCTATTTGTATTTGCCATTGCTTTCCTACAATCTGTCTTTAACATCTTCTTCTAGTCTTTACATCTGCTCTGCAAACTCTTCAGCTTTTGCACCTCTTTTCTCCTGTTTATCCAAAATTTTGAGATCATACACACCTCTTGGATTCATCCCAAACACAATTTGAAATGGACTCATCCCAGTACTTTGGTTTGGAGTGTCAGTATAAGCAAACTCAACTTGAGCAAGTGCTAAATCCCACTGCTTAGGATTTTGGTACACCAAACTTCTTAATATGTTTCCCAAGCTTCTAATTACCACTTCGGTCTATCCATATATTTGAGGATGGTATGCTGAACTGAAACTAAGATTAGCACCTACTTTCTTCCAAAGAGTTCTCCAGAAATGCCCAACAAACTTTGTATCCCTGTCAAATACAATACTTGCAGGCAATCCATGTAATCTTACAACTTCTGAAGAAAACAAATTAGCAATATGTGTTTCATCACTAGTCTTTTTACATGCAATGAAATGTGCCATTTTGGAAAATCTTTCTACCACAACATAAATAGATTCATTCCCTCTTTGGGTTATAGGTAATCCCAAAAAAAAGTCCATACTAACTACATCCCATGGTTGGTCTGGTATTGGAAATGGCTGGTACAATCCTATATTCTGGCTTCTCCCTTTAACATGTTGACATATCCTACACTTCTCAACAAATTTCTTAATATCGGTTTGCATCTTTGGCCAATAGTAAAAGTCATTTACCTGAGCAAAGGTTTCTTCTTGCCCAAAGTGCCCAAATAATCCTCCACTGTGTTTCTCCTTGATTATGTTTTCCCTCATAGAACATTTGGGAATGCACAATTTATTACCTTTGAATAGTAAACCTCCTTAGATAAGATAATCCAACCACTGGCTTCTATTATGAACTATTGGGTTTTAGACAACTCCATAAATATCTTTGAAATATGCATAATCTTTATACATATCAATCATGTCTTCATATCCTACAACACCAACCCTCAACTCTTGCACAATGAAATTTACCCTGCTTAGAGCATCAATGAACTTGTTCAACTTACCAATTGTGTGTTTTATCACAAAAGTAAATCTCTGTAAAAACTCTACCCATTTGGCCTCTTTCTGGTAAAAATTTGGTTGGTTATTTATGAACTACAATGCATGATTGTCAGAATACAATATAAACTCTTTTGGTAGAAAATAATGTCTCCATTTCCTTAAAGCTTTCGCAATAGCATAAAATTCTTTATCACAAGAAGAATACTTATTCTTAGCTTCATTTAATTTCTCACTAAATTATGCCATTAGTCTTTGTTCCTGACTCAGAACTGCTCCAATTGCAACTCCACTAGCTGTAGGTTTTAACCCGATACATAAATTACCTGCATACAAATTCTAAAACACAGAAAATAAATAATGTGAGAGAAGAACACATAAAACACATATGCACAAAGATTTTCCCCTAGATCCCAAAACTGGGACTACTAGCTTGATTTTTCATTATGTTCCTTTCAATGTTATAATACATATTTATACATTCTGAAGCATCCAATACCATGGATCGAAAACCATCGTGTCCAATACCATGGACCAAAAACCATCGCGTCCAAAAAACATGTGCGAAAATCATGCACAAAACCATAGGTGGGTCTGCCCAGCCTAACATAGGGTTCAAAACGAAAATTTTCCCGAGTGCTGCCCCAGACCCCATAAAGTGGGGTTACAGGTGCCCTTCAAACCCCTTGTTAACTATGTGGAAAGAATATAACACAATCCAACATTGTCCCACTTGTTTTTTTCTTTCCACGGGCGTCCACAAGAGAGCCTAGTCATTTTCCCAGCCCTGAAATGCCCATTGTCTCTCTACACCAAGAGAACTTCTCAGAGCTCACAGATTTTGTCAATGGATCTGCAGTATTCTTCAAAGTGTCCACCTTTACGAGCAACACCTTTTTTTCTTCTATCATATCCCTCACAAAGTGATATTGAACATCAATGTACTTTGTCTTTGAATGATATGCAGGGTTCTTTGCCATGAAAATTTCACTTTCGCTGTCACAGTCTATCCTTATAGCTTCCTGTACTAACCCCATACTTGAACACAATCTCTGTAACCAAATTGCTTCCTTTATTGCATGAGTGGCTGCCATGTATTCTGCCTATGTAGTTGATAGTGCCACTACAGATTGTTTCTTACTCATCCAATTGACTACACCTCCAAATAGGTTAAACAAATACCCACTTGTAGATCTTCTCTGATCCAAATCTCCAGCCCAGTCTGCATCAACAAAGCCACAAATATCCAACACTTTGTCCAATCCTGATCTTCCTTGGTAGCATAGACCATAATCACTAGTGCCACATAAATACCTGAAAACCCACTTCACTGTTGTCCAATGCTTCTTTCCTGGTTTTGACATAAACCTGCTCAATACTCCCACTGCATGTGCAATGTCTGGTCTAGTATATACCATTGCATACATTAGGTGACCAACTGCACTTGCATATGGAACACGGGACATGTCCTCTTCCTCTTCTTGTGTCTTGGGACATTGTTCAGTAGATAACCTCACACCTACAGGAATAGGAACCTTCACCGGTTTACTATCCTGCATATTAAACCTCTGTAGTATTGTCTCGGCATACTTCCTCTGGTTTAACCAGAGCTTCCTCTTTGCCCGATCTCTTTTAATTTCCATGCCCAAAATATAGTTTACAACACCAAGATCTTTCATGTGGAATTTGGAGGACAATTGGGTCTTCAAATCTTGGATAATTTCTTTGTCATTTCCAACCAAAAACATATCATCCACATACAAGACCAAATAAATAACACAGTCACCAATTAGTTTAAAATACACACAACGATCTGCTTTGCTTCTAGTGAAGCTAAGTCCCCGTATAAATGTATAAAATTTCTGATACCACATCCTTGGTGATTGTTTTAGCCCATGCAAAGACTTCTTTAACTTGCATACCAGTTCTTTCTTACTCTTTGCTACAAAGATTTTAGGTTGCTTCATGTAGATTCCTTCTTCCAGATCCCCGTGAAGAAATGTTGTCTTCACATCCATCTGTTCTAGCTTAAAATCAAAAGTAGTAGCAACAGATAAAAGTAATTTAATAGAAGTTACCTTGGCAACATGAGAAAAAATATCACCAAAATCAATTCCGGGCACCTGGGAATAACCTTTTGCTACCAACCGAGCTTTGTATTTCTCCACTTTTCCTTCTGCATTTGTCTTCTTTTTGAACACCCATTTTCTACCAATGGGTTTCCTTCCAGTCGACAACTCCACCAGATCCCAAGCCTCATTTTTGTGCAAAGATGCCATTTCATCAACCATGGCCTCTTTCCAGAGTTTTTCATCCTCTAAATCTACTACTTCCTTCACAGTTCTGGGATCATCGTCAGTAATAGATAAAGCAAAATTTGAATAGAAAGCAGATGGACTATACCTTTTAGGTTGCCTTCTTTCTCAAATTGATCTTCTCATAGCCGGAGTCTGTGGCTCTTCATCTTCTTATTCCTCCTCTACTGTAGAGTCTGATTCTTCCTCCCTTAGCTCAAACTCTATCTTCTCAGGTTCCTTTCATTGGACTTCATGTTTAATAACATCTTTCACCTCTCTGAACACCACATCTCGGCTGTACACAACCTTCTGTGTGATTGGGTTCCAAAGCTTATAACCCTTAAAACCATCCTTATACCCAATAAAGATGCACTTTTCAGATTTACTATCCAACTTGGTTCGTTTCTCTATAAATGATACATAGTATACACAGACTTACCCAGTGATGGAACCTTCACAGGTCCAAACACATCATTGTGCACAAGTTCTAATATCTGTTTCGCCCTCTTACTATTAGAGGGGAAACTCACCCAATTCTGCTTCCCATATAAACAATTTTCACATAAATAAAAATCTAGAGAGCTATTACTCATACCTTCTAACATACCTTTACCATGAAGTATCCAAACGCCCTTTTCTCCAATATGTCCAAGCCTTTGATGCCACAGCATGGTCTTCTCTCTAGAGACCACTAGATTTTCTGCTCCACTTTCAGGAACCACAGAACTACTGCACCCATCAATAATAGTGCTACCTTGTAGCTTGTACAGAGTTCCAATCCGAACTACTCGCATCAATACCAGTACTCCCTAAACTATCTTACAGGTATCATTCTCGAACACTATTTTTACACCTGCATCATCCAACTCGCTAATAGAAATCAGATTTCTTGCTAATGCAGGAATATGTAGAACACCTAGAAGCGTTCTAACCCTTCCACCTTGCAACTTCAACTTTACTTTTCCGCGACCAATGATTCTAGTCTTCCTGTCATTCCCCCAAGAAGACATCACCACCATCATATTTCTCATACTCGCAGAACCACTCTCTATGGGGAGTGAAGTGAAAGGATGCACCTGAATCAATTAACCATGCCTCATGATCTACATGTGTACTTGAAGAAGCCATGTACACATCCCCACCTTCATCTGAGGTGGTTTTCACCTCTGCAAAAGGAGCCTCATCAGATCCCTTTCCTTCATCAGGAGCTTTAGACTTACAGTCCCTTTTGTAGTGCCCTTCCTTTCCACATTTCCAGCACACCACGTTTACAGGTTTTCTTGGAGATTTAGATCTCCCTTTAGATTTAGATCTCCCACTCGATGACTTTTTTTTTTTTTGTTCTGGGTCCGACTTTGTACAGTCAAGACATCACCATTTTGGCTCTCCATATTTTTCCGTCTCATCTCCTCCGTCAGCAAGGATGAGACTATTTCATCAAAGTGCAAGGCAATTGTATCACTACCTATTACAATAACCAGACTATCCCACGAATTTGCTAGAGAACACAAAAAACTAATGCACTTATCTTCATCTGAAATTTTAATATCAAAAGATGCTAATTGACTTACCACAATATCAAATGCATTCAGATGCTCTGTCACCGAGTCTCCATCTTTCATCCTTAGGTTATGCAGCTTTTTCTGTAGGAACAGTTTATTCACTAGAGACTTAGATTGGTACAAAGTCCCTAACTTGTCCCACAAAGCCTTCACCGTAGGTTCCCCTCATACATTCAGCAATATTGAATCTGAGACACACAATCGTATTGAGCTCTTTGCCTTCCGATCCAACTTCTTACATTCTTCATTGAACACTCCCGTTAGTTTAGTACCCAGATCTACCACGATCCACTGGTCTTTATCCACCAACAGATCCTCCATCTTGAGTTTCCACAACTCAAAACTCTGACCATTAAATTTCTCGATCTCTATCTTTCCACTGCTCGCCATCTTCTTTCACCACTAGAATCGATCTTGCAGATCTTCCACTGAATAGGGTCTACCACAGGCCTGAGCGAAAAGCCTCAGCAACAAAGGCATCCCCTTGAAGCCAAAACTGCTCTGATACCAAATGTAGGTTTTAACCCCATATAGAAATTACCTGCATATGAATTCTGAAACACAGAAAATAAATAATGTGAGAGCAGAACACATAAAACACATATACATAGAGATTTTCCCCTGGATCCCAAAACCAGGACTACCAGCTTGATTTTTCATTATGTTCCTTTCAATGTTGTAATACATATTTATACATGCTGAAGCATCCAATACCATGGAATCAAAACCATCGCGTCCAAAAAACATGTGTGAAAATCATGCACAAAACCACAGGTGGGTCCAACCAAACTAACATAGGGTCCAAAACCAAAATTTTTTAAGGGTGCCCTTCAAACCCCCTGTTAAATACGTGGAAAGAATATAACACAATCCAACACTAACATCTGTTTCAACTTGAAATACCTTTTCAAAATCAGGTAAAGCTAAAACTAGTTTCTCTGTAATTTTCCTCTTCAACAACTTAAAATTTATGTCTACTATTTCTATCCACTTGAATGGTTGGTTAGTCTCCTTGATTATTTCAAGAATTGGTGCACAAATCTGACTAAAACCTCTGATAAATTTCCTACAAAAACTTGCAAGACCATGAAATCTTCTTACCTCAAATATGTTTCTTTGAATAGGCCAGTTCCAAATTGCTTGGACTTTATTTGGATCGATTTTCAAACCTTCTTTAGAAACTACAAATCCCAGATAGATTAGTTCTTATTTCATGAAACTACATTTCTTCAAACTTATCAGTAGTTTCTCTTTCTGTGGAGTTCTTAAAACCAACTTAAGATGCTCCATATGTTATTCTTTTCTTCTACTGAAAACTAAAATATCATCAAGATAAACAATGACAAACTTGTCTGCATATTCCTTCAAGACTTCATTCATCAATCTCATGAATGTGCTAGGTGCCTTAGTGAGTCCAAAAGGCATCACTAACCACTCATACAACCCACTACTTGTTTTAAATGTATTCTTCCACTCATCTGCTTCTCTAATTCTTATTTGATGATATCCACTCTTCAGATCTATTCTAGTAAAATACTTTGACCCACTCAAGCAATCCATTTAATCATCCATGCGTGGTAAAGGAAATATATACCTGATTTTGATCTTGTTTATGGCTTTGGAATCAGTACACATATGCCATTCTCCAATTTTCTTTTGACTGAGTACTGTTGGTACAACACATGGACTAAGACTCTCTCTGATTAGTCCTTTATCCATCAGCTCTTGCACTTGTCTTCCAACTTCTGCTTTCTCCTGAGGAGTAAATCTGTATGCTGTTATGTTTGGTAAAGTTGCTCAAGGTATTAGGTCAATATGACAACTAATACTCCTAATTGGTTGCAATGCATTTGGCAACTCATCGACAATAATATCAACAAAATCACTCAACAGAGTTTTGATTTCTTTGGGAAAATCATCAAATTTTTTGGAAGTTAAAATTACCTTAGGTCTCCCTATGACAGCAAAATTCATATCTTCACCTTTTCCAACCTCTTTCAACAACTCCTTTCCACTTGTCAACATAACATTGTTTCCAGGTGCTTCTTTACCTACTTCATCCTTCAATGGTAGCAGTGTATGTTTATCTCCATCCTTTTCCAAAGTGTAAGTATTTCTTCTCCCATCATGAATAGATTTCCTATCAAACTACCAAGGTCTTCCCAACGACACATGGCATACATCCATTGGAATCACATCACACAATATTACATTCTTATAAGTACCCATATGTATCTCTACCTTGCATTGTTCTGGCACAATAATATGATGTCCTTTTTGCAACCATGATACTTTGTAAGGAGTAGGGTGTATTGTCTTCACTAATCCTAGATTTTCCACCGTTTCTGTAGAAACAAGGTTATTAGTGCTTCCACTTTTAATTATCACTCTTCAACATTTGCCTTTGGATTTGCATGTAGTTTTGAATAAACACTTTCTCTAAGTTTCTTCTCCAATCTCTTTCTCTACCTTAAACAATACCTTTTTCAACAACAGGGATTCTCCTATTTCAAGGGGTTCTTCCTTGTCCTCAATTTGAGGTTTTTCTTCCTTTGCCTCAGCCGCATTCACATCCCTTTGACTTGTTGCTTTATTATGAGGATAGTCCCATGATCCATGTCCCCATTCTCCACATGTATAACACCAAATATATCTTCCTCAGCCTCTTCCTTAGGTGCAAATATTCCTCTACTGAAGTCTCCTCTCTGTGGTTGTCTACTACTTGAACTTCCTGCTTAACCCTGAGGGTGCTGAAATATTGGTCTGGTAGTTCCTCTACCTCTTATTGAACTTTTTCCTCTATTCCTCTGATTCTGTTTCCTCAACATCTTCTCTTCTGCCTTCAAACCTACTTGATAGGCATCTTCAATTGTCCTTAGATTCAGCAAGTTGATCTCATCTTGTATGTCATATCTCAAGCCATTGATGTACCTGGTTACCTTCTCCATGTCATCCTCTGCATGTCCTGCTCTAATACTTAGCCTATAAAACTCTTCTGTATATTCTTTGACAGACATTCCTTTTGCCTTAAATTTTGTAACTGTCTGAAAATATATAACTAATAATATTTAGGCATAAATTTAGCTTTCATTTTACTAACCATTTTACCCCATAGTTTGATCTTGGACTTTCCTTTTCTTACTTTGGATGTTTGTAGCTCATCCCACTAGATAGCTGCATGACCCTTCAATTTGGTAACTGAAAATTTCACCTTTTTTTATCCTCAACATCCTCATAGTCAAAATATTTGTCCAGTGATCTGATCTAGTCCATCAACTCCTCTGCATCAAGACTTCCTTCATACAAAGGAATTTCCACCTTTGGTTTTCCTCCTACTTTAGCCAACATCTTGATAACTTTGGTAGTTTCGGTTTCCTCCCTTGCTTCTTCCTTAGAAGATTCTTCTCTAACACTGGAAACTCCTTCATCAGGCACTCTCCTTTGAGAAGTCTCCATTGTGTCCATCCTTGTACGCAGTCTCTGGATCTCATCTAGTAGAATTATGTTTGCTTCAGGTCTTCCTCAACCTATGCCAGCTCCTCTCCTTGGTGGCATGTTTACTGCAAAAAAACTCAATCTCTGTGCTCTGATACCAAAATGACACAGTAGATTGACAGAATCAAGGTGATAGACTTAAATTAGACTAATGGTTAACTTTATAATTAATCAGCTGTGTTGGACGGATTCTGTATGTGGCTTCCTATTTCACTGAGGGTCCCGCTTAACTGTTTAATCAATGCAGGTCGCACTTTGACTTTGGTTTTTAACTAGTGCGTTGATTTACATTGTTGATCTCCTCTCTCTAGATCTAACAGCTATCACTTTCTTTGATCACCAAATAGCTCGACGATTTACCACCGTCGATCTACTCTGTTTGATCCAACGGTTGGCATGTGATATCGTGTGGCCTCTAGCACAGTCTTTATCACTTCAAAGGGATGCGATAAAAGCATTTTTATCTCTCCATCATTTTCTACATGTTGAGCTCTGAGGCAAATTGCGCAAACTTGGGATATTACAACTTACCACTTTTTGAGCATGTGATATACCACTTCTCCCTCATCAAATACAATCCACGTGCTTTAATCAAAACTTTAAATAAAGCGCTTAAGGAAGGTTTATAACTTAACCGGAAGATTAACTTAAGCCCAAATTGTCAGTGATTAATGATAAACCACATAAACATTGAGATTTATAGTTAAAGCATTAAACCAAAGAAATACCCATTGAGCGTCCAGAATGTCGATACACAGGTGAAAATGAAATTTTGCACCAGGACTTAACACGCAACACCAAACTCATTCAATTATTCAATAAAATAGGAATTACAGGGTCTTGGCCCTCTTGACTCAATTACAACAGTATTATTTGACCTTTGTCTCAACCTCAAAATCTATCTCTATCACACCTCTCGCTACTCACTCAATTCTCAATCATCTCAGCTAATCCTTCTCCATTACATTTTGTTCTCTTTTTCGAGTCCAATCCTGGCCTAACTGAATTGACAAATCAATCCCTATTTTATTTCTTTCTAACAATTAAATCTCTATTCTCAAGTTCTGTTACATACCTACACTAACAACTTATCTCTTAGTCTAAAAATAATGCAATATTCTAATTATTACATAACTGAACATAAAGGCCAATTGGAGAGACCCAACTCTCTCTATTAAAATTGACTTTGACCACTCAGGTCAATGAAATTAATATCTTTTAGCCACAACATGTGAACGTACAATCACATTGTTGGCTAAGTCCAGATGCTTCTACATCACTTAGTCATATCTGCACTCAAAATCACACCATCCTTTGGATCTACTTGTTTTTCACACTCCCCCTGGGCAGATCTGGGTCCCCTTACTCGGATCTCACACTTCACTTCATGCACTACACAATCTAGAAGCTCAAGGCCTCTACCTTGGCTTCTAAGACTATGTAGATCATATCCTGGGCTAGCTCCAACTGCGCACTATGAAGTTCTAGGAGCCAACCTCCCAGCTTGGCCTTTGTGACTGCACAATGCATAGTCTCTCCCGGCCTTGCCCTAGACTGAACTGCACATTCTGTAATTCCAGTCATCAAGCTTCCTAACTGACTACTGGGATTGCGCAATGCATAGTTCCCATAATCAGCTGGTGACCTCTGTCAGCCATAATGCTGCAATCCTTCCCATCATGAGCTCGAATTGTTGCTTGATCTTGTCTTGAAGTTGCTTTGGTTATTAAGCCGACATTTACTTGCCATTAGTGTCCTCTTTTTCCCACAAGTACAATAGTTATTGTACATATCTCTAGCAGTCACTATTAACATGGCATCCAAGAAAGCTACATCAAAGGAAACAACTAAGAGCAGTACTAGAGAAGTAGTTGATATAACAGTTTATGCAGATACTCAATTTTTGATTGTGAAGGGTAAAACCCTGGCATGGCAACAAATCAGATATAATTTCACTGAGAAATTCAAGGAATACTTAGAGGACCAAGAAGTTTATCTTAGTATCCAACAATGAGGCTTATACAAGGTTGCATGCAAGTACCCCGCCTTCCCATGTTCGGACATTATCAACTTGATTGTCTCACACATAGATGAATAGACTATGACATTGAGTAGTGCCAGAGCGAGAGAGCTTGCCACCTTTAGGCCAGAGAACTTTCAATCGATGTATCATTTACTCACTCTGGTGAAGGGCATGGACTCATTTTTCTATGCCACCCATAGCTTTGTGCACACTAGAGATATTATCAAGCGTTGGGTGAAAGAGACGTCAATGTTTAGATAGACACCCACTCATGTTTAGAAGCCAAATTCCCTCATGAAGGCCTATCAATTCTTGATCATCTTTGCCTACAGAATATATGGTCAAGAGAACATAGAAACCTTTCCTGAAGGGTGGGTAGTCATATTGGATCAGTTGGTGAGTGATGGGAATCCATTCAACTGGTCATATTTGTTGGCTCATCAGTTGAAGATCAATGTGACTAGTGCTTAGAATCTACCCAAGAATGAGCAACAAAGGTTTTACATGTCCCCATACTTACTGGATGCAATCTGTGCCCCCCCATAAGTTCCCTGGCATGAACTGGACATGGACACCAAAAGGGACTGTTGTCAACATCTATTGCAAGTTTCTTTTCGACTGCAGCTATCGAGGAGTGATGGAAAGTCTAACTGACCATTTTATCATCCTGTTTTACAAGCTTATCTTTAAGCTGGATCCAACTTGCATGTCCCAAGAAGCAATGGAGGTGATTGTAAATATTGTAAACTGGTATGCCTCAATAGGTTGTCCCTTCATTGGAGTGTCTGGGGGAGAGAAGCCTCCACATGCTCTACTAAGCTCTACCACTGACAATTTGATCATGCAAGAAGTTTCATATCACCTCTCTACAGGGTTGTTAGCAGGACTGCATAGGAAGAAGAAATTGCCATGGCCCACTCTTCCTTTGTAGATCAAATTATATGAGATTAAGAGTTTGAAGGATGTAGATGTCGAGGTTAAGGAGATAGTGAAATTCGAGTTCAACATCAGAGACTTTAATTCGTATGATCCCCATGGTATTTTCAAGGACCATTGTAAGAGAGTGTACTTTCCATGGATCCATGGGACATGTGATTGGCCTGACGAGGACCCTTGGAGGTACAGTTACAATGCCTCCAATATCCATGAGTCGGTCAATATAGCAACAAATTGGAAGGATACTTGGTAGACAATAATAGCTCCAGAAGCAACAAAAAAAACAACAATAGGAAAAAAGCTAATGAAGGACAAGGGAAAGAGGAAGGTTGTTGACAACCCAGAGGGAGAGAAAAGATTCAAGATGAAGGAAGATCCTATCTTGGAAAAGGCGACTTTAGCAGCGAAAGAAAAGAGGGAGCAGTGGATAAAGAGAGCAGAGCAAAGGAAGAGAGAAAATCAGAGGCTACAGGAAGCAAAACTGAAGCTGCGGGAGACGGAGAAGAAGTTGATGGAAGAACAAGAGTTGAGGAGGAGAGAAAGAGGAGAAGCAGAAACATGAAGAAGAACAAAGGAAAGGTAGGATGACAGAGTAAATAACACCCACATAGGTTGATGAGTCGAAATAGCCAACAACTGAGGAAGAGGGTGAACAGATGCAGGATCGGGTGCTTGCTTAGCAGATTAAGTGATTGATTGAAGTGACAGACATGGAGTTGGAATAGGAGCCCAAGAATGAAGACACTGACCTTATGCCGAGAGCACTAGAGGTCATCTCTTAGTCTCCACTAACTCTAGTGTCAAAACCAGTCTCGAGTGAGCAAGGGGATATTTTTCTCCTTGATGATGATCTAGTCATGGATGTGTACAATCTAACATTCAACTAGTTGCAAAATAAGATTGTACAGGCGCAAAGGAAGCACTTTCTATATGATCACGCATCACCTTCATTCATCAAGGATAGGGTTATAGTTTTATACACCAAGAAGCATCTAACTACCCTTGCCAAAGCCATCTTGGCCTATGCAAGAGTGACAAGCTCAAATGTTAAGTACCTAATGACCAAGAATGAAAAACTAGCAAAGAACTTGAAGGGTTCTAGGCAAGAGGTAGAACAACCTCGACCATCAATGTAGAATGCAGTTTCTGCAATGGGGGAGATGAGGGAGCTCTATGATGGATTTGTCACTGTGCATAAAGTAGTTGTATATGTGTATGGTCTACAACATCAGAGCAAAGAGTTTGTTCAAACTCTCAAGAACATACATGCTGCCATCGCCCATGTACAAGAGTGGACAATGTGGTAAAAAGGGACCCCACTTGACTTAGTAAAGAAGATGAAGCCACAAATAGAGATGGAGAAAGAAAAGGTCCAAATGTTGATCTAGAACTATGAACAACTTGCCCCATTCATCAGCAACATACAAGCCTTCTATGTGTAGTTGTACAATAGTTTTTATGTCATGGTGATGAAGAACAAGATCCCATCAATTGGTTCCCTCATCAATGCTAAACCCAAGAACCAAGTACAGCTAGAGATCGATGAGTACATGGAGCATCTAAGATGAGAGGCCACCAGGGAAGACTTCGAGCTAAACACACACAACATGCAGAAGTACGTTAGTGATCCTGTCAAGGTTAGCACCATGCTACACATGCTTCGAAATGAGTTGGATACAGGTTCCAAGACCATATATCTGGATTCCATAGAGGCAAGAGTCCACTTTTAGAAAGACACCATCAAATAGTTTAGGGAAACCATCATGCAGTATCAAGCTTGGCATCAATATGTGATCGAGAATCATCAAGTGGAGGTTGTTGAGTTGGTATTTCCCCAAACTTCGGAATCATAGTGTTTTGTCTTGTTAGTATATCTTTAGCCTATTTTGTCTCACATGGGTATATGTGGAAAATGTAATATTATTTGTAAATATGTTATAAGTGAAATTCCAAGTTTCATTAGTGGAATGTGAAAGGTCATCATGTAATGTAATGAGTTACTTGTAAAGAAGTTTAAGACTCATGAGAGTAGTCAAAGCATCAGAAAGGGGAATCTCAAGGGTCACCCCACCCTTTGTTATAAATACAACCTCATAACTCATAGAAAAAGGCTTTTGGGGGCCAACATTTTGGCTAGGCTTAGGCTTATAAAAGGCTTTGGGGTATTGTGAAGAGCCTTGGATTCTCCATAGCATAGAGGGATTATATTTCTCTGGAGGAGTACGTGTTCTTGACTGTAATGTTCCACTATTGGGGCTAGTGGTCATCAATGGTGTATGTATGGATGTAAATTTCACTTATAATAATAATATCAGAGCCAGCACGCTTTCATGCATATGTTGTTAATGTAGTTGGACTATTATGGTTGCTTTAGAAATGTATGTTATTTAACTTACACATATGTTTTTGAACTACTTTGTATACATTTGTATGAACCTTGTTGAATGTGTGTTGTTGGATTAAATCATCACTTTAATATGTGGACTATTATGCATTTTAGCTTATGATGTCATTCTGCTCTTGTGTTCCTTTCAAAATGCGTACTATTATAGGCTTCTAAGGGGCACACTTCCTTTTCCCTCTATGTGTTAGAACCTTCAGGCATTGCACTTGACTCTCCACAGGGTCACACGCTTGCTCTTACCCAAAGTTATCATACTTACCTCTATGTGCTACCGTGGTCAAGGAATTAGACTACTACCCACCATTGGGACTCCTACTCCAAACGGTGTGAGGTCTAGTTGGGACTTCATATCGGGGAGATCCCCTGAATGTTGGTGGGTCCATCACCATTAACATTTTTGGCGCTTGAAGGAGGGCCAAATGACAAGTTGATCCCTTCAAGTTTGTTTCGAATTTCTGCACATATTTCATGAATTCTGTCCAAATCATAACCTCGACATGTTTCTCTAAATTTACTAATTTCGAGGTGCCGATAAGCATAATAGATGGATTGTCCAAATATAAGTTCAATGGCAAGGATGTAACAAATTTGTTCAGGCACACAGTTGCTTTTGTTGGCTTTTGTGACAAGTCTAATGTATCTTCTGATGATATTGCCTGTGGGTTGTTCGCATTCACGTTTGAAGGGCGCACAAAGAAATGGTGTCACACATTGCTTGCAGGCTCTATACACTCTTTTGATCACTTGTTTATTGAATTATGTCGTTCTTTCTTTCTTTATGACCGTAAAGCCCTATTGATGATGTTGGACCCACCAACATGTAAGGGGATCTCCCTGGTAAGAAGTATGAATTAGACCTCATGGTGTGGGAGTCCCAGTAGTGGGTCATACTGTAATTCCTTGACCGCGATTTGGCACAGAGGCAAGTAAGATAACTCTATTGGTAGAAAGGGTGTGATAGTTGCAGTGAGCCAAGGAAGGTGCATGGGAGGTAACATAGGGGGGTTGAGATGAGTGTGCCCCTTGGAAACCTATGATAACATGGAGTTAAAAAAGGAACACATGAGTAAAGATGCATCAAAACATGGAAGGCAAGTTATCTTGCAATCCAAAGTGATGGTTAAACCAACAACACAGTTTAGAAATATTCATACATACATACACAGATAGCTATACATGCATGCGTAAGAAAATATATACATATATCATTTAGAGTAAACCAAATAGAATAGAATACAATATAGCATATGCATGAAACGTGTTGGATCTTGTTATATTAAGAAGTGTAAGTTCCAGTCATATAGTACATCCATGTCCAACCACTAGTTCTGACAACAGAACGTTACAGCCACAACCGCCTGCTCTTCCAAAGAGATATACTAGCTCTGCACAGTGGAGAAGTCGAGGCTCGTTACAATACTATCAAAGCTCTCTCTAAGATAGTCTTATCGGAAGCTTGGCTAACCAAAAGCCTTCACAATGAGTTATATGGTTCTATTTATAGAAAAGGGTGGGGTGACCCTTGACATTCCCTTTTGTGACAGTTCATCTACCCTCATGACCCTTCATCTACTCTATGACTGTTACATCCAAATACTGACACTTGAACTTCCACTTGACAAGAGGTTACATTACAATGCACATGTGCTCATGTGCGACAAAGTGGCTTGAGCAAGCCATGCAAGTCATCATTGACACTCGGTCCATTGTGGTGAGACCAACTCTTTGATGTTCTTGTGATGGTGAAGGTGGTGAGCTAATGTTAAGCTTGGTCATCTGTGATGGTGTGCATGCACTCAACTGTGACATCTTGCTGAGGTGAACTCTTGCCTTCATTGCATTCGGGTGCATTGGTATGGATCCTCTATCCAACTCGTTAACTATCATGCGCATGGTCTTCTTAGGTGCAGCTAAACCGATAACACAATGATGCATAGTGTCCATGTTGATCTTTCAATGAGTGCTAATGGTCATGCACATCAACTGTCAACTACATGTTCAGCTCTAGTCAGATTTTCTTCTTGTCTTCACCTTGGTGAGTGTGTTGAATGGGTGGGATCGCATGCATGTAAATAATGACATGCATGTTGTTGAATTCCCTTGCATGTGACCAACAACACTGCTCACCATGTCTGCACCGTGCTAGCTGCTGGGATGGATCTATAACTTGTACGAGTGTAGTTTCATTCGTGAGTGCATGTTGCACCCCCTACTGTACATGTTCCTGCTGCAACTCATTCTCTCGTCTATGTAGCTCCTGCTTTTCCTTGAGTTGCTACTTCACCAAATTCAACTCCTTCTTTGTTTTGTTCTTTGTCTTTGCGCAATCTTCATGTCACGTCGTCACCTCATAGCCTGAGTCTCCAAAGTTGCTTTCATCATAAGTGGATCTTCTTGAGCATGCAACTTTGTACCACCTTTGTGTTGTCAAAAACCTTTCTCTTGTGTTCATTGCATCCGATATGCTACCTTCAACTATTGTTCATGGTGTTTCTTGTTGTGATGTTGATTCCGCCATATCTTGATGTCCTTGTCTACGAACAACTTGATGTCTTTGTGGGTAGGTAATTTCATATACACTTGATTGACTGCATCCCCAAGTGTGCTCTGAATGGTTTCTTCGACTCCACTCTCCTAGAAACCATTGTACCTGTACTACTAAGAGGCAGATGAACACATGCGATAGCTGGAGACATGGTAACACTCATGGCAAGAAATTTGTTAGTCGAAAACCAAAGCAAACTTGAGAACTGACTTGTAACATACCTATGTGACTGATCATGAAGGTTGCACAATTTCCATCGGGAGGTCGGGAGATTGACTGCCAAAAATGTGTAAGGCACAGTCTGGGCTGCTGGGAGGGTGACTAATCCCATACAGAAATTACTTGCATACAAATTCTAAAACACAGAAAATAAGCAATGCGAGAGAATAACACATAAAACACATATACACAAAGATTTTCACCTAGATCCCAAAACCGTGACTACCAGCTTGGTTTTTCATTATGTTCCTTTTAATGTTACAATACATATTTATACATGTCGAAGCATCCAATACCATGGACTGAAAACCATCGTATCCAAAACCATGGACCGAAAACCATCGCGTCCAAAACCATGTGTGAAAACCATGCACAAAACCATAGGTAGGTCCGCCCAACCTAATATAGGGTCCAAAAAAAAATTTCCAGGGGTGCTGCCTTGGACCCCATATAGGGGGGCTAACCATCCAACTCAAACCCCCTTGTCACCCCCTCGTTGCACAATTGGTGCAACGAAGTGGGGGCTCCACCCCCCACTCTAACCCCTAAGTTAACTACGTGGGCTAGTCGTGGAAAGAATATAACACAACAGAACATTCTCCCACTTGTTGTTTTCTTTCCACAGGGGGCCATAGGAAAGCTTAGTCATTTATCCAGCCCTGCAATGCCCATTGTTTCTCTACACCAAGAGAACTTCTCAGAGTTCACAAATTCTTTCAATGCATCTGTAGTATTCTTAAAAGTGTCCACCTTTACCAGCAATAGCTTTTTGTCTTCTATCATATCCCTCACAAAGTGATACTGAACATCATTGTGCTTTGTCTTTGAATGGTAAGCAGGGTTATTTTCCAAGAAAATTGCACTTTGGCTATCTTAGTCTATCCTTATAGCTCCCTGTATTAACCCCATGCTTGAACACAATCTTTGCAACCAAACTACTTCCTTGCATGCATGAGTGGCTGCCATGTATTCTACCTCTGTAGTTGATAGTGCAACTACAGATTGTTTCTTACTCATCCAACTGACCACACCTCCAAATAGGTTAAAAACATACCCACTTGTAGATCGTCTCTGATCCAGATCTCCAGCCTAGTCTACATCAACAAATCCACGAATATCCAACACTCTGTCCAATCTTGGTCTTCCCTGGTAGCACAAACCATAATCACTAGTGCCACACAAATACCTAAAAACCCTCTTCACTACTGTCCAATGCTCTTGTTAGGTTCCTATACCAATGAGAGTCACAATTTTGAATGATTGAGATTGAAACTTGTAATATTGTACATACCTTTGCTTGTGCAAATGTTTTCCATATTCAAAAAATTAAAAAATGTAAAGAGGGTATGTCCTAAAATAATAATCAAAGGATAGAAAACAACAAAAAATGTCAAAAAAGATAAAAAATATGAACCCCAAGAAAAAGGAAAAGACCATGAAGGTGAGCAAGTCAAAATGCCACTCCTAGTTACTTTATGTTCAATAATGATTATGTGCAATTTGTTGGTTATGCCACAATGCATGATAGTCAAAATGTTTAAACTTGGCTATTTCATGTTTTCAGTTTCATGTCTATAGATAGAGAATGAAAATCTGACCAAACTGTGTAAACTTGGCAGATAATTAGATTAGGTAGAGTGAATAAAAGGAGCTCAATTGATTAATCTGAACCCTTGGATGTAATAAGGTTAGACTTAGCTAGATCTTTGTTGTAAAGAAAAGAAAAATGTTTATAAGGGTTTTCTAGATTAAATGCACCCTAACAAAGAGAAGTAAAAATGGTAGGATGAGTAGATGGGTAAGTAGAAGAAAGGTTGAAGAAGTCATGATGATTGTTAGATAAGAAGCATATTTATCATTCTCATCATGAAAGTTCCAAATGTGAGTGAGCAAAGTTTACAAAGTCAATTAATTAACTTCCCCCATTCATTGTACCCCTTAACTTTACTAATTTCCCATAAACAAAGTTCAAAGTACCAAACCTTTAAAGTCAAAGAGGCTCAAAGCATAACTCTGACTTTTGGAGGGACCGGACCCTCAGCTCAATGAGTAAAAGGCAATAAGTACTAAAATCTCTTCATAGAAATCATCCACCCTTCAGTTCATTCATCCCCCTTCATTTCCCCTCATTTCCCTAAAAAACCCCTTTTTCTCACGATTAAACACTATTTTCCTAGGAAAAGTAATCAGCCCCATGAAAAAACCCATTTTCCCACAAACCCACAAAAATAATTTAGCTTAAGTTATAATGCATGTATGCGAAAAGCAAACAAAATGCAAAAAATACATTATGCTTAGCACAATTTCAATTAATTTCTAACTTTTATATGTATTAATTCCCAATAAAAACCCTTTCCCATATGTTTATATTAAAATCCCTTATTTTAATATCCCTAGACCTAGTTTAAAACACAAACTATGCTTTACCCAAACCCTAACAAAGCCTATTTAATTAATCAATTTGTGATTAATTAAGTAAATCCTTCCGCTAAGGATCCTGATGCCCTAACACTGCCTTAATCTGTCGTATAATTGAAAATCACCGCGCTTAAATCACCAGTTGGGCACCTCCATTAGCATCTGTACAACTCCCACGCCTGATCACCATGCGATTGCCTCCCGTCACATCTGATAGCTATTACCCATATCGGGCGGGCCCCATGTTTGAATGTTACCTACCCGATAAAGTTGTTTTTTGCCAAGCCCCCGATGCTACGTGTCACTTAGTGTACAGAATCGGGCAACCTCCCCTCAATACCACCTAGCACCCAAAAGCGGTGCGATGGAAACCACTTACCATGTGCCCACTACATGACAAACCATCACTATTCACCCTACTAAATGGCAAAACAACCATTGTTCACCTCACTTGCCAAAAATTTGCCTTTGAGCATATAGCCAAAAGCCCCAAATCATTTGTTTTACCATTATTTTCAAACTGCAAGCTTCCATGCACACACCTGCGAAAATCGAAGCTGCCATCTATGTCCAATTGCCACCCTAAAGACGCCATAGAGCACCCAGTTTGCTCTCTAGCCTACACTGAGCCTTTTCGACTGTTTGCAGTTGCCAATTACCTGATTCAGAACCATTTCTTCTTAATTCCAGGTATTTAAGCCATAATTCACTGGAAAACCCTGTCAATTTCAAAACCAGTCCTTGAGTTTTCTTAATTAAAGTAAAAAATTAATTAAAGAAACTCAAGTAACTTAAACCTACTCTGCACAAAACCACTATTTCCCTAAAAACTCTGTAAATCACCTCCATTCTCAAATCCACAAGAACTGAGGATGGTTGTCCCAATTTCCATGGATGTTAGACCAATTTCCACTCCTCATCTGGACCTAGACCACCTCCCCCTGGTAGATAAGGACTTTCAAATAAAAGACACCTCTGTTATAGAATCCCCACTCAAACTATACTGTCGGTACAAAGACCAATACTTGAATCATGCTAAAAAAATTTATTCTTTGGGAATCAAATTTTCCCAAGTACCAATTCCATAAAGTCCACATTTTCCCTGAAATTGTCCATTGCTGTCATGCAAACTATATACCTAGTCAAAGAGCAGTGATGTCCCCTAACTAGACCATACTTTTCACCATCACTGCTGAAACTATCAGTAAGATGTTGCAATTTCAACCAAGACAAAACCTAACCCCTTTGTGAATTGGAGAGCTATTAGAAAAATTCCCCAATCTTACCACTACCAAACTTGGAGAAATATTCCAAACCTTTGTCGTAAAGGAAAAGCATATCCCAATAGATCCTCCCCCATATGTGGCTACCATATTTTCCTCATTTGGGAAAAACATTGTAGCAATGATATCTAGAGTCCTTGGTTATACTACTAGTGAATTCATTGATGAAATAATCCTATCTTTCATGTCCATCTATACTCCAGGACAACCCCCCGCTGTTATCTATGATTTTGCCAATTTTATAGCCAATAGGATGCATGAGCAATTCCTTAGAATGAGTAGTGGGCGTGTCTTCAAATACTCCTCTATTTTGTAGCACCTATTCTTATACTTCCAAGTAGAAAAGTTCATATTCACTCTCTAGAAGCTGGATACAAAAGGCAACCCTAGATCAATAATCTTCTGGAATCCATTAATACACAGATATGAGTCCCCATACTCATATTTTGACTTCATTTAGCTATTTGTGTATCCAGTTGTGACAATGTTGATAGGAAGTCCTCCTCCAACAATAAGTGTAGACATACAAAGAATCATGCAATTATCCAAACAGTCCAAAGTAGGGGATTGGTACTTGTACAAAAACCATACAGAAATCAGGATCTATGGATGCTTGCTAGCACCATGAAAGCTCCCTAAATACCTCCCAATGAGGTTATTTGCTTTGGAATATTACAGAGAGATTATCAGTGTTGATGAAACAAATTTTGTGAATGCTAAGAAAAAGGCCCATTTCAAGATAAAAGACCAATTAGGCCCCTTTATATGCAGCTCAAGGGAAGCAGGCCGTGAAGCTGATATAATATTACAAAGTGTGAAGTTCCAAAGAATATTTGTCTAGAGATATGATCCCTTAGAGTTTATTACGAAAAGGAGACAAAAGGTCAAGTTGGAACTTTTTATCCATCACCCCATTCCTGAAATTGAAGCCTTTGCAAACCAATCAGAGTGGGTAGAAGGGACTTTAGTAGACCAGGACAGCACCAAAGTAGATGTTGAAAATGCACTCATAGACTTGGAAAAAAAGATTGATGAAAGTTCTTTCCTGCAGGTCCCAAGAGATTCACAGGTACAAGAAGGTTCACAGGTGCAAGAAGAATTAGAGGTACCAGACCTATCAGAGGTGCCAGAAAATACTGAGGTACCAGAGGCCACTATGACTACCACACCAGTCCTACAGACTCCTCTAAATGAGGAGAAAAACCTAAAACGAAACAGGGAAGCGGCCACTACTTCAGAATCCTATGCAGAAACGAGCTAGGCTCAAAGACAAAGAGTCAACTTTGTCTCTAAATAGGAATTTATAGAAGAGACAGTTGAAGTTACAGGCTCGGAAAGAGATATGAGTAGGCATGCACCCCATCGGGAAGCATGCAGGAACCGTCAACTTCAAGAACTCAAATGCTGGTTGGGCAACAAAGTGTTGAGGTATCCTTCTTTAGGATGCCAGCAGAAAAAGACCAAGACATCAAAAAAAGGTATAAGGAGATCAAGGCTAGGAATGAAATGCTGAAAGACCAAACCTATGCACAATATTTAAAGATGGCCCCTACAAATCAATCCAGGCTCGTGTCAACTTATGATGTTAAGAAGGGAGAAATGCAAATGACATTCATTAAACCAACTACCCAGTATCCAAGGACAGCAACATACTTGAAAAAAGTAGATTCTGAAGTACTGGCAAAGGACATTCATCCTATTGACTAAATTGAGATGCACAAATAGAGAGGGGAGATGATATACTCCACCTTGACAGGGAAATCCATTGATACACACCAACTACAGAACTCCCTAAATAATGTATCAGCATAGTTCCAATTAGAGAAGGCCTGTTCAGAGGCCAAAGATACCAGAATCAAGGCCTTGCAGGACTCAGTCATAGAGTTGGGACACAATCCCAAAGATGTAAAGCCACAAAAAAATTAATAAAGAAGAAGAATGATGATATAGCTACACTAAAGAAGTGGCTCAAATTTCCTCAACTGCATCATCCACAAACCATGGAGGTCCTGGAAACCTAAAATGAACATGAAGATATTATGGACCTAGTTCTAAAGCTAAATGACCAACTCAAGGAAATAGAAAAAGAATTGGACAATTTGATTTAGTCTAAACAGAGTGACCTGGAAACCACTTCCACAATTGCCATTCCCATAGTGTCAACATCAGTTCCTTCTACAATGGAAAAATCATTGGCACCTATAGCTCCACCAGCCACAACACAACCAATCACTACTGAAACTACTAAAGCAGAAAAGACAACAGAATTGGTAAAAGCCAAGGAGGAGATGTCCATCCAGGCAATAGAGTTCAAGAAGTTAAAAGAGAAAGTGGCAAGTTTAGAGACTGACTATAAACTTGCCCAAATTTAGCAAAGGGAAGAAACACAGATGGCCAAAAGGATGGATGATAAAATCAAAGTCCTAGAAAAATACTTGACACTACAGAAACCACTAGGGTAGATTAAGGAGATGCTCTGGGCCAATATCATTGACTCTGTCAATGATATTTGGCCATCAATACAAGTAATATTTGAGCAGACAGAACTAGTGAAAGTAGCTAATGAAGCTATTGCAAAGGTGAAAGAAGAATTGGGAGACAAACCTGAGGATGCAAATAGACTCATTCAATTTTTGAATATTAAGAACATGTATCAGCTCCATGAACTTGACATAGAGGATAGAACTGAAACCATCCTAGAAATTGAAAAGATTCTTTCCAAAAGAAACCTCATGCTTAACCTAGAAGAGATGTTCCACACCATGCAAGCAGCCATTGACAAGTTCATGATTAAGTTTCAAATTTTGAGGGAGAAAGGCCTTCCATGTCCAATGGTTATCAATGATAAACTTATGACCCAACTGGATTATGTTGACATGTTTAGAATATTGGCAAAGGAACAGGAAAGCACATCATCTATTAAAGCCTTGCCAATAGGTAAAGTATTGTATGATACATTGGAGAACCTATTTTTCCTAGAACATGAGGTGAAACATCTATTTCTTACCAAGCCCAATTTTTCAAAGTACATAGAGGCAGATGAAATTTACAGGACAATGTTAAAAGTAAAATTACTTGAGGCAAAATGGTGGGAGAAAATGACAGATTTACTATAAAAAGTTTTACATCAGAAAGTTACCACAGTAAGTCTGAAAGCAGCTAGAAAATAGGTAAAAGGTAGATCAGCAGGGTCAAAGAGTAACAGAGTCAAAGAGTATCAGTAAAAGATCAAAGGAAAGAAGGTTCCAGCATAGAAACACCACTATTACCAGCCAACCTAAAAGTCTCACAAATCAACAGAAACAGCTAGCAACACCACAATAAAAGGGACAACATGATGTTGTTTTCCATCTATCTCTATCTTCATGCTTGAAGATATTTATTATTTCCTAGATTAAATCTCAAACTGTTATGAGATATTTTGTAATCCTTTTTGTATAAATACTTCAAATTTTGAAGTATGTAGGGTGGATTCAAAGACATTTTATAGACTTCTTCTTTCAAACTCAAATTTCTATTGTATCAAAGACTAGATTGGCTTGTTGGACAAACGAATAAAGATCAGATATTTTGCAAGATTCCTGTGTAAGTTGAATATCAAATAAGTATTATTTCTTGTGTAATGTTGTGTTTACTTATGTTTTCCATAAATCTTTATCTATCTCTTAAATTCTGAAAGATATAACAGGGAATGATATTTCATAATTTACTTTAATGCACTCTGTCTTGACTGTTACACTTTATCAATGTTTTCTCCAGATACTTAAGTCAAGGAATTCTTCACTACTCCTTAGTTTAGGTAATGTTCTCTGATCTATAGCAAAGGATTCTTCATTTCCCTTTGCTCATGATTACCCCTTGTTCCTCATTCTGATCCCGGTATAAGGATTCTTAAGTGCCCTTTCACCCTGGTTAGAATCATCTCCATCCATCTAGCCTAAAGATTTGCCTTTTGCTTTGCTAGCTTGTCTTGTAGACATTCCCTTTAAAGATCAGGTCCAGTCTTACTATCCTTCAGTTAACTCCATAGCCAAATGGCTTGAAAACCTTGCTTTATCCGTATGTTCCAATAATTCCACCACCCAACCTCAATTTCAAAATCAAAACCTCACTGAACTTTAATAACTGGCCTAAGATCCCATAAAAACAAAGTTAAATTATAAAGAGAGAGCCCTCTCTGAGTATAGGTTGGCTAGAACCCATACTTAAAAGATTGGTTTGCGGTTACCTCGGATTATGCCTTCTTCCTATAACTTTGAAGGAAATTCTGAGTGATAACATAGTGGCGACTCCACTGGGGACTCAAATCCTTAGTTTTAATAAACCTTTAAGAAAAGTTTAAGTATTTATTTCATTGCTTCTTGAAGGATTTAGTTGAAGTTATTCATGAAATTTTACAAAAAGAAAATAATTAGAAAATCCTGAAAATCTGGCTTCAAAGAGAACTCACTACACTAGGGCCAATCCATATCCAAATCTTGCCCCTGTAGTGGATAATCCTAACCTGATTTTGAGAAGATCCAAAAAACCAGAAAGTTCAGTTAGTCCCACACCTTCAATAAAATCAAATTCATGCCCTGATGAGTCGTTGTTTTTAGAAGACCTCCCTTCTGATGTGCCATTTGAACTTTCCCTATTTAGGACTAGGCCTACAAGTGCACTTGATGACATAGTTCTAGATCCAAAGTTTATTGCAGACCTTGATATTCAAAAGGAAAACTAGTCAGTTGATGAGTATATTCTGAATTCCCCTCAATCATCCTTCAGCACTGTTAGGATCCCCGAGCTTTCTGAACCAGTGTCCAATACCCTTAGTTCACCATTATTCCCTTCCACCTCTGAAGTTCATTCCTCACCTCCATTTATACCCTTTCTTCCTCACCAACCTACTATTACGCATCAATCACCTAGTACTCCAAGTTATCCATCAACCCTTGGTACCTTAACCCCACATCCTAGCCCAACCCAAGTTAGAGCCATGGCATATAGATATGCCCCCTTATGTTAGCTACCCCACTTGGTGCCATGCCACAAGACTACCAAAGCAAGATTGTCCAGTTTGATGGCATGGGACTTTACACAGCACAACATCATTTAAACAAAATGACAAAATATTTTGATTTGCATGAGATTGATATTGTAGATGTACAAATGAGAAATTTTTGCTCAGACTCTTGCTGGTAAAGTTAGGAAATGGTTGAGAGCTTTGCCTGCAAATGGAATAGATAGTTTAGATGTATTTTATCAACAATTTTTAAATAGATGGGAAAAGAAAAAGAACACTTTTCAGATCCTTTCAGAGTACATAAATATTAGAAGAGGACCAAACGAAACAATTCAGGATTACTGCACAAGATTTAACAATATATAGAATGCAATACCTATTAATCTTAGACCCCTTCTTGACTTAGCTTTGATTAAGTTTCCTGATGGATTCGACATTGACATGGCTTTTCAACTTAGAGAAAGAAATCCCCCCACTTTAGAAGACATGCAGAGTGTAGCTATTAGTGTAGAGGCCAACTTGTTAGCAAAAGGAGCCAGAGTTAGGAACGAAAGAAGAGGGCCTATAAAAGATGAAGACTCACCCTCAGACCTTAAGATAGATGTTCTGGCCAAGAAAATGGAAAAACTTATGGATAAGATGGAAGATATGGAGAGAAAGCCTCAATGGGATAATCAACAGGAACCTCCCATTAGAAATCTAAACTTTAGAAAAAACCAAAATCAAAACACTAGAAAGAATGGACTTGATTAGAATATTAGGACTCCCTTTCAAGAAAAATATGTTGAAACCTCTCATTTAGATGACCCTGAGCAAGACACCCAGATTAACTTGATGGGATTGGATGATGAGGATACAATCTTCTTGACTCAAGATGAGTAGGAACTGCATATGCTGCAGCACTTGCAGATCTAGACCAGAGAATCATTTGACTATAAACAAGGGTATGATTCTGCCATCTTTGAAGTACACAAAAAATACCATTTAAGGAGTAAACATAAGGTTGATACTACTGACCAAACCAAGAAGATAATGCCTAGTCAACCAAAGAATATCAAAACACCTCCAGTTTCCATAACTCTCCAAATCCTTTCTAAAACAAACTATAACCCTCCTATCCCCACCATTGAAGATATAAACCCTAATCAACCCTATAATGATCAACCATCCACTTCAATCCCCTCCGAGGAAACAATGGATAAACCTCCAATCAGAATATTAGAAAATCCTCATAAAAAGATCCCAAGTGTAGTAAATGAAGATCATCCTACTCAAATTCGTGTTGTGAAAATCTCAAACCCCCAAATAGAAAAATCCCCTCTGCCTTTCAATCTGGGAGCAGAAGTAGCTAAACTAAAAATTCCAATTCCTTTGACAGAATTGATTAAGAGTGAAACCTATAAGTCTCAAATACACCAAACTTTAAACATTAGTGAAAATGGAGACTCTGTCAACCTGTTTGATGATCAACCTGAACTTATTTTTGGTCCTGATGTTAATGGTAAACCCCAAGAAGGAGGAGTAACACCCTTCTACATAAGCCTTAGCATTCATGATAAAATCTTACACAATGCAATGCTTGACTCTGGTGCCTCACACAATTTAATGTCCAAATCTGTTATGGAAAAATTAAACTTAGATATTACAAGGCCCAAGATGGACTTGTTTTATTTTGACTCAAGTCAAGTGAAATGTCTAGGATTAATCAAAGACCTGTGTGTCACCTTAGTACAATACCCTGCTAAAAGCATTCTCATGGACATAGTAGTCACTGACATACCACCCAAATATGGCATGCTATTGTCTAGGTGTTGGGGAGAAAAAATCGAAGGTTCTCTACAACTTGACATGTCATATGCCACAATTTTTGTGTTTGGACAACTCAAAAAGCTGTACAGAGAGACATTAATGAATTATGTTGTGAGTAGCCATGATAGACCTCAAAATTTTCCTATCTACTCCATGCATTCTGACATTGATTCTTTTGTTTTTTATAATGTTGAACAAACTCCACAACAAATTACTTCAAACAATATTATAACAGAACCAAAAGAAATTGCAGTTATAAATGAAGATCAAACTGTCCAAATTCAAAAGCTTTCTAATAAACAAAATGATCAGAATACAACCAACAATGAAAATTTTGTTCCTCCAGATAGTGAAAATTATGAACATGAAATTTTATGGCATCTAGAATTTGACGGGTTAGTGAATAACTTAGGAGTAGGAGAAGGAGTATGGATTTATAATTTGGAGAATGATCATTCAGAGGGACATGCCTATAGATTGAATTTCAAATGCACCAACAACATGGCTGAGTATGAAGCCCTAATATTAGGTCTTAAACTAGTTAGGACTTTAGGAGCCAAAAGAGTCTTTTTCATGGGAGACTCTAAGTTGGTTATTAAACAAATTAATGTTGTGTATATGACCAAAGATCCTAGATTAAGTTCTTATAGAGGAACAATTATAGAAATAATGAACACTTTCTTAGAAACTAAGCTTGCAGTCATTCCAAGAAAACATAATATGCAGGCTCATAGTTTATCAATGTTTGCCATCACTTGTAAGTTACCATTTCAACCTAAGGTCAGGCACAGAATTGTTATCCCAGATAACTTGAAAAACTAGCAAGTATTTGCAAATGATAAACAGATAAATAATTTCTTAACCTTAGAAGAAGAATTTGTAAATAGCAATATAGGTACTGACTTTACAATAGACTTAGATTGTGAGAATGAAATAGAATTTAATGAAATATAATGTGAAAAGATAGATAGATTCCATCCCACTAAATTCAAAAAATAAGATGTAGAAAACCTAAAATAAATAGAGATTGATGAAACAATTGATGAAGACACTGAAGTCATTAATCTTAAAGATAACTTTCTACCCAAAGGATTAACCCCTTTGGAAGGTCTGTTTGATTCAAACGACATGCCTAGAAAGCCAAAAATGGAACCCCTAAAATATGATATAGAGGAGTGTAACATAGGCACCAAGGAAAATCCAAAATTTGTTAAGCTTTCATAGTAATTACATCCAACTGAGAAAGGGAGATACAGTGAGTTACTAAAAGAATTCCAAGATGTCCTTTCTTGGAGTTATGAGGACCTCAAGTCCTATGACACTAGCATAATATAACACACAATCCCTATGAAACAAGACTAGAAACCTTTCAGACAAAAGCTTAGAAGGATCAGTCCCATTTTACTACCTTCTATTGAAAAGGAAATATGAAGAATTTATGAAGCCAAGATAATTGCACCAATTAGATTTTCTGATTTGGTTTCGAATTTGGTTCCTACAAGAAAGAAAACTGGAGAGATCAGGCTTTGTGTTGATCTCAGAAATCTTAATAAAGTTTCACTCAAAGACAATTACCCTCTCCCTAAAATGGATCACATCTTACAAAGGGTAGTAGGGTCAACCAGAATCTCATTATTGGATGGGTTCTCTAGTTACAATCAGATCTTAGTCCACCTAGATGACCAAGCCAAAACTGCCTTCACCACTCCTTGGGGAACTTTCATGTATGTGAAGATGCCTTTTGGATTAAAGAATGCAGGAGCTACTTTTCAAAGAGCTATGGACATAGCTTTTTCTAAAGAGATTCATGACTTCCTAGTAATATACCTAGATGACATCATTGTATTATGAAAATCTGATAATCAACACTTAGATCATCTAAGGCGGGTTTTCATTAAATGCAGGAAGTATGGAATTTCTCTGAACCCAAAGAAATTTTTGTTTGGGTTAGAAGAGGGAAAGTTGCTGGGTCATATAATCTCAAAGAATGGCATCTGAATAGATCCTGCAAGAATTGAAGCCATCTTACAGATAGAACATCCTAGGAACATCAAAGAATTACAAGCATTTTTAGGAAAAATTAACTTTCTTAGGAGATTTATTTCTAATCTAACAGAATTAAGTAGATCATTAAACAACATGTTGAAAAAAGATTCGACCATAAAATGGACTGTTGAACCCAAGCAATCCTTTGAAGATATCAAGCTAGCTTTTACTAAAACACCAGTTCTAATTAGTCCAAAATTTGATAGAGAATTCATTTTATTTTCCTTTGCTTCAGAACATACAATTGTTGTAGTTTTACTAGAGAATAATGATCAGGGCTATGAACAACCAATTTCCTTTTTTAGAAAATCCCTAAGAGATGCCCCTTTAAAAGACAACATAATGGAAAAACAAGCTTTTTCCCTAGTCAAAGCTATTAAAGATTTCAAGGTTTACATCTTATATTCCCATATACTAGCCTATGTCCCTAACTTAGTATTCAAGGACATCGTCACTTAGGAAGGTCCAGATGGAAAGAGAGGGAAGTGGATACCTACCATTTTGGAATATGGCTTGAAAATAAAACCAACAAAGTTAATCAAAGGCTAAGGTTTAGCCAAGCTCATGGATGAATCGAACTGTTAGGCCCTAGACATAAATTTCATTTTAGAAATGGATAATGAAGAAGAGATGGCGACTCCACCAATCACCCAACCCTTTACAAAATCACCATGGTATCTTGATATCATGTATGTTTTACTTAAGCTACAAGCTCCTGAATTATCCAGGACCAAAAGTAGGTTTTTAAAAATGAAATCTTTAAAGTTTTGCATCATAGATAATGCTTTATTTTGGAGGAATCATGAAGGTATCCTTCTTAATTGTTTATTGAAAGAAGAGGATGACACAGTGTTACAAGAGTTTCATTTAGGTGACTGTGGAGGACACTTTTATTGGAAAACCATCGCTGACAAAATCCTCAAAGCCGGTTTCTATTGGCCCACTTTATTTTCTGATGTAAAGAAATATGTTACCCATGCCATAAATGTCAAAACTTTGAAGGAAGGAAAAAGTTTTTACCTTTACCTTTACCTTTAACCTTTAAAATCAATCTCTATTGAAGCACCTTTTCAACAATGGGGTTTAGACTTCATTGGTGAAATCCATCCACTTCCCTCTGCCCAACACAATTGATCCTAACTATCACAGGTTATTTTACTAAATGGATAGAGGCCATACCTTCAAGGCAAGCCACTGACACAATTATCATAACCTTCCTTGAGGCCAACATCCTATCCAGATTTGGATGCCCAACGAAAATCATCACTGACAATGCAGCAGCTTTCAAATCTAGGAAAATGATTGATTTCTGTAATAAATATCATATAACCCTAGGCCATTCTACAGCTTATTAACCTCAAGGAAATGGACTAACAAAGTCCTCAAACAAAAGTCTTTTTAATATCATTAAAAAATTGCTAGAGGATAACAAGAAGACATGGAATAAAAAGCTAGTAAATGCCTTGTGGGTAGACAGGTTAACCACAAAGAAATCAATTGGTACCTCTCCCTACCAGTTAGTGTATGGAATGGAAGCTGTCTTTCCTTCCTCTTTGGGAACACCAGTGATGAAGCTACTCCAAGAGTTGTAGGTTGAACCAAATGACATCCAAAGAAGAATCAACTAGACAATTCACTTACAACAAACCAGGGAAGAAGTGTACATTAGATCTCAGGCTATGCAAGAAAGGATCAAGAAGATTTTTAAGAGAAGAACCAAGGCTGATAATTTCTACCTTGGGGACAAAGTGTTGAAATGGGACTCAAGGAGGGAAGATAAAGGTAAACATGGGAAGTTTGACTTCCTATGGAAAGGCCCATATATTATTTATGCTTTCAGGGGTAATAATGCTTTCTTCCTAAGGGAAATGGATGGCACAAAAGCAGAAGGTGGACCAGTAAATGGTCGAATGCTTAAGCACTATAATGAACCTAGTTACTAATTCCAATTAGAGCTTGTACGTACTTTACTTTTTAAATGTCTAGAGTTGATTGGATGGTGAATTTTTTAAGTTGAAGCCTAGAGAGAAGGCCCTAAGATTTACAAATTTTACTGTCATAAATAGTAATAATGTAGAATCATGAAGGAAAATGTTACAGAGAAAGATCACAGTAATTCAGAAGGCCACTAATCTACAAAGTTCTTGACATTTCACCAGGAAATTCCATCCCTGAGTGGAGCCACTGTTAGGTTTCTATACCAATAGGAGTCATAATTTTGAATGGTTGAGATTGAAACTTGTAATATTGTATATACCTTTTCTTGCGCAAATATTTTCCATATTCAAAAAATCAAAAAATGTAAAGAGGGTATGTCCTAAAATAATAATCAAAGGACAAAAAACAACAGAAAAGGTCAAAAAAGATAAAAAATATGAACCCCAAGAAAAAGGAAAAGACCATGAAAGTGAGCAAGTCAAAATGCCACTCCTAGGTACTTTATGTTCAATAATGATTATGTGCAGTTTGTTGCTTATGCCACAATCCATGATAGTCAAAATGTTTAAACTTGGCTATTTCATGTTTTTAATTTCATGTCTATAGATAGAGAATGAAAATCTGACCAAACAGTGTAAACTTGGCAGATAATTAGATTAGGTAGAGTGAATAAAAGGAGCTCAATTGTTTAATCTAAGCCTTTGGATGTAATAAGGTTAGAATTAGCTAGATTTTTATTGTAAAGAAAAGAAAAATGTTTATAAGGGTTTGCTAGCTTGAATGCACCCTAATAAAGATAAGTAAAAATGGTAGGATGAGTAGATGGGTAAGTAGAAGAAAGGTTGCAGAAGTCGTGATGATTGTTAGATAAGAAGCATATTTATCATTCTCATCATGAAAGTTCCAAATGTGAGTGAGAAAAGTTTACAAAGTCAATTAATTAACTTCCCCCATTAATTTTACCCCTTAAATTTACTAATTTCCCATAAACAAAGTTCAAAGTACCAAACCTTTAAATTCAAAGAGGCTTAGAGCATTTCTCTGACTTTTAGAGGGACTGGACCCTCGACTCAATGAGTAAAAGGAAATAAGTACTAAAATCTCTTCATAAAAATCATTCTCCCCCGCGCACCCCCCCCCCCCCCCTCTTTAGTTCATTCATCCCCCATCATTTCCCCTAGTTTCCCTAAAAACCCCTTTTTCTAAGGATTAAATACTATTTTCCTAGAAAAAGTAATCACCCCCATGAAAAAACGCCTTTTCCCACAAAACCACAAAAATAATTTAGCCTAAGCTATAATGCATGTATGCGAAAAGCAAAGAAAACACAAAAAAATACATTATGCTTCGAACAATTTCATTTTCGCCATTTCCATATTAATTTCTAACTTATATATATATATTAGTTCCTAATAAAAACCCTTTCTCATATGTTTATATTAAAATCCCTTATTTTAATATCAGTAGACCTACTTTAAAATACAAGCTATGCTTTACCCAAACCCCAACAAAGTTTGTTTAATTAATCGATCCGTGATTAGTTAAGTAAATCCTTCTGGTAATGATCCCGATGCCCTAACCCTACCTTAGTCCTTCATTTAATTGAAAACCGCCATGCTTAAATCACTAGCTGGGCCCCTCCACTAGCCTCTGTGCAATTCCCACGCCCGATCACCATGCGATCACCTCCCATCACATCCGACGCCTATTACCCATATCAGGTGGGCCCGATGTCCGAACATTACCCATCTGATAAAGTTGTTTTCCACCGAGCCCTCGATGCTACATGTCACTCAGTGTATGGAATCGAATGGCCTCTCCCCAATACCACCCAGTGCCCAAAAGCGATGCGATGGAAACCATTTACCACCCATCCGCTACATAACAAACTGTCATTATTCACCCCGCTAAATGCCAAAACAACCACTATTGAGCTCACCTACCAAAAAGTTGACTTTGCGCATAAATCCAAAAGCCCCAAATCATTTGTTTTACCATTATTTTCAAACTACAAGCTTCCATACACGCACCTGCGAATGTCGAAGTTGTCATCTACGTCCAATTGCCACCCTAAAGATGCCACAGAGCACCCAGTTCACTTCCCAGCCTGCAGTGAGCCTTTTCGATCATTTGCAGTTGCCAATTTCCTGATTCAGAACCTATTCTCCTCAATTCCAAGTATTTAAGTCATAATTGACCGGAAAACCTTGTCAATTTCAGAACCAGTCACCGAGTTTTCCTAATTAAAGTAGAAAATTAATTAAAGAAACTCAAGTAACTTAAACCTACTCTGCACAGAACCACCATTGCCCTAAAAACTCTATAAATCACCTCCATTTCCAAATCCACAAGAACTGAGGATGGCTACCCCAATTGCCATGGACGTCAGACCAATTTCCACTCCTCATCTGGACCTAGACCACCTCCCCCTGGCAGATAAGGAATTTAAAGTAAAAGACACCTCTGTTACAGAATCCCAACTCAAACTATACTGTTGGTACAGAGACCAATACTTGAACCATGTTGACAAAATTGGACTTTGGGAATCCAATTTGCCCAAGTACCAATTCCCTGAAGTCCACATTTTCCCTGAAATTGTCCATTACTGTCATGCAAACTATATCCCCAGTCAAAGAGTAGTGATGTCCCCTAACCAGAACATACTTTTCACAATCACTCCTGAAACTATCAATGAGATGCTGCAATTTCAACCAAGACAAAACCTAACCCCTCTATCAATTGGAGACTTATTAGAAAAATTCCCCAAGCTTACCACTACCAAACTTGCAAAAATATTCCAAACCTTTTTCATAAAGGAAAAACATATCCCAACAAATCCTCCCCCATATGTGGCTACCATATTTTCCTCATTTGGGTAGGACATTGTAGCAATGATATCTAGAGTCCTAGGTTATACTACCAGTGAATTCATTGATGAAATAGTCCTATCTTTCACATCCATCTATAGTCCAGGACAGCCCGCTGTTGTTATCTATGATTTTTCCAATTTTATAGCCAATAGGATGCATGAGCAATTCCTTAGAATGAGTAGTGAGCGAGTCTTCAAATACTCCTCTGTTTTGTACCACCTATTCCTATATTTCCAAGCAAAAAAGTTCCCATTCACTCTCTACAAGTTGGATACAAAAGGCAACCCTAGATAAGTAATCTTTTGGGCTCCATTAATACACAGATATGAGTCCCCATACTCATATTCTAACTTCATTGACCTATTTGTGTATCCAGTTGTGATAATGTTGATAGGAAGTCCTTCTCCAAGAATAAGTGCAGACATACAAACAATCCTGCAACTATCCAAACAATCCAAAGTAAGGGATTGGTACTTGTACAAAAACCATAGAGAAATCAGGATCTATGGATGCTTGCTAGCACCATACAAGCTCCCTAAATAACTCCCAATGAGGTTATTTGCTTTGGAATATTACAGAGAGATTATCAGTGTTGATGAAACAAATTTTGTAAATGCTAAGAAAAATGCCCACTTCAAGATAAAAGATCAATTAGGCCCCTTTATATGCAACTCAAGGGAAGTAGGCCGTGAAGCTGATATAATATTACAAAGTGTGAAGTTCCAAAGAAGCTTTGTCTATAGATATGATCCCTTAGAGTTTATTACTGAAAAGAGACAAAAGGTCAAGCTAGGACCTTTTATCCATCACCCCATTCCTGAAATTGAAGCCTTTGCAAACCAATCAGAGTGGGTAGAAGGGACTTTAGTAGACCAAGACATCACCAAGGTACATGTTGAAAATCCACTCATAGATCTGGAAAAATAGATTGATGAAAGTTCTTTCCTGCAGGTGCTAAGAGATTCACAGGTGCTAGGAGATTCACAAGTACAAGAAGCTTCACAGCTGCAAGAAGAAGTAGAGGTACCATACCTATCAGAGGTGCCAGAAAAAACTGAGGTACCAGAGGCCACTATGAGTACCCCACCAGTCCTACAGACTCCTTTAAATGAGGAGAAAACCTAAAAAGAAACATGGAAGGCGCCACTACTTCACAAGCCTATGCAAAAACAAGCCAGGCTAAAAGACAAAGAGTCAACCACATCTCTGAACAGGAATTTACAAAGGAAAAAACTGAAGTTACAGGCTCGGAAAGAGATATGAGCAAGCATGCCACCGTATCGGGAAGCATGCAGGAACCATCAACTTCAAGAACTGAAATGCTAGTTAGGCAGCAAAGTGTTGAGGTATCCTCCTTTAGGATGCCAACAGAAAAAGAACAAGACATCAAAGAAAGGTATAAGGAGATCAAGACTAGGAATGAGAGGCTGAAAGCCCAAACCTATGCACAGTATTTAAAGATGGCCCCTATAAATCAAACCAGGCTCATGTCAACTTTTGATGTCAAGGAGGGAAAAATGCAAATGACATTCATTAAACCAACTACTCAGTAGCCAAGTACAACAACAGACTTGAAAAAAATAAATTTCAAAGTACTGGAAAAGGACATTCATCCTATTGACTAGATTAAGTTGCACAAATAGATAGGGGAGATGATATACTCCACCTTGACAGGGAAAGTCATTGCTGCACACCAATTACAGAACTCCCTGAATAATGTATCAGCACAGTTCCAACTGGAGAAGGCCTCTTCACAGGCCAAAGATACCAGAATCAAGGCCTTGGAGGACTTAGTCATAGAGTTGGGACACAATCCCAAAGATGTAAAGGCCACAGAAAAATTAATAAAGAAGAAGAATGATGATATAGTTGCACTAAAGAAGCAGCTCAAATTTCCTCAATTGCATCATCCACAAACCATGGAGGTCCTAGAAACCCAAAAAGGACATGAAGAGCTTATGGACCTAGTCCTAAAGCTAAATGACTAGCTCAAGGAAACAGAAAAAGAATTGGACATTTTGATTCAGTCCAAACAGAGTGACCTGGAAACCACTTCCACAACTGCCATTCCCATAGTGTCAACAACAGTTCCTTCTACAATGGTAGAATCATTGGCGCCTACAGCTCCACCAGCCACAACACTACCAATCATTACTGAAACTACTAAAGCAGTAGGAACATCAATTGAAAAGACAACAAAATTGGTAAAAGCCATGGAGGAGATGTCCATCCAGGAAATAGAGCTCAAGAAGTTAAAAGAGAAAGTGGCAAGTTTAGAGACTGACTATAAACTTGCCCAAATTCAGCAAAGGGAAGAAACACAAAAGGCCAAAAGGATGGATGATAAAATCAAAGTCCTAGAAAAAGACTTGACACTGTAGAAACCACTAGAGAAGATTAAGGAGATGCTTTGGGCCAATATCATTGACTCTATCAATGATATTTGGCCATCAATACAAGTAATATTTGAGCAGACAGAACTAGTGAAAGCAGCTAATGAAGCTATTGCAAAGGTAAAAGAAGAACTGGGAGACAAACCTGAGGATGCAAATAGACTCATTCACTTTTTGAATAGTAAGAATAGGTATCAGCTCCATGAACTTGACATAGAGGATAGAACTGAAACCATCCTGGAAATTAAAAAGATTCTTTCCAAAAGAAACCTCATGCTTAACCTGGAAGAGAAGTGCCACACCATGCAGGCAGCCATTGACAAGTTCATGGCTAAGTTTCAAATTTTGAGGGAGAAAGGCCTTCCAAGTCCAATGGTTATCAATGATAAACTTATGACCCAACTGGATTATGTTGATAGGTTAAGAAGATTGGCAAAGGAACAGGCAAGCACATCAACTATCAAAGCCTTGCCAACAAGTAAAGTACCGTATGATACATTGGAGAACCTGTTTTTCCTAGAACATGAGGTGAAACATCTATTTCTTATAAAGCCCAATTTTGCAAAGTACATAGAGGCAGATGAAATTTACAGGAGAATGTTAAAAGTAAAATTAATTGAGGCAGAATGGTGGGGGAAAATGACAGATTTACTAAAAAATAAATTACATTAGAAAGTTACCATAGGTAGGTCTGAAGGCAACTAGACAAAATAGGTAAAAGGTATATCAGCAGGGTCAAACAGTAAGAGAGTCAAAGAGTATCAGTAAAATATCAAAGGAAAGAAGGTTCCAGCATAGAAACACCACTATTACCAACCAGTCTAAAAGGCGCACAACTCAACAGAAACAACCAACAACACCACAATAAAAGGGACAACATGATGTAGTTTTCCATCTGTCTCTATCTTTATGCTTGAAAATATTCGTTATTTCCTAAATTAAATATCAAACTGTTATGAGATATTTTGTAATCTTTTTGTATAAATACTTCACATTTCGAAGTATGTAGGGTGGATTCAAAGACATTTAATAGACTTCTTCTTTCAAACTCAAATTTCTATTTTATCAAAGACTGGATTGGCTTGCTGGACCAATGAATAAAGATCAAATATTCTGTAGGATTCCTATGTAAAGCGAATATCAAATAAGTATTATTTCTTGTGTAATGTTGTGTTTACTTATGTTTTCCACAAATATTTATGTATCTCTGAAATTCTAAAACTTATAACATGGAATGATATTTCAGAAATTGCTTTAATGCACTCTGTCTTGACTGTTACACTTTATCAATGTTTTCTCCAAATACTTAAGTCAAAGAATTCTTCACTACTCCTTAATTTAAGTAACCTTCTCTGATCTATAGTGAAGGATCCTTTGTTGCCCTTTGCTCATGATTACCCCCTGTTCCTCATTCTGATCCCAATCTAAGGATTCTTAAGTGCCTTTTCACCCTGCTTAGAATCATCTCCATCCATTTGGCCTAAAGATTTTCCTTTTGCTTTGCTAGCTTGCCCTGTAGACATTCCCTTTAAAGATCTGGTCTAGTCTTGCTATCCTTTAGTTGAATCCATAGCCCAATGGCTTGAAAACCTTGCTCTATCCATCTGTTCCAAGAATTCCACCACCCAACCTCAATTTCAAAATGAAAAGCTCACTGAACTTTAATAACTGCCTAAGATCCGATAAAAACAAAGTTAAATTATAAAGAGAGAGCCCTCTCTGAGTATAGGTTGGCTAGAACCCATACTTAAAAGATTGGTTTGTGTTTACCTCAGATTATGACTTCTTCCTATAACTTCAAAGGAAATTTTGAGTGATAACAACTCCTTCCCTGGTTTTGACATAAACCTACTCAATACTCCCACTGCATGTGCAATGCCTGGTTTAGTATAGACCATCGAATACATCAGACTACTGACTGCACTTGCATATGGAACATGGGACATGTCCTCTTCCTCTTCTTGTGTCTTGGGACACTGTTCAACAGATAACTTTACACCTATAGGAATAGGAACCTTCACCGGTTTACTATCCTGCATATTAAACTTCTGCAATATTGTCTCGACATACTTCCTCTGGTTTAACCAAAGCTTCCTCTTGGCCCAATCTCTTTTAATTTCCATGCCCAAAATATAGTTTGCAGCACCAAGATCTTTCATGTTGAATTTGGAGGACAATTGGGTCTTCAAATCCTGGATAATTTCTTTGTCATTTCCAACCAGAAACATATCATCTAAATACAAGACCAGATAAATAACTAGGTCACCAATTAATTTAAAATACACATAGTGATCTGCCTTGCTTCTGGTGAAGCCAAGTCCCTGTATAAATGTATGAAATTTCTGATACCACATCCTTGGTGACTGTTTTAACCCATACAGAGACTTATTTAACTTGCATACCAGTTCTTTGTTTCCCTTCACCGCAAAGCCTTCAAGTTGCTTCATGTAGATCTCCTCTTCTAGATCCCCGTCAAGAAACGTTGTCTTCACATCCATCTATTCTACCTCAAAATCAAAAGCAGCAGCAACAGATAAAAGTAATCTAATAGAAGCTACCTTGGCAATTGGAGAAAAAATATCACCAAAATCAATTCCCGACACCTGGGAATAACCTTTTGCTACCAACTGAGCTTTGTATTTCTCCACCTGTCCTTTTACATTTTTCTTCTTCTTGAACACCCATTTGCTGCCAATGGGTTTCCTTCCAGCCGACGACTCCACTAGATCCCAAGCCTCATTTTTGTGCAAAGATGCCATTTCATCAACCATGGCCTCTTTCCAGAGTTTTCCATCCTCTAAATCTATTGCTTCTTTCACAGTTCTGGGATCATCATCAGTAATAGATAAAGAAAATTTTGAACAGAAAGCAGATGGACTATACCTTTTTGGCTGCCTTCTTTCTCAAACTAATCTTCTCACACCCAGAGTTTGTGGCTCTTCTGATTCCTCGTCTGTTGTAGAGTCTGATTCTTCCTCCTTAAGCTCAAACTCTATCTTCTCAGGTTCCTTTGGTTGGACTTCATGTTTAATAACATCTTTCACCTCTCTGAACACCACATATCAGCTATACACAACCTTCCTTGTTACTGGGTTCCAAAGCTTATAACCCTTTAAACCATCCTTATACCCAATAAAGATGCACTTTTCAGATTTACTATCCAACTTGGTTATTTTCTCCTTTGGAACATGTACATATGCATCACATCTGAATACCCTCAAATGTGAAAGAGAGGGTTTCTTACCAGTCCATACTTCTTGTGGAGTCTTATCTTCGAACATTGATGAAGGTGATCTATTGACCAGGTAACATGCTATTTCCACTACCTCTACCTAGAATTCCTGTCCGAACCCAACACCACTGAGCATGCTTCTTTCCCTTTCCATCAACGTCTTGTTCATTCTTTCTACAACTCCATTTGCTCAGGTGTGTATGGAGTAGTCTTTTACCATGCTATGCCACACTTCTTACAGAATTATTCAAATTCCTTGTTGCAAAACTCTCCACCGTTATTTGACCTCAACACCTTTACCTTCTTCTCTGTCTGGTTTTCCACGAGAGCCTTAAAAATTTTAAACCTGTCAAAGATTTCAGATTTCTTCTTAAGGAAATATATCCATGTTTTCCTTGAGAAGTGATCTATAAATGATACATAGTACATAGACTTACCCAGTGATGGAACCTTCACAAGTCCAAACACATCACTGTGCACAATCTCTAATATATGTTTCGCCCTTTTACCACCAGAGGGAAAACTCACCCAATTCTACTTCCCATATACACAATTTTTACAAAAATCAAAATCCAGAGAGATATTACTCATACCTTTTACCATACCTTTACCATGAAGTATTCGAAGGCCCTTCTCTCCAATATGTCCAAGCCTTTGATGCCACAGCATGGCATTCTATCCAAAAACCACTAGATTTTCTACTCCACTTTTAGGAACCACAGAACTGTTGCACCCATCAATAACAGTGCTACCTTGTAGCCTATATAGAGTTTCAATCCAAACTCCTCGCATCAATACCAGTGATCCCCAAACCATCTTGTAGGTATCTTTCTCGAACATTATTTTTACACCTACATAATCTAGCTTGCTTACATAAATTAGATTTTTGGTCAATGCAAGAATATGCAGAACACTCGAAAGTGTTCCAACCCTTCCACCTTGAAACTTGAACTTTACTTTTCTGCGACCAATGATTCTAGCCTTCCTATCATCCCCTATGAAGACATCACCACCATTGTATTTCTCATACTCGCAGAACCACTCTCTATGGGGAGTGAAGTGAAAGGATACACTTCAGTCAATCAACCATGCCTCATGATCTACATGTGTACTTGAAGAAGCCAAGTACACATCCCCACCTTCATCTGAGGTGGTTTTCACCTCTGTAGAAGGAGCATCATTAGATCCCTTTCCTTTGTCAAGAGATTTAGATTTACAGTCCCTTTTGTAGTGCCCTTCCTTTTTTCATTTCCAGCAAACCACCTTTACAAGTTTTCCTAGAGATTTAGATCTCCCACTCGATGACTTATTTTTGTTTATGTTCTGGGACTGTCCTCATACAGACAAGGGATCACCATTCTGGCTCTCCATATTTTTCCATCTCATCTCCTCTGTCAGCAAGGATGAAACTATTTCATCAAACTGCAAGGTAGTTGCATTGCCATCTATTGCAATAACCAAACTATCCCACGAATCTGGTAGAGAACACAACAAACTGATGCACTTATCTTCATCTAAAATTTTAATATCAATAGATAATAAATAACTTACAATAGTATTAAATGCATTCAGATGCTCTGCCATCGAGTCTCCATCTTTCATCCTCAGGTTATACAACTTTTTCTGTAGGAACAGTTTATTCACTAGAAACTTAGACTGCTACAAAGTCATTAACTTGTCCCACAAAGCCTTAGCCGTAGCTTCCCCTGATACATTCAGCAATATTGAATTTGAGACACACAAACGTATTGTGCTCTTTTCCTTCCGATCCAACTTCTTCCATTCTTCATCAGACACTCCCATTGGTTTAGTACCTAGATATACCACGATCCGCTGATCTTTATCCACCAACAGACCCTCCATCTTGAGTTTCTATAACTTAAAAATTTGACCATTAAATTTCTTGATCTTTATCTTTCCACTTCTCGCCATCTTCTTTCACCACCAGAATCTATCCCACAGATCTCCCAGTGAACAGGCTCTACCACAGGCCCGAGTGAAACCCCTTAGCAACAAAGTCATCCCCTTGAAGCTAAAACAACTTTGATACCAAATGTAGGTTTGAGCCCCGTACAGAAATTACCTGCATGCAAATTCTAAAACACATAAAATAAGCAATGCAAGAGGATAACACATAAAACACATATACACAAATATTTTCCCCTAGATCCCAAAATCGGGACTACCAGCTTGATTTTTCATTATGTTCCTTTCAATGTTACAATACATATTTATACATACCAAAGCATCCAATACCATGGACCGAAAACCATCGCGTCCAAAACCATGTGTGAAAACTATGCACAAAAGCATAGGTAGGTCTGCCCAACCTAATATAGGGTCCCAAAAAAAAATATCTCGGGGCACTACCCCAAACCCCGTAAAGGGGGCCTATCCAGCCCCCGAACATGCGGGCCTGCTGCCCCCTCTATGACCACCCCGTTGCACAATTGGCGCAATGAAGCGGGGTCTTTGCCCCCGCTCTAACCCCCTAGTTAACTAGGTGGGCTAGTCATGGAAAGAATATAACACAATCCAACATTACGCAATGCACAATCTCAGTTGGCAATGGTTGCAGACTTAGTGACTGCATTGCGCAACTTTCTGGGCTAGCAGTCACTGCCCCTCGTAATTGCGCAATGCAAGCCTGGAGGATAGTCACTAGGCAGAAATGTGCATTCTTGAGAGGAAGATAGAGCCTTCCCTCTTAGGATTGTGTAATTCTGTCTTGGTGATGTAGAGTTTGGGCCAAGGCTGCTCAGACCCACCGACGGGCAACTAAAAGAGAATGTGAATGTGAATGCATGGCAATACTGAGTGTAAGCATAAGTGAATGATCGTGCATACAAATAGTGAATGAAAGATTCAGAAAACGGAACAACATGCATGTGGGTGAGGCGAGTCGCCGAATCGATGACCGTTTGTGAAAAACAGTTTCATGCATGCGACAATAGTGAGATGTTAATAAAAATTGAAATGGTTCTAGTTCAATCTAGTATGTATCAAAATGAAAACAAGCACTCACTGAAATCAAGAAAACAACATTCATATGAAGTGAAACACAAAAAGAGCCAGAAATGCAACACAAGACATGAAAAGCGGGCTCGCCACAAAACATCTATGATGAATGTGCCGACGACTCCTAGATGCAATGTGGGATATCAGAGTTGCAAGATTTATGTCAAGAATGAGCTCTGTAGCATCCGGTTGATGAGTTTCGATAAAATCGAGGTTGCGACATGCATGCCACAAATCTAGGGAAAGCGACACTTGGTGGGAGGTTTCTGAAATGATCCTTGCATATAACCTCCAACTATTAAAAATAGATCCCTAAAATAAGGGATGCCTTTACATGCTACCTTGGGAGAAGCATCCCATGCATGAAAGTCATTTTTCATCGGTCTCAGAGGGAACCGGTCAACTCAACTGCACATGCAACAGTCTACTCAACTGGGAGGAAAAAATGTGCATTTCTGGGAGGGGGCTTGTTACAAAGCATTTTGTCACTGACCCTGTACTCCACATTCCATGATCCTAGAGGACCTCTACAGTGAACCCTACATGCTTCCCCTTCATGAAGAAACTCCCATTGTGTCCCTCTTCATGAGCAGAACAATTCCCTTTTGCATCATTTCCCAAAAATCTTCTATTTTTCCTAGTTTACAAGACTGACACTAATGACCCGTGTCCTCCTTGTGCTGATATGCAGGGATTAAAACTGTCCTTAGTGCCAACCAGAGCGACTAAGCCTTGTTCTAGTCACGTTGATCCTCTTTTGGAAAGTTTTTTAAATAAGGAGTCGAAGCTTCCATCTCTAGAAGCTTCGTAACGGAAATCTGGTAAATGGTTGGGCCAGATGGAGTCGAGGATGTCAGTTTGGGCTCCTTTTCCCTATTAGGATGGAACTACCTCAAGAGATAAGACCTTCTCCAATGAAACGAGAAACCATCTCCCGTCCATTCATGCTATATGAACCTCCCTTTTTTCCCAAGCACAAGCTAGTGTTAATGTTGGTGTGCTAGTGCTAATTAAGTTTGGAGTAATTAGCAAGTTATTCATAGTTGTAGCTCTCTAGTTGTGTGTGAGGGAGAAGTGTGAATTTGGTTTAATGTGAAGACTAAAGGGAAGAGCCTTAAAAATATCATTTTTGAGGCCACCATGGAATTCTAACAGAAGTGTGTGGTGACCTGATTTTGTCGGAGGAGAACAACAATGTCAAGACAATGTTTGTAATCTCTTCTTGATTTAATATATATGCAACTATCAATTGATTTCCTACATAATGTGTCATCTCAAATGTTTATGGATTAATGCTTCTTGACTTGATAATAGACAAATTGAAATTCAACCTACTTAATAAGTCAATAAGAATTAAGCCATAAACATGTGAGATGACACATTATGTAGGAAATCAATCGATATTTGCATATATATTAAATCAAGAAGAGATTACAACCATTGTCTTGATGTTGCTATTCTCCTCCGACAAAACCAGGTTCCCACACACTTCCTTTAGCATTCCATGGTGGCCTCAACAATGATAGTTTTAAGGCTCTTCCCTTTAGTCTTCACATTAAACCAAATTCACACTTCACCCTCACACACAACTAGAGAGCTACAATTATGAATAACTCGCTGATTACTCCAAACTTAATTTTTACTAACACACCAACATTAACACTAGCTTGTGCTTGGGAAAAAGGGAGGTTTATATAGCATGAATGGATGGCAGATGGTTCCTCTTATCATGGGAGAAGGTCTTATCTCTTGAGGTAGTTGCATCCTAATAAGAGAAAGGAGCCCAAACTGGCATCCTCGACTCCATCTGACCCAACTATTTACCAGACTTCCATTACAAAGCTTCTAGAGTTGGAAGCTTCTGCTCCTTATTTAAAAACCTTTCCAAAAGAGGATCGGGGTGACTAGAACAAGGCTCGGTCACTCTAGTTGGTGCTAGGGACAGTTTTAATCCCTCCATATTAGTGTGAGGAGGACAAGGGTCATTAATGCTAGTCTTGTAAACTGGGAAAAACAAAAGATTTTTGGGAAATGATGCGAAACGGAATTGTTCTTCTCATGAAGAGGGACATGATGGGAGTTTCTTCATGAAGGGGAAGAATGGAGGGTTCACTGTAGAGGTCCTCCATGATCATGGAATGGGGAGTACAGGGATAGTGATGAAATGTTTTGTAATAGGGTTGGGTTGGCTGCCTAGGAGATTTGCACAATTTTTGGGTAGAGCAGCTGACTGTTGCCTGAGATTGTGCAATTCCTGGGATGAGCAGCCCTGCTAGGAAGAATCATGCAATTTTCTAGATGAAGCCTGATTGGTAGAATTGCACAATTCTAGAACCCAATAGGCTACTAGACATAATTGCACAAATTATGGAGGGAAGGCTCGTTGCCCTCTAGAATTGTGAAAATTTTTGAGGGAGCTGCTCATCCTGTAGTTGGACCAAGTCCGGGAGAATAGTCTATGAGGTGAGTGCAACAAGTTCTAATGGATAAGTTTTCTTTCTGCAAGAAAATCACTTAGGCTTGTGTACTTGATGAAGCAAGACATGCTTCTGTGAAAGGTTGGTAGGGAGGCTCCAAAACGAAGCTAAGGAAAATTTTTGGAGAATGGTTGTAGCTGGTACAACACATGGAAACACACTGGTAGAACTCCAACTCTCTAAATAGACCTTGTTCATGAAAAGAAAGTCTAAAACCTATGAAAGTCTTGTTCAATTCTTAGTTCATCTTGGTTTCCACACTTGCTTGATTGCAAGATGTAGCATCTTCCAAGCTCTTGGTCCATTAACACACATTCCAAGCCAATTCAACATAGTTTTTTCGATTAGGGTTGAGGGGTATATTGGTACACAAGCAGTATAGTCGTCAGAGTCTTAGTTTCATCTATGGTGTTGCTCTATTGCCAGCAGGCCTGGACAGTACCCTGGCGAGTCACATAGGAACACAAGCATGGATCCGCTACTAGTGAGCCTAGTAAGTACCCCGATAGAGTTACTTGCATCACCTCTCTGCGTAGGAAGCCTTTCTCTTCTTTCACCCTATTCATTTTTCATTTTTCATTTTTTCATTTTTTCATAACTGTGCATAACACTTATTCATTTCAGAGGCAGAAGAGGGATCCCAACTTATTGAGAGTAGAAGAGGTTGTTCCAATAGAGAAGTAGTTTATTATACCTCTAACGTGCATGTTAAGGTTTTCCCCCTCACCTTACTCTACTTGACTGATCTGACAAGGGTTAACCCAAAAACAATCGACTAGAGTAAGTGATACTAGTTAGCGTGCAAGCATTGTGTTTTCACCAAGGTTCACTTCGAATAGTACATATTTTCCATTGATGTATCATCGACTAGAAGTAACAAGTTCTTCATATAGACGTAGGATGACAGATAACCAAGTAGTGATAGTTGCACAAGGCCTCTTGTACTTTACCCAGCTTGTTTCAAGGGTCATACATGGTTTCATGTGAAACTAACCTATGAAAGAAACAAGAAAACAAAAAAACAACAAAGGAAAGCATATGCATAAGAAAAAAGCAAAAGAAAAGTGAGTAAGAAAACAAGTAAAAAAATGAACAAGTAAATAAAAGCATAAGAAAAAGTAAATGAAAAAGCAAGTGATTAAGCAAACAAGCAAGCAAACAAACAAACATGCAAAGTAAGAAGGCAAACAACCATGCAAAGCAAGAAAGCAAACAACCATGCAAGCAAGCAAACTGAAAGAAAATTCTACTCATACTCCTAAGCTAATGGTGCATGGGCCTGATCACGTGAAGTGATACTTCCAATGCAGCCACCGGTGCATTGTTTGACCCATGTTGGTGAAGGCATGGTCTGTGACCAACACGGTTGTGCGGACCAACAGCTGTGAAAGATACAACAATGAAGATAAACACACTCTGAGCTTACAAGCATCCATAGAACAAAAATTAGTGAAAGTGCATGACATGCAGTCTGTGGAAATACCATGATGTTGTGTGACACTATGTGTAGATGTTAAGCATATGCACACTCTTGACTATGATATGCAAGCATATGTGAGGAAGGTAGACCACTTACATTGGGAAAGTGTGCTTGCTGAGTAAGATTCCTCTTATGCATGAGAAATGGGATCGTGTAGTTCGAGTGGAGGAAGTAAAATCTGAGTGTTAGACTGATCTTCAATGCATACAGATGAGTGATGAGGAGCCTTGAGTGTTTGAACAATTTCCTAATCAAAAGTGAAACCAACCTTAGGAAAACGAGTTCCTGACATAACCATTAGCTCATGCTGAAGTGCCTTGAAAGTCTATGGGGTTTTGACTTCATTGGCATATGGATATTTGTAGACCAATGGCTTAAATGGATTAACAATGAGTGAATCAACATCGTGCTTAGATGATGAGGTGAAGAGATTGCGACAACCAAGATCAGAAAACTCAGGATGTTGATCAACTTACTCATGGTTTGATGAATCACATAGAGGGATAGATTAGAAGGAAGGATGTTCACTCTCTGTGTTTCCAGAAAGGGCAGATGAAATATCAAGTGGATTTTCAATGAATGATTGGTCCTCTCTGTTGTTGGATGATGGCCTAACATCTGGTGTGTCCTGTGAATGATCAACAATGGGTGCTTTCATGGACAGAGATACACATGAAAAATCAGGGATGGCAGGATCACCATGGAGGTCAAGAAAAAACAAAGGAGGTACAGATAGACAGGGATGGTCCTCTGCTGTCGATGGATTTTCAAGCTCGCAGTCATGCTCTTCATGAATGTCAACACATGTTGGTTGTGCAACACCAAATCTGTCAATAGATCAATCCTCGTTCAAAATAGGTGTAGAGTCCGAAATGGACGAACACAAGATAGTGTCATCGAAAGGATTATCCCAGTTCAAAGATGAAGGTTGAGGTACAAAATACATGTAACGAGGTATGAGACTCACAACCAAGTCTGTGAAAAAATCGAAAGGCGTGATGATGGTAGGATGTGATGGTTGAACAGATGTGTGTGCATGCTCTCCCACATCACTCTGCGTTGGTGGCATTGTTTGACAAGGGGACGATGGATAGTCACTTGTGATAGTGACCATGTCCATCTGTGATTGTGCAACTCCATCACTGAATTACGTTGAGTGAGGATTGAGCTTGAAATTCTTCTTGGGATTGACAAATTGGAAAAAGCAGTACTTGAATCTATCCATGAGATACTGAAATTTCATCTTACTTTTCAGTGCTTGAAACATGAATAGACGGAAGCACTCTGAAAACTCCATAGGTGATTTGTGCGAGGCATTTCATTGTTTTTACATTTTTTTATCAAACAATTCAGGATCAAAATTGTGGAAAACAGATTCAATTATATTTCTAAACTGCTTGAATGAGTGCACGGAGTTATGAGGTAGTGTGCCACACCATTGTGATGGGTGGTCGCGAAGTGTGTGTGCGAGGAGCAATCAGACATGTATTTCATTAAAATCTTCCATGCCTTGCATGAGCACATGGAAGTCATATAATTTCTTAGTCCAAGCTACTTCACCTTCACAATCATATGTGAGTTGTGACAAGTGATCCCATAACATCCTCTCGACGTGAAATATATGTCAGTTGGATAGAAATTTTGGAGGGCAAACTATAACAAACTCCATGATAGATGTGTGAAGATTCAAAAGAGATGATAAGGGCTCAGCTTGTCATCTGGCCCTCCTTCTAGCACCAAAATGTTGACAGTGTTGGACCTACCAACATGTCAGAGGATCTCCCCAGTAAGAAGTCCAATTAGACCTTAGACCGTTTGGTGTAGGAGTCCCAACAATGGGTCGTACGGTAATGATTTGATTGTGATTTAACATAGAGGCAAGTAAGATAACTCTGTTGGTCGCAAGGGTGTGATAGTTGTAGTGAGCCAAGGAAGGTGTATGAGAGGTTCTAACACACGAGGGCTGAGGTGAGTGTGCCCCTTAGAAACCTGTGATAGCACGGAGTTAAGAAGGGAACACACGAGCAAATATGCATCACAACATGGAAGGCAAGTTAACTAGCAATCCAAAGTGATGGTTAAACCAACAACACATTTCAGAAAGATTCGTACGTACATACATAGATAACTGTACATTCATGTGTAAGAAAACATTTACATATATCATTTAGAGTAAACCAGATAGCATAGAATACAATAAAACATATGCATGAAACATGTTGGCTCTTGTTATATTAGGAAGTGTAAGTTCCATTCATACAATACATCCATGTCTAACCACTAGTTCTGACAACAAAATGTTACAACCACAACCGCCTGCTCCTCCAAAGAGATATACTAGCTCTGCGTAGTGGAGAAGCTAAGACTTGTTACAATATTGTCTAATCTCTCTCTAAGATAGTCTTATCAGAAGCTTGGCTAACCAAAATCCTTTACAATGAGTTATGAGGTTCTAGTTATAGCAAAGGGTGGCATGATCATTGACATTCCCCTTTGTGACAGTTCATCTACCGTCATGACTCTTCATCTACTCTATCACTGTTACATCCAACTATTGACACTTGAACTTCCACTTGATAAGAGGTTACATTAGAATGCACATGTGCTCATGTGAGACAAAATGGCTTGAGCAAGCCATGCAACACATCACTGACACTCGGTCCATTGTGGTGAGACCAATTCTTTGACATGCTTGTGATGGTGAAGGTGGTGAGTCGATGCCAAGCTTGGTTTTTTGTGATGGCATGCATGCGCTCAATGGTTACATCTTGCTGAGGCGAACTCTTTCTTCTGTTGCATCTGGGTGCATTGGTATGGCTCCTATGTCCAACTCGTCTGCTAGCATGTTAATGGTCTTCTTATATGCAGCTGAACCGACAACACACTGATGCATAGTGTCCATGCTGATCTTCTAGTGTGTGCTGGTGGTCATGCGGATCAACTATCAACTACATGTTCAACTCCATTCGGACTTTCCTTTTGTCTTCACCTTGGTGAGTGTGTTGAATGGGTGGGATCACGTTCGTGTGGAAAATGACATGCATGCTGCGAAATTCCCTTGCATGTGACCAACAACACTTCTCACCACATCTGCTCCATGCCAGCTATTGGGATGGATCTATAACTTGTACGGGCATAGTTTCATCCATGAGTGCATGTTTCGCCACCTGCTATACCTATTCTTGCTACAACTCATGCTCTTGTCTATGAAGCTCTTGTTCTTCCTTGAGTTGTTCCTTCAACAAATGCAACTCCTTCTCTGTTACGTTCTCTATCTTCGCGCGATATTCATGTCATGCCGTCACCTCATAGCTTGAGTCTCCAAAGTTTCTTTCATCACAAGTGTATATGCTTGAGCTTGCAACTTTGTTCCACCTCTGTGTTGTCAACAACCTTCCTCTTGCGTTCATTTCATCGGGTATGCTGATTTCAGCTGTTGTTCATGGTGTTGCTTACTGTGATGCTGCTACTGTCATATCTTGATGTCATTGTTTACAAACAACTTGATGTCTTTGTGGGTAGGCAGTTTCATAGACACTTGATCGACTGCATCCCCAAGTGTTCTCTGAATGGTGTCTTTGACCTTGCTCTCCTAGAAACCATTGTACCTGTACTACTGAGAGGCACATGAACACCTGCGATACCTGGAGACATGGAAACACTCATGGCAACATAAAGGTTGCACAATTTCCACCGGGAGGTTGAGAGATTGACTTCCAAAACTATGCAAGGCATAGTCTAGGCTACTAGGAGGCTGACTGACTATTGGAACTATGCAATGCACAGTCCAGGCTGGCTACTGACTACTAGAATTGTGTAATGCCCAATATTAGCTAGCAATGATTGTAGACTTAGTGACTTCATTATGCAATTTTCTAGGCCAGTAGGCACTGCCCCTCAAAATTGCGCAATGCAAGACTAGAGGATAGTAACTCGGAAGAAATGCACATTTTCTAAGAGGAAGACAGAGCCTTCCCTCTTAGGATTGTGCAATGCAATCTTGGTGAGGCAAAGTCTGGTCCAAGGCTACCCAGACCTACCGATGGGCAACTGAAAGCGAATGTTAATGTGAATGCATGGTGATACTAAGTGTAAGCATAAGTGAATGATTGTGCATGCAAACAGTGAATGAAATATTCAGAAAATGAAACAACATGTAGGTGAGGCGAGTCGTTGAATTGACGACTGTTCGTGAAAAACAATTTCATGCATCTGACAACAATGAGTTAACGAAAACTGAAACGGTACTAGTACAAGCTAGTATGTATCAAAATGATAGCAAGCACTCACTGAAATAAAGCTGACAACATTCGTACAAAGTGAAACACAAAAAGTGCCAGAAATGTAACACAAGACATGAAAATCGGGCTCGCCTCAAAAAAAATGAGTTGAATGTGCCAACGACTCCTAGATGTAATGTGGGATTTCAAAGTTGCAAGATCGATGTTAGGAATGAGATCTGAAGCGTTCGATTGATGAGTTTCGATAAAATCGAGGTTGCGACTTGCATGCCACAAATATAGGGAAAGCAACACTTGGTGGGAGGTTTTTGAAATGATCCTTGCATGTAACTTCCAACTGTTAAAAATAGATCCCTGAAACAAGGGATGCTTTTGCATGCTGCCTTGGGAGAAGCAGCCCATGCATGCAAGTCAAGCTTGCTCCTGAAGGGAACCAGTTAACTCAACTGTACATGCAATAGTCTGCTCATCTGGGAGGAAAAAATGTGCATTTCTGGGAGGGATCTAGGCTAGCTGCCTAGGAGATTCGGGCAATTTTTGGGCAGAGCAGCTGACTGCTACCTAGGATTGTGCAATTTCTGGGCTGAGCAGCCCTTCTAGGAATAATTGTGCAATTTTATGGATGAAGCTTGAATGGCAAAATTACGCAATTCTAGAGCCCAGCACGTTGTCAGACAGAACTGTGTAAATTCTGGAGGGAAGGTTGGTTTCCCTCCAAAATTATGCAAATTTTTGAGGGAGCTACTTAGCCTACAGCTGGAGCAAGTCCAGGAGAATAGCTTGTGAGGGGAGTGCAACAAGTTCTTATGGATAGGCTATATTTCTACAAGAAAATCATTGAAGCTTATGTACTTGACGAAGCAAGACATGCTGCTATGAATCTCTTCAATATTTTCACGATCATTTTATTCACTTTTGTTATGAATTTCCTAAAGATGAAGTTGACTGGGAATTTTTGGAGGAAGGATTTCAGTATCTTGTTCACATTTCTAAGAATATGCATGAGTTAGAATATTTCGAACCTCTCCCAACATACCTCACTGTTAGAGCTTCCAAATATGATAGGACAAGGTTATTATCCCAAGTGATCCTTTGTTCCCTTCTCATCAAACAACTCTAGCTCTGTAAGTCAAGGTGGGAGAAGTTGAGAATCCACCTATTGATCTATCACCATCTCCTCCTACGCCACCTGCTTAGGATTTATGTGCATATTTGGACTATAACTCTGATGTTTTTCATGTGGTCTTATCTCCTCATCCTCCGTCCTTTGGTCCCTTTGATCCTCCGAATTTTGGTGTGTTGTGTTCATCCATCTCAGATCTCACATGTGATGTTCACAAGGATGAAATTTTGGACAGAGTTGGTGTTGAACAGCCAACCTGCGATATCATTTTTATTAGTATGTGTGGGAATAATAACAAGAATCTATGGTGAAGGATTACCTCCTTCTATCCATACCTCTTCTATTATATCCTAACATCTTCCACGATTTTGCCAATTCTGTTCCATCTTGTGAAATTTCATTACCAGATGTGTCTATCTCCAACCATTCGCAGAATGTGTGGAATGCCAAGTTTTCATTTAATTGTGGAGAGAAAAAATCTATCTTCCCCGATCCTCCCAATATCTCATCTTACCTTTCCAGAAACATAGAGGGTGAAATTTCTCGTTTTTCATTATTCCCTCTTTATCATTCATCTGATCATGAGGATGTTGTTGCCCATCATCTTGAATTTTCGGATTGTGGTTCTCATGATCTTTTCGTTCATTCATCTGATGCAGATTATGATTTGCCTATTGTTGATATTTCTAAACCATCAGTATTTGATGATCCATCTTCTGATGAATTGGAGACTCCTCAAGCTGTCAAGGCACTTTAGCTCGAGATGATGGTTATGTCAGGTTCTCGTAGCCTTGAGGTTAGTTCCACTCCTGATAAAAAATTTGTTGAATCTTTCTAGGTTCCTCATCACTCAGTGGATAGAATTGAAAATTAATCTATTTCACATAGTTTTCACATCCTCCATTGGAGTCACAAGATCCTATTTCTCAAGCATTAGAGGAGTCGTATGTAGCAAGCATTGTTTCCAAATAGAAGTTTTCTTCTTTCTTCATGTCTGCTCATTTTTTGAGTTCAAAGGTGTGCACATGCTTTTCTTCCACACACAATGTGATAGGACACCATGATACATCCACAGAGTGGCTTTCATGTGCTTTTCATATTTACTTTTATGTGGATGAATTCAAGATTCAAATGTATTGGTTTACATTGTTTTATCTATCTTATTTTTGGTTTGCTTGCATATCTTTCTTGTTGATGATGCTCTCACCCTCATGGGCCAAAAAATGTGCCAATGGCTACATTGGAAGTATCACTTTACGTGAGTTGGCATATGCTCTGCTTAGGTTAGGAGTAGGAGTAGTGTTTTATTTTATTATTTGTTTCCTGATTTGTTTACTTTTTTTTCTTTATCTTTCTACTTTCCTTTGTTTGTTTTCTTTCGCACCTGTAGGTTAGTTTCCGCATGAAACCATGTTTGTCTTCTTAGACAAGCAAGGTGAAATCCAAGAGGAACTTGTACAACTATGGACACTTGGTTATTTGTCTATTCCCTCTCCTTATGTGAATCTTGCATTTCTTCTAGTCGATGATACCTTGATGGAAAATATGTTCCTTTCAGAGAGAGTCATGGTGGAATCACAATGCTTGCACTCTTAACGAGTACCACCTACTCTAATCAATTTTATATTTTCGGTTAACCCTTGTCAACTCAGTAAGGTAGGGTAAGGAGAGGGGGAATACTTTAACAAGTATGTGAGAGGTATATATAAATGTCCTTCTTTCAAGGGACAACATCTTTTACTTTGAATAAGTCGAGGTCCCTCTTCTGCCTCATGAAATAAATAAGTTCCTATGCATAGTCCTCTAAAAAATAAAAATAAAATAAAGGGTGAAAGAAATGAAAGGATTCATTTGTAGAGAGTTGAAGCAAGTAACTCTGCCGAGGTACTGTCCAGGTTCGCTGGCAGCGGAGCAATTCTTGTTTTCTTGAAGTGACTCTATCAGGGTACGATCCAGGCCTAATGGAAGTCGAGAAACACCAGAGATGAAACTAAAACTCTAGTAATCTATTTTACTTGTGCATCTATATACCCCTTATCCCCAATCAAAACAACTCAATTTGACTTGGCTTGGTATGTGTTCTACCAATAAATAGAAGAGTTAGACTCGCTTTTCATGAGACAATGTCCATACAGAGAGCAAAAGTTCTACCAGTGTGTCGCCAAAGTTATAACGACTACAACCACCCTCCAAAATTTTGCCTATGCTTTGATTTTGGAGCCTCCCTTCTAAACCAAAAAAAATCATTTTTCATTGATCTAGGTACTTATGCTTCAATTAATATTTATTATTTTCATCCTAGCTTGTGTTGCTCACTTTGTTTTTCTTTCTAACCCACAAGTCATTCTCTAGACTTGGTCCTTGACAATTCTAGGCTTGCCTTAGAGAACTACACAATTCTTGAGGGAAATTGGCCTTACTCTTGGGAATTGTGCAGTCTTAACTGCCAGTGACCCTTGAGCTCAGGAAATGTGTAGTACTGGATGGTAACTAGCCTTGAGCTAGGAAATTGCGCAGACAGGAGAGGCAGGCCAGAGCCACTCAACCCATATATTGTGCATAACCCACTGTGCTTAGAAACTTCTTAGTGCTTGAACTAGAGATTTTGTCCCATCCTTCTGAGAACTACACAATATTTATGGGAAATGCATGGCATTTTTTTCCCAAAAAAGACAAAAAAAATCAAAAAGCATCCATAAAAAATAGGGATCTATTTTAGCAACCTGAAGGACGCACTTGAGTTATTTTGGAAACTGTTGCCAAGTGTCACTTTTTCCTTGACTTTAGACATGAATGTCATAAACGCTAACCTAAACAAATCTATTTATTCGACACTGTGAAAGATAATTTGCATATCCTATCTTGGAGCTCTGGAATTCTAGAGGAGATCAAGGAACCTTCGGTGCGATTGTTGTCACTTTTCTGGGTGGTTTTTTCTTTTCTAGTCTTTAGTCACTTTTTTTGTTAGTTTTTATTGTTTAGATTGTGAGAGTGTTGTTTCACTTATTTCCTTGAACTAATGCAGGAATTTTAACTTGTTTTAGCTTGTATAATTGTTGTTGCAAGTTATAGATTGCCTTTCGTGAGTGTTGCATGTGTTTTCCCATTTTTTCACCGACGGTCATCATTGCGGAGACTCTCTTCGCATGCTTCATTTTCTTTTAGCTTAATTAATTCATGCACTTGTTTCACACACATGCATTAACACTTAGTCATATTTGCACTCAACATCACACAATACTTTAGATATTTTTTTTTTCACACTCCTACGGGAAGATCTGGGTCCCCTTGCCCGGATCTCACACTTCACACTATTTGGTGTAGGAGCCCCATCTAAATTGTTGGTCTAGTTTCCATATATCTCAAAGATATGCCTTGGATCTAATAGTTAGAATGGGAAAGGGATGGAATGGTGTCTTCGAAAAGAAAGGGAGGTGTGCTTGGTGAGTGTGGAGTTGCGACTATGTGAAGGTTCTTCTACTGCAAAGGGGGAAGAAAAGTTAGCCTCTAAGTGAGTGGTAATAGTACCACCCAGGAAGAGACACACATGAACCAGAAGGATCCATCTAACATCCAGTGGAATAGTCCATAGCATGTGCGATGGTTGTTACAACCAACAAACAAGGAAATATTTGTCTATTATCACGGAAAATAGTCCACAAGGACGGGACAATAATAACAACCATTACAACACACTCTCAATAAGATAAGCACAAAAATAGCCGAAATAGTTCAATTATCTCAGTACATGTGAAAGAAAACATGAAATACAAATGTCCACATAATAGTATTACAAAATTTCATAGTCCATGCATGAAGAATGTGTTGGCCTTAACAAGCTTCTGTTATTAATAAAAAGTTCCAAGACACATGTTTACAGTGTACATCACTAACCCCAATAGTGGGACATTGGAGTCGCTTATTTCTCCTAAAAGAACTCGCTGATCTCTCTAATGCCTTACTAGAGGAGCCAAGGTGAAAAAGTACTTTTCTCATACAATGAGGGGGTATATATAACCAAGGGGTGATGCTTCCCCTTTGTGACTCTTTAACCACCCTCATGATTGTTCAACTTCCTATGACTCTTCGACTTACACGAATCTCCATATTCATGTGTGTCCTTTGGAATTGAACTTTACAATACATTTGAATATAATATACATGGTCCACAATAATGATGTAGCATATGACCACTCATGATATGACATGACATGAAACTGCTGACATGGACTACTTGGTGATGTGGCAATGTCAAGTCATTGTTGTTGCTAAGTGTTGGATGTCTTCTTGGATATGTTTTCTCTTCTCCTCTGAATGACTTGGTGATGCAGAGTGTTCAACGATCTTTAGTCCTGGATGGTAGTTTCAAACTTTTGTCCCTTTGCTTTTCTTTAACCAATGAGCTTGCATGTTTCAACTGCAAAGATGTCTTTCTTCATGCTCCCCTTCTTCATCTCCTTCTTCATCATCCCATCATGGTGTAAGAGAGTACCTGCATCTGCAACTCACTCATGAAGAGATGACATAAATATGAAAATCCCTATCCCAAGATAGAGAATTTGGATTCATGAACTAGACTGGGATTGGGTGATAGCTTAGGAGAGAAGGCTAGTGAGTGTGCAATTGTGCAGTTTAAGCAACCAAGGGTCAAGATTGATCAATGAGACTGTGCGGTGCACAACTGAAGCCATATTGAGGGAAATTTATACGCAGTCCATATTGATGAAAACAAATTCACAGTTCCCACGGAAGGAAAAAATTGTGTAGTACCCATTGAGGGAAAAATTTGCGCAGTGCCCACTGAGGGAAAAAGTTGCGCAGTGCCCACTGAGAAAAATTGTGCAGTTCAAGCAGGTAGTGGAGGCTGAAGGATGGGGCCCTGGAAGGATAAACTGCACAGTTTCAAGAGATAATGGGGACTGGAACACAAGGACTATTGTTAGATATGACATCATGAAGAACCTACCACTCTTGAATGAACGTACTAATTGAAAACATGGTTCATTTGAAATAAGATCAACCCAGTCGAATACAAATTTGTTTATATGAATAATGGATCACATAGAGGATGGATGTTGGAACACTAGTCATAGTTTCTTGGCCTATTAAACACACACACAACCAACAAAACTCTTTAAACAGTTCTCTAAAAAAAAGTAATATATAGAGAGGAAAGATTACAAGGAACCTCAAAAGTTGATGAAATGAACTCGTGTATGATTTTTGAGCCACTTGCCTATGATTCTAAAAAACTATTTTCTTTCAACAAATCTAAGTACATATTCGGAATCGACAGCTTCAGTATTTGCCTGAATGTCTCTGAAGTCAAAGAAATATTGGTATATTTGGTTGGTAGAGTAACTTTTCTTGTTGTTAAATCAAATTTCTCTATGCATAAGTAAATGATCTCTCTAAAATTAAACACTTATGGAACGCATGTAGCATTCTCTAATCCAATAGAACAAATCTTATCACTACTCCTCTCTTGCACAAATAGATTCACATATAATTGATACATAACCAACCACTGAAATATCTGATCGATGAGTGCAAGTGAGTTAATAGTATCAATGCAAATAATTTCTTTCCTTCCCCTTGAAGCCATTTCTACTCTATACTTTTAAAATATTCTGATAACCAACAACATTTTTTTAATTGATTTAGGTATAGCTCATTCATAGCCTAAACAACCACCACTTGTTACTACTCTTCCTGTGAAATCCCTTCTACAAGACACTTATAATATATATCAATTCACTATAGAAAAATCGACATTATGAGAAATAGTAGAAATAATTAGAATAATCCAAATGCACCACAATTCTAGCCAAACAATAGCGGAGACTCTGACAATATTTTTAGAAAATCAGCCATATTTTTTAGGAAAATCGGATTACAATTGTCAAATTGCGGGATTTTCAGTAGCAGAGTAATTGTGGACAATGCTAAATTTTCTGTCTTTTTCTATTTCAACTACCTGTTAGTATTTTGCGTGTGAAATTTGTTTGAAAAAACTTTCTAGTTAAATAGAAATTTAAAAAAATCAAAGAAAATGCTTTCGAGAAATAGCAAAAATAGTTTAAACTAGTTACTCCATGTATGAAACAAATTAAGGGTGAATCTTTTCTAATAATGATAGCTAGCTTACAAACTCTCAACAATCACATCCACTACTATATCGATGTTAGTTTAGAGGTAATAACATTTACATTCTCGATTATGTGTTGATCCGTCCATTCACCAAAAGGGTAATGAATTGTTAATGCCATTATGTCATGTAGGAAAATGAGGAAACCACACTGCACAATGGAAGGATTTCTTCTTCTTCTTCTTCTACATAACATGATTTTATAATTCTGCGTCTTTTCCATATGTAGTGTATGCCTCCCGCATTGACTACGATCACCAGTAAAACTTTAGGCACAACATTATTGTTAATGTTTTTATAATTGATAAAATTTATTATTAAATAATGTTATTTAATTTAGTTTTAGAATTTTTAGGTTTATTGTTCTTTAGTAAAATATTTCATTGTGAGGAAATAGATTTGTGCGTACAATGTAAGATTTATTATGGGCTTGATGCAATAAAATATCTACACATTGAAATATGTTTCTATATATAACATGAGTTCTATAAATACTTAATTCTGCATATGCATTTGTTCTTCAAATAACCCTCACACATGCACAACCAATTTCACATAGGTACTTTTGTACTCAATAGCGCTTTACAAATACTCATTTACAAGTGACAACTGTAACTTTTATGATTTACAATATAAGGTTTAATATGGGTTTCACACAAGAAAAACCTCTCCACAATAAAACAAGTTTCTATATTCTCTAGGAATTATTTAAAGACTTATTTTCTTTAAGTAAACAAATTGTATATGTCTATAACCAAATCGCTTACAAAGATTGGTTTACAATTTACTACTGCAAAATGAAATATGGAGTTTTTTCACAACGCTTCGAAAAAACAAATCACATAGTTCAATGTATTATTATTATTATTATTTATTATTATTAGCATCATATGTTGTTGTGAAAATATTTTACTCTAGGCATATTCCTCTGCATAATGAAAACTCTCATCCTAATCTTGACAGAATGAAAACTTCGTACAATGAAACACTAATGTGTGCAATTCTCGCTTTTGTACGTGCATTCATAGATAAAGACAACTGGAACATAATAGTCATGCTTTATGGCCGAGTAGGCTTCAATAGTTATCAACATAGTTACAACAAGTGTAATTATATTAAGATTCAAATGCTCGTCACAACAAATGCAATAGATACAAGTTCACATGTAAAACATTATCTAATAATTATTGATATCACTGGTAAAAAGTTTTAGTATTAGAAAAGATAAACAGAAATCCATTTTAACTATTATTCATTGCAGAACATTAGCTAATATATAAAATATGAAAGAAAATACTGGAAAACTAGTGTTCAATTATTATTTTCTGTACACTATTCGAGAACCCAGTCCATCCAACATCTCATGTCAAAAGTTGTCTCAAAATTGTTTACATAGTTAGTAAACATACTAAGAGATAGAAAAAGTAGTGATCAAAATTAAAATAAGTTATGATTACAAAGCCATGGTCCAGAAAATAGCTTATGTTGCATAAAGAATTTATGAAAATGTTAATACTTCAATCACAAAGCTAAATGCATTTGTCCCAATGAGAATTGCAATTGCAATCTCACCAATTGTAATCTCCAAAAGTCATCTAGAATAGGTAACAAGGAATTGCGTTCAGGAATTAGACTATTCCATCTTACTACACACATAAGATTTAAATATTAAAATCCTTTGATGACAACAAAAAGTGTTTCAATGTACTAAAACACTTACAATATGCAAAAGTAGAGTCTGATGTTATTCATCCCAAAGCTATCTCATGCAATTAGGCTTACTGAAACAAATTCCTTCACTTTAGCTTCAATTGATTCTTCCATCAGAGCAACAATAATGTCATGCTTAACACATTAATTGAATATCTCCTCCAAAATTTATTTTGTTTCTTCTTGCAATTACAAAACTGAGGCAAAGTACTCTTTGTTGACACTAACAAAGGTAATTAGCCATATTCTAATTTTGTCAACACTAAAATTAGTTATATCATCAAACTATGTTTGTTGTGATTGTTTCGACTTATACAAATGATCCATCAGCTTTCTCTTTCAAAATTAACATAGATTCATATGTAGTACATAGACCATTTAAATCCTAAACAATCACTACTGCCTTGAGATACACATCTGCTCTTGTATTTTCTATGTCTCCACACTCAGAGATAATGTCCCCCAATGTTTTAATTCTCCAAGACCATGCATCCTTGATCTGCCTCCTCCGATCAACATCAAACAACCCTTGTTTATCTTTTCCTAATTTGAACAATTAATCAATCTTCTGACTAAAAGTTAATATGTCATTGTCTATGAACTTCCTGTCTCCCTCCAACTCACTTTTGACCAATTTTACGAAAGACCTAGTTCTCTTCTTTAAACGTTGTAGATCAAAAACAACTTGCCATGTTGATTTAATAATCCGTAATCTTTCAAATATATTACTAATGATATATGATTTCATTGCACTTAGAATATTACCAGGTTTCTCAAATATATTAGATCTACTAAGACTGGAAATTTCCAATGGTGGTTTGCGCATCGCCAGTGGAGTCTTTAGCAAGGGACTTGGGCTTAGGGTATCTTCTAACTCTTTTATTTTTTCCTTCAACTTCATATTTTATGTCTGTCATCGACCAACAGAATTCACAAGCACTTCACTACCAACTTGATGCAATTTCATCATCCCTGGCATTCCAACCAAGACAGATCAACATTTAATTATGCCCAATCAACAACCTTTTCATTGGAAATCTATATTATTTCAATATTCAATCTCTTACCTCCCCTATCATAATTTTCATCTTGCAATGTGAAAAAATGGTCATCAAAAGTAATTTCCTCTTCAAAAATTTCCTCTCTTATTCTCTGATTTTGTTGAAAACAAGTACTAACCCAATCAGGTTGTACAATGGTATCAACTTCCATGTCCACCACTTCGTTAATGCTCTCCATTTTAGGCACACTCTTGGATCAAAATGATTCAATCGTTTGTGCTCTTTCTGGAGTTACTCTACAAGGAGGCTCTTCAGCATCCCTGCTACCTAATAGCCTATTAAAAACAACTTTTTCACTTCTAGTAGTTATTTTCTATTTTTTACTAGTATATGAAGTCCCACTAGTGCTACGTGTGCAAGTTTGAGATTTTCCCATAGGGTTTGCACCTCTTTTTTTAAATATTTCTCCTATCCTGATGATCTCTTTTTCAACAATATGTTCATCATCTACTATCATGTTTTGATGTTTTGTTGATACACTGGGACTTTCCTCGTTCTTCTCTTTACCTCTCGTAAACAAGTTCCCGTACCTCATAGGCTCAAATTGTTCCTTGAAAATTTTTCCTCTATCAAAACCTTTAATAGCTCCATATTCACTTAATTTGGAATTAGCATCCAAATACGTTGCAAAAATGATAGCATGAGACGTATTATTCATGGTCACTTTTCCAACAGTAAGTGAAAAAGAAATAAATTGTCTTTTCTTTTTCTGTTCAAATATAGATATCCAACGATGATATTTCCTATAGTCTTCAACAAGAAAATAGTTATCTTCAACAAACATTGGTAAAATAAATGACCTATCTTCAAAACCATAAATTCGTATAACCGTATTGCTTTCTCTTTCCTCATATTTCCCTTTATCAAATAGGAAATTTTTAGTCTCTATAGATATTCAAGAAGGATCCTATCTAGTTACCATGCAATATGCTTTTGTCATAAACACATCCTAAATTAAACAAAACTTTAAAGAGGCTTTGTGCTTCCACAATATATGATACCATAACTACATTAATTCCTCGCGAAACTTGAATATAGGATTACAGGGTAAACTGTCAAACACATTCCTTGACATGAGAAGTGTTATCAGATATTCCATCATAAAGAATCCATTTTTCTTCGGTAATCCATGTAATTGAACAACTAATTCATTCAAAATGACATAAGCCCAATGAAACATACAATTACTTTTGTATGTCTCATAAAACACATAGAAAATGCATTTTGGAACATGTGAGGTACTTTCTATCCCTACTAGATGGGAAAAAAGTGAACATAAATCCCTAAATGATTGCCTAAACAAAGAAATATCTAAAATAGAAAGATCAAAAGTAACCTCAGACGTTACATAAATGAATTCCCGCACAATGTCAATTACACGCACTTCTGGCTCCACGAAACTATCTGCAACGGACAACTCTAAACACTTGTTCACTTACAGTAACTTGAATAAAAATCTAAATGCATTGGGATTTAGAGAAACCTTTATTGCTCCTAGATTAATTTCCCTCTTTTTGAAATCAAAATTAGTTGTTCAAAGATAAACAATTTCTCTAAAATCAATGGCCTCTGGAACACACCCAGCATTCGCTAATCCAATACTCCAATCTTGTTAACTGTTTTCTCTTCCGTTGACATATTCACATATCTCTCATAAGCTCTCAACTATTCAAACCTATCATCGATCTTAGCAAGTGAGTTAACCGTATCGCTACAAGTAGCCTCTTTCCCTCACCCGCTACACATTTTTCATTTGTGGCAAAAAGAATACTTTTTCAATGAACAACACATTCAAATCTCATTTCACTTTACAATTCTTTATTTTCTTCACAAACACTAGTTGTTACTATTACTTGTGTGTAAATTGTTACACACGACACTCTGAATAAGTAACAATTAAATATATAAAAGACAACGTATACGAATAGTAATAGGAAAAAAATTCGAAATTCCAAAAGAAACTTGTGCATTTACATTGCAGTTTTCTTCCACTTCAATATCATTGATATATGTGTCATAAGAGATAAAAAATTATAATATACAATAATAGACGTTGTCTATCGAACTGATAAATTCACCCACATAGCTAAAAATCACCGCAATAAGATTGTTTTTAGTATTTTTTACTAAAAAATTGACAGCTTAAGTGTTTGAATTAGTTTTTGTAATATTGGAAATAGATTCAATATCATCAAAAACACCATTGGCAAATTCGCTGATACAACCAAAATTGACTGCAAACTATTTTTTTTAATTTCACATTTTTTTAAAATCCTACTTACAACTATTGAGGTTCAGGATATTTGGTTCCCCAGAGATTCTTGATGGTTCTGATTCCATTTCCATGGTAAAAAAATGATTCAAACACTATCAAGATTATATTTTTTCAAATTATTTTCACCAGATTTTGTCGAGAATTTCACTGTCTGGGTGAAATTGTGGCCTTCATAGAGAATGCCATCAATAATAGCTACAAATAGTAAAGTGAACAAGGATATTCACAAATAAATATTATGCCAACATGTATTCAACTAATTTCTACCATGAATTGACTTGACAGTTGGCCCCACTACTTTATAAAATTGAACCAAATTTGATTTAAAAATAACACAACATAACTATTTCTCAACAAATTTGACACATCGTTACGATGCAGTGAAAACCTTATTCCACACAAAAAAAAATAATTTTTAAACTCTGTGATTCTGTGATTTTTGGTGACGCAAAAATAATTTTATTACTAAAAGTTAACAATTGTAGCTTCAAGTTATTTTCAGTCAAATTTAGAGACTCGAAAATCTATCAATAATAGCCACAAATAGTAAAATTACCCTCTATGGCGAATCGACTTAACATTTGGTTCCCCACTAGTTTGTAAAACCAAACCAAATTTGATTTATGAATGAATTGACACAGTCATTTCTTGCAAAATTCGACAAGCAATCACAAAATAAATTTAATTTAAACTATTTAATTTTTGCAGACGTGAAAATAATTTAATTATCGAAAACATAAACTCTAATTCACAATATAACAAGAACAACTCTAGAAAGCAATATTTGTAAACTAATATTACATAATAGTAAAAATATTTAATCAATAAAATGTATGTGTGAAGAAAAACGGGAAACATTCATACCTTATGTGTATCAACATACATGACAAATTGAGTGTTTTTTTGTTAATAAGAGAACATACATCAGAAGGATTAAAAATAAATAAAAAATCAATGACTTCGAATAAACTACAAAAGTCAAGGAATGAAAACTAACAATATGACATATACTTTCAACATAACACAAATGCATTTACTATTACTAGCTTCAAAACTGCTACAAACAACAGTCTGAATATTTAGCAATCGAAAACACCAAAGCTAATTACAATCCATTGACATAATATCATCTTTATACATGTCGTAAAAAAATATAAATGTACCCTACAAAACAAATTCAAACTAATTGTAATCATCATAATCAACTAAGAAACTGCGAAATGCGAACACGAAACCGATAAAGGTGAATTAGTTTAAAAGCTTGTAGTATTGTAGAGAAAACCAAAGCTAAGCACAATATATTGATTTAATAAAAGAATTATACGTGTCATAAGAAACATAAATTTACCGTACAAAAAAAGTTCAAACTAACAACAATCAAGATAATAAGCTAAGAATCTACCAAATGTAAACAGGAAATCGACAAAGGTAAATCGGTTTAGAAGCTTGCAATATTGTACAACTTATGTATTTCTGCACTACTGGTATTGTCCACATTGTAACTAAAATTCCATTGGGACACTATTGAAGATGCAAGCTCATCTTTGAAGATAATAATTTATGTAAGGCAACAGAAGCTTGGATAATACTCTGAGCTCTTAAATGCAATTTGTAAAGGGAAAATGCTACACGATCCATTGTTTTTCTATCACTACAAATAGCATATTTCCCTCACTATACTAGCTATTTGAAATGTTTGTAGTCTCATTTCACTAGAAATCAACACCTCCCACTATTTTGTGTCTGAAACACACTATAAAGGTCAAGTTGCCATCCAGATTTTTCATCTTCATCATGCTTTTCCTCTAACTAATATAAAATAGGGCTACAAGTAAATACAAGTCATCTTAGCATTCAATTCACTTTCTCTACACTTTCTTAGGCATTCAGAAAACCGCATAGGCACCAAAACGTCAAATCTAGAAACATGGTTTTCATATACTTTCAACCTAACAAAAATTCATATGTACGAAACCGCAGAGAAAATCCATGTGTGGGCAAAAATCTCTCATGCACAACCACCTCTACATAGCTTCATTTGGACAACTACTTCAAGACTCAACAACGCCCTTCCATTAGTCATTGACATTTGAAACAGAGATTAATAAATTTGGGTCCAAAATATTATGGGCAAGAAGCATTCATTACAAAATAAATGTTGGACAAAGCATTTTTTATCTACACACGCTATCTCCTAACAACACAGTCAATTGTGTAGAAAAATCTCTCAATCTTTCATTGTATGCAATTCTGCACTCGATAGAATCTATTAATAATAAAATAAGCACTGCTCTTGTGCACAATCTACTAATATCAAAACAAATTACAAATAAAATATCCCTCTACACTTCCCTCATTGCACATAAATTCTGCACATGCATTTATTCTCTGCATAACATCCGCACATGAACAACCACCTCTTCACAACTACTTTTGCACTCAATAATGCCCTCATTCATTGACATTTAAAACTAATATTAATTAATGATCATACATTGTGAAATACATCCCTAAATAAGAATTAAAAATCGGATTTGTATATTTATTATTTTAATAAAATTTCGCATAACATCCACACACGCACAACCTACTATGCACAACACCATCTGCACAACTACTTACACACTCAATAACTCCCTTCGATCAGTCATTGATATTTGAAACTCCACACATGCTACCTCCGAACAACCAGCTTCGCATAACCACCTTCACATAGTTCCTTTCGCACAACTACTTCCATAGTTGCGAAAAACATTCCTAAATAATAATTAAAAAAGAGACTTGTATATTTATTATTTTAACAAACCTCACACAAAGCCTTCCACAAATTTGTTTTACCGCACAACAATTTTCCTTCACATGGATTGAAAACACAGTTTATTTAGCACCCTGTTCTATGCAAAAAATCCTCAATTCTCCCACACATACTCCTTAATAATATCAATTAAAAATTTGTTCACCCCCCCTCCCCCCTGGGACCAATGCAAAAAACCTGCAACCACATCAATTCTCGCATCATTGACCAAATCACTAACATAATAGTGCCCCAGAACCACATGTCACACAGATTGAAAACATGATACTAGCTTTTATAGTCCAATGATTAGGATAATTGTTAAAAGAATGATACTAGCTCCCTCTCCACCCCCGTTAGTGTCAGGGCACCCTCCTCTATGGAAACGACCTCAGTTCTCCCACACTTACTCCGTCCTCCACACAGTAAAGTTCCGCAAAATGAAACCGTACCAATTACCTCATCATTCATCAGTATCACAACACTCACTATGCAAAGGACCCCAGTTCCCTTGCACATACTTCGTCCTCCACACAAAGAAACATTCAACATCTGTTCAGCCCCCTAATGGGCAATGCAAACAACCTGCAACGACATCAATTCTCACATCATTAAGCAAAGCGCTAACATAATAGTGGCAGTGTCCAGAGGACTCACCAACACAATAACCACTCACAAAATTATTTTAATTTTAAAATGAATTGTTAGGCATTAGAACAAATGAAAATAAAACACCCTCCACCATCGGAATTATGTGCCATCAAACTTCCGTAGCCAATCTGAAATTATAAATAATATTTATTGAAATTTTAAAAATTATTTTTGAATTTATGCAAAAATATAAATATTAATACTATAGACATAATTTTTACATTACAAAACAAAATCATTTTATTTATGGTTTAACAAACATATCTAAATACTTTCATTAATACATTCAACTCAATGAAGTCATATATATATTTTTAGGTTTTTCTTTTACAAATATATTTTAATTACATTTATTTTATTTATTTATTTCTTGTAATTATATTTAATTCTATATCTTTTATTATATTATTATATTTCTCTTTTTAAAATAATTTCAAATTAAAAATAAATATAGATTTAATTTAAAATAATATACAGAAAATTAATATAAATTTTTTATTTTATTTATATATATTAATTTTAAAAAGTTAAATTAATATTATAAAAATAATATATTTTTCCATATAATAAAATTATAACATCAAAAAAAATAAAAAAATCAAATCACCATTTAAATCCTCTCCATCACACCCAAGCTTTCTATTTTGGGTCCATAATTAAACCTCTTCATAATTACATGATCAGACAAATAGTTACATCTCAGCGGCATTTGTACCATCACAACACCCAAGCCTTATGCTTTGCATCCACAATTACACCTCTTCTCCATAATTACACTATTTGATGGATAGTTACAAATTGTCCTCCTTTGTACCATCTTCACCATGGTCTCTGATCTCTGATGTTTATTTTCTTATTCACATATCTTGTTCTTATGATGAACCACATTAAGTAGTTTAAAATGGGTAGACCCAAAAGTCTAAATGTGATTTAGTGGAAGTATTCTCATGAGTAATACACATCATGTGTTGTTTAGTGGGGGCGATTTGTTGTCTTGGGTTAGAAGCTTAGGCTATGACATGTTTTTCTGTAATATAATTATCTATCTTGATTCAGTGTAGGTTGTGTGGTGGGGATGGTCTATTTTCTTCCTCCTCATTAGGGTTAGAAGCTCAGGCTATTATCTATCTTGATTCTTGAGATTCAATTTACACATCATGTCGAGCTAGTGTAAGTCGTGTGGTGGGGATGGTCTATTGTCTTCCTTCTGATTGGGGTTACAAGCTCAGACTATGACATATTTATCTGTAATGTCATTATCTATCTTGATTCCTCAAAATAACATGTAGATATTATTTGTGAGTTATCTATCTTGATTCCTTAGATTCCTCAAAATAACATATAAATGTTATTTGTGTACATAGCTAATACTAAATCAATATAATAAACCACATTTAAAAAAAAAAGAAAAAATAAAAACATGTTATTTGGATACTTAGCTAATACCAAATCAGTATAGTGAACCATATAAAATAAAAATAACTATATAATCATGAATCTATTTGTTAACGAGCGAAGGAATTATTGCACGACCTCAATAAAATAAAATAACTCTACTTGTTGCCGAGACTTTGGAGTTTCAGCTAATTGCACATCGTTTCATCCTTCCAATAATCAACGAAGGATTTGACTTTATATTTTTTATTAACAAATACATATTTTTTATTATTAAATCAATTGAATTAAAAATGATACATGAGACTTATAAATCACATGCTTTTTATATTAAAATTTCATAGTACAAACAGACTCCTCTTCTATATCTTAGAATTTGACAATTTGAAAGCAATTGAATCTCACGAGTAATCACCTATTCCTCTGCTCTACCGCAGAATTTCACAATTTATAAGAAGTCTGATCTCAGGAGGAATCACCTGTAAATTACGACAGCCCTTGAGATTCAGATACTCGAGATCTTTGAGTTCTGTAATTTTAGATGGCAAGGATTCCAAATGATGACATCCGTTGGATCCAGAAATTTCAGATTTATGAGAGACTGGCAATGATTCCAAATGATGACAATTTAAGATTTTTGAGATCTCTCATTTCGCATGGCAATGATTTTAATCTTTTACATTCACTGAGATGTAAAAACTGAAGATTTGAAAGATTGCCAATGCCTGAATGCACATATTCAATTTGAGTATAGTTTAGACCAAGAAATTCAAGTTGTTTCAATTGCCCCATTGATTTTGGCAATAATTTTAATAGTGTAACATAAACATAACACCCTCAGAGAGACGAGGTTAAGCAAAAAAGCTTCCAGAATCTCTTTTAATTCATTGTGGGTTAGAACTAGGCTGACCAATTTTGGACATCTCAATTCCTTGTCTGGTAGAGACGTAATATTGCAACCAAAAAGTAAGAGCCTCCTGCAATTATTGCAAGTCTCGATGTCAGGGAAAAGGGCGTCGATGTTGGGGCAATGCTGACCTTCCATGGATACAAAATTCTCCTCTCTCTCTCTCTGCCACATAAATTGCCATGTCACCGGCAACATTGTGAACTCCAAATGTAAAGCCCCAATAACTGGATCAACCAACTGCTTACAAATAGGAATAAGGAACAATCTGCAGGTAACTTTACGTAGCTGTAAGCAGTATCGACTAAGGTTTCCACATCTTTTCTCTTTACTATACCTTCTGCAATCCACATGTGTGATATAATGTGCACCGGAGTGTAGCAAATCCAACCTCCCAAAGCAGAAAATGGGTGATTTGCAAGAGTTTAACAACCTCCCAAACTAGAAAAGGGGCGATTTACAAGAATTTAATATCTCAAAGCAGAAAATAATTTAACCTCCAAAACACAAGCAAATCGGGCCAAATGAGTTTTGCATGGTTTAGCGCCTTTTTTTTGGGGCTAAAATGAAAAGAATAATTATATTTTAAATAAGAGTTGAGCTAACTATATCAAATGGGTGTTTTATAAAAATTTCGCCCCTCTAAAATGAAAAACTCCTTAAATTTCACCCGTGGGCTAAAATTTATTAGTATTATTTAGTATTTTTTGGGAAATTTACTAGTATTTCATTCCTCTGCTTTCTATGTTTACATTTAGTTTAGTATTTTATGTCTATTTTAGACTTCAACATAATATCAATGTCATTGTCATATGATGAATTTACTTTTTATAGTTTTTGAAAATTTGATGTGCATTGCATAATTTCAATTGTCAAATGATGAATTTATTAATTTAATTTAGATGTACCTTTCATCATGATATATGATGAATTTAGAAGGAACATTGCATAATGTCAAATGATGGATTCAATTTAGTAATTTACTTTTAGATTTGCAATGCAGAAATGTCAAATGATAATAGTATAATATGTAATGATGATCATATTTAGTCTTTATATGTATATTTCATAATTATTAAGATTTTCTATTTGGTTATTCACATATTTTTAGGATTTTATTTCTTTATTTTTATATATTAAAATTTTAATAATTTATAATTTTATAATTTTTATGACTATGACGTCCCCCCATTTCCCTGAAAAATCCCTAGAATTTGGGGTTGCTTATATATGCCCCCCTTGTGCGTATCCTCACTCCCACATTTCCTCTTCCCAAAAACTTGGTGGAACATTGCAAATATATGTCAAGAGTAATTATAATCGTTTGCTTTTAGATTTAATTTAAAAAATGTTATAAAATAAAATATGTTCTAATTTTTTTTATTGTGAATGAGTTACGATTTTTGGATAAGTCATGGTATTTTCCCATGGTATTATAGCAAAGCATGCTTACAACTTATTAATATATGTGGTAAAGTGGTCATCAACATACATTAAACAATACATTAAATAGTTCATATATGTTAGTTTTGCTGGTCTAACCCAATGGGGATTTGAACATTAAATATTGTGGTTTACATTACTTTATACATTGCAATGGGCAATTAAACTATCCACCATAGGCATTAAATACCCCATAGTAATAATTTTGTTTTTGAAGTTTAACTATGCAAATTTAAATTTTTACCCTTATATAAGTTTACTATTAATCTTCTTATATATTAATTGTGGATATTAATATTTTTATAATAATTTTCAATAAAATATAATAATAATGTTGACATCATTGCTACATCGATATTATAAGTTATTTGTTTATTTATTTATTCCATGGTAACTTTCTATTATTTATAAAAAGTTACATACGTAGATGCACATAGTGCATTCCCAAGTTGCACCACTCAAAAAGTTGGTGCCCATAAAATCAAAGCCAAAAAAACTTGGAGAACAAAAAATTGGGACTAATAAAAAATTCTTAGTTACCCTTTTCTCCCTTTCTTCTTTTCTACATTTTGCCATCCTCCTTGAACATGAGTGGTTGCGATAATAATTAGTTGGTTCTCTTCTGTCTGCATCGGGTGTTCTTATCTGAGTCTGAAATCCCAGATGTATAAGGACGCTTGAATCCTGTTATCTCCTTCTCCTTCATCATTTCTTGGCCCGAGTGACCTTTTGCTCTTGGATTTTGTGAAGCTGATCCTCCTGTTCCTTGCTGACTCAATTCTTTTTTCATTAAAGATGTATGTGGATTTGGGATTTCCTTAGCGACAGGGGGTCCCAAGTCCTCCTCTTCCTCTTCTTCGTTGGGTTGTGGTGTTGGGAAATGCCATCCCTTTGGCTTTTTGATGGGTTTATTTTTCCTCTTAAGGTCTTTCTTTGCCAAAGGACATGTGGTTTGTAGATGTCCAATTTGAAGACATAGATGACATCTAAATGGAGTGTTCTCATAATCTAAGAACTGCGTCTATGTTATGAAACCAGCTCACAAAAAGATAGAAAAGAGAGATCCACGCCTTAGAATTCAGTCTCTTCGAGGGGGCAACCTCCTTTACATTACATAAATGAACAATTCTTGGATGATTCAAATGACAAAACCTCCTTTCTATATATAGGAGTCTAAGGAGTCACAATATAATCCAGCCGACCTAACAATAATAATATAAAGCCACAAAAATAACAATAGAGGGATTCTATGGGGCACAGAAATAACAATATGGGGGTAATAGGGGCACAACAATATAAATAAGGGGTATAACTACAATAGTAATGGGGTAATCACTAGTATTATAGGGACCCAACATGCCCCTCTCCTTCAAAAAAGTGTTGTCCTCAACGCTTGAGTAGTTCTGGATACTTCTGCATAAAATTCTCATCCTCCCATGTGGAATCTTCAGCGGATAAGTTCTTCCACTTGATAAGATACTCTGAAATTGATCGATTTCGTAGCTGTCGAGTTCTTGTTTCTGTGACTGCTTCCGGTTCCAATATAATTTTTCCTTCCTCGTCAAGTTCTGGCAATATTGTTTGAATTGGGAGCTTGTCACCTATAACCTTCTTTAAACATGAAACATGGAAAACTGGGTGCAATCGAGAAGCTGCAGGAAGCTCCAATTTGTATGCCATAGTACCAATCTTTTGCAACACCTTGTACGGACCATAATACTTTGGTGATAATTTATTATCCTTCTTAGCTTGCTTTAGGGACATTTGCTTATATGGTTGTAGCCGTAGGAATACCCAATCACCTACATCAAAACTTCTTTCACTGCGATGTTGATCTGCCTGTTGTTTCATTCTATTTTGTGCCAACACGAGGTTATCCTTTAAGAGTTGGAGGACTTGTTGTTGATGTTCGATGTGATGTTCCACTGCCTGAACCTTAGAATTTTCTCTTAAATATGATGTGATGGATGGTGGTTGATACCCATAAAGTGCCATAAATGGGGTCATTTTTGTTGCTGTATGGAAGGAAGTGTTATACCACCATTCAGCCAGAGGCAACCATTTGACCCATTGTGTCTGTTTATCAGATACAAAGCAACGAAGATATCCTTCCAAACATTTGTTTACTATCTCAGTTTGCCCATCAGATTGAGGATGATAAGATGAGCTATGAGCTAACTGAGTACCAAGACAAGAAAATAATTCTGTCCAAAAATTTCCAGTGAAAATGGGATCTCTGTCACTTACAATAATCTTTGGGTTTCCATGTAGCTTTTGAACTGTTTCCATAAATGCAGTAGAAACTGTACTGGCTTTAAATGGATGTGATAATGCACAAAAGTGTGCATACTTGGTAAGTCTGTCAACTACCACCATGATGACACTCTTTCCCTCAGACTTGGGTAAACCTGTGATAAAATCCATTGAAACCTCCTCCCAACGTTGGCTTGGAATGGATAAAGGTTGTAATAGACCCGGTGTCTTAATTGTTTCAACTTTATTTTGTTGGCAAACCAAACATTCCGCCACAAACTTTTGAATATCTGATTTAAGGCCATCCCAAAAAAATTCCTTCTTAACCCTGTGGTAAGTTTTTAAAAATCCTGAGTGCCCTCCTAAGGGAGAAGTGTGCAATTCCATAAGAATCTTTTGTTTTAGCTGGGAATTCTTACAGAGGTATAAGCGATCTTTGTACCATAACGAATCATTTTGCCAGCTAAATGTATCAGAAGTACTGGAATCTTGTTGTAGCTTTCGAATAAGTGCCCACACTTCTTCGTCATTCTTCCATTCCTCCCTTGCTTCGTTTATCCAATCTGGTTGGATAATAGAAATGGCACACAACAATGCTTCCACATCCTCATCCTTTCTTGAGAGTGCATCTGCCACCACATTTTGCTTCCCTTTTTTGTAGATGATTTCAAAGTCATAACCCAACATCTTTGTGACCCACTTTTGTTGCTCTTCAGAGGATAATCTTTGTTCTAAAAAGTATTTAAGGCTATCATGATCCGTTTTTACCTTGAAGTGTCTTCCCATTAGGTAGGGTCGCCATTTCTTAAGTGCATGGAGTATTGCCAACATTTCCTTCTCATAAATAGCTTTGCTTAAAAACTTTCCCTTGATTGGACGACTTTCAAAAGCAATGGGTCTTTCATCTTGCATTAGAACAGCACCAATTCCATTTCCTGAAGCATCACATTCCACAATAAAGGTTTTTGTGAAGTCCGGTGTAGCTAAGACCGGTGCTTGGCACATTGCCTCTTTAAGATGTTCAAAGGCCTTTGTTGCTTCCGGAGTCCATGAAAATGAATCTTTCTTCAATAATGTTGTTAGAGGTGCTGCTATTCTCCCATAATTCTTAACAAACTTGCGATAATACCCTGTCAACCCAAGAAATCCTCGCAGATGCTTTATGGATGTGGGGATTTTCCATTCCTTAATGGCTTTAATTTTGCTAGGGTCTACCTTAACTCCTTCATGAGATACAATATGACCCAAATATTCCACCTCCTGGACTCCAAAGAAACATTTGGATCTTTTTGCATATAATTGTTTCTCCTCCAATAGTTGTAGCACCCTGTCAACATGTTCAACATGATCCTTCCAAGACTTGCTGTAGATTAGTATATCATCAAAAAATACTAACACAAATTTTCTAAGGAATGGTTTGAAAATTGAATTCATCAAACCTTGAAATGTTGAAGGTGCATTGGTAAGGCCAAAAGGCATGACCAAAAATTCATAATGACCCTCATGAGTTCTAAATGCCGTTTTCGGAATGTCTTCAATCTTCATTCTGATTTGATGATATCCCGAACGAAGATCCAACTTGGTGAAGTAAATTGATCCATGCAATTCATCCAGTAATTCATCAATGACAGGAATGGGGAACTTATCTTTAATAGTGAGCTTGTTGAGCTCCCTATAATCTGGACACATGCGCCATGATCCATCCTTCTTGTGCACCAATACTACTGGAGCTGAGAAAGAACTTTGACTCGGTTGAATTATACCAGCCTCTAGCATTTCTGCAACCATACGTTCAATTTCACTTTTTTGGACATAGGGATATCTGTACGGCCTGATGTTTGGAGGAACACTTCCTGGAATCAGATGAATAGCATGATCATGATCACGCATAGGTGGGAGACCTTTGGGAGTCTCAAATACCTTGGAATGATTGTCCAGGACTTTTTGGAGATCTGGAGAAATAGATGATTCCAATGTGGAAACATCTAGCGAACATAATTGTGCAATTACACCTCTTTGCTCCTTTTTTAGAAGCTTTGTCATACCATTAGAGCTGATTATCTTTCCTGGTTTCCCTGCAATACCCCTTAATTCAACTTCCTTTCCTTCCAAGAAAATTTGATGAAAAGTTCTTGAAAATTAAAAGCTATTGTACCCAAGGATTGTAGCCATTGGACTCCTAGTACAACATCAGCACCTCCCATTGGAATGGAAAGCATTGGGCTAGTCAATACATATTCTCCCATGGATAGCTTGATATTATGGCACTTTCCAGAGCAATTTATTGTTCCTCCATTTGCAATCATCACTTGACACTCTGGTGCTGGATATAGGAAGCAATTCAATTCTTTTGCTACCCTACAATGAATAAAATTGTGGGTGCTTCCTGAATCAATCAACACTATTACCTTTTTCTTCTTGATTTGTCCTTCTATCTTGATGGTTTGAGGAGTGGTAATTCCCGCCAATGCATTACAAGATATGGTCGGATTTATTTGTTCTTCATCTAGGCTTTGTTCCTGGAATATATCCTCTTCTTTTGACCTTTCTTGCTCCTTTTCTTCTTCCTCTTCACAATCTATGTAGAATAATTTCTTCTCAGCACACTTATGACCTTTTGTGTATTTGCTATCACAATTGTAACAAAGCCCTTTTGCTCTTTTTTCTTCCAATTGTTGTGGTGTCAACCTTGTAGGTTGTGGAAGACTATGGGCAACAACACTTCCGTCTTTATAGTTGTGAGTGGTATGCTTCCTAGTTGCCATAATTTTGCTTTCCATTTTTCTTGCTAACCTGAATGCCTTCTCTAATGAATCAGGTTCCCAAAGGCGCACATCATGTTGGATATTATCCTTTAAAGACCCTATGAACACATCAATCCTATGCTCCTCTGGAATATCTTTTACCCTTATGTTCAATTTTTGGAACTCCTCAATGTGCTCCATTATTGAACCCTTTTGTTTGAGACTTATCAATTGGCTAAAAAAAGTGTTGCTTTTTGTATCCTCATAATGTGCTATCAATTCTTCCGTAAAAATTGCCCAAGTGATAAATTGTTTACGAGAACAAAGCCATTGATACCATACAAACTGATTTGGTTCCAAATATAAAGTTGCCATACGTACCTTTTGTGTGTTTTGCACATTATTGAGATCGAAGAATTGCTCCATCTGTAATATCCATGTGGCGGGATCCTTGCCATCAAACTTCCTCATATCGATTTTTGGAACATGGTGAGTCTTCGATCCAACATTAGAGTCTATGGAATCATGATTAACATTTCTTTTGTTCTCATCATGAGTTTCCTTTACTACCTTTTCACCATTAGTGACCCTTTCTTGTAGCAACTTCTTCAATTCATCCATCTTATCATCCATGCCATCAATTTTAGCGTCCATGCCATTCACCTTAGCTTCCATGCCATCCATCTTAGCTTCCATGCCCTTTATCTTAGATTCCACGCCATTTACCTTAGATTCCACGCCATTTATCTTAGATTCCACGCCACTTATCTTAGCTTCTGTTAGCTTTTGTGAGCGTGACATTTGTTGCACTTGTTCTTGTAATTTTGATATATCATGTAGCATTTCTTCCTCTTCTTCATGAGTCATGCTAGAGCTTTCAGGTTCCTTACTAGGTGTTTGCATTTTCTTTCCTCGGGGCATCAGTTACCGATAATAATGCTTTACTATGCCCTTTGAATTCCGTTAAACCAAGCTTACACAAAAATTAAAAAAAAACTACACACCTTTTTTCACTTTATAGAAGCCTGATATTGAATCTGATGTATCTCTGTAATTTCGGATCATCCAGTTCTGAAATTTCTACCTGTAGTAGCCTTCTGTGTCCTCTTTCCAATGCCACAAGTCTGAGCCAAATTGGATTCTCCAAGGAAGAGTTATGTGAAATCTCCCACAGTGACTTGCTTTTAGACTGGTTCAGTAGAGCGAACTTGTACGACGTGCCACGAGTCACTGTTTCAACCTTTGAATCTGAAACACACACAAGAAACTACAGTCCGTCCTCTTTCTGTACCTTTTTACGAAATTTCAATCCGATCCTCAGAGAGAAAGTTATGACGATTTTCCCCAGGTCACCTGTTTTGAATGTAATTCAGGAGTCTGCAAAAAGACCAACTTCCTCAGATCATATCTCCGAAAATATAGCGCGAAAAGCTCTGAAATTCGGACCCAAGGTTCAGCGCCAATTCTTCTCAAATGGGTTTTTTTTGCGACTTCTGAAACGTCACAGAAAAAAAGTTATAGCGAAAATGCCACGATGACCTGTTTGGAGCAGCGAAACCCTAGAATCCAAAGCTCTGATACCAAATGTTATGAAACCAGCTCACAAAAAGATAGAAAAGAGAGATCCACGCCTTAGAATTCAGCCTCTTCGAGGGGGAAACCTCCTTTACATTACATAAATGAACAATTCTTGGATGATTCAAATGACAAAACCTCCTTTCTATATATAGGAGTCTAAGGAGTCACAATATAATCCAGCCGACCTAACAATAATAATATAAAGCCACAAAAATAACAATAGAGGGATTCTATGGGGCACAGAAATAACAATATGGGGGTAATAGGGGCACAACAATATAAATAAGGGGTATAACTACAATAGTAATGGGGTAATCACTAGTATTATAGGGACCCAACAGTCTAGCACTGGTTGTCATGTGTCAAAAAGATACGATCAGGTACTCCTTTACTAAGGTCTACCTCTAGACATATCCCAGAAAAATTATAAATTGATTCTTCAGTTATTTGTGAATCCATCTTGATATATCTCCCCAACATGTTGTTGATTCCTTCCAGTAATTTTGGGTGCTAGAAATGAAAGGGTAAGTTATCAATCTTGCCCATACCAATATTTTGGAGACTGTCATTATATTGGCATCAAAATTTGGGGACCATTAGATGATAAATAATCTTGCGTTTCCCCATAACCAAGGACCCTCATGTAAAACCTGATCTCTGATCCCTAATGATCCAAATTTTACCATAAAGAAATCCTTTGAGCATAAATGAATCTCATAGTTTACTGTCCAGTTCGTAAAGATCCACTGGAAAAGATCCACGGGTTTTGGCAAAACAGCTTTGAACCTAAAAATGATTGCTTGGTATTGATATGTTGTACAAATATTATTGATCTCTGCTAGATCTACTGTCATTTCCAGAATATAATTCATTTGCTCTATAATAAAGGGGCCAAGAATATGGAATTCTCTTTGTCCTAACTAATTTGTTAAGAATATTAATTTATTAACAACCAACCTAGATCCATCTTAACTTTAGATCTACCAAGCACCGAGAGAGATCAAATATATTTTCAATCAAAAAGAGGTTTGTACCTCACAGAGATTTGATCCCTCTCAGTGTTTGGTAGATTCAGAGTTAAGATGGATCTAGGTTGTTATAGACTCTTTTAGCCCTATGTAATGGTTTAGATGAGATAATGCAATATAATTACAAGTTGTAAAATTTTTTTAGCTTATCTCTCCCTATCAAGAAAGTATTGATAACTCTTGAGATTATTCTAGACATGCATGAGTCTTTGGATAGTTCATGCTAGAGACTTTCCAAATGCCCACGCCAAGTTTTATGTTTGACTCAACCTTGTACATTTCACATGTAACCAAAACAAACTTAATGATATTTAATTTCTTGAGGCCTCATTGAACTTTAACATAAGAGAATCTAACAATTAAACTAATCTTTGAGGCTCCCAAACTTATCCTAGAATGTAACAATTTTCTAGTTTATCTCACCCTATGAAGAAATCATTGATAACTCTCAAGATTATTCTAGACATGCATGAGTTTTGGATAGTTCATACTAAAGATGTTCCAAATGTACACAATTTTTTTTTTTTTTTTTTTTTTTAATGTTTGACTCAACTTTGTACATTTCACATGTAACCCCAAAAAACTTAATGAGATTCAATTTCTTAAAGCCTTATTGAACTTTAGTGTAAGAGAATCTAACAATTAAACTAACCATTGAGGCTACCAAAATTTCCCTAGAATAACTACAACCCAAAGCTCACAAACTTATAGAATCACTAAAGTGATAAAGATATCAAAGATATAAATAAAATGAATAGGAAAAGAATCTCACTTGTGACAACACATGAATTTTGTATTCAATAAATAAAAACATATCTTCTTATATTTATTAAAGGGGAGAAGGAAAGATGGTATCTACTTCTTTGTTTTAATTTATTGTTAATATTAGTAAAATATATCTAAATCATAATATAATTAACATAAATATTAATTACACTAATATCTTTTATTTTCTTAATGATCATTTTGAGAAAAAAAAAAACATTAAATTTACTTTTGTAAATTCAATCTCATCATTTTCTATATGTTTAATGAAATCATTTTTTTATTTAAATTGTCTTTAAAAAAGACAATCTCAAAAACAAAATAAATCACACAAATAATTAATAAAATCATTTTATAAACCAATATGTTCAATTCTCTCATATTTTACTTATAACACCCTCTCACGGCTATAGGCTTTAAGTTTTTAACTTGATTCATGAGGATTTGAGGATTACAATTATTTTAAGATTATTACTTTAATATATAATAAATTATGTATGATTAATAATATTTAAAATTAACATAAAAATGATATCCATATAATAAAATAATATAATATTAAGAAATTATTAAAATACTCATTTAATTTATTGCATCAAACACAATGTCACAATGTTAATTTGAATATTTATTTTACAGAATAAAACATTATTAACAAAATTATGATCATAGCCTCTTTAAATTAAAATTTCATTAATGTAGAATTTGATAATTTGAGAGCATTATACTTTCAAGGGGAATCACCTCCGACTCATCCTAAGATCCAGATATTTGAAATCACTGATTTTTATGATTCCACGTGGCAATGCTTTTTAAATGACGACATCTCCCGAGATTCAGAAAATTGAGAATTTTTATAGCTCTCATTTCACATTGCCCTGATGGTAAGTTTATACATCCCTTGACATGTAAAAATCGAAGGTTTTAAAGATTGCGAATGCTTCAATGCACATCTACAATTTCAGTGTATTTCACACAAAGAAATTCAAGTTGCTTTATTTGCCACAATGATTGTAGCCCGTGTTACCTAGATCTAACACCCTAAGAGACAGGAGGTTAAGGAAAAATGCTTCCGGAAGCACTTCCAAGTCAAAATCGTGTCCTCGAAAAAGTGGTTGGAAGTGGTAAGTAAAAGTTGTTGGAATTGGTCAATAAAAGTGGTTGGAATTTTGAAAAAATGTTTGAATCTTGTTTTTAATGGTGGAAATGGATTTAGTGCCATCAAAATCATCTAAAAGACTTAAAAATTTAAAGTTTAACCACTATAACTTAGATTTACAAAAATCCTTGTCAGATTTTCTCAAAATATAACCGAAATTTCCATTACATTCAGGGTCAAAAAAACTAATAAAAAACAGTCCCATTAGACTAAAGCTAATCAAAAAAAGATTTGATTTTATAATTATTATTAACAAATACATATTTTTAATTATTAAATCAATTGAATTAAGAATGATACATAAATCTTCTAAATTATAAAAATTATATATAAATATAATTCAAAATGTATTTATTTATATAAAAAATGTATTTTGCACAATAAAATTTTATTAACAAAAAAATTACGACCACATACTTTTTATATTAAAATTTCCAGTACAAACCTGAACGCGAAAATTTGAGAGCAATTTAATCTCACGGGGAATCACCTGTCCCTCTTTTCTACCGCAGAATTTCACAATTTGTAAGCAGTCTGATCTCAGGAGTAATCACCTGTAACTTACGACAGCCCTTGAGATTCAGATATTTGAGCTCTTTGAGTTCTGCGATTTCAGATGGCAATGATTCTAAATTATGACATCCTTGGAGATCCAGAAATTTGAGATTTTTGAGATCTCTCATTTCACATGGCAATGATTTTAACCTCTTACATCCACTGAGATGTAAAAACTGAAGGTTTGAAAGATTGCCAATGCCTGAATGCACATATTCAATTTGAATATAGTTCAGACCAAGATATTCAAGTTGTTTCAATTGCCACAATGATTTTGGCAATAATTGTAGACCCGTGTTACTTAAACATAACACTCTCAGAAAAACGAGGTCAAGCAAAAATGCTTCCGGAATTTCCTTTAATTCAGGGTTATCTGTTAGAAATAGGCTGACCAATTTTGGACATCTCAATTCCTTGTTTGGTAGAGACGTAATATTCCTACCAACAAGGGAGAGCCTCCTGCAATTATCGCGACTCTGGATGTCGGGAAAAAGGCAATGTTGATCGGCCATGTATACGAAATTCTCCTCTCTCTCTGCCACATACATCGCCATGTCGCGCACAACATCGTGAACTCCAAAAGAAAAGCCCCAATAACTGGATCCACCAAGTGCTCGCATGTGGATTAAGGAACGATCTGCAAGTAACTTTAGATAGCTCTGTGCAGTATCCATTAAGGAGTCCATTTCTTTGCTCTTTACTATACCTTCTGCGATCCAGACGTGCGATATAATGTCCACCGGAATGTACCAGTCCTCTGGAGCAAACACACAATGCAGAAAACAGGTTTTCAAATGAGCATGGGGTAAACTATCGTAGCTCCATCTCAATCGCTGATACAGATCTCGATCAATTCGAGGATGAGTAATTGGAAAATTTGAATCCACTGTCTGAATCTGCCTTAAGGCAAGGTTCCACTCATTTACAGCCCGGTTGCCAATCATTGTTGAAGCTATGACATTTATAGCCAAGGGCAACCCTTTGCACTCCTCCGCCACGACTCTAGCAATATGCTCTATCTCGTCAGGCACATGCCCGTCTTTGAAAGCTACTTTGCAAAACAATTCCCAGGCTTCCTCTCTTGGCAGTGGTTGTATTTGCATGGACTGGTCTGCATTCATTTCTGGAATCAGATCTCTATTTCGTGTAGAGAATACAACTTTGCTCCCTTTGTTCTGGCCAAATTCCACGCCCAATTCTTTGAGAGTGACTGCGCTCCACAAATCATCTAAAATTAGGAAAAATTTCATCGTCCTCAGATGTGCCGACAGGTTCATCTTCCGCGAATCAACATCATTATAAGAATAGGCACTGAGGTCTAAATTTATTGCAGAAGCCATACGACTCTGCAACTCCAGAATGGAAAATTGGGCAACTGCAACCCACATCACATGATCAAAAACACCACTTACCTTGTAGTTGTTGTAGACCTTTTTTAGCAGCGCTGTTTTGCCAACCCCACCCATCCCATATACAGCAAATATCCGATCGCGGGGGGCCTCTGTAAGCCACCTCTCAAGTCGTATTTCAGCAGATCTAATTTCCAACCCTACCAGTCCGGTGTCTGGTTCGTCTTGAAGCAGTAGATTCGCCTGTTGTGGCGCCGCGGACGCAATCTGTTGAGCACTGTGAAACACAGAGAAGTCGGTCTGAAGATTGTGAAAGAGCTCATCAAAAGTTGTCTTCCACTTTCGGATTTCTGTAGAGAGTTTAGGCTTGCAAAGGAGGCAACTGATAGACCGCTGCCGCCTTCGAGAGCAATCGATCAACTCTCTTGCTTTTCCAACTGCGTCTTGCATCCTTAGCAGACAATTTTGCAGAGATTGAGGGGGCGTCTTTTGCAGATCATGAAATTGAGCTCTAACATCGAGTAAGAGTGTCTTCATACGATTTAACTGCCCTTCTAGAAGCTGACGGTTCTCATCCAACTGAATAACATCGTCCATTTGTCGGATGAGTGCAGAAATAGCGCTACTGACCGTATTGGCCGCCACTTCAGTGATAATAGCAGCCATTGCCAATTTTTTGGCTTCGCAAGAGAAGAATCGCGGGTCTGAAGGGGCTAGAGACAATCATATATAAACACGAACTTGCAATGAGATACAGGGCTATGGTTAGGCAGTCATTAGTCATTATTGAAAATGCAAGCTGACTTGACTTACTATAAATAATATATAAATATAAACCTACAGAGGATTAGTATATTAGTAAAATCAACAATGGGATACACAGTCATCAGACGTCATTGCTTGTTAAATATCCTTGAATCCTTTCCATAAATATGGAATTAGAATTTATAGATTTTCATCTCATAAATGTAAGAAAGGTATAACCTACTTTCTATAAAATTTGAAAATAAATCTTTAATAATCACAGTTTAAAACAAATAAAAAAGTAATATCAATATTTAATTTTTAAAATTTTAATAATTTTGTTACCTGACCTTTTTTCAAATGTGTAACCCAATTTTTTTATAAATATTAATAATATTTAATTAAATTGAAATATTATATATTTATATTTATATGTATATGTATAGTTTATTAAGTCACGCGAGTATAATATTTAATTAAATTAAAATAATATATATTTATATATAGTTTATTAAGTTAAGTGAGTCTCCAGATGATTAGTATATTTAATTTGGTTTGAGTAGTTATCATTGACAATTTCAGACTTGTTTAATTTGGTTTGAGTAGTTATTATAGAGGATCTCACACTTTTGTTATTCATAATGTAGAAATCAATTTTTCGGATTAATCACGTCAGTGGGATGGTTTCGAACCAACTAATGTGGTTCATCCTTAGGGCAAGGTGAGAAATCAATTGATCTCAAAGAATAAATAGTAGGGATGCATCATTGTTCAGATAACAGGGATGCGTCATTGTTCAACGTTAGCCATTTAAAATTAGCCGTTGGTGAAATCATTACTAAGGAAAGGAAAAATTATTTAAGAATACGCGATAAAGAGATGTTTATTTAAGAATACGTGATAAAGAGATGTTTGTTAAATTATTTAATATTTAGTTAGAAACCATCTATTATGTAATAATTAAATATTTTATATCGATATTATAAATTATTTATCAATTTATATAATAATATTATGTAAGAATAATTAATTTATATAATATTATTTGTTAGGGTTGACCTATTCAATATACATTTGGTTGAAAACTAGAATAATTATCAATTTATATAATAATATTAAATAAATAAATAAATTTTCAATCGATTGTGATTAATCCCAAAGTCTCATTTCTACATTTGGGGATCTTTTAAGTTTTCAAAATCATGCTCCCCACATCATCTCTTAGCATAATTAGATTTTTACCCATAAAGTTTCCAACTAGGAACCTTTACACCATCCAATGCCTTAACAAAACACCTTGTCACCAATAGAAACATTAATATTTGTTTTTTTAAATTTTAATTCTAAAACCTTAAAAATATAATTTAAAATATAATTAAATTAAAATATTCTAAAGAAAAAAAAATTTACATTCTAAAACATATTGGGAATCGGTGAATTTTTTTTTTTTTAAATCATAAAATAATTAATAATATAAATGTGTTAATTTAATCATATTTCTACAAAATGATTAATGAAATTTTTACATTTTTGTACATACATTTTAAACTAAATTAAAATATAACTATTAATAAAAATTTCAATTATTATACTAAATATTTTCCATTTTTCACCTATTTATTAACCCTTATATTCTATTCTAATAAAATCATAGTAAAAAATAATAATACTCTTCATTAGAGTTGTTTTTAGTGAGGTTTTTTGGATGTTTTTCAGGTGGGTATTTTGGATCTAATTTCTCTAAAATTCCACAGGAATTTATTGAAATCACAAGCTTGATAGGTAACCCCTACACAATCAAAGTGCACTAGGAGTTTTTCAGGGTGCTGAATCCATATATATAGTAAAAAAAAAAACCAGTTTAAATAACACAAATCAAGATTTCACCACAAATTTTTCCACAGGATTCAGCACCGAAAAGTCCAAAATATAGTACTAAAGAAAACTCCTTCATTCATATATATATAGGTATAAACATAAAAATTATTATAAATAGATAAATATTAGGATTTAAGATTAAATTTTTTTTTTTTCAAACTCTAGTCGTTATTGGTATTTTACATGGATGTATATCCAAAAACTTTTGGAGGAAGATTGAAGAAATCCAAAAGTAGTTTATACCCTAGAACCTTAAGATTAAAGGAAATACTCTCTACCATGTCCACCTGCAAGCCTTACCCCATTGAAAGGACAATTTACCGGGAATCTTGCGTATAAGAAGAAATTATACAACATGAATGCAAAGAGGTTCCTAAAATTGCTTCTAGCTCTACCCAAAACCCCCACCTTCTACTCAAACTGGGGAGGCATAAGGATGCATAAGGATGCCTAATCATGGTTGGGTCATTGGGAAATAAAGGAAGAGATCATCTTGCAAAACCCATACAATATTAAAAATATTGTTACTTCCAAATTTAAGGAGAAATTAAGGGACAACGAAGAGCTCGAAGGAAAAAGAAAACTAAGATATTATACGGAGGTGAATAACCCCCGTCTAAAAACCAAAATTGTCTTTCTATATTGACTAGTGTTAAGAAGAAAATGAACATTGGCAAGATAATAAAAAATTCTCATCAGCTTAAGAGTGAAACTGAACATCCTCCAATTCCCAAAATCTCATGGGATGAATGGGTTTAACCTATGGGATCCTAAGAGGGTTGAAGATGAAAAACATTTTTTCTTCAATTTTCTATTTCATACTCACACTCAATCTAATCTTCAAAATATTTGTCACATTACTAATCTTCTTGATCTTTTAAATAAATAAAACTATGTTTATTTTGGAATTCTTCTAACACTTCTTTTTTATTATAAAAATAAAATGTTAAAGAATACCTTCTTAAGGTTGGGTAAACCATATAGGTATTAGTGGATGCTCTTCTTCATCATTAGGGTCATGATCATCATATATTACTCAATATTATTTATTTATTTATTTTCTTTCTTTCCTTCTACATATAGAGAAATTAGGAGATTTGTGATTGATGTAACTAGGCAACAGACACAAAGACACACCCTCAAAAAACAAGGGATGTTAGGAGCATGATGTAGTTCTCTGTTAAGGGAATTTATATTTATAACTATATGTGACCATAAAAAATACATCATAATTAGCTAATTAGTTTTAATTATTTCCTTAAATATATCCAATAATATCTCCCTAACTATCTCTTATGATCTATCCATTATTTCATCCATGATTTTTACAACAATATTCATCTCTATATTTGCTAGATTTTTTCCACCTCAAGGTAGGACTCTATCAATCAATTTGTTGTTGATCACTATTAGTTTAGCATTGACCAATGCAAGTTATAATATTTAACTTTGAAAAAGGAATATTTATTTTTCAATATTATTGAAGAAATTATTTTTCAAGCATTTGATTGGACCATAAATTGAAGGTCTCATATAGCCTTTTTACAATAAAATGCCATGTGGATAATTGCCTCATGTTTTTTGGCCATAATTTTTAAATGTAGTTGCAATATTTATGCCATGATTTTTAGATATTTGTGGAATAAATTTTCGTTATTAAGCTTCATAGGAAAACCATCTAAAATTAAATTCTTCGAAAATAGTTCATACTCATGTAAATTACATATTTACCATCAAGTATTTGTATAAAGGATAGATAGGACCAGGATGTAAATAAATATACTTACCAAGAGTAGCTTCCCACCCTTGTTTATGTGCCTTTCAACCCTTTAACAAGTAGGAGACTTAGTTGTGGTTACTACCTACCAAAAAAGTATGCATGTTCTTTTCCCTTCGCAGACAATTAATTTTTCCACCTCATATATTAATTTGCAAATTTTCTAAAAGCATAATTTCCACTTGAGTAGCAGGGACTACCCTAACCTAGACCACTTTCTCTTACATAGAAATTCTAGAATATGCATACACTATTAGAATATTCATAATAACATCCATTAAAAATTACAAAGAGGTATTAGTTTTTTATGTCTCCTCTTTGACAAGCATTCTTCATTAAATTAGTCCTTTCTCATTATTTGCCTTTATTTTCCTTTTTCTTCATCTTTAATAGTTATTTGGTCTTCTTCCTTCTTGATCTTCTCTGCTATCATCTTGTACCTACATAAATATTAGTTGAAGTACATATGAAAGAATCACCATCTACTAGAATAAATGGGTTGTCAGTCGTTATATCCACTAGTTCTCTAGAAAACGTATTCTCATACATGCTTCATCAACCATTCTTCCATCAAAATTTGCATACATATCCCTCTTACTCTATATCACCACTCTCATTTTCATCATCCTCAATCTCCTGGGTTCCTGACTCAATTGTAACCTTGATGTTGATGCTCCTACATTATACTCCCTAGGAAAAAAAATCTTCATAGACACACATCCATGGGTCCTCTATCTCTTGCAAAATTTTTCCTCATAGTTATCTCTTCTTTTTCATATCCTCAATCATCATTTTATTCCTACACAAGACCCTTTTTCTTTACTTGAAATCTACTTGATTGCCTCCTCACTAAGATCGATGACTCTGTTAGGTGTAGACTACATCAAATCGATGGTTCTACCCACATATAGTTTCTCTCTTAATGATTTGAGATCCTCTTTTAGTTTATGCTTACCACAATAACACATGACGAAAAATCTTTTACATTAGTGGTTTTTTACCTCGAACATTATCAACTCGGGTACACACAAGTTCAAAAGTTTTCAATCTCTAACCAATATCATTATAAAATGACATTATCCAAGAACTATTTCTTAGTGATGTATTCCTTCAAGGATTTATTGTATATACCTCTCAACCCACACACAAAATACTTTTATTTATAACTCACATCGTTTTCTTCTTCACTGTTAACCATGCTTCTATTTCTTTTTTTTTCCATCTTTTGTCACTTCATCATTTTGCTTTCCTTCATCATTATCCATTTTTCTTTCCTATTTTTTCATATGTGATTTGTAAATTTTTGTGGACATTCCACTGGACAACTCATCACAACAAATCTCACAAATTGTACTTAAAAATCTGAAATCTACACCACAAGGGTTTATTTCTCTTTACATTTTTAGATATGTAAATTATTGATTATTGTGTATACACGCTAATTGTAATTACGAAAAAAATAGAGAACAATGAAATAAAAACTCATAAACTACGATTAACATAAAATATATTTTGGGAAACCCTTTCAGGAGAAAACCCAGTTGGAAGGTGAGGTCGCTCTACTCTCTTTATTTGAATAGAAAATGGTTGCAAGTACAAAGAAGGCATGTGGCCCGTGGGCTACCACAACACAAAAATAATATATGTGTGCTCTCTCCCCATCCCTCTTAGTTATTCTATTTGTCTATGCAACAAAATGCACTCGAAAAGAATGGAACCCCTTTTCCTCCTAGTGGCACATTTATAACATAACCTAATAGCCAAGTAGTAGTTAGGTTTGACTCTAAATCTTAACCAGAGTTACAATATGGACTATTCTAGAGTCTTATTCATCATTATCATGTGCCTAGCATATTTTCCATGAATAAATGGGGATGATGTGGAATCCCCTCGAATTATGTTGGTCAAAACAAGAATGTCATCTTCCGAGTGGCATAAATTTTCCATATGGACTCCAACCAAGATGATTCTTGCATTGTTGAAAAGGTATTTGTGTGTAGAATAGGAGAAAAGAGTGTAGCACAAAAGTGTCAAAGTTTTACCCCCTAAAAAACACTCTTTGATGCCTCAAAATGCTCCGAGAAGATTTTAGGCCCTAATTTCCCAAATTGGGTCTCGCAGATAAAAATGGTCCTATCAGATGATTCCTCCACTTTTTCCATGCTAAAATAATTGACATGGATGAAAAACAATATAATTATCAAATATTAATCACTCCCCATTTTTTGAGACTTTTAGTCCTAAAATGCTTCTAGTGAATGAGGTGAGGAAATTTATCCTCCACCATCTCTCGGGTGTGCCATTTAGCTTTGGCTAGAAGTTCTCCTTTCAACCCAATATGTTAAAGTTTGTTTTGTCCCTATCTTGTAGTTCTAAGCCTTTTTTGCAAAACTATATCTTCTGTCATCTATAACTTACTTGGGACCTGCAAGTACTATAGTGGCTAGTGATATATATGGATTATTGTATCCTTACCCATTAGATAATGCTTCCACTTCTCCACAGATTGCACCATTTCATAAACCTCCTTATCAAAAGTAGGGTAGTTAACAACTGCCCCGTGAACTAATCTAGAATGGTAGCATACAAGCCTTCCCCCCCACATCAAGATCACTCCCATAACATACTCAGTGGGATCTATCTCTGCTTGAAAGGGCTTATCCAAGTTTGGTAGTGCAAGAACTAGTGCTTGACTAATATTCTTCTTTAACTCATCAAATTCCCTTTGTTTACCCTTTCCCCACTAGAAACTCTCGCCACTTATTAGTATGGCATGGAGTGATGTTGTTACTACTAAAAATCAGGCTATGAATTTCCTCAAGTATTGTGTCACCCCAACAAAACTCCTAACCTCAGAAACATTAGTAGGTACGAAACACTTCATGATGGCCTCCATCTTGGCGGGATCTATTTTTGTCTCTCCTCCACCCATCACATACCATATATACACCAGATACTACTGTGAAAACTCACACTTCTTGATATTTTCTAGAAATTGGTGCTTATTTAATGTCTCCAACACCTACGTCAAAGGTGAGATGTGCTCCTCCTAGATAGCACTACATACCAGTATATAATACAAATATAAAATAACAAATGAATCTATAAAATTGTGCATCATATCATTCATTACCCTCATAAACATAGTTGGTACATTGCATAGGCCAAATGGCTTGACTACCCACTCATACAAACCTTGCCTAGTTTTGAAGGCGTTATTCAAAGTATCTTATTCTCTGACTCGAAATTATTGATATCTAGACTTTAAGTCCACCTTGGTGAAATATTTCACTTACTACGACTAATTCAACAAGTCATCAATCTTGGTTAGTGGGTACCTATTCTTGAGTGTGATTTTATTCAATGCAATGTAATTAATACACATCCACCAAGTCCCATTCTTTTTGGAACTGTGATGATGGTTGACCCATGTGGTGGTGTATTTCGTCGAATGACACTCTAGTAGTTTTTTCAATTGTTTCTTCACCTCACTTGCTTCTATAACAAACTAACTATACAACCCAATGTTTAGCAAGGGAGCCGTTGAAATATTTGGATCTTATGCTTTGCTTCCCTCTTGGGTGGTAGCCCTTTAGGCTCCTAGAACACATCCTTGTAAGCCTATAGAAACTCTGCCAGTTGTTTTTTATGTTTCTTGGTACACCCCTCTAAGGATGCCTTTGCACTTGTTAACTCTTCTACAAGATGATTCTCTCTTAAAAACAATAAAACAAACTTCTTGCCAAAAATGATCATTTTCTTGACTTGGTTGGCATTTGCTGGTGAAAATTTTAACTTTCCTTTGTGCACATTTATGGTGAACGATTTTCCATCATTTGTGAGCTGGTATTGTTGGTTGTGCACATGAATATTGCATATTACATGTACATGTAGGGACTTCCAAACACCACTCCACATACATCAAAGGGAACTACATCTAATTCTACCTCATTAATAAAATAAACACAGATAACTAATATAATTTTGCATTGTTTTGTTACCTTTAACTATGCTTCCTTATTTACTAATCCTAATGCTTGGATGACCACAAACTTCCAATGAAAATTTATATACTAGCTTTACTAAAATGAGATTTGCATGTGATCTTGAGTCAAAGAGCATAATATGTATCTTCCTTACTTGTATCTTTATGTGGAAGAGTTTGGTCATTTCTTTCTCTTCCTATTGCTAAAGGCTATTGAGTTTTCTATAATTTCAAAAATGAGTCCTCTAGATACATTAGAACCATAAGTTAATACACTTACATTCTAAAAGCACAGATGGATCATCTCAATGCACTAGAACACCAAATTAATAAGCTTACATGCTAGGAAATAAGCTCTTTAGGTGAACAATATGATGAATTATCTTCCAAACATCATGGCCAACCCCACCATAATTGTCAAAAAAGGAGTCGGCAACAACAACATTCAATTTCCAATGGTTTAAAGCATGTTTTCAACATAAAAAACTAACATTATTCCCAATACTTTCTTGAGTTTTGCTAGTTTTATTTTTTCTACTTTGATTTTGTTTAACTCTAATATGTATACATTCTCTCAAATAACATCTTTAAACCAAACACTATTAATATTTTGTATCTTAGTATATAAAATTTATATTAAAGTATTTTTTGCTACAAAATATAGAATTTAAAAAATTTATGGATGGTGGATATCCTTTGGCTATATGTATATATATTATATAAGAAATATAACTTTAATTATTATTAAAATATTTATATATAATAAATAAAATATTTATATTTATATTTTATTTTTAATATATATACAATATGTAGATTTTCCTATTAATCAATTGTGTGTATCTTTGTATTTATATATTTTACCTGTGCCATAATGTTTTTAGCCCCTTTAGAGGCAAGATCCTTCTATTGCGATAATTGCAGATGATTCTCCCTTTTTGGTAGTGATACTACATCTCTGCCAACAAAGGAGTTGAGATATCCAAAACTGGTGACTCTAACTTTGGTATGCAAATTTTAATTGGAAGTGATTTCGAAAGCATTCTTCCTTAACCTTGTGTCTCTCAGGGTGTTATATTTAGGTGACATGGGGCTACAATTATTGCCAAGATCATTGTGGAAACTAAAACAATTTGAATTTTAGTCCTTGTATTTTCTCGTTGCTAAGGAAAACAGGTAAGGGCTAACCACCAAGGGTGCAATTTGTGGAGAGCGGTTGTTGAGGGAGGGAAGGTCGAACAACGAAGCCTAGCCTACTCAGACTCTTATTCCTGCATCTTGGCCCAAATTTCTCGATTGTGCCCTCATCCTCTATTGTTGTTGTCATCGTCGTCATGTGGAAGCTCTATATTGGTTGGGGTTCAGGACTTCGTTGTAGTTCTGCTTGGTGTGTCTTCTGCTACTCGGGGTCACCACTTCCCTGTTTCCAGTTACTATCGATGTAGATGGGACGGTTGTGTGGTGAACCTTGTCTACTTAACTCTCTTACTCATGCCTCTTTGCCTGCCTTTCTCGACTATGCCCCTTCCTTTGCAATTGTCGTCTATGTCGCCATGTGGAAGCTTTGTCCACGTCAGGGTTCAGGACTTCACTACGGTTTTTCTTATTATGTCTTTACTTCTCATGATCATTACCACCCTATTTCTGGTTTTCTTCGTTGTAGATTTCTTTGGGGAAAGTTTGTCGATATGACTATTGCGTCATGGCCATGGGATTTGTCGGGTCTTGTCACTTGTTTTTCGTTATCGCATCCCTATGTTGGGTATTGATCCTACGAGATATTTTATGGGTGTATTATCCCTAGTTCTCCCTCCAGTGTTGGTTGTTGGGGTTTGAAACATTTTCTATTTTTGGGTCGGCCAACTTTTCACTTCATTTATAGCTCGCACTTGGGATTTTTGCAAGCCTGCATTCCTTGGGGTTTTATTTGGTCGGGAGTGCATGCCCAAAATTTTTTAAATCTCTTTGTGATGTGCTATGGTGCTCGTTGACCCTAGGGTTCTATACAATGAATCCTCTTCTTCATATCTTGTCGGTTGGAGCATCTTCCGGCAGTGCTAGAATTATGTGTGGATGGTCGTTGTTGGGGTATATATTTTGCTCCTTTTGGGGTTTCTTTGAGGGGTTTGTGAATCCTATATCTTGTTATCAATCATATGTAACTGGGATTATACTAGAACATATGTTATATGCATGGTTATGTAAACATCTTTTTAATTAATAGAAAGTTGTTAGTTTTTTCTTTCCTTAAGAAAAACAAAACAAAAAACAAAAAGAAGATGAATTTCTTAGTTGAATTATACTGAAATTGGTGATGTGCACGCAAGGATTGACAATATTTTAATCAATTAGTTTTTACACATCAAGGGATGTAAATGGTTAAAATCATTTCCATGTGAAATTAGAGATCTCAAAAATCTCATATTTTTGGATCTCAATGGATGTTGTCATTTAGAACCATTTCCATTTGAAATCGCAAAACTCAAAGATCTCAAATATATGCATTTTAAGGCTTGTTGTAAGTTATAGGTTATTCCTCCTAACATCAAAATGCTTTCAAATTTCACAATAGAAAAGAGTGTGTTTGAACTAAGAAATTTTAAAATAAGAAGTATTTTATCATGTTTTTTGTTATTGAAAATTTATTATATTAGTATAGATATATCTTAATTACAGATTTAGCATGTTGCAAGTGGAATAAATCTCTTCAGGTGCAATCCTCTTTTAAAATGTAAAATATGAAAAAAATTGTGTCCCTCTCAGTGTTTTATAGATCCCAATGAATTTGGTTCTCTCTCTATATATATAATGTGTATTTTTTCATTGTTTAAATTGTAATTTTGAATGTTATATTAAAATTGTTAGTCTAAAAAAAATTATTGGATTTCAGGGAAAGCTCACAAAAAATATCTATATACCTAAAAAATATCAAAATGAAAAATAGTGACACTACAAAAAATTTACTATTAAAATTTATTTTTTGTTGTTGTTTTATAGGACATATACAAAAAAAATGTAAACAATATATAATATATACATAGTTGAGATTAAAGTATTTTGCATAGCATGTGTATTGAGACATTTTATCTATAGACTACATTGTCCACATTAAGTTTATTTGTTATTAATATATTTTTAAGTATATGTCAATATTACTTGATCTTGGATATTAAAATATTTTATGAGTAAACAACATTAAATTTGTTTATTATTATAAATATTTTTAAATGTCACATATTATTTTTATATTAAGAATTGAATGAATTACACCTCCTTATTATTCTTATTAGGAAGTATTTGATATTTTTTATTTTATTTTCCAACTTTTAATTACTTTTTTCTTTAGACATTGAATATTTTATTATGTACAACATTCTAATATTTTCTTTCTATATATAAGTATATATATATAAAAGTGATATCTACATAAATTTGTTAACATAGATCTTCAAATAATTTATTTAAATCCTTCCATGAAATATTTTAGAAACGTATGAGGTTTAAATATTTTATTCACACTTCTTTTTACTTCTAATTATTTTATTTCTTTTTAAAGTTAGATAACAAATTATGCTAAGTAATGTGGAAATATTTTATTTATGACTAAGTGTGAGTGAAATAATTTATTGCATTGGGTTGTAATATTAACAAAAGATTGAGTGAGAATAGTAAGGGTGGGATTATTGATGTTTTGTAATGCTTTTAATTAAAACTAATTAAGCATGTGTATTCATTTTAGTTTTCTATCATCGTTGACATTGCTTTCCTATATAGATATAGAGAAGGATGTGTAGAGGGTTAACCACCAAGGGTGCAATTTGTGGAGAGAGGTTGTTGAGGGAGGGAAGGTCGAACAGTGAAGTCTAGCCTACTCGGACTCTTATTCCTGCATTTTAGCCCAAATTTCTCGATTGAACCCTCATCCTCTATTGCTGTTGTCATCGTCATCATGTGGAAGCTCTATATTGGTTGGGGTTCAAGACTTCGTTGCAGTTCTGCTCTGTGTGTCTTCTGGTACTCGGGGTCACCACTGCCCTATTTCCAGTTACTGTCGATGTAGATGGGATGGTTGTGTGGTGAATCTTGTCTACTTAACTATCTTGTTCATGCCTCTTGGCCTACCTTTCTCGACTATGCCCCTTCCTTTGCAATTGTCATCTATGCTACCATGTGGAAGCTTTGTCCACGTTAGGGTTCAGGACTTCAGTATGGTTTTGCTTATTATGTCTTTATTGCTCAAGATCATTACCACCCTATTTCTGGTTTAAGTCATTGTAGATTTCTTTGGTGAAAGTTCGTCGATATGACTATTGGGTCATGGCCATGGGATGTCGGGTCTTGTCACTTGTTTTTCGTTATCACATCCCTACGTTGGGTGTTGATCCCACGAGAAATTTTATGGGTGTATTATCCCTAGTTCTGCCTCCGGTGTTGGTTGTTGGGGTTTGAAACATTTTTTATTTGTGTGTCAGCCACCTTTTCACATCATTTAGAGCTCCCACTTGCGATTTTTGTGGGCCTGCATTCCTTGGGGTTTTATTTGGTTAGGCATGCGTGCCCAAATTTTTAAATCTCTTTGTGATGTGCTATGGTGCTCGTTGACCCTAGGGTTTTATACAATGAATCCTCTTCTTCATATCTTGTCGGTTGGAGCATCTTCCAGCAGTGCTAGAATGATGTGTGGATGGTCGTTGTTGGGGTATATATTGTGCTCCTTTTGGGGTTTCTTTGAGGGGTTTGTGAACCCTATATCTTGTTATCAATCATATGTAACTGGGATTATACTAGAACATATGTTATATGCATGCTTATGTAAACATCTTTTTAATTAATAGAAAGTTGTTAGTTTTTTCTTTCCTTAAGAAAAACAAAACAAAAAACAAAAACAAGTTGAATTTCTTAGTTGAATTATACTGAAATTGGTGATGTGCACTCAAGCATTGACAATATTTTAAACAATCAGTTTTTACACCTCAAGGGATGTAAATGGTTAAAATCATTTCCATGTGAAATTAGACATCTCAAAAATCTCATATTTTTGCATCTCAATGGATGTTGTCATTTAAAAACATTGCCATATGAAATCGCAAGACTCAAAGATCTCAAATATATGGATTTTAAGGGTTGTTGTAAGTTATAGGTTATTCCTCCTCACATCAAAATGCTTTCAAATTTCACAATAGAAAAGAGTGTGTTTGAACTAAGAAATTTTAATATAAGAAGGATTTTATCATATTTTTTGTTAATGAAAATTTATTATATTAGTATAGATAGATATTAATTACAGATTTAGCATGTTGCAAGTGGAATAAATCTCTTCAGGTGCATTCCTCTTTTAAAATGTAAAATATAAAAAAATTTGTACCCCTCTCAGTATTTTATAGATCCCAATGAATTTGGTTCTCTCTCTATATCTAGAATGTGTATTTTTTTCATTGTTTAATTGTATTTTTGAATGTTATATTAAAATTGTTAGTCTAATTTTTTTTTTTGGATTTCAGGGAAAGCTCGCAAAAAATATCTATATACCTAAAAAATATCAAAATGAAAAATAGTGACACTACTTCAAAAAATTATTTTTTGTTGTTGTTTTATAGGACATATACAAGAAAAATGTAAACAATATATAATATATACATAGTTGAGATTAAAGTAGTTTCATGATCCGGATTATCCACAGTTTCTAGTTCATTCTGCCAACGTTTCAAACCCCAAAGGGGGTCCATCATCAGGAAAAATCTATTCTATCTGATTTGTCCTGATGATGGACCCCCTTTGGGGTTTGAAACGTTGGTAGAATGAACTAGAAACTGTGGATAATCCGGATCATGAAACTACAAAAAACTTCCACAGAAGCTTAAAATCTAACATGAGATTAAAGTATTTTGCATAGCATGTGTATTGAGACATTTTATCTATAGACTACATTGTCCACATTAAGTATTTTTGTTATTAATATATTTTTAAGTATATGTCAATATTATTTGATCTTGGATATTAAAATATTTTATGAGTAAACAACATTAAATTTGTTTATTATTATAAATATTTTTAAATGTCACATATTATTTTTATATTAAGAATTGAATGAATTACATCACCTTATTATTCTTATTAGGAAGTATTTGATATTTTTTATTTTATTTTCCAACTTTTAATTACTTTTTTCTTTAGACATTGAATATTTTATTATGTACAACATTATAATATTTTCTTTCTTTATATATATATATATATATATATATATATATATATATAATTGGTATCTACATAAATTTGTTAACAGAGATCTTCAAATAATTTATTTAAATCATTCCATGAAATATTTTAGAAATGTAGGAGGTTTAAATATTTTATTCACTTGTTTTTACTTCTAACCCTTGCAAACCTCAAGATGTGATTACTATAAGAGATCAACAAATATTGAGAGCTATCATTAAGAAGAGTATAGATCTATTCCAGAGGGATAAATTGCCAAATCATTTGACTTTTCATTCCTTACAATATAAAGGATTCATCAATCAAATAATAGATAGTAAATGGATCAATTTGAAGATTAATGAATTGCTGGTCGTAGAGTATTATTCCCGTCAAGCTTGAATCGAGAATGAAATGAAAGAGAGGGGTGGGTTGATTGCTGGGCATCTAGAAATTATGTTCTTCTCCCTTCTTTTTCCCTTCCCCGAAGGAGACATTTTATAATCCTTACGTACGTTACTTGTTATCCACGTTACTTTTTTTTTATTGCTTCTTAAAATAGTCTTTACTTTTCCCATACCACGAACCGATGTTCGTTCTATTTTCTCTATTACAAATAGAGGTAGATTGATCCTGGAATTAGGAAATAGTCCTATTGGGATTCAATAGATTGGAAAAACAATGGATGAGAAGAAAATAGATAGTAGGGCAAAGATACGGAAAGAGAGGGATTTGAACCCTCAGTAAGCAGAAGCCTACATAGCAGTTCCAATGCTACGCCTTGAACTGCTCGGCCATCTTTCCTATGAGATCTCTTGGTTCTAATTAATAAAATGAGTCAATAGCAACTTCCTTACGAAACGAATTCTTTTTGTTCGGGTACGAACAGTTCAATCTTTCGGAAATAAATAGATAATAAATAAGGTAATGATTCAATCCCCCTGGAAAGACAAAAGGACATTTTTTACAACTTCCTCTTATTTTAGGAAATCCTCAATCATCCTGGTTAATCCGACGTATTCAGATTGCCTAATCAAGAATTTAAGACAGATTAACTGATCCATTCCATATTATGATAATATATAGATCTATAGTGATCATCTTATCAATTGTATAAGAACTAATTCTTTGGCAATGATCCTGTGTCATGATGACTATATTTTCTCAATATTCTTTTATCTATATGGATAAAGCACACAATTGCTGGGTAGGCATTTCATCGTCATTATGCAATGCTCGATCGTTTAACTCTTTCTTTGTTCGGATCATAATCGAACTGGACTTCCCGAGTTTACCCAATCTATTATTCTTTCAATACGAGCCTTTTTCCATTATTATTCATGTTACTAATGAACAATTATTCAATTTATTCCCTATCTATTCTAATTTTAAAGAATAGATTGGAATAGATAGAATGAGAACATATTTACAATTGTAAGGAAATCCATTTTATGGTATTGTGCACTAGAAAAAAAATTCGTTCATGGAATCATTTGCGTAAGGGAATGAAGGAAATTATCAAATCTGTAATTGACTATGCCTAGATCTCAGAGAAATGACAATTTTATTGATAAGACCTTCGCAATTGTAGCAGATATATTATTGCGAATAATCCCGATGGCTTCGGGGGAGAAAGACGCATTTACCTATTACAGAGATGGTGTGATTTGATATTTTTTCCGTTCTTCTTTTTTGGGGAAAGAAAAGGTAAGGTATTCGGGAATAAAAATTGGGTAAAATAAAACTTACGCTCAGTGAAGGTGAGTTCTGGAGATAGAACAATTCTGTTGTAGATCTGACCCAAGAATATTATAGATCTGATATAAAAGTGTAAAACAATACAAATAAACCCAGAAATAATATGCAAAGATTCTTTATTGATCAAACCCTTAAGGTAGGGCAACACCATACATTCACTCCTTAAGGAAGGAGAACACTCCACAAGCCATATGCCTGTTCATACAAGAATACTTCTCTTCCTCTTCATATGTGGAGTCTCTAGCCTCTATATAGGCCTCATACATACAATACCATGCATCATTACCATGGTTTCTTCATACCATCAACTAATACCATGAGCCCATTACATTATTATTAACTACTTGTGGTCCCTTACATGACATGGGTTAACCACCTTATTAATTACTATGGCCCATCCCATTATTACATTATTACCTTGGGTACCTCCCTTGGTACCCCATATTATCCCCCCTAGGTACATAACATTCCACCCCCCTAAACATGTTTCGTCCCCGAAACATTGGAAGAACATAAATAATAAGATCTACTCAAGAGAGTAGTCCACTGATACCATGCACGTGCATCTAGCCATCCAAGAGAAAGGTGAACCCTCGATCTCGCTGGTGCCTCGCTCGCTTGAGATGGAAGTTGACTGCGGTAGCTCTTCTGTGTGGAAGTGTAGTAGGTGGATCTTTGTTCCTCTCGATCTGTCCTGCTGGGTTTGTTGTCCATGTGGCTAATTGGTTGCCATCTTGATGGTTGCCTTGCGGGGTGATGTGGGTGATGATATGTTGAAGTTTTAACCCACGATGGCTTGTTCTTTACTTCACCCTGCTGTGGTGCCTGTTGTGGTGGCTTCTTTTTCAATATGACTTCAACCACTGAACCCTCCTCTGATGTATCATCACCTGTAACCTTTTCTTCTTCAGCCTCTGTTTGTGTTTGATTGTCGACCATCAACTCCTCATCATCTGATATGTCAGTCCCTTGAACATCTTCTGCTTCAGCCTCCATGTGCTCTACCTGTTTATGGATGGAAATATCCTGTAATGTAATTTTCTTCTTTTTATACCATAGCTTCAGGAATTTCTTTTGCACATTAATATTGATAGTACCCACTAACTCCATCCAAGGGTATCCCAAAACAACATCCATGTTATCCATATCTGAAGCATAAAAATCACCATGGAACACATACTTATCCATAGAAAGCTTCAAATCCTTATAGATTTGAACCTCCTTATCATCAACCAGTGTATTTTGAATTTGTTTTGCTGGGACTTGCAACTTTTTTGCCAAATTAACACTGATAAAATTATGTTTACAGCTAGGATTGATAGAAACAATGATCTTCTCTTTCTGAATCAATCCATGAACCTGCAATAAGGATATACCAGTAGGAAATAGACCCACATGTTTCTCTTTATCTTGTTTTCTAGCATGAGACCATCTGTCTAAAAGTAATTTTTCAAATTCTTCATCGGGCAGGTTGGAACACTTCTTTTGGTTAAGTAATCCCCACCATCTGGTTGCCTCATCTCTAAATTGCTGCACTACCCACCATTTCCAATTGTATAAGCACTTCTGTTCTTTTATGTATTCTTCAATAGTAGGACCATCATCTTTTCCTGTAAAGTATAGAGCCTTGCTAGAAGCCATGAATGGTTTGGAAAAAATTCAGTTACTTGGCGAAAATTTGAAAATGTCACAGTTTCGTCAATATTGCTCAGAATCTCTATTATAACCTGTTTTTGGAAATGGAACAACCATTCTGCATCTGCCCATGTGATAGAAATCCTGATTCAGACACTGAAATTTCAGATCTGCGCTGCTACTCTCCCGGCGTCAACCAAAATTTCTGCAAAAAGAGCTGATTTTAAATCAGCGATATCTCCCTCATCCGGACTCCAATTCGACTGATTGTTTTTTTGAAGTTGGGTATTTTTTCCCAAAGAATCCATATCTGCAATTAGATTTTGCAGATCTTGCACCAGGGCTTCTAGATCTGCGCCGCAAAACTCGCTGCCCTGAAAATTGCCTACAAGCCCACTGATTTTTAGATCAGTGATATCTCCTTCATCCGGACTCCGATTCAACTGATTTTTTTTTTTGAATTCGGGTATTTTTTCACAAGGAATACAGATCTGCAATTAGATTCTACAGATCTGGCACCAAAACGTACAGATCTGATCTGCAATTTCGCCACCCAAAAATCCCTGCAAAAAAAAAAAAAAAAAAATTCTCCACGGTTTGCCCAAGAAAGAGCTCTGATACCACTTGTTGTAGATCTAACCCCGAAATATTATAGATCTGATATGAAATAGCTCTGATACCACTTGTTATAGCTCTGATACCAATTGTTGTAGATCTGATCCAAAAGATATATGATAACAGAAATAACCCAAGAACAATAAGATCCAAATATAGATAGAAATGCTTCTTTATTATCAAACCCTTAAGGTAGGGCAACACCATACATTCACTCCTTAAGGAATGAGAACACTCCAGAAGCCATATGTCTGTTCATACAAGATACTTCTCTTCCTCTTCATATGGAGTCTCTAGCCTTTATATAGGCCTCATACATACAATACCATGTACCATTACCATGGTTTCCTTATACCATCAACTAATACCATGGGCCCCTTACATTATTATTAACTACTTGTGGTCCCTTACATGACATGGGTTAACCACGTTATTTATTACTATGGCCCATCCCATTATTACATTATTACCTTGGGTACCTCCCTTGGTACCCCATATTATCCCCCCTAGGTACATAACATTCCACCCCCCTTAAACATGTTTCGTCCCCGAAACATGGGAGGGTCAGATCTACAACAAATTCCTTCTGTCGTGTATCCCCGGTCAATGCACCTTTAGATGCTTTCATCTCCTGAGGATTTTAGTACCGAGCAAAAGGTTACACCTATGCAATAGGCCTTGCTTGTATAGTTGAACCTATTTGATAGGCGCGCATGAGGGGAGAAAGCACTACGTATGGAAATCGACAACACAAAAGCTTCGTTATAGCCCATATGCATTACCCTTTTCTGAAGGGTAGTGAGAATGGTTGGGACACCAAACATCCATCTCGTTTGTACTTCAGATACCCTTATAATGGAACCATCGGAGATTGTTGAAGTGATTAATCCCCGGAGAATACATGGTGTTAAGAACAAAGAAATTGTTAGAGGTCCCATTCCTAGTAGTAAGATCCTTGGTATTTGGAAAAGAATCTTTGCAAGAAGGATGGCTAGAGATTCATTGGAAATACACTAGCCCCTGTTAATTCATAATATTGGGTCAGAATCTTTTTTTTTTTTTTTTTCAATTCCCCGGATTACTCCCCATATTACATGAAATATTTTAGAAATGTAGGAGGTTTAAATATTTTATTCACTTGTTTTTACTTCTAATTATTTTATTTCTTTTTAAAGTTAGATAACAAATTATGTTAAGTAATGTGGAAATATTTTATTTATGACTAAGTGTGAGTGAAATAATTTACCACATTGGGTTGTAATATTAACAAAAGATTGAGTGAGAATAATGAGGGTGGGATTATTGATGTTTTGTAATGCTTTTAATTAAAACTAATTAAGCATGTGTATTCATTTTAGTTTTCTATTATAGTTGACATTGCTTTCCTATATAGAGAATATTTTATTTTTATCTTGAGCAATAAAATTTTGGGCATTTAGTATAGACTCACTTAAGAACACAACATAGTTACTCTATTCTAGAGTGTCAATAATATGTTAACTTACAAGAAAACCTCGGTAGGGAGAATAACAACTATTCTGCCCAAAAACTCAAGCTAAACTCAATTAACTTTCCATATAGATAAATAGATTATATAAATATTTTGTTAATTTTAAATTAAATATACTTATTATATTTAATTTAAATAAATTTATTGATTAAAAAAATTTGTTTTTTTAATAAAAAATATAAATTCAACTTTCAACAAAAACAATAGTCAAATTATTGTGCCCGAAAACGCGTCCTTATTCCACGAAGGAAAACAAAAGATGTAGCTATACCTCGCTTTCTGTGATTAGTAACCAAAACCCCCAAAGTCTCTGCGTGCCTGGGCAGTGGGAAGCTTCGGTCCAAGTTGTAATTAGTGACCAAAACCCCCAAAGTCTCTGCGTGCTGAGACAGAACGGAGGTGTACTTAGTGACCAAAACCCCCAAAGTCAAAGTTGTAATTATTTACGGAGACTCCAGAGTTTCGGCACAATTAGCGGCGGAATTAGAGATTATTGAAGGGATGAGCGGCGGAATTAGTGACCAAAACCCCAAAGTCTCTGGCGTGCTGAGACAGAACGGAGGCTTGGGAAGGGTCGGTCAAAGTTGTAATTATCTACGGAGACTCGAGAGTTTGGGCGGGGCGGACACAAAGTCTCGGCGTGGTGAAGACGAAGCAGAGGCATGGGAGGAGATGTAGTCACTGATGTACAACTGAAAGTTTGGGCGTCGTGGAGGCGGGGCAGACACAAATGTAACGAGAAGGATGTGTAGAGGGTTTTCTATTTTCACTGTTTCTATTATTGGCCAGAAAGAAAGTCAAGATAAATCGTGCGGAGCTTGGTTCTTAATGGACGGTTTTCTTTATTTTACCAAGAATCTAAGAAAAAGTCAATATATAGAGACAGTCTCTATAGTTAAGATAAACTTTAAAATTAAAGAAAAAATCAATAAAGTCAAGATAAATAGTACAAAGGTCGCCCATGATCGCCCATGAAAATTTGAGACCTTTTGTCTCAAAAAAAAAAAAAATACATAATTTTCTTTTAATTATTTTATAATATTCAATTTTAATAAGAATATTATTTTAATGTTTTCTTTATTCTTGAATTTTTATTATAATTTTTTTTTTCTAATTTGTATTAATAAAATTATTAAATTTATTCTAATAAATTTTTTTAATATTTTCTATATTTAATTCTTATAATATTATAAATTAATTTATTATATATATATAATTATATATAATTGCAATAAATAAAAATCAATTCTTAACAACTAGTTTATAATTAAATATTATTTTAATTAATTTAATAATTAATTAACTAACAACTAACTTTTTAATTTTTCTCAGATTATTAATTTTATTTAATTCTTATAATATTATAAATTAATTAATTTAATTAATATAGATATATATAATTAAAATAAATAAAAACTAATTCTTAATGACTAGTTTATAACTAAATATTATTTTATTTATTTTAATAACTATTTCTTAACAACTAATTTAGAACTAAATATTTTTTCATATGATTTAATAATGAATTTACTAGTAGCTAATTCATAACGGCTATTTAATTTAATAATTAATTCTTAACAACTAGTTTATAACTATATATTATTTTATATGATTTAATAATTAATTTACTAATAGTTAATTCATAATACCTAGCTTTGGACCTTCATGTTTCCCTGCTATTTAATTTTTAAGATTCACTAATTTTTTCACCTTTGTCTAGAGAATGAACCACATTAATTGGTTCAAAAGACCAAATCCTAATAATATGATTAATCTCAAAAACATTTTTATTTACAATATAAATTACAAAAGTCTAAAATCTAACCCAAAAAAAATCAATTATTATTTGTAACCCAATGAAAATTAAAAGAAAAAAAAGAAAAAAATGTAATTATTCTTCGCCCAATAAAAATTTGAAAAAAGTAAGGGTGTACATATTTAAGATCTTTGATATCTGTAATATGTTGGAGGTGATTCCTCCTGAAATTATAATGCTCCCAAATTGTCAAATTCTACAATAAAGAAGAGGAGTCTTCGTGTACAATGAAACAATGAATTTTTAATATAAACCTGTGATCATACTTTTATTAATACAATTTTATTAGGCAAAATAAATATTCAAATTAACAAAGGTTTTTATGCGAATTAAATATAAAGTTTTTTAAGAAATTCTAATTAAATATATATCATATTTTTATTATTTTTATTAAATATTATTTATTTACTACAAAATATTATTTAAATATTTATATATATTTTTATGGATATCATTTTTATATTAAAATAACAAAAAAATATTGAAGTAATATTAATATTATTTAAAAAATTATAATAGACATTATTAATGGTGAATAATTTATTATATATTAAAATAATAATTTTAAAATATTTGTAGCTTAAGAGGTGGTGGGCTCCAGTATTGTAGCAATAATGCTACAACTCCTGGGGCTCCCTATCTCTAATTTTATCAACCCGGTAGTTCGTACAAACTTGGAAGTGACGGTGCTGTATGCACAAGTACTAGCTCTTGTCGCAGCTGTGACTTGGTCAGCTGGCACAAGTCCGCTAGGGCTCAAGCCAACTTCTATATGCTCTCAGAAGAAGCTTTCTAAATGATGGACGAAGGCTATCTCAACGGAAATTGATCTACTTTGCAACAATGAACTGAAAGCCAACCAAAACATGGAAACCCTAGTAAACCCTAATCTGACTAGTTTAACCTCTATGATGCAATGGTGAAAGTGCAAATGTCTAAAAAGGATGCCATTACTTCTAGTGATGTGAAATGCATGAACTCAAACTACTTCCATTGAAAAGAACATTGTTTTTGTATTTTTGCTTAAGTGGATGGAGTGATTATGAATTTGTCTCTTATTCGGGTTTGGCTGTGCAGAGGTGGTGCGAAGGGAGAGAAAGCTTGGCAAAGGTCAGGATGGCTAGGAGAGGTCCCAGAGGGTCCCTAGCATTATTCCACAGAGGTCTACAACATTCGGATGCTCGGCAACCAAGTTTGTAGGTTTCTACAGGATGTCTGCAGGGGATCCTATAGGAAACTATGGAATTCTACAGGAAGTCTGCTAACTTCTACAGGATGTGCTATAAGGGGAAGTTTTTGGTGATGGTGAAGGGATTGAATGGTTTGGGTGGATAGGTAAGGTGGAGATGGAACTTGTGATGACTCAGGGGCAGAGAAATAGGACAGAGAATGAGTGCACAAAGTTGGTTGGTGGATAGAAGGATGACAGCAATGAAAGGTAAAAAAGATGAAGCTACGTGGCAATGGATGAGTTGGAGGGTAAACGGGCTGGACAGAGGCCGAGTAGGTGGCTTGAGGAGAGGTCAAGAAGAAGAAGAAGGAAGTGGAATGATATGGAGCAGTGTAAATGAAACAAATGACTTATGTCTTGCACCAAAAATGAGAATTCATTAACCTATGATACCTGTGCCATTAAACCTATGAACAACAATGTAAAACCGAGAAAAGAAGCCGTGCATGGAATGAAAAATGTAGAAGTATGGTTCAATATCAAAAGTGCATGGATGGATCTTCAACGAAAATGACTATGTTGCAGCTTGCATGGAAGTAAAAGGCTGCGTTTCTTTTTGGTGGTTGATATGGACTGCACCCCAATCCCTAAACAGAGATGGCAGTGATCTCTAACAACCTTTTTCTTGGAGCTCCTGTGTATTACAAACCTCCTATCGAATCTAAGCAGCTGAAAGCAAAGTAACCATAAGCTAATCCTACTCAATCACATGAAAACTAAATCAGCAGACTGTAAATTCGAATTGCATGTCAAAGTAAAGAAACAAAGTGCTGGAACGAAAGGCAAATAACACTACAAAACAGAGGAGGTCTATTGCTCTCAGGTTGGGCCCTAACCTGAGAGCTATAGCTCCCTTAAAAACTCAGAATTAGATCCAAATCTGCTTGCCTTTATTCATAATCAAAGGTCTAATGTCATGCCAAAACTGGCTTACAAAATAACAAAAACCGAGCTGTAACTCGTGCTCAGAGATTACAATAGTAATTCCAAAAGTCAAAAACCTTCTAACAAAGGCTACGGCCTCCATATTTATACAAAATGAGGATCAAGCTGGCTACCTTCATTCGTGGAGCTTGGCTATCTAACTGAAAGTCAAACTGCTGTAAAACTGCTGATCCTGTAGAACGTGTTGGCTGCCTTTGAGCTCGGTGGGGAGAGCTGTTAGAGCTCGGAGTTAAGGTGAAAAGCACGAGGGAAGTCATTTAAAGCTGTAGACAACCTCCCTATAAACATGCAATGCCACCTTTGCTGTCTCCTTGTCTCCTTTTGTGTGGTCTTTTACTCTCTTTAATGCCAAGAACCTGAAATCATCATGTATTAGTCACATAGATATAATGCCTGCCCTTCTTCCTACAAACAACACGCATATACTAAGAAATGAATGCATAAGTGGTAAAAGATGAATGGTTGAACGAGGTAAGTAGGCCAATATGAGCCCAAATTGTACCAAAAATTGGGGCTCATCATCACCCCCCAGCTAAACTATTTGCTCACCCTTGAGCAACTTTGCTCTGGCTCCTCGTCTTTGGCTGAGAACTAGAGCCCGGAGCATGCTCTTCCTTTCCTGTTTTTGGTGGCCCTGCCTTTTCTGCCCCTGGTGGTGACGAGGGTGGCGCTTCTTCCCCCTTTTCCATTTCCTTGAGCCGGGCTTCAGAAGGCGATTGGCCTATTTTTCGTGTCCAGGAAGTTATTTTTGGGCTTCCCCTCTCGGGGGTGGCTGATGTTTTAGAGGGGGTTCTTGCATTGGGTGAAGTAGGGACATCCCCTAAAATGGTTTGGCTGTTGGGTGGAGGCTGTGGCTTGCCCGTGTTTATCCTCTTACCTCTCCTGGCTTCAGATGGTAGAGGGGTCTCCCTCTCTCTCTTCTCCTTCGGCTTCGGAGGTGTACTGAGGGCGGCCAACGCAGCTGCTGCCTCCTTTTCGAGAATACCAGCCTTCTCTTTCTTACGTTTTGCTTTCTCAGAGCTCTTTGTAGAGGGCCCCTTCTTTTCAGATTTCGGGCTTTCTGTAGAAGATCCTTTCTTTACCAATTTTGGGCTTCCTATAGAAGACCCGATTTTAGCCACTCTCGGGCTTCCTGTAGAAGCCCCTGCTTTGGTAATTTTCGGGCTTCCTGTAGAAGACCCTTTCTTTGTCTTCAGGCTTCCTGTAGAAGCCTGTTTCTCAATGATTTTCGGGCTTCCTGTAGCAGCCCCTTTTTCCAATTTCGGGCTTCCTGTAGAAGCCCTTGTCTCTGTTTTCGGGCTTCCTGTAGAAGCCTGTTTCTGTTTTCCTGTAGACACGGGTGTCACCACCTTTTCTTGCTTAGCCGCATGGGTTTTGCTTTTTGCTTTGGTTGCAGGTGCTGATGAGGTACTTGGGCTGACGTGGACCACCTCAGCTTTGTCCATTCTGCTCTTCAACCTCTTTTCTCTTGCTGACAAGATGGGTGTGCCACATTTTTCTTTGTCATCATTTTCTTCATGCTTCTTCTTTTGTTCCTTCTTCTGCACTGTGGTCGGGGTCTTCTGGCCTTTTTCTCTCTTTCCCTCGGCCACTGCTTCTTGTTCCTCACTGCTGGAAGAACCCGTTTCTTCAATCAACATTTTAATGTCTCCATCTCTTGTCAAATTCCGGAAGCATTCCCATGAGAGGGGAACCTTATATGAATGCAGCGCATCCTCCACAAGAAGCTTGATCAACCCATGGTGGGCTATCTGATCTGGTATGCCCTCTTTTAGCTTTGTGGCACACTCAATTAGAGACTGCAACAGGAAATAAGGGATGCTCAGTTTTTGTTCTACAGGAAGATCAATCCGGTGCCTCAATTCAGTGAGCAACTGAAAGTGATATGCATACACGATGCTAAAACGGCCTTCACAAGTTATATATTTCATGATTTGCAAACTGACTTCATTCCATGGTGGCAACAGACTCGTCCTTCGCACCCCATTCTTGTCCTCTGAGAATTCCTCCTCAGGTGGAAAGAATTCTTTCTTGGCCTGTTGGCTCAACTTCTGTTCTTCCTTATCCCACGGCAGACCCATTGGAAGTTCAATGATTCCACTGATATATTGCGGGGTGAGCTTGAGGCTTAGGCCCCTGAAATTCACTGTGGCCAGTGTCTTGGATTTCGGCCTCAGAGCCTGCAAGAATTCTTCGGCCACTTCATCATCGTAACCCTGCAGCTTATCACAAAAAGACATCCATTGTGCTCGTGTGAAGAGCTCTACCACTTCCTGGTTTTCCCTTAATTTGGCTGAATCAGTGGGCTCTCGTCTAATAAACCCACCCGGCATGATAACACAGTTTTGTTAACCAGAGGTGGTGATTGTGGAAGAGGTTTTGGTTTACTGAGACAGAGCGTAGCATATCATGCACATAACCCACAAACTTATCCCTGAGGAACTTTGACACAATTTAATTACTCGACATCCTGTAGAATGACAGTATAGGCACAACAGACAACAATTTCACCGTTTTTCTATGACCGGACTGTGGACGACAATCTTGCCACCTTTAATAACCAGTTGCATGAAGAGTTCAGGGTTACCTCTTTAATTGGCCACCTTTTTACGTGAGGCACCCGCTTTCCTGTAGAAAACTGCGTTCCTGTAGGATGACAGCGTTCCTGTAGAATGACAGCGTTCCTGTAGGATGACAACGTTCCTGTAGAATGACAACGTTCCTGTAGAATGCAGCGCGCGGATTTCGGGAGAGATTGCAGTTGGTCTGCGCCTTGGGCGTGCTTCTCAATCTCTCTGATAGCCAAAGGCTCGGCGTATCACACTGCAGAAGGAGCAGGATAGCCGCTCGAGTTCAAACCGGTGGGTGATGAATGCATGAATGCGATTGAGCCTATTAGATTTGAAATTCGGCGGAATCCGTGGCGCGGGGGGTGAGCTGTCCCTGCCGGACCGTTGGGTGACGTCACCCCATCATTCAACTGTGCGTTCACTTGCTGCCGCATCAATTCCCACGGATCTGCCGCCGCCTCTCCTGTTGAACTCGTTTCCTCGACGGGATCGTTCTCACGTGCATGCTGCCCATTCTCTTTGTCATGGCCGCCACCCACACACCTAACTAGACCATTAACTGGCCGACGTGGCCGGCCAAATGGCCACACAGTCGCTCAACCAATTCACCTTTACACTTAACAATCAATCAAAGTAACATTCATGCAGTCTGATGGAAGGAAGGGTCGAGACACTTACCTGCGTGGCTGTACACGTTGTTTCGGCTCTTTGGACGTTGATGAGTCGATTTACCTGCTGCTTGCGAACTTACACAGGCCCGGAGGTCTATGTTCACAAGCTGCCGTCGATGGATGGGATGCCTCAGTTGCATGCGCCCACGTTTCCCTTCAGATGGCCTGCGTGGTGAATGGTATCCACTCTAGCAGGTTTAACTGTTACAGGACTCCCGCGGGATGTCTTGGAACAGTTCTTCCTCCTTGGGTGCATGCTGCACGACTATGGATGGCCTCACGATCATGCTCTCGGAGCCTCGGGCTGACTGTGATGAATATGGTGTGAGATCTCTAGCGCTTTTTCCATTTACAGGTTGCTTTTTTCCCTCGAGACTCATCGATCTGCTTTGCTGGTGCAGGTACTTGGTTGCATGTCGACAAGGATGGTGGAGCAAGATAACAACAATGTGCATGGTTGACAACCGTGGCATGCATGCGTCCAAACCGATCCTTAGCCGTTAGATCGCCTCATGAAATGAATTCTGGCCCGTTCTGAGCTTCTACAGGAAGCTTCCTGTAGAAATATAGCGTTTCCTGTAGAAAGGATGCGTTCCTGTAGAGAGTCTGCACCTTCCTGTAGAAGATCTGCATCTTCCTGTAGAAACTCTGCATTTTCCTGTAGAAAATCTGCGTCTTCCTGTAGAAGACTCAAGCTGGAATAAAATTGCACATACCTTGGAGAAAATGAGGATTCTTGGAGGAGGTGCTGGTGAGGTGTCCTTGCTGCATGATGAGGACCCTTGGCTTTGAGTTGAGAGGCTTCCTCTCCTCCATAGAACACCTGCATGCAATTTTACATAATGAATCTGCTGACTTTGTTTTTCTTTTGTTTTTTTTCTTTTTTTCTCTTTTTTTTTTTTGAAAGATAACAGGGGCGCCTCATTGAGGTTTTCACCCTTGCCATCTGCCTTGAGCGCCTCAAAGAGGTTTTCACTCAAGGATCTTTTTCCAATCTCCTCTTTTTTTTTTTTTTTTTTTTTAAAGACAATAGGGGCGCCTCAATGAGGTTTTCACCCCTACCACCTGCCTTGGGCGCCTCAGAAAGGTTTTCACCCAAGGATCTTTATTATTATTATTATTATTATTTTTTTTTTTAGATTCTTCAGGGTATGCCCAAAGCAGAGGCAGAACCCTTCTCTATGACCAACACTGCCTTCTCCATAGTTTTGATGAACTCTTGTCTTGAGGGAGGCTTCCTGTAGATCTTCAATCGATGCCCATTGACAAGCATGGGGATGGCTTCCTCATCAATGGTCCTAATAAGCACAGATCCATTGTCATGACATTTTTCCACTGAATATGGCCCTAGCCATCTGGTTCTCAGCTTCCCTTTGAAATCTTTGTATCTGGAGTCATACAACAAAGCCCAATCTCCCGGCTGAAATTGCTTGTCATGGAGATGTTGGTCATGCCACACCTTTCTCTGAAGTTGAACCACTTCTGAGTGAAGGAGGGCCTGCATTCGGTGCTCATCCAGGCCATTCAGCTGCAATAGCCTTTCTTGTTGTGCATGGCTGAGATCTAGGTCCAGCTGAGCTGCCATCCTCAAAGTGTTGTATTCAAACTCAATGGACAGCAAAGCTTTCTTCCCATAGACCAGCTCATAAGGTGTGAAGCCGGTGGTGGTCTTCCAAGTGGTGTTGTAAGCCCATGTGGCTTCAACCAGGCGATCTGCCCAGTCCTTTCTGCTGCTGCTCACCACCTTAGTCAAGATCCCTTCTAATGCTCTATTGGTGACTTCCACCTGCCCATTTGCTTGAGGGTGATAGGGGGTGGAAGTCCTATGCTTGATCTTGTGATGAGCTAGTAGATCTTCAACCAGGTTGGATGTGAACTGGCTCCCTTGATCGGTGACCAGCTCTCTTGGATAGCCAAACTTATAGAAGATGTTTTCTCTTAGGAACTCGGCCACCTTTTCTTCTGTTGCTGCTTTGATTGCTTTAGTCTCTGCCCACTTTGTCAAATAGTCAGTACACACAATGATGTAAGACCTTTGCCTCGAAGAAGGGTTGATTGGGCCCACAAAGTCCATGCCCCACTTCTCAAATGGCTCAAGAGTCACTTGAGGTTGGAGAGGCATCTCATCCCTTTGGGTCGGTTTCCCCATTCTTTGGCATTGGTCACACTGGCTGACATATCTTCTGACATCTTGATGAAGTGTGGGCCAATAGTAGCCTGCCTGCAGGATTTTGAAGGCAGTTCTCTTTGCTGCAAAATGTCCTCCACAAGGCCCATCATGACAAGTGAGGAGGATATCAAAGACTTCCTCCTCCCTTACACAACGCCTTAAGATCTGATCGGGGCCAAGCTTGAACAGATTGCCCCCGATCCAAGTAAATGAGGCACTTTTTCTGATGATTCTGCTCTTCTCTCTGGAAGATAGGTGCGGAGGGAACTGTGCTGAAACAAGGTAGTTTGCTATATCAGCAAACCATGGAGAGAGTACTGAAATAGCAAACAGATGTTCATCGGGCATCTGGTCATCCACTGTTCCATCCTCATCTGCAGACAAATCCAATCTAGATAAAAAGTCAGCAACAACATTTTCTCTACCTGGTTTGTCAACAATGGTCAAATCAAACTGCTGCAATAAAAGTAACCATCTAATAATACGAGCATTCACATCTGGTTTATTCATTAAATATCTAATTGCAGCATGGTCTGTATGTACAAAGGTCTGGTAACCAGTAATATAATGTCGGAACTTGTTCAGTGCATGGACCACAGCCAAGAATTCTTTCTCGGTTACAGTGTAATTCAGCTCAGCTTTGGACAAGTTTTTGCTAACAAAGTAAATGGCATATGGAAGTTTTTGCTCAACTTGTCCTAAAGCTGCACCTATGGCTTTGTTCGAGGCATCAGTGTGGATGTGGAAAGGTAGGGCCCAGTTTGGACCTCTCAGGATTGGGGCTGACACCAACTTGTCCTTCAATTCATTTAAAGCCCTCTGACAATCGTCAGTCCATTTAAACTCCACATCTTTTGCCAACAGGCCAAACAATGGCGAGGCTAGCTTGCTGAAATCTTTAATGAATCTCCGGTAATATCCTGCTAATCCCAAGAAACTCCGGACATCCCTTACCTTTTGAGGAGGTGGAACCTTCTTGATGAGAGCAATTTTGTTAGGATCCACCTGTAACCCTTGGCAAGAAATGGTATGGCCTAGCACGGTCCCTTCAGTCATTAGGAATTCACATTTTTCAGGACTAAGGGACAAGTTCATCTCGATGCATTTGGTTAGGACTTTTCCCAGATTGGACAATGCTTCCTGGAAGTTGGCCCCATAAGGAGTAAAGTCATCCATATAGATTTCCACTGCATCATGGACCAGCTCCGAGAAGATGCTCAAGACAGCTCTCTGGAAGGTAGCAGGAGCATTGCATAGCCCAAAGGGAAGAACTCGGTAGGCAAAGGTACCCCAAGGACAAGTGAAGGTGGTCTTATCTTGGTCTTCCGGGCTGATTTGGATTTGGTTGTACCCGCTAAACCCATCCAGGAAAGAGAAGAACTTCTTTCCTGCCAGTCCATCCAACACTTGATCTATGAAAGGTAGAGGGAAATGGTCTTTCTTGGTAGCTTTGTTCAGTTCTCGGTAGTCCACACAGATTCTCCATTTCCCATTTTTCTTGGGAACCAACACCAGAGGGGACACCCATTCACTATCTGAGATGGGGTAGATGAATCCTGCATCCAACAGTTTTTGCAATTCTTCCTTGACAATGTCCTTAAGAGCTGGATTCATTCTCCTCTGGGGTTGCCTAACCGGTTTACAATCCTCTTTGATGTATATATGATGGGTACAGACCGAAGGATGGACTCCTTTCATTTCCTTATAGCTCCAAGCAAAAGCATCTAGGTGGTTGGCCAACAGACTACACAGCTCCTTTTCCTGGGAAGGAGATAGGGAGGAGCTGATCTTCAATGCTTTCTCAGGGCCGAACTCCACATTCTTGACTCTGGGAGTAACAGGGTTGGTTGTACAAAGATCCACTAAGGTGCTAGCTTGGGCATCCTCCACCAATTTCTCTAAGGGTAGTGCACTGGAAGGTGGATTCTGGATCAAGGTCTCGATCAAGTCATCCTCGGTTGGGGGGTCTCTTCTAGTGGTATCTAAGGTGCACAGAGGTGCTGAGTACACCTCGTCTTCCTCTCCTTCTTCCAACCAGAGTGGTAAGTCATGCTCTAAGGAGGGTTGGGCAGGAGGGTATAGGACTAGCTGCTTGGACATGGGACCATTTTTGATGGTCATGTTTCCTGCACGACAACTTATGTAAGCATCTGCAGTAGCTAACCAAGGCCTTCCCAAAATGAGAGGATATCCAGTAAGCTTTGCCTTTGGTTGCAGAACCAGGAAGTCTGCAGGGTATTCCCAAGAGTCAATAGAGACCAAGACATCCTCCACAATCCCTTCGGGAGTCACGGTGGAGCGATCTGCTAATTGCAGTACTGTCGAGGTCTTCCTCAAGGAACCCTGAAGATTGAGTTTGAGCATGGTATCCCTGGTCATCACATTAATGGCAGCCCCCAGATCAATCAAGGTGTGAGGTATGATGGTGCCATTGATGTGGACATCTACTACAGGACTTCCAGGATCTAGGTACTTTGGGCAGATGACTTGTCCTAGCATCAGGTCAGACAGTTGTCCTATGACATTAATGGTTGAAGCATCTTTCTTCCGCCTGCCTGGGTGTTTGAAGCACTTTTCCTTAACCAGTTTGTTGTATATTGGCACATCCTTGATGGCTTGGAGAAGTGGTATTTTTACACACAACTGCTTGAGCTCACCCAGAAGCTCATCCTCCTCTGGGTTGGGTTGTGTGGTGGCTGTTAGTCTCTCAGGAAAGGGTGGAATAGCCTTTGGTTCACTTTCCTGTTTATCTTCCTCATCCTCTGGGGGAGGAGGTTGGCGATCTGGTAGAGTCTTTCCAGATCGAAGATTGATCTCCTGGATCTCCACAGCATAGGTAGGGCATGAGGTTTCCCCAGTGTATACCTGCTGGGCCTGTCTATTGTTGGGGTTCGGGTTCGGTTGAGCAGGCATTTGAGGTTGCCTTGGAGGAGCAGGAGGTAATGGCTGAGGTTGAACTGGTGGTGGAGGCAAGATGGCAGGAGGAGTGTTGTATTGGGGCCTCCACCCCGACTGAGGTGCATTCCATTGAGGCTGTGGCTGGGCATGTGAATGATATGAATGAGAAGTAGGTTGAGTGGGGTACTGAGGTGGATAAGACCATGGAGGAGGCATGGACCATGAAGGATGAGCAGGGGGACCCCAGGAAGGCATAGGAGTCGATTGGTTGGGGCTGTAATAAGCTTGAGGTGCCCCTTGCATCCCCTGCTGATAAGGTCTAGATCCTTGTGGCCTCCTTTGGTTGAGGTAATAGAGAGGTTCAGTGGGAGCTTCTGTCCCTTGGTACATGGCTTTAAACCCAGGTAAGGTTGGACACTGATTTGTGGGATGGTCCTCCTCACAAACGAAACATACTTCAACCGAATGCAATGGGCATTCGTTCTTAGGGTGTCTCCTTGTGCACCTAGGGCAGAAGACAGCCAAGGCTCTCTCAGCTTCTTCTTTCTTCTGCTGGATTCTGAATGTGTCCAGCTGCATGGCAATGGTCTGTCTCACCTCACTCTTGAGATCTTCTAATTGATTTGCAAGCTCATGTTTGGAGAAAGGGACACTAGTTGAGAGGAGGTTTCCTCTACCTCGTTTCCGAGCTGCCCTGGAGTGGTTTCTAAACACAGTCTTGATGTCCTCATAAGGCAGTTGGTAAATGTCCCCCCCAGCTAACATGTGAAGGGTATCTAAGAGGTCTTCAGGGACTCCTCGGAGCAGGACCAACTTGAGGGATTCAGGGTCAAGTGTGCACCTGGCCCGCTTATAGCTTAGTTGGAACCTCTCCTCATAATCCTCTAAGGACTCATCATTTCCCATGGTCATCCGAAAGATTTCTCCCTTGGTTTCCTTAGACCTACAATAATCCCTGTACTTGGTATTGAAAGCTTGCTGCATCTGAGCCCAAGTGGTGATACTATTCCCAGGTAAGCCCATGAACCAGCGTAATGCTGCATCCTTAAGAGTTGAAGGGAAGAGTTTCAGCTTTTGCTCATCTTCAGTATAGTCATAGGTTCTACAAAGGACAACAAACTCAAACAGGAAGGTATCAGGATCTTCAGTAGTCAGTCCATGGAAGTGAGGTAAGGCGGAGGGGCTAATGTTCTTCATTTTCATTTCTCCATTGGTCTCTCGGATGGGGAAGGCACCTTCTATTCTCTCATCTTCTCTTCTATTGTCAGCCATAGCTTCAGATGGAGTGGTCTCTAACTCTTCTTCTACTATAGGATCTTTGTATATCTCTGGATGTTCACCTATAGGTTCTTCTGGGTCACTGTCACCAAAGAAGAGAGAAGGGTGACTCAGTGATGTGGTGGGGGTGTTTGGTAGGAATTTGCCTGATCTATCTCGGTTCCTACGAGGCATGAAAGGGAAAAGACTTTCTTTTTTATTGTTTTTTTTTTCTTTTGTACCTGCAAAACTGAAACAGATTGATCTACAACTAACTATAAAGATGCAGAATTAAACTGAAAGCAGGAAAGAACTAATCTACTTTGCTCAAATGAAATTGCAGAAATGAAACACTAGTCTACGCTTGCAGAAATGAAAGGCTAATCTATGAAAGCAGGAAATGCTAATCTATGAAAGCAGGAAATGCTAATCTATGAAAGCAGGAAATGTCTATGCTACTTTTGCAGAATGGAAATGAAATAAACTACTTAGCAGAAGATTGTAGTGGAAAATAGAAGAAAAGCAACAATTACTAATACTCTGACGCTTCCCCGGCAACGGCGCCAAAAAGATGGTGGGCTCCAGTATTGTAGCAATAATGCTACAACTCCTGGGGCTTCCTATCTCTAATTTTATCAACCCGGTAGTTCGTACAAACTTGGAAGCGACGGTGCTGTATGCACAAGTACTAGCTCTTGTCGCAGCTGTCACTTGGTCAGCTGGCACAAGTCCGCTAGGGCTCAAGCCAACTTCTATATGCTCTCAGAAGAAGCTTTCTAAATGATGGACGAAGGCTATCTCAAGGGAAATTGATCTACTTTGCAACAATGAACTGAAAGCCAACCAAAACATGGAAACCCTAGTAAACCCTAATCTGACTAGTTTAACCTCTATGATGCAATGGTGAAAGTGCAAATGTCTAAAAATGATGCCATTACTTCTAGTGATGTGAAATGCATGAACTCAAACTACTTCCATTGAAAAGAACATTGTTTTTGTATTTTTGCTTAAGTGGATGGAGTGATTATGAATTTGTTTCTTATTAGGGTTTGGCTGTGCAGAGGTGGTGCGAAGGGAGAGAAAGCTTGGGAAAGGTCAGGATGGCTAGGAGAGGTCCCAGAGGGTCCCTAGCATTAGTCCACAGAGGTCTACAACATTCGGATGCTCGGCAACCAAGTTTGCAGGCTTCTACAGGATGTCTGCAGGGGATCCTACAGGAAACTAAGGAATTCTACAGGAAGTCTGCTAACTTCTACAGGATGTGCTGTAAGTGGAAGTTTTGGGTGATGGTGAAGGGATGGAATGGTTTGGGTGGATAGGTAAGGTGGAGATGGAACTTGTGATGACTCAGGGGCAGAGAAATAGGACAGAGAATGAGTGCACGAAGTTGGTTGGTGGATAGAAGGATGGCAGCAACGAAAGGTCAAAAAGATGAAGCTACGTGGCAATGGATGAGTTGGAGGTAAACGAGCTGACAGAGGCCGAGTAGGTGGCTTGAGGAGAGGTCAAGAAGAAGAAGAAGGAAGTGGAATGATATGGAGCAGTGTAAATGAAACAAATGACTTATGTCTTGCACCAAAAACGAGAATTCATTAACCTATGATACCTGTGCCATTAAACCTATGAACAGCAATGTAAAACCGAGAAAAGAAGCCGTGCATGGAATGAAAAATGTAGAAGTATGGTTCAATATCAAAAGTGCATGGATGGATCTTCAACGAAAATGACTATGTTGCAGCTTGCATGGAAGTAAAAGACTGCGTTTCTTTTTGGTGGTTGATATGGACTGCACCCCAATCCCTAAACAGAGATGGCAGTGATCTCTAACAACCTTTTCTTGGAGCTCCTGTGTATTACAAACCTCCTATCGAATCTAAGCAGCTGAAAGCAAAGTAACCATAAGCTAATCCTACTCAATCACACGAAAACTAAATCAGAATTGCATGTCAAAGTAAAGAAACAAAGTGCTGGAACGAAAGGCAAATAACACTACAAAACAGAGGAGGTCTATTGCTCTCAGGTTGGGCCCTAACCTGAGAGCTATAGCTCCCTTAAAAACTCAGAATTAGATCCAAATCTGCTTGCCTTTATTCATAATCAAAAGTCTAATGTCATGCCAAAACTGGCTTACAAAATAACAAAAACCGAGCTGTAACTCGTGCTCAGAGATTACAATAGTAATTCCAAAAGTCAAAAAGCTTCTAACAAAGGCTACGGCCTCCATATTTATACAAAATGAGGATCAAGCTGGCTGCCTTCATTCGTGGAGCTTGGCTGTCTAACTGAAAGTCAAACTGCTGTAAAACTGCTGATCCTGTAGAACGTGTTGGCTGCCTTTGAGCTCGGTGGGGAGAGCTGTTAGAGCTCGGAGTTAAGGTGAAAAGCACGAGGGAAGTCATTTAAAGCTGTAGACAACCTCCCTATAAACATGCAATGCCACCTTTGCTGTCTCCTTTTGCGTGGTCTTTTGCTCTCTTTAATGCCAAGAACCTGAAATCATCATGTATTAGTCACATAGATATAATGCCTGCCCTTCTTCCTACAAACAACACGAATATACTAAGAAATGAATGCATAAGTGGTAAAAGATGAATGGTTGAACAAGGTAAGTAGGCCAATATGAGCCCAAATTGTACCAAAAATTGGGGCTCATCATCACCCCCCAGCTAAACTATTTGCTCATCCTTGAGCAACTTTGCTCTGGCTCCTCGTCTTTGGCCGAGAACTAGAGCCTGGAGCATGCTCTTCCTTTCCTGTTTTTGGTGGCCTTGCCTTTTCTGCCCCTGGTGGTGACGAGGGTGGCGCTTCTTCCCCCTTTTCCATTTCCTTGAGCCGGGCTTCGGAAGGCGATTGGCCTATTTTTCGTGTCCAGGAAGTTATTTTTGGGCTTCCCCTCTCGGGGGTGGCTGATGTTTTAGAGGGGGTTCTTGCACTGGGTGAAGTAGGGACATCCCCTAAAATGGTTTGGCTGCTGGGTGGAGGCTGCGGCTTGCCCGTGTTTATCCTCTTACTTCTCCTGGCTTCAGATGGTAGAGGGGTCTCCCTCTCTCTCTTCTCCTTCGGCTTTGGAGGTGTACTGAGGGCGGCCAGCGCAGCTGCTGCCTCCTTTTCGAGAATACCAGCCTTCTCTTTCTTGCGTTTTGCTTTCTCAGAGCTCCTTGTAGAGGGCCCCTTCTTTTCAGATTTCGGGCTTCCTGTAGAAGACCCTGCTTTGCCCACTTCCTGGCCTTCTGTAGAAGATCCTTTCTTTACCATTTTTGGGCTTCCTGTAGAAGACCCGGTTTTAGCCACTCTCGGGCTTCCTGTAGAAGCCCCTGCTTTGGTAATTTTCGGGCTTCCTGTAGAAGACCCTTTCTCTGTCTTCAGGCTTCCTGTAGAAGCCTGTTTCTCAATGATTTTCGGGCTTCCTGTAGAAGCCCCTTTTTCCAATTTCGGGCTTCCTGTAGAAGCCCTTGTCTCTGTTTTCGGGCTTCCTGTAGAAGCCTGTTTCTGCTTTCCTGTAGACACGGGTGTCACCACCTTTTCTTGCTTAGCCGCATGGGTTTTGCTTTTTGCTTTGGTTGCAGGTGCTGATGAGGTACTTGGGCTGACGTGGACCACCTCAGCTTTGTCCATTCTGCTCTTCAACCTCTTTTCTCTTGCTGACAAGATGGGTGTGCCACCTTTTTCTTTGTCATCCTTTTCTTCATGCTTCTTCTTTTGTTCCTTCTTCTGCACTGTGGTCGGGGTCTTCTGGCCTTTTTCTCTCTTTCCCTCGGCCACTGCTTCTTGTTCCTCACTGCTGGAAGAACCCGTTTCTTCAATCAACATTTTAATGTCTCCATCTCTTGTCAAATTCCGGAAGGATTCCCATGAGAGGGGAACCTTATATGAATGCAGCGCATCCTCCACAAGAAGCTTGATCAACCCATGGTGGGCTATCTGATCTGGTATGCCCTCTTTTAGCTTTGTGGCACACTCAATTAGAGACTGCAACAGGAAATAAGGGATGCTCATTTTTCGTTCTACAGGAAGATCAATCCGGTGCCTCAATTCAGTGAGCAACCGAAAGTGATATGCATACACGATGCTAAAACGGCCTTCACAAGTTATATATTTCATGATTTGCAAACTGACTTCATTCCATGGTGGCAACAGACTCGTTCTTCGCACCCCATTTTTGTCCTCTGAGAATTCCTCCTCAGGTGGAAAGAATTCTTTCTTGGCCTGCTGGCTCAACTTCCGTTCTTCCTTATCCCACGGCAGACCCATTGGAAGTTCAGTGATTCGACTGATATATTGCGGGGTGAGCTTGAGGCTTAGGCCCCTGAAATTCACTGTGGCCAGTGTCTTGGATTTCGGCCTCAGAGCCTGCAAGAATTCTTCGGCCACTTCATCATCGTAACCCTGCAGCTTATCACAAAAAGACATCCATTGTGCTCGTGTGAAGAGCTCTACCACTTCCTGGTTTTCCCTTAATTTGGCTGAATCAGTGGGTTCTCGTCTAATAAACCCACCCAACATGATAACACAGTTTTGTTAACCAGAGGTGGTGATTGTGGAAGAGGTTTTGGTTTACTGAGACAGAGCGTAGGATATCATGCACATAACCCACAAACTTATCCCTGAGGAACTTTGACACAATTTAATTACTCGACATCCTGTAGAATGACAGTATAGGCACAGCAGACAACAATTTCACCGTTTTTCTATGACCGGACTGTGGACGACAATCTTGCCACCTTTAATAACCAGTTGCATGAAGAGTTCAGGGTTACCTCTTTAATTGGCCACCTTTTTACGTGAGGCACCTGCTTTCCTGTAGAAAACTGCGTTCCTGTAGGATGACAGCGTTCCTGTAGAATGACAGCGTTCCTGTAGGATGACAACGTTCCTGTAGAATGACAGCGTTCCTGTAGAAGGCAGCGCGCGGATTTCGGGAGAGATTGCAGTCGGTCTGCGCCTTGGGCGTGCCTCTCAATCGCTCTGATAGCCAAGGGCTCGACGTATCACACTGCAGAAGGAGCAGGATAGCCGCTCGAGTTCAAACCGGTGGGTGATGAATGCATGAATGCGATCGAGCCGATTAGATTTGAAATTCGGCGGAATCCGTGGCGCGGGGGGTGAGCTGTCCCCGCCGGACCGTTGGGTGACGTCACCCGATCATTCAACTGTGCGTTCACTTGCTACCGCATCAATTCCCGCGGATCTGCTCCGCCTCTCCTGTTGAACTCGTTTCCTCGACGGGATCGTTCTCACGTGCATGCTGCCCATTCTCTTTGTCATGGCCACCACCCACACATCCAACTAGACCATTAACTGGCCGACGTGGCCGGCCAAATGGCCACACAGTCGCTCAACCAATTCACCTTTACACTTAGCAATCAATCAAAGTAACATTCATGCAGTCTGATGGAAGGAAGGGTCGAGACACTTACCTGCGTGGCTGTACACGTTGTTTCGGCTCTTTGGACGCTGATGAGTCGATTTACCTGCTGCTGGCGAACTTACACAGGCCCGGAGGTCTATGTTCACGAGTTGCCGTCGATGGATGGGATGCTTCAGTTGCATGCGCCCACGTTTCCCTTCAGATGGTCTGCGCGGTGAATGGTATCCACTCTAGCAGGTTTAACTGTTACAGGACTCCCGCGGGATGTCTTGGAACAGTTCTTCCTCCTTGGGTGCATGCTGCACGACTATGGATGGCCTCACGATCATGCTCTCAGAGCCTCGGTCTGACTGTGATGAATATGGTGTGAGATCTCTAGCGCTTTTTCCATTTACAGGTTGCTTGTTTTCCCTGGAGACTCATCGATCTGCTTTGCTGGTGCAGGTACTTGGTTGCATGTCGACAAGGATGGTGGAGCAAGATAACAGCAATGTGCATGGTTGACAACCGTGGCATGCATGCGTCCAAACCGATCCTTAGCCGTTAGATCGCCTCATGAAATGAATTCTGGCCCGTTCTGAGCTTCTACAGGAAGCTTCCTGTAGAAATATAGCGTTTCCTGTAGAAAGGATGCATTCCTGTAGAGAGTCTGCACCTTCCTGTAGAAGATCTGCATCTTCCTGTAGAAACTCTGCATTTTCCTGTAGAAAATCTGCGTCTTCCTGTAGAAGACTCAAGCTGGAATAAAATTGCACATACCTTGGAGAAAATGAGGATTCTTGGAGGAGGTGCTGGTAAGGTGTCCTTGCTGCATGATGAGGACCCTTGGCTTTGAGTTGAGAGGCTTCCTCTCCTCCATAGAACACCTGCATGCAATTTTACATAATGAATCTGCTGACTTTGTTTTTCTTTTGTTTTTTTTCTTTTTTTCTCTTTTTTTTTTTTGAAAGATAACAGGGGCGCCTCATTGAGGTTTTCACCCTTGCCATCTGCCTTGAGCGCCTCAAAGAGGTTTTCACTCAAGGATCTTTTTCCAATCTCCTCTTTTTTTTTTTTTTTTTTTTTTAAAAGACAATAGGGGCGCCTCAATGAGGTTTTCACCCCTATTACCTGCCTTGGGCGCCTCAGAAAGGTTTTCACCCAAGGATCTTTATTATTATTATTATTATTATTATTTTTTATTTTTTTTTAGATTCTTCAGGGTATGCCCAAAGCAGAGGCAGAACCCTTCTCTATGACCAACACTGCCTTCTCCATAGTTTTGATGAACTCTTGTCTTGAGGGAGGCTTCCTGTAGATCTTCAATCGATGCCCATTGACAAGCATGGGGATGGCTTCCTCATCAATGGTCCTAATAAGCACAGATCCATTGTCATGACATTTTTCCACTGAATATGGCCCTAGCCATCTGGTTCTCAGCTTCCCTTTGAAATTTTGTATCTGGAGTCATACAACAAAGCCCAATCTCCCGGCTGAAATTGCTTGTCATGGAGATGTTGGTCATGCCACACCTTTCTCTGAAGTTGGCCTGCATTTGGTGCTCATCCAGGCCATTCAGCTGCAATAGCCTTTCTTGTTGTGCATGGCTGAGATCTAGGTCCAGCTGAGCTGCCATCCTCAAAGTGTTGTATTCAAACTCAATGGACAGCAAAGCTTTCTTCCCATAGACCAGCTCATAAGGTGTGAAGCCGGTGGTGGTCTTCCAAGTGGTGTTGTAAGCCCATGTGGCTTCAACCAGGCGATCTGCCCAGTCCTTTCTGCTGCTGCTCACCACCTTAGTCAAGATCCCTTCTAATGCTCTATTGGTGACTTCCACCTGCCCATTTGCTTGAGGGTGATAGGGGTGGAAGTCCTATGCTTGATCTTGTGATGAGCTAGTAGATCTTCAACCAGGTTGGATGTGAACTGGCTCCCTTGATCGGTGACCAGCTCTCTTGGATAGCCAAACTTATAGAAGATGTTTTCTCTTAGGAACTCGGCCACCTTTTCTTCTGTTGCTGCTTTGATTGCTTTAGTCTCTGCCCACTTTGTCAAATAGTCAGTACACACAATGATGTAAGACCTTTGCCTCGAAGAAGGGTTGATTGGGCCCACAAAGTCCATGCCCCACTTCTCAAATGGCTCAAGAGTCACTTGAGGTTGGAGAGGCATCTCATCCCTTTGGGTCGGTTTCCCCATTCTTTGGCATTGGTCACACTAGCTGACATATCTTCTGACATCTTGATGAAGTGTGGGCCAATAGTAGCCTGCCTGCAGGATTTTGAAGGCAGTTCTCTTTGCTGCAAAATGTCCTCCACAAGGCCCATCATGACAAGTGAGGAGGATATCAAAGACTTCCTCCTCCCTTACACAACGCCTTAAGATCTGATCGGGGCCAAGCTTGAACAGATTGCCCCCGATCCAAGTAAATGAGGCACTTTTTCTGATGATTCTGCTCTTCTCTCTGGAAGATAGGTGCGGAGGGAACTGTGCTGAAACAAGGTAGTTTGCTATATCAGCAAACCATGGAGAGAGTACTGAAATAGCAAACAGATGTTCATCGGGCATCTGGTCATCCACTGTTCCATCCTCATCTGCAGACAAATCCAATCTAGATAAAAAGTCAGCAACAACATTTTCTCTACCTGGTTTGTCAACAATGGTCAAATCAAACTGCTGCAATAAAAGTAACCATCTAATAATACGAGCATTCACATCTGGTTTATTCATTAAATATCTAATTGCAGCATGGTCTGTATGTACAAAGGTCTGGTAACCAGTAATATAATGTCGGAACTTGTTCAGTGCATGGACCACAGCCAAGAATTCTTTCTCGGTTACAGTGTAATTCAGCTCAGCTTTGGACAAGTTTTTGCTAACAAAGTAAATGGCATATGGAAGTTTTTGCTCAACTTGTCCTAAAGCTGCACCTATGGCTTTGTTCGAGGCATCAGTGTGGATGTGGAAAGGTAGGGCCCAGTTTGGACCTCTCAGGATTGGGGCTGACACCAACTTGTCCTTCAATTCATTTAAAGCCCTCTGACAATCGTCAGTCCATTTAAACTCCACATCTTTTGCCAACAGGCCAAACAATGGCGAGGCTAGCTTGCTGAAATCTTTAATGAATCTCTGGTAATATCCTGCTAATCCCAAGAAACTCCAGACATCCCTTACCTTTTGAGGAGGTGGAACCTTCTTGATGAGAGCAATTTTGTTAGGATCCACTGGTAACCCTTGGCAAGAAATGGTATGGCCTAGCACGGTCCCTTCAGTCATTAGGAATTCACATTTTTCAGGACTAAGGAACAATTTCATCTCGATGCATTTGGTTAGGACTTTTCCCAGATTGGACAATGCTTGCTTGAAGTTGGCCCCATAAGGAGTAAAGTCATCCACATAGATTTCCACTGCATCATGGACCAGCTCCGAGAAGATGCTCAAGACAGCTCTCTGGAAGGTAGCAGGAGCATTGCATAGCCCAAAGGGAAGAACTCGGTAGGCAAAGGTACCCCAAGGACAAGTGAAGGTGGTCTTATCTTGGTCTTCCGGGCTGATTTGGATTTGGTTGTACCCGCTAAACCCATCCAGGAAAGAGAAGAACTTCTTTCCTGCCAGTCCATCCAACACTTGATCTATGAAAGGTAGAGGGAAATGGTCTTTCTTGGTAGCTTTGTTCAGTTCTCGGTAGTCCACACAGATTCTCCATTTCCCATTTTTCTTGGGAACCAACACCAGAGGGGACACCCATTCACTATCTGAGATGGGGTAGATGAATCCTGCATCCAACAGTTTTTGCAATTCTTCCTTGACAATGTCCTTAAGAGCTGGATTCATTCTCCTCTGGGGTTGCCTAACCGGTTTACAATCCTCTTTGATGTATATATGATGGGTACAGACCAAAGGATGGACTCCTTTCATTTCCTTATAGCTCCAAGCAAAAGCATCTAGGTGGTTGGCCAACAGACTACACAGCTCCTTTTCCTGGGAAGGAGATAGGGAGGAGCTGATCTTCAATGCTTTCTCAGGGCCGAACTCCACATTCTTGATTCTGGAAGTAACAGGGTTGGTTGTACAAAGATCCACTAAGGTGCTAGCTTGGGCATCCTCCACCAATTTCTCTAAGGGTAGTGCACTGGAAGGTGGATTCTGGATCAAGGTCTCGATCAAGTCATCCTCGGTTGGGGGGTCTCTTCTAGTGGTATCTAAGGTGCACAGAGGTGCTGAGTACACCTCGTCTTCCTCTCCTTCTTCCAACCAGAGTGGTAAGTCATGCTCTAAGGAGGGTTGGGCAGGAGGGTATAGGACTAGCTGCTTGGACATGGGACCATTTTTGATGGTCATGTTTCCTGCACGACAACTTATGTAAGCATCTGCAGTAGCTAACCAAGGCCTTCCCAAAATGAGAGGATATCCAGTAAGCTTTGCCTTTGGTTGCAGAACCAGGAAGTCTGCAGGGTATTCCCAAGAGTCAATAGAGACCAAGACATCCTCCACAATCCCTTCGGGAGTCACGGTGGAGCGATCTGCTAATTGCAGTACTGTCGAGGTCTTCCTCAAGGAACCCTGAAGATTGAGTTTGAGCATGGTATCCCTGGTCATCACATTAATGGCAGCCCCCAGATCAATCAAGGTGTGAGGTATGATGGTGCCATTGATGTGGACATCTACTACAGGACTTCCAGGATCTAGGTACTTTGGGCAGATGACTTGTCCTAGCATCAGGTCAGACAGTTGTCCTATGACATTAATGGTTGAAGCATCTTTCTTCCGCCTGCCTGGGTGTTTGAAGCACTTTTCCTTAACCAGTTTGTTGTATATTGGCACATCCTTGATGGCTTGGAGAAGTGGTATTTTTACACACAACTGCTTGAGCTCACCCAGAAGCTCATCCTCCTCTGGGTTGGGTTGTGTGGTGGCTGTTAGTCTCTCAGGAAAGGGTGGAATAGCCTTTGGTTCACTTTCTTGTTTATCTTCCTCATCCTCTGGGGGAGGAGGTTGGCGATCTGGTAGAGTCTTTCCAGATCGAAGATTGATCTCCTGGATCTCCACAGCATAGGTAGGGCATGAGGTTTCCCCAGTGTATACCTGCTGGGCCTGTCTATTGTTGGGGTTCGGGTTCGGTTGAGCAGGCATTTGAGGTTGCCTTGGAGGAGCAGGAGGTAATGGCTGAGGTTGAACTGGTGGTGGAGGCAAGATGGCAGGAGGAGTGTTGTATTGGGGCCTCCACCCCGACTGAGGTGCATTCCATTGAGGCTGTGGTTGGGCATGTGAATGATATGAATGAGAAGTAGGTTGAGTGGGGTACTGAGGTGGATAAGACCATGGAGGAGGCATGGACCATGAAGGATGAGCAGGGGGACCCCAGGAAGGCATAGGAGTCGATTGGTTGGGGCTGTAATAAGCTTGAGGTGCCCCTTGCATCCCCTGCTGATAAGGTCTAGATCCTTGTGGCCTCCTTTGGTTGAGGTAATAGAGAGGTTCAGTGGGAGCTTCTGTCCCTTGGTACATGGCTTTAAACCCAGGTAAGGTTGGACATTGATTTGTGGGATGGTCCTCCTCACAAACGAAACATACTTCAACCGAATGCAATGGGCATTCGTTCTTAGGGTGTCTCCTTGTGCACCTAGGGCAGAAGACAGCCAAGGCTCTCTCAGCTTCTTCTTTCTTCTGCTGGATTCTGAATGTGTCCAGCTGCATGGCAATGGTCTGTCTCACCTCACTCTTGAGATCTTCTAATTGATTTGCAAGCTCATGTTTGGAGAAAGGGACACTAGTTGAGGGGAGGTTTCCTCTACCTCGTTTCCGAGCTGCCCTGGAGTGGTTTCTAAACACAGTTTTGATGTCCTCATAAGGCAGTTGGTAAATGTCCCCCCCAGCTAACATGTGAAGGGTATCTAAGAGGTCTTCAGGGACTCCTCTGAGCAGGACCAACTTGAGGGATTCAGGGTCAAGTGTGCACCTGGCCCGCTTATAGCTTAGTTGGAACCTCTCCTCATAATCCTCTAAGGACTCATCATTTCCTATGGTCATCCTAAAGATTTCTCCCTTGGTTTGCTTAGACCTACAATAATCCCTGTACTTGGTATTGAAAGCTTGCTGCATCTGAGCCCAAGTGGTAATACTATTCCCAGGTAAGCCCATGAACCAGCATAATGCTGCATCCTTAAGAGTTGAAGGGAAGAGTTTCAGCTTTTGCTCATCTTCAGTATAGTCATAAGTTCTACAAAGGACAGCAAACTCAAAGAGGAAGGTATCAAGATCTTCAGTAGTCAGTCCATGGAAGTGAGGTAAGGCGGAGGGGCTAATGTTCTTCATTTTCATTTCTCCATTGGTCTCTCGGATGGGGAAGGCACCTTCTATTCTCTCATCTTCTCTTCTATTGTCAGCCATAGCTTCAGATGGAGTGGTCTCTAACTCTTCTTCTACTATAGGATCTTTGTATATCTCTGGATGTTCACCTATAGGTTCTTCTGGGTCACTGTCACCAAAGAAGAGAGAAGGGTGACTCAGTGATGTGGTGGGGGTGTTTGGTAGGAATTTGCCTGATCTATCTCGGTTCCTACGAGGCATGAAAGGGAAAAGTCTTTCTTTTTGATTGTTTTTGCTTTTTCTTTTGTACCTACAAAACTGAAACAGATTGATCTATAGCTAACTATAAAGATGCAGAATTAAACTGAAAGCAGGAAAGAACTAATCTACTCTGCTCAAATGAAATTGCAGAAATGAAACACTAGTCTACGCTTGCAGAAATGAAAGGCTAATCTATGAAAGCAGGAAATGCTAATCTATGAAAGCAGGAAATGCTAATCTATGAAAGCAAGAAATGTCTATGCTACTTTTGCAGAATGGAAATGAAATAAACTACTTAGCAGAAGATTGTAGTGGAAAATAGAAGAAAAGCGACAATCACCAATACTCTGACGCTTCCTCGGCAACGGTGCCAAAAAGATGGTGGGCTCCAGTATCGTAGCAATAATGCTACAACTCCTGGGGCTCCCTATCTCTAATTTTATCAACCCGGTAGTTCGTACAAACTTGGAAGCAACGGTGCTGTATGCACAAGTACTAGCTCTTGTCACAGCTGTCACTTGGTCAGCTGGCACAAGTCCGCTAGGGCTCAAGCCAACTTCTATATGCTCTCAGAAGAAGCTTTCTAAATGATGGACGAAGGCTATCTCAAGGGAAATTGATCTACTTTGCAACAATGAACTGAAAGCCAACCAAAACATGGAAACCCTAGTAAACCCTAATCTGACTAGTTTAACCACTATGACGCAATGGTGAAAGTGCAAATGTCTAAAAAGGATGCCATTACTTCTAGTGATGTGAAATGCATGAACTCAAACTACTTCCATTGAAAAGAACATTGTTTTTGTATTTTTGCTTAAGTGGATGGAGTGATTATGAATTTGTCTCTTATTAGGGTTTGGCTGTGCAGAGGTGGTGCGAAGGGAGAGAAAGCTTGGGAAAGGTCAGGATGGCTAGGAGAGGTCCCAGAGGGTCCCTAGCATTAGTCCACAGAGGTCTACAACATTCGGATGCTCGGCAACCAAGTTTGTAGGCTTCTACAGGATGTCTGCAGGGGATCCTACAGGAAACTAAGGAATTCTACAGGAAGTCTGCTAACTTCTACAGGATGTGCTGTAAGGGGAAGTTTTGGGTGATGGTGAAGGGATGGAATGGTTTGGGTGGATAGGTAAGGTGGAGATGGAACTTGTGATGACTCAGGGGCAAAGAAATAGGACAGAGAATGAGTGCACGAAGTTGGTTTGTGGATAGAAGGATGACAGCAATGAAAGGTCAAAAAGATGAAGCTACGTGGCAATGGATGAGTTGGAGGGTAAACGGGCTGGATAGAGGCCGAGTAGGTGGCTTGAGGTGAGGTCAAGAAGAAGAAGAAGGAAGTGGAATGATATGGAGCAGTGTAAATGAAACAAATGACTTATGTCTTACACCAAAAACGAGAATTCATTAACCTATGATACCTGTGCCATTAAACCTATGAACAACAATGTAAAACCGAGAAACGAAGTCATGCATGGAATGAAAAATGTAGAAGTATGGTTCTATATCAAAAGTGCATGGATGGATCTTCAATGAAAATGACTATGTTGCAGCTTGCATGGAAGTAAAAGACTGCGTTTCTTTTTGGTGGTTGATATGGACTGCACCCCAATCCCTAAACAGAGATGGCAGTGATCTCTAACAACCTTTTTCTTGGAGCTCCTGTGTATTACAAACCTCCTATCGAATCTAAGCAGCCGAAAGCAAAGTAACCATAAGCTAATCCTACTCAATCACAAGAAAACTAAATCAGCAGACTGTAAATTCGAATTGCATGTCAAAGTAAAGAAACAAAGTGCTGGAACGAAAGGCAAATAACACTACAAAACAGAGGAGGTCTATTGCTCTCAGGTTGGGCCCTAACCTGAGAGCTATAGCTCCCTTAAAAACTCAGAATTAGATCCAAATCTGCTTGCCTTTATTCATAATCAAAAGTCTAATGTCATGCCAAAACTGGCTTACAAAATAACAAAAACCGAGCTGTAACTCGTGCTCAGAGATTACAATAGTAATTCCAAAAGTCAAAAAGCTTCTAACAAAGGCTACAGCCTCCATATTTATACAAAATGAGGATCAAGCTGGCTGCCTTCATTCGTGGAGCTTGGTTGTCTAACTGAAAGTCAAACTGCTGTAAAACTGCTGATCCTGTAGAACGTGTTGGCTGCCTTTGAGCTCGGTGGGGAGAGCTGTTAGAGCTCGGAGTTAAGGTGAAAAGCACGAGGGAAGTCATTTAAAGTTGTAGAGAACCTCCCTATAAGCATGCAATGCCACCTTTGCTGTCTCCTTGTCTCCTTTTGCGTGGTCTTTTGCTCTCTTTAATGCCAAGAACCTGAAATCATCATGTATTAGTCACATAGATATAATTCCTGCCCTTCTTCCTACAAACAACACGAATATACTAAGAAATGAATGCATAAGTGGTAAAAGATGAATGGTTGAACGAGGTAAGTAGGCCAATATGAGCCCAAATTGTACCAAAAATTGGGGCTCATCAAGAGGGTGGTGAAGTTGGCAAACACCATATTATGAAGCATTATGTAAAGCATGAAATTCATAAGATTTAAGGTTCAAATCCCCATAATCAAATCCATTAGTGATGACATGGTGTTTTGTTGAGGCACTCCATGGTGAAAATGTCACTGGTTCAAAATCTCGTGGGTAAATATCTAGGGTGTTATGTTAAGGAACTTCATGGTGAAAATGTCACGAGTTCAAAACCTCATGGATGAAGATCCAATGATACTGAGGGCTAGTGTGGCATGGTCTAGGTGTGATCCCAGGTGATTTTGATGGCTTAGATGCTCTTAGGTCATGGCTACTCAAGCAACAAGTTAGGTCATCGGTTCGAAACTACGTAGGCAAAAATTCAGCCATGCTAATGGTTGGTGTGATCTAGGCTAGTTGCAATCCCATGGTGATTTTGATAGCTTAAATGCCCTTAGTGTTGGAAAATGTAACTAATTTGTTTCTTCATAATTGTCATTTGACTCATGTATCTATCAAATGGACAAAGAAAATGATGTAAGAACAAAAGAAAAATTTAATTTTGTAAAAGCATGGGTTTCATTGTGAAAATATTTTTCATTAGGTCTCTTAGGGTTTACATGAGTCAAAGTGTCATTTTCATAATGTAAAAGACCCTTCCAGACATTTTTATCAAGAAAAGAAAAAGTATTTTGTATGTGGAAGTGTCTAGAATGATCCCAAGGCCAAGTCGGCCAACGAGGAAGAAGTCAACCTAGAGAGGGATAATGGAGCCTCTTTGAAGGGCTATCAAAAGAAGAGATTTGACCTCATTTAAACAAAATAAGCAAGCATCTATTAGGCTTGATCTGCAATTGCAGTGTTATGCATGTGACTTGCAAGAATAACATAGTGCCAAAAATACGAAACAATAATGCTAAAAACACAGAAATATAACATGAATTGAAACAATCTGCAAAGATATTTTACTGCTTAGAAGCAGGATATAATGTTCACTTTCCTTTTCGAGGGGGAAACCTCCAACAGAGCAAAGCTCAATTACAATAAAATTTGATGATTCTTCCCATGCTATCTAAGCCTATTTATAGCTTGATGACATCCAAAACCCTAACTACTAGTGATCCCTTGCATAATACAGGTTAGCCACTTTATATACTAACTATGGCCCATTTATAACTAATAGTGGTCCCTTCCCTATAATACGAGTCAACCACTTACAATTATTATTAATGTGGATAACTGTTTACAGGCTTTATTGACTCAACTAACTAACTATGACTCTCACGAGGCCCCTTGAGCTTATTACATAATGAAATGGGTTAGGGTTGGACCCTAACATGCCCTACCCCATCAAAAGAAGCTTTTTCCTCAAGGCTGAAGCTACAAAAACTACTGAAGAATAATGGTTGGTTCCCATGTTGCATCTTATAGAGAGGTGTCTTTCCACTTGATGAAGACTTCCTTAATCATGTGGTCACGAAGATGTCTTTTGTGAGTGTCGGGGACCTATTCAGGTCAGAGCCAAAGTCAGCCTTCCTCATTCAATTATGGTAGACTTGTTTGAAGTATGCAATTGTTCCCACAACTTTCTTGAGGCAGAACACATGGAAGATTGGGTGGATTTTTGAAGTAGTCATCAGGGCCAGTTTGTAAGTGACTCCTCCTATATGTTGAAGTACTTGATAAGGCCCATAGAATTTTGGGGCTAGTTTTTGGAAAACCTTTTCCTTAAGAGAGGTTTGATTCTAAGGTTAGAGTCATAGGAACAACTGGTTACCTACTTGAAATGACCTCTCTGAATAGTGTCAGTTGGTTTATTGCTTCATTCAATTTTGAGCTTGATGTAGGTTATCTTTGAGATGAGCGATCATGGTGGCATGGTTCTGTAGGAGCTTATCAATTGCTTATACTTTGGAAGATCTAGGGATACTAGATGTTGTTGAAGGTGGGAGTTGTCCATACACTGCCTCATATGGAATTATCTTGGTGGCTTCATGATAGTTAGTATTATACAACCATTCAGTTTAAGGCATCCACTGTACCCATTGATGTTGCTTGTCTGAAGTGAAGCATCAGAGATAGGTCTCCAAACATTTTTTGATTGCTTATGTTTGATCACCAATTTAGGGATGATCAGTTGTACTCTGTTGGAGTTGTGTGCCCCGTAGCTTGAAAAGTTCTTGCCAAAAATTGATGGTGAAAATTGGGTCTCATTCAAACATAATGGAATTCGGCATGCCATGCAGTTTGAATATTTGGTCCATGAAAACCTAAGCCGCCAATGTTGGGGTAAATGGGTGCGGTAGAGCACCAACATGAGCATAGTTGGAAAGTATGTCAACAACCACCATGATGACTTATTTGTTGCTTGACTTTGGGAGACTTGTAATGAAATCCATGGAAACATCTATTTAGACAGAAGCAGGGAGTGTCACGGGTTGTAAGGTTCCCAGTAGCTTGATCATTTCCCCTCCGTTGCGTTGGCATACTTCACATTCAACTACAAAAGTAAGAATGTTGTGTTTCATGCTGGCCCAAAAGAAAGAACATTGTGCTCATGCATAAGTCTTCAAAAAGCTTGAATGTAATGCAATTGGAGAGGAGTGAAACTCTTCCAAGATGTGGGTTTTGAGGGTGGAGGTCAGGGATAACACTATCTAATCCTGACAGTAAAGAACTTCATCCTTCCAAGAGTAATCCTTTGAGGACTTAGGATCTTCTCATAATATGTTAATGAGATGGGATAAAGAGGAGATGGAAGAACCATTCATGACAAGTTGCTTATATCCAATCTAGTATGGGTAGATAGAGCGATAACAGGGTGCCCTCTTCCTTAAATTGGCATGATAAGGCATCGACCACTACATTGTCACACCCCTTCTTGCCAATTATCTCATAATCATATCCCAACATTTTTGTGAACCATTTATTTTGTTGTGGCGACGATAGACACTGCTCTAGGAAATATTTTAGGCTATGATGGTCATTGTGAATTTAGAAACGACACCCCAATAAGTATGGTATCCAAGTGTCTACTGCATGTAAGATGACCATCATTTGTTTATCATATGTAGATTGACCCAGATGTTCTTCACTAAGTTGTCGACTAGTGAAAGCCAATGGTCTACATTCTTGCATTAATACTGCACTAATGCCCATACCTGAAGCATCACATTCAATCACAAAAGGTTTTGTGAAGCTTGGAAGGGCCAATACTATAGTGGAGCACATGGCTTGTTTGAGAGCAAAGAAGGCCTACTGAGTTGTGTCAGTTTAGAGAAATGATTTTTTCTTGAGAATATTAGTGAGGGGTCGGGCAATGTGTCTATAATGGCTAACAAATTTGTGATAGTAGTCTGTGAGACCCGATTAGAGGACATTTCAACTCAAAAATAGCCACCTAAGAAAAAATTATGAAACTAATAAAATAATTCCATGTAGACAATTTTTTAATATATCATTTTTATTATTTTACTTTTTTCAAAATTACCCAAGTAAATGTCACATTTATCAAAATAGCTTTTATCAAAATAACTGTAATATATTTTATATTTAAATTAATGTATTAGCACAAGATTTAATAAAATTTATATTGAAAAGAATAAATTAAAAATTTAAATTAAAAAATCAAATTTAATATTTACATTAAATTTGAATTTGAATTTAAATCACCCAAATAAATGTCACTTTTATCAAAATAACAGTATATATATTTTATATTTAATTAATACAATTTAAATTAAAAAAGTTAAATTTAAATTACCCAAATAAATGCACTTATATATATATATATATATATATATATATATATATATATATATATATATATGAAAAAGTAAATTTAAAATTTAAATTAGTTACGCGTCATTAAAACACACTCAACCCATATTTTACCCTTCATTAAAAATATTCTCAATATTATAAATTTGATAGCATAGGATATTAATTTTAATTTTAATATTTAATATTTAATATAGTTTTTGGTCACTTAGGCACCGTTCACACTTAAATTAGGTAAATTATATTATTAAAAAATTTGTCAGTTCGTAGCCACACATGTGTCTCTTTTGAATTTTAAAGGATTTTGATTGGCTTACATAGTATGACATGGAAATTCAATGTTAATTATTTAAAATCAAATTTCCTCTAATTGGCAAGAATCTCCTCAAACTCTTCAAGGCTTTTGGTTGGGGTCAATCTTGCATTTCCGTATATTTTTCAAATTAGCCCACACCTTCACAGTTCACAATGTGCCCCAAATGCTCTACTTCTTCAGTGCCAAAGGAACACTTGTATAATTTGACAAATAATTTGTGATCTTGGAGCAGTTGCAATACCTGGTCAACATGCCGAAGGTCTGTGTCCCATGTTATGTGGTAGATGAGAATGTCTTCAAAAAATAACAAGACAAATTTTCTGATATATGGTTTCAGAAAGTGGTTCATGAGGCCCTGAAAAGTGGATGGGGCATTATAGAGATCAAATGGCATGACCATAAATTCATAATATCCCTCACAAGTTCAAAAAGTTGTCTTGGGAATGTCACTTCCTTCATCTATATTTGGTGATAGCCTAAGCATAGGTTTAACTTGGTAAAAAATTTGGCACCGTGTAATTCATCAAGCAGATCATCAACTACTGAAATAGGAAATTTGTCCTTGATAGTGAGCTTGTTGAGGGCCCTAAAGTTTGGACACATGCGTCATTCACTGTCTTTCTTTAAAATCATGACCACTTGAAATGGATAATGGTTGATGTTGGAATGAATAACACTAGCTTCGAGGACTTACTTGATGATTTTTTCAATTTTATTCTTTTGTATAAAAAGAAAGCGATAGGGATAGACATTTGGTGGTTGGGTACTCAGGAGAAAAGGGATGTTATGATCATGTTCACCTCTAGTGGGTGTGAGTTCCTTAGGTTTGTAAAAGACCCGCTGGTGGTGATCTAATACTTGTTGCATATCGAATGAATTTTAGGAGGAGTGGATTCGATGGCATGGATGGCATTAAATTGTGTTACTATCCCATGAAAATTGCTTTTTAAAATCTTCTCCATTCGATGCGAGCTAATGATAGTAGGAACACCTGCGTAGAGTCCCCGCAGTGTATAAGTGTGGTTGTTCTGCTTAAAGCTCACATATCACTCATGGAATTCCATTATGATAGGGACCAATGTGCGAAGCCATATAACACTAAGGACAATGTCACAACCACCCATTTCAATGGCAAACAACAACCACCCATTTCAATGGCAAACATCTAGGTTTTGAGGTGATAATCCCCCATCTGAAGCTTAATATTTTTGTAGCATTCTTCACATTTCATGGTCCCCCCATCAACAATAAATCCTTGGAAATTAGATACCACCCTGACAAAACAATGGACGACTTCTACTACTCTCTTATAGACAAAGTTATGTGTGCTACCATTATCAATCAACACCACTACTAGCTGATGTTTAATAAAACCTAGAATTTAGAGAGTTTGGGGAGAAGAAATGTTGGTCAGGGCATGGAGTGAGATAACTGGTTCATATGGCATATTTGTAGTATCAGTGTCCAAGGTTGTTTGGGTTTCACCCTCTTCCTCCTTAGGAACTTTAGTGGATGTAGCTTCATCGAAAAATTTGTTTTCAGTAGTGTCAATTTGGAAGAATTTGATTCCTTCCATTTATGTCCCATGGAGTATTTGTCACCACAATAGTAGTAGAGTGCTTATTTCCTTCTTTGAGCCATTTTTTTCGGCAACAAATTTTTTAACTAAACTGATTGGGTGGGGCTTGTAGTCAGGGTGGACATGCCCATGTAATGAAATTTGGGTAGTTGGAATGGCAATCTAAAGTGACTTCTACATCTAAGGCCTTTTTGTATGCTTCCAACCAAGTAGTTGGGTGATGCATTCATACATGGGCTTGGATGGGTTTCTTTAGACCATTGATGAAACATTCCAAGTAAAAGGCATCTCTTAGTCCTTCAGTCCGGATGGACAATTGTTCAAAGTTTGCAATGTAGTCACATACTGTACCCATTTTCCTGAGCTTAGTGAGATGAAATAGAAAGTAAGATTCCCAATCAAAGTGGTCCCAAATTGCTTCTGAGAACATGTTCCAAATTTGCCTCCCTAGATAGCATTTTTGATGCCACTACCACTACTGCCATCTCTCTTGGTCCAAGTAAATATCTCCCACATGTATTTTTGTGTCATCATCCTAGATATTACTATGGTAGAAATATTGTTCCATTTGTCCCATCCATACTGTTAAGTTAGAGGCATCAAATTTGTGCATGTCTAGCTTGGGTGTCTCGTGGCTCGAATATTGGTGACCTCCATGGAAATGAATGTGATGGTTGGATTCTCCTTCTACGTGGGAATCAACATTGTGTTATCCCCTCTTGGGTTAGTGAGATGTCCTCATGTATTATTGTACTACTATTGTGATTATGTCATTAAAGGATGTCTCGAAGTCATTGATTTTTTTCTCGAGGGCTTCGACTTTCTCTACATCTATAACTGGAGACTTGGTATTGTGCATACACTAGCCCTGGTCAAATTTTGAAATTAATTAAGAGTAGTATGGTTGGAAAGAGGGCGATCTTAGAATTCTAGTGATGTGGCTCACTTTAAGTTGTGTCAGGGAAAAATTGGGACCGCATGAAAATTGAGGGACTTATAGGTGAATGGTAGCACTACGATCAACTGATCATCTTGAATTTTATGGGCTAGGTCTCTTGCAAGTGTCCCGTGATGAGCCCAGAAAATTTCTTTTACTCTGAAAGGAGTTTTACTCCTAGTTGATCAATACTACAGTGACTGAAATCCAAAATTATTGATACTGCCAAAATCCTACGAAAATCAGGGTTGGATTGTAGTAGCAGAAACCCTAAAGTCTCAATACTAAAGTGACTAAAACCCTCACTGCACAAAGATTCTAATCTGCGTTGTGAAAACCCAAACTGTTGAATCTAATATGTACGATAGCGACAAAACCCCAATTTCTATATCTCACATGTATAGCGATGGTCGAACCCTAGCTGTTGGATCTAAGCTGGACGAAAAGTGGGGGGGGGGGGGGGGGGGGGTGCGATCTTCATATAATTGAAGGAACTATGGTCACACAGGATTTTCATATGCTACATATCACGATATACATAGGGGTCCAATAGTAGTACTTGCCCCAATATTTTAGAGCACCAACTAAGGAGGAGCGACTATACCCTTAGTTGTATTACCCGACTACCCTTCTATACGTGCGAATAATATCCCTAAGTGTTATCCTCAGTGTATTGTGGTAGAAATATGGTCGATGACTTGTTTAAGGTTAGGTTTCAGGTTACCCCAGGGGGGGCTTCTGATATACCCAAGGGTATGTGAAAGTGCAGTTTGTGCATGGTTTTAGTCCGTGTGGGGTTCTATCTAATGCGCTACTACTTGAAGTGGTAAACAAAGGGGTTACAAGGTAGTCCAACAAGCCTGAAAACCTATTATAGTTCCTAAGTGCATGCCTCCCCAAATATACCTGTTTATGTGGTCAACAACAAATCTTGTGGTTTAAATATGTCGGAACATGTCTCTAGCCTAAAAGGAAAAAGAAAAAATGTCAAAATTGGAGGTACAACTAGCACTAGAAAGTGATCTAATAACACTTCTTATGCACTTGACCTATGAGAATGACAGAATGCCAGAAATATGAAACAATATTTCCAAAAACACATACATATCATATGAATTGAGACAAGCTACAAAGATATTTTATTATTCATAGGAATAATACAATGTTCACTTGCCTCTTCGAGCGGGAAACCTCCAACAGAGCATAGCTCAATTACAATAAAAATCGATGATTCTTCCTATGTTATATAAGACTTTTTGTAGATTGATGACATCCAAAACCCTAAATACTTGTGGTCCCTTGCATAATATGGGTTAACCACTTTATTTATTAACTATGGCCCATTTTTAACTATTTGTGGTCCCTTTTCTATAATGTGGGTCAACCACTTACAATTATTATTAGTGTGAATAATTGCTTATGGGTTTTATTGAATTAAATAACTAACTATGACTATGATGAGGCCCCTTGGGATTATTACATAAATAAATGGGTTAGGGTTAGAACCTAACAAGGATACATGTGAGAGTCCTATGAAGGCTAGAAGAGCCTAGCGAAGAAGGAGTCAAGCTCTATTATGTTCAAAAATCTATATTATCTCTGTAGCAACTCACACATGTGAGAGGGCTAGGTTTATGGTCATGCAACAGGTCTAAAAACTTCAGGAAGGTTTTGCAGACATTTTATGATGAGATGTAAAGGCTATTCTTCTTCAATTTCATTATAGAGGGATGGAGGTTAGTTGGCTTGGTTCTTGGTGCTAGCCTTGGTCTAATATTTTGTCTTGGAAGTCTCCTTTGAAGTTGATTCTATAAGAAGAGAAGTTCTTTATGGGTTTCCCCTTTGAGGGGTTTTTCCCTAGTTTGGAGCCTATATCTTGTGTTCATTTTTGTATGGTTGTGATTTTTATTTTTTTGGCATTTATTTGATGATAAAAACATAAACATAATCAAGAACAATAAGAATGTAATATCACAAGTAAATTTCATGTAAGGAAAATTGAATTAAATGTTCCGCTAATGGATTTTCCAACATGGTTTCAGAGCTAAGGTCAAGAGTATGGGAAACTAGAAGATCACAAGAAGAGTTTTTGCAATGCTCCGAAAGCCAAAAATAAGAGATTGTTTGTGAATGCCTTGAAGGCCAAACAAACCACCACAAGTGCATACATCATTAGAGAATACAATCTGAAACAATCACATATTAGAGGAGGAAAATAAAGTAAGGTAGAAAGACATCTTAGCGTATTTTTGAGGTTTTTGATTTGCACAATACGAAGAGGAGGATAGTTGAGTTTTAAAGGGTTAATCTCGGCACCTTTATATGAAGAAAAATGTGAAATAATAAGCTTGTAGTCCTTTAAACTATTTCATGAGCATATGAGACCTAGTTTGCATACTAATTTTTTATTACAACAATTGGTGAGAAGGTCACAATGCTCAGATTGGAATATAAAATTACTGAGGTATCTAGAAGGGATGCATAAGCTCATTTCAAGAGGTCTGAGCTACACAAAAAGAGACTCATTTTAGGTCAAGAGTTCCCGGAGTATAACACAGAAAAAAGGGATAAAGTAGGAGGATTTTTCTTGATTTTGGAGATGTAATATGGCCAAATTAGGGTAGACCTATAGAAGGTATAGGTTCCCTAATAGGAGAACAAAATCCTTAGTGTATCATGCTCAGATCAAAGTTGGTTTGAATTTCTAAAAGAAGCGTGTTGCTTGCCTTCCAAGGTGAATAAGTGATAGAATGAAAGTTTGAAGTTGGCAGAAGGATCCTAGCCCAGTTTTGGAAAGTTGTTACAGTGAGTATGAACCTCTAGAACTAGTCCAAATTTCCATGCAAGAAGTTTGTGGGTTCTGAGGTGATTATAGAAGCAGTTATCTCATCTATTGAAAAAGGTTATTTTGGGTAGATCTATGATAACATTGAAAGAAAATTTCTCAAAGAATTGATCTGAGAGGTACAAATATCTATGAAGACAAGGCTGATCTCCTATGGTAACTATTGGGAGGGTCAAATAGGCCTAAAAAAGGTGTTGGAAGTGTCTTCTAGGGTAGCAAGTTGCATAGGCTTTTAGAGAGAAGGAGGCCACTAATTTATGAAGGAGGTTTGGCCATAGATGGAGGGATGACATGGGAAACAAGTTTTCCCTAACTATTAATTATACTTCAAAAGGTATGAATAATAGTTTGTAAGGTATTTATATTTGTTTTATGGATAAAGGGTCTTGAATGCATTAGGGTTTGTGTTGCATGTTTTGAATATTTTTTATTTATAAAGATTGTGAAACCTACATATGTCTTGGATAGGAAAACCCTAGTCAAGTGAAAAACCCTAACCCTAATTAGTTTTTCCCCTCATAGAAACTATAGCTTTTGACATCTATGGTTTGCAAAGAGAATCTAAGACTTGGTAAAGCCTAGCAAGGGTGGAATTTGATGAAATCTAGGATATGACATAAAAACCCTAGGGTTGATGTTTCTAAGGGAAATATCAAGGAATTTAGGGTTTGTACTTGAGAACCATAGAATTCTACTCTCTCAGAAAACCATGGAAACCTTAGATTGACAAAATAAATGTCATTCTCTTGTATTTGTACATTTTGCTTGGTTGTACTCGCTATTAAAAATTGCAAGTAAGAGAAAGATGAGAAGGAGGAAATAAGAAAATAAATTATCATACTCGATGATGACTCCTTGGAGATGGCGAGCATGATTGAAGTAGGGAACTGTAAGGACCTTGAAGGAATTGATGCTAACAAGTTCAAAGGAGTAAGCATGCATCATTGTATTTTGTAGAAGAAACTTGACTAAGTATGGTATCATAGATGGAAGCATGTGATAGTATCATATTTAAAGTCTACTTGTTTAAATTTCTTGAAATAAATCATCTATTCCTTTAAGAATGAAAATCGTCAGAACCATTCTACATAAGTGTTCATCCATTAATTGTTTAACATTATGTTAGAGGAAGACATTTTTGTAAGGTGGATTCTCAAGATCCTATAAGAACCATCATTATGGAGGTTCTTGGAAAAAAACATTATGACAAGGATTAGTATATATTCCATATTTTCTAGAAACAATACTTTGGAAAGGATGAAGGAATGCATTTGGTCAAGTTGCAAGCTCATTGTAGGATACAAATAACTAGATGATTCTGTGAAAGATTAAGAATGCATGTTTAAAGTAACCTTTGGGTAGGTTTCATATAATACTATAAGACAGGTTGGTCATATGCATAGTAAGTGTTTCATTTGGTTACATGATGCCTAAGATGATAAATTTTACTTACTCTAGAATGGATAAAATGTGAATACTTTCTCGCTAGAATATATTTATTAATGATCAACATCTAGTACAATCTCCAAGAGAAAATGGTAACTTGGTAATCAAGGTCGATCCTTGGGCACTATGATGCACGAAGGAATATTTGAGTGGAGATGGAACATGAGGATGTTTATGATGAGAAAGTTGTCATGATGAGGTAACTTTGATGTTAATATTTTTTTGGGTTATCTACTTAACATATTATTTTGCTACTTGGAAATATGTTACATGAATATATGATGACAGTTAAGGGAAGTTCAATAGTATGGAGAATGTTAATGGAAGCTCAATATTTGATACCTGGAAACTATAAAAGATGTACTCATCTTGGGATTGAAAGGTAGTAATGCAAGAACATAACCTGAAGGTCAAAGAAGATCACTTTCACGAGGAAGCTATAATCAACTTGAAGTTTAGGAAGGCTCAATATAATGCCTTTAGTGATGATGACAAGATGAAAGTGGTGTTCAAGATTGATGACTTGGAACCTTTCGTAGATTAAGGAAGAAGATGGCTCCAGGATACCCAAAAAGGAAGCAAGCTCGACATAATGAGATGCAGAGGAAAGTGGGAACCATTTAGCTATCAATAACAAGTAGTTGATACTCTGATGAAAGAAATATGGAACAATTCTATGACTTCTCAAGTAGTAAAGGATGTCAAGAATATCCTCTAGATTTGAGAGGGAGTAAAGGAGTCTCCTTGAATAGGAGCATGGATCTATTCTATGATTAAAAGGAGAACAAGGATGTCCTCTCTGGGAGAGAGGGAGTCATGTTGGACATCACATAAGCATTTGCTTATTCATGTGTCATTCACTTGACCAATACTAATTACCATAAGTCTAACTGAAGGTCTTGGAGAGAGAATGGCGGAGGATTGGATAAGCATCTATAATTTCCTTCAGGATAGAACATCCAAGAAAGGAAAGGGACTGACACTCTTTGAGGATACCGAAAGTGTCCAAGATAAGAGTGGTTAGAGAGAACTGATATTCTTTAAGGATTCATGTTTGGAAATCCAAGATAAGAATAGTCCTGAAAGGACATAACCAGTGAACATCTCGATGGGGTATGTACCTTAGAGCTAATGAGTATCGCACGTAAAGCCTCCCAACATAATTCTCTCAAATGAAGTTGAGCTTTTCTAGTTAGGCCTCATAAACAATGTTGGTTGATTATAATATTGATGCTTACAGATGACTTACCAATCCAACTCTTCTTATGAGAAATTTTCAAATGGAGTAGTGTCCTTGTACCAGTTGGAAAGTTATGGATACCTCCCTAGTGAAGAGGGATTGTTGGGAAATGTAACTAGTTTCGGTCTTCGCAATTATTATTTGACTCATGTATCTATAAAATGGAGAAAGAAAATGATGCAAGAACAAAAGAAATAATTATTTTTATAAAAGCATTGATTTCATGATAAAAATATTTGTCATTAGGTCTCCTATGGTTTACATGAGTGAAAGTGCCATTGTCATAATGTAAAAGACCCTTCCTGGCATTCATATCAAGAAAAGAAAAAATATTATATATTTGGAAGTGTCTAGAAGGCTCCCAAGACCAAGTCGACAAGCTAGGAAGAAGTTGGCTTGGAGAGGGCTAGTGGGGCCTCTTGGAAATGCTATAGAGAGAAGAGATTCAACCTCATTTAAAGAGAACAAGGAATCATCTTTTGGCTTTGATCTGAAATTGAATGAGACATGTGAAAGACTTAGGAAGGCTAGAAGAGCCTAGCAAAGAAGGATTCAAGGTCTGTTATGTTCAGAAATATGTATTGTCTTTATAGCAGCTCACATGTGCAAGAGACCTAGGTTTCTTATCATGTAACAGGTCCGAAAAATTCAAGAAGAAGTTGTAGAATTTGTTGATGAGATGGAAAGGATATCCTTATTTCCTTGCATTAAAGAAGGAGGAAGGTTGGTTGGCTTGGTTCTTGGTGGTATCCTTGGTCTAGGATTTGGTCTTGTATGTCTCTTTTGATGTTGATTCTATAAGAAGGGAAGTTCTTTACAGGTTTTCCCCTTGGAGGGGTTTTGCCTTCACTTGGAGCCTATATCTTGTGTTCTTTTTTGTATGGGTGTGATCTTTATTGTTTTGGAATTTATTTGATGATAAAAAACATTAAAATAATCAAGAACAATAAGAATATGATATCACAAATAAATGTCAAGTAAGGAAAAGTTAATTAAATGTTTCCCTAATAGATTTTCCAACACTTAGTTTGCAACTATTCAAGCTATAGGTTAAGCGTGCCAGTTACCTCAGGACTCACATTACTTAACAAACAAACAAAAATTAAATATTTAATATTAATATTAAATTTGATAAAACATATTCAAAGAAATTTTTTAAATAATATTCTCATAAATATATAAAACAAGCATTGTTGTTACAAATTTTTTTATAAGCGTTTAAAAATTAGTGATTATTAAAAAAGAAAAAATTGTATTTTATCTACCATAATAACAATTCGGAAGTTCATATTTATAATTTTTTGAATTTGATATATGTTATGTGAATATTGTAATATAATTTTTTTCCCAAATGTAAAATGTTTTTTTATTATATATGTAGAAGATAAAGATTACTAAACTTATTAATATACTATTTGAATTCATTAGATAAGAAAAAGATGAGGGAACTACTTATGGATATACTATTTGAATTAATTAGATAAGCAAAAGATGAGGGAACTACACACATTGATTTGTAAAATGATTTCATTAAACATGTAGGAAATGATGAGGTTGAACTTATAAAATTTAATTAATTTATTTTCACTATATTATTTATTAAAATAAAATTGACAAATTCAAAAATAAATATAATGTTTTTTTTTTTAAAATGATCATTAAAAAAAGGTATTTGTATAATTAAAATTTTATGTCAATTCTTTTATGATTTGGATTTACTTCACACAAAATAATATTTGTATAATTAAAATTTTATGTTAATTCTTTTATGATTTGGATTTACTTCGCACAAATAAATTATGTTAAAGTACTTTTAATATTAAAAATAAATTAATCGAAAAAAGTACATACCATCTTTCCCTGTTCCCTTAAGAAGACATGTTTTTATTTATTGAATACAAAGTTCATTTTTCTCTCTTGCCACAAGTGTGATTTTTTCTCTACTCATTTTATAGTATATGTTTGATATATTTATCACTTTAGTGATTCTATAAGATGATGAGTTATGGGTCGTAGTTAGTTTAGGGAAATTTGGGAGTCTCAATGGCTAGTTTAATAGGTATATTTTCTTATGCTAAAGTTTAATGAGGTCTCAAGAAATTAAATCTCGTTAAGTTTGTTGGGGTTACATGTGAAATGTACAAGGTTGACTCAAACATAATAGTCGTTGAGTTAACCATGCTAAACTTGTTCAACAATTCTCCAATGTATTTCTTTGGGGGCGAATATGTATTTTGGATGTTGAGTCACTTCAATGCCCAGGTAATAGTGAATATCTCCAACATTTTTCATCTGAAACCCTTTCTTCATCTCTTTCTTTATGGATGCAATATGGCTTTCATTTTTCCCTATCATCAAAAAATCATCTACATACATGACAAGGTATATAGTAGTTTTTCAAACTTTCTTGACAAATAGAGTTGCATCATCGAGTTTAAAGTTCATGAAATTTAATTTCAGAAGATAATTAATTTTTCATATGAGGCTCACAATGTTTGTTTCAAGCCATATAAGGATTCGATGAGTATACATACTTTTTATTTTCATCCCTTCACAATTGAAAAATCTTTCAATTGAGACATGAAGACATTCTCTTTCAAATATACATTCAATAAAGTAGTCTTCACATCCATTTGATGAAATTTCTATCCATTCTATGTTGCCAAGGAAAAGAGAGTATGAATGGTGGCCCATTTTACTATGGGGGGAAATGTCTCATAATCAACACCTCATGTCTTTTGAAAATCCTTTTCCATGACTGTTGCTTTATTTTTTTTAAGTGAACTGTTTATTTTATAATTGTTCTTATTGACCCACTTGCATCCAATTGGATTGGGTTCAAATAGAGGTTCCATAAAATTCCACGTCGCATTTTTTATGAGAGAATCATACTTGTGCATTTATTTTTTACACTCATCATGTGAAGCAACTTTTTCAAATTAGTTTAAAATTAGTAGATAACTTCAATTCACAATCATATGAAACATCCATATCATCTACATCATTTGAATCAAAATTATATAGATGACCTCCATATTATCTATTGGAGGCTATGACTAATTTGTTTCTAACCTCAATGATATGAACACTTTTGAGTGTTTTGATGAGCCATTTTGGTGGACCTTTATGACCCAATGTACTAGGTTGCTCCAATAATTGAGATGATGCTACATTTCCTTCCAGAATCAACCTTCCAAACCTCTTAGTCATATCATCCAATCGATTTTCCTAATATGATGAAATAATTGAATATTCATAAGGGGGATATGTTGTTTCAAAATTTTATCCAATAGATTTATAAAATATAATAATCCCCCTTCGAGACATGGAATCTCATAATCAAAATAATAATATGTGTTTGTCTAAGTGAATCTATCTAGATGACCATGCTGCCACTCAATGAATTTTTCATTCTTTGAATGTTCAAGGAAAATTACATCTCTAGGAAAAATAAGATTCTTATTTACATCATCATAATGGTGAGATTCCTTAGTGGTATTTGATTACCCCAACAAAATATAATTTCAAATCCTTGCATCAATATTGTTTCTTTTGATGGGTATGTGTTATATTCTTTGTCAGACTACCTACATGCACTATGTGTTGTTACAAGTGAAACGAGGGGTCACATGAGGGAGGAAGCATGCTTACACAGGAGCTCAGGAGAAGCACCCCTGGAAAAAAAATCTACAGATTTTTGCATCAATTTTTGGTGTCTTTCATCACACAATTTCCTCTTCAAGCAATTTTGTGTGTGCATGGTGGTTTATCCCATTGTCTTATAATTTCAATTAAGGAATTACAGTTGAATTCTAATCCATGTTAAATGAAATAGTGGCTTAGGATTTGATCTTCTATATTTATTATATTGTAATATTATAAATATTAATATACTAAGAAATATTCCTAGTTTCTTAGTTTGAGCTTCTAGGGTTAAATGTACGAGTTTATATGTGCGTTTTTCATTCCATATTTTCTATTTTGTGAAGAATTTTTTTGCATAAATGTTAGGTCCCTATAATACTAGTGATTACCCCATTACTATTGTAGTTGTATCCCTTATTAATATTGTTGTGCCCCTATTGTCCCTATATTGTTATTAGTGTGCCCCATAGAATCCCTCTATTATTATTTTTGTGGCTTTATATTATTATTTTTAGGTCGGCTGGGTTATATTGTGACTCCTTAGACTTCTATATATAGAAATGAGGTTTTGTCATTTGTATCATCCAAGAATTGTTCATTTATGTAATGTAAAGGAGGTTGCCCCCTCGAAGAGGCTGAATTCTAAGGCATTGATCTATCTTTTCTATCTTTTTGTGAGCTGGTTTCCTAACATTTGGTATCAGAGCTTTGGGTTCTAGGGTTTCGCTGCTTCAAATAGGTCATCGTGGCATTTTTGCTATAACTTTTTTTTTGCGACGTTTCAGAAGCTAAAAAAAAACCCATTTGAGACAAAATCGCACTGAATCTAGAGTCCAAATTTCAGAGCTTTTTGCACTATATTTGCAGAGATATGATTTGAGGAAGTTGGTCTTTGTGCAGACTCCTGAATTACATTCCAAACAGGTGACCTGGGGAAAATCGTCATAACTTTCTCTTTGAGCATTGGATTGAAATTTTGTAAAAAGGTACAGAAAGAGGACGGACTATATTTTCTTGTGTATTTTTTCAGAGCCAAAGGTCGAAACAGTGACTTGTGGCACATCGTACAAGTTCGCTCTCCTGAACTAGTCTATAATCAGGTCACTGTGGGAGATGTGGCATAACTCTTCCCTGGAGAATCCAATTTGGATCAGACTAGTGGCATTGGAAAGAGGATGCAGAGGGCTACCACAGATCGCAATTTTAGAACTAGATGACCTGAAATTACATAGATACATCAGATTCAATATCAAGCTCCTACAAAGTGAAAAAAGGTGTGTAGTTTTTTTTTAAATTTTTGCATAAGCTTGGTTTGAAAAATTAGTTTTAAGGAATTCAAAGGGCATAGTAAAGCATTATTATCGGTAATTGATGCCCCGAGGAAAGAAAATGCAAACACCTAGTAGGTAACCTGCAAGCTCTAGCATGACTCATGAAGAAGAGGAAGAAATGCAACATGATATATCAAAATTACGAGACCAAGTGCAACAAGTGTCACTTGCACAAAAAGCAACAGAATCTAAGATTGATGGTTTAAAGAAAGATGTAGAAGCTAAGATGGATGGTTTAAAGAAAGGCGTAGAAGCTAAGATGGATTGTTTAAAGCTAAGAATGGAAGATTTGAAGACAGGCATGGAATATTTGAAAATAGATTTGAAGACAGATTTGACAAAGTTTCTACAAGAAATGCTTACTAATGGTGAAAGGGTAGTAAAGGAACTCATGATGAGAACAAAAGAAATGTTAATCATGATTTCATTGACTCTAATGTTGGATCGAAGACCCACCATATTCCAAAAATTGAAGGAAGTTTGATGGCAAGGATCCCGCAACATGGATATTACAGATGGAGCAATTTTTTGATCTCAATAATGTGCAAAACACACAAAAGGTACGTATTGCAACTTTATATTTGGAAGCAAATCAGTTTGTATGGTATCAATGGCTTTGCTATTGTAAACAAATTATCACTTGGAAAATTTTTATGGAAGAATTGACAACACATTATGAGGATACAAAAAGCAACACTTTTTTTAGCCAATTGATAAGTCTCAAACAAAAGGGTTCAATAATGGAGCACATTGAGGAGTTCCAAAAATTGAACATAAGGGTAAAAAATATTCCAGAAGAGCATAGGATTGATGTTTTCATAGGGACTTTAAAGGATAATATCCAACATGATGTTCGCCTTTGGGAACCTGATTCATTAGAGAAGGCATTCAGGTTAGCAAGAAAAATGGAAAGAAAAATTATGGCAACCAGGAAGCATACCACTCACAACTATAAAGATGGAAGTGTTTTTGCCCCTAGTCTTCCACAACCTATAAGGTTGACACCACAACAATTGGAAGAAAAAAGAGCAAAAGGGCTTTGTTACAGTTGTGATAGCAAATACACTAAAGGTCATAAGTGTGCTAAGAAGAAATTATTCTACATAGATTGTGAAGAGGAAGAAGAAAAGGAGCAAGAAAGGTCAAAAGAAGAGGATATACTCCAGGAACAAAGCCTAGATAAAGAAGAAATGAATCTGACCATATCTTGTAATGCATTGGCTGGAATTACCACTCCTCAAACCATCAAGATAGAAGGACAAATCAAGAAGAAAAAGGTAATAGTGTTGATTGATTCAGGAAGTACCCACAATTTTATTCATTGTAAGGTAGCAAAAGAATTGAATTGCTTCCTATATCCAGCACCAGAGTGTCAAGTGATGGTTGCAAATGGAGGAACGATAAATTGCTCTAGAAAGTGCCATAATATCAAGCTATCCATGGGAGAATATGTATTGACTAGCCCAATGCTTTCCATTCCAATGGGAGGTGCTGATGTTGTACTAGGAGTCCAATGGCTACAATCCTTGGGTACAATATCTTTTAATTTTCAAGAAATTTTCATGAAATTTTATGCGAAAGGAAAGGAAGTTGAATTAAGGGGTATTGCAGGGAAACCAGGAAAGATAATCAGCTCTAACGGTATGAAAAAGCTTCTAAAAAGGGAACAAAGAGGTGTAATTGCACAATTATGTTTGCTAGATGTTTCCACATCGGAATCATATATTTCTCTAGATCTCCAAAAAGTCTTGGACAATCATTCCAAGGTATTTGAGACTCCCAAAGGTCTCCCACCTATTCATGATCATGATCATGCTATTCATCTAATTCCAGAAAGTGTTCCTCCAAACATCAGGCCGTACAGATATCCCTATGCCCAAAAGAGTGAAATTGAATGTATGGTTGCAGAAATGCTAGAGGCTGGTATAATTCAACCTAGTCAAAGTTCTTTCTCTGCTCCAATAGTATTGGTGCACAAGAAGGATGGATCATGGCGCATGTGTTTGGATTATAGGGAGCTCAACAAGCTCACTATTAAAGATAAGTTTCCCATTCCTGTCATTGATGAATTACTGGATGAATTGCATGGATCAATTTACTTCACCAAGTTGGATCTTCATTTAGGATATCATCAAATCAGAATGAAGACTGGAGACATTCTGAAAACAACATTTAGAACTCATGAGGGTCATTATGAATTTTTGGTCATGCCTTTTGGCCTTACCAATGCACCTTCTACATTTCAAGGTTTGATGAATTCCATTTTCAAACCTTCCTTAGAAAATTTGTGTTAGTATTTTTTGATGATATACTAATCTACAGCAAGTCTTGGAAGGATCATGTTGAACATGTTGACAGGGTGCTACAACTATTGGAGGAGAAACAATTATATGCAAAAAGATCCAAATGTTTCTTTGGAGTACAAGAGGTGGAATATCTGGGTCATATTGTATCTCATGAAGGAGTTAAGGTAGACCCTAGCAAAATTAAAGCCATTAAGGAATGGAAAATCCCCACATCCATAAAGCATCTGCAAGGATTTCTCGAGTTGACAGGGTATTATCGCAAGTTTGTTAAGAATTATGGGAGAATAGTAGCACCTCTAACATCTTCATGGACTCCAGAAGCAACAAAGGCCTTCGAACATCTTAAAGAGGCAATGTGCCAAGCACCGGTCTTAGCTACACCGGACTTCACAAAAACCTTTATTATGGAATGTGATGCTTCAGGAAATGGAATTGGTATTGTTTTAATGCAAGATGAAAGACCCATTGCTTTTGAAAGTCGTCCAATCAAGGGAAAGTTTTTACACAAAGCTATTTATGAGAAGGAAATGTTGGCAATACTACATGCACTTAAGAAATGGTGACCCTACCTAATGGGAAGACACTTCAAGGTAAAAACAGATCATGATAGCCTTAAATACTTTTTAGAACAAAGATTATCCTCTGAAGAGCAACAAAAGTGGGTCACAAAGATGTTGGTTTATGACTTTGAAATCATCTACAAAAAAGGGAAGCAAAATGTGGTGGCAGATGCACTCTCAAGAAAGGATGAGGATGTGGAAGCATTGTTGTGCACCATTTCTATTATCCAACCAGATTGGATAAATGAAGCAAGGGAGGAATGGAAGAATGATGAAGAAGTGTGGGCCCTTATTCGAAAGTTACAACAAGATTCCAGTACATCTGATACATTTAGCTGGCAAAATGATTTGTTATGGTACAAAGATCGTTTATACCTCTATAAGAATTCCCAAATCAAACAAAAGATTCTTATGGAATTGCACACTTCTCCCTTAGGAGGGCACTCAGGATTTTTGAAAACTTACCACAGGGTTAAGAAGGAATTTTTTTGGGATGGCCTTAAATCAGATATTCAAAAGTTTGTGGCAGAATGTTTGGTTTGCCAACAAAATAAAGTTGAAACAATTAAGACCATGGGTCTATTACAACCTTTATCCATTCCAAGCCAACATTGGGAGGAGGTTTCAATGGATTTTATCACAAGTTTACCCAAGTCTGAGGTAAAGAGTGTCATCATGGTGGTAGTTGACAGACTTACCAAGTATGCACACTTTTGTGCATTATCACATCCATTTAAAGCCAGTACAGTTTCAACTACATTTATGGAAACAATTAAAAAGCTACATGGAAATCCAAAGATTGTTGTAAGTGACAGAGATCCCATCTTCACTGGAAATTTTTGGACAAAGTTATTTTCTTGTCTTGGTACTCAGTTAGCTCATATCTCATCTTATCATCCTCAATCTGATGGGAAAACTGAGATAGTAAACAAATGTTTGGAAGGATATCTTCATTGCTTTGTCTCTGATAAAAAGACACAATGGGTCAAATGGTTGCCTCTGGCTCAATGGTGGTATACCACATCTTTCCATACAGCAACAAAAATGACCCCATTTATGGCACTTTATGGATATCAGCCACCATCCATCACATCATATTCAAAAGAAAATTCTAAGGTTCAAGCAGTGGAACATCACATTGAACATCAACAATAAGTCCTCCAACTCTTAAAGGATAACCTCATGTTGGCACAAAATAGAATGAAACAACAGATAGATCAACATCGCAGTGAAAGAAGTTTTGATGTAGGTGATTAGGTATTCCTACGGCTACAACCATATAAACAAATGTCCCTAAAGCAAGCTAAGAAGGATAATAAATTATCGCCAAAGTATTATGGTCCGTACAAGGTGTTGCAAAAGATTGGTACTATGGCATACAAATTGGAACTTCCTGTAGCTTCTCAAGTGCACCTAGTTTTCCATGTTTCATGTTTAAAGAAGGTTATAGGTGACAAGCTCGCAATTCAAACAATATTGCCAGAACTTGACGAGGAATGAAAAATTATATTGGAACCGGAAGTAGTCACAAAGACAAGAACTCGACAGCTACGAAATCGATCAATTTTGGAGTATCTCATCAAGTGAAAGAACTTATCTGCTGAAGATTCCACATGGGAGGATGAGAATTTTATACAGAAGCATCCAAAACTACTCAAGCGTTGAGGAAAAAACTTTTTTGAAGGAGAGGGGCATGTTAGGTCCCTATAATACTAGTGATTACCCCATTACTATTGTAGTTGTATCCCTTATTAATATTGTTGTGCCCCTATTATCCGCATATTTCTATTACTGTGCCCCATAGAATCCCTCTATTGTTATTTCTGTGGCTTTATATTATTATTGTTAGGTCGGCTGGGTCATATTGTGACTCCTTAGACTCCTATATATAGAAACGAGGTTTTGTCAATTGTATGATCCAAGAATTGTTCATTTATGTAATGTAAAGGAGGTTTCCCCCTCGAAGAGGCTAAATTCTAAGGCGTTGATCTATCTTTTCTATCTTTTTGTGAGCTGGTTTCCTAACAATAAATTAATTGTATGGGTTTAAAACCTACATTTGGTATTAAAGTGATTTTGGATTCAAGGGAACTCTTTTATGTCTAAGGGGTTTTGATTGGACCTATTGGAAACTAGATCACTATTGCGAGTGGGGGTGAATCAGTAGTGTGAGAACTTAAAAACAATTTATCCAATTATTTAATATTTAACATGCATAAACTGAAACACATAATTAGAGATTAGTGCACCAAACATAAATCAGAAACCATGAAAGCAATCACACAATGGACACAAGTGTTTCTAGTGGAAAACCCATCCTGGGAAAAACACCACCCTATTGTTGTTGCCCTGTGAAATTCTTTCATTTATTATTTAGAAAATTATACATGGATCAACTCACTCTGATGAGCTAAAAGACTCGACTTGTTTCATAGTATGCTGACACCATGAGACAAGTAATTGTTTCTCTCTCGAATCTATGGACTATAATTCGTTGAAGGCCACCATGATCAATGATCCTCGGCCAATTAATCCTGAACTAACAATGAATCTATAGACTCTAATCTACTAGTACTATCATGAATAATGAGCCTCACTCAGTTTCTACTGAACTATCCAAACACTGTTAGACAAATAAAACTTTTCCATATACTGAATCCCCAATCACTGTATACTCAAAGTCTCCACGCCTTCACTTTGTCCATGTAAGCCTTGTTTCATATATTTTCAAACTGGACTCTTAAATCTTACTCAACATGAGCACTGCAACAACATAGCATTAAAGCTCAATCAAATAGCCAATTTGTAGCACAAGCTGTAATAAAAAACTCCACACAAGCTCCAACACAATCTCCTCAAAAACATTACTCCAAATCACTCATCAACACCTCACTCACTACATAATGTAATGGATGAAATAAAGTTCAGCGAACTATTGCTGCATCTACAAACTACTTCATAAATTCTACACTAGAGAAACATGCATTTTCAATAATAGAGTTCAGGCTTCTGTGATCCATATCAAGTTAGAGAAAGATTCTTTGGCGAAAATCACATGGAATATCATTTGTCGACGTGTTTCGAACCAACCAGTGTGGTTCATCGTCAGGACAAGTTGAAGAAACAGATCAAGCTCATCATGTTAAATAGTCTGAGCGGAGCCTCCAACAGCTATCTTCTCTAACAGCTAGTTTGACTCTAGGACAGGGGTCAAAGTTATTATATTCGTTTAATTATTCTTGAGGGTAATTGGTTCAAGACTTAATTATTAAAAATTATAAGTTAATTAATAATTTAAAGGAAAGTTAGTTAAATAAATGACCTTATAATAATAGAATAAGTTAAATGCCTAAAAAATATATAAAGTAATATAAAAAATAATAATTTTATTTAAATTTTATTAATAAATAAATAATATAAAAATAATAATTTTATTTAAATTTTATTAATAAATAAAAGGTAATTAAGTTGTATAAAGGACCTAATAAGATTAGAAAATAAAGAGAATCAAAGTTAATTATTAAAATTATAAGTTAATTAATAATATAATAGGAAAATTAGTTAAATAAATGACCTTATAATAAATGAAAAAGGTAAATGCCTCAATAAAATATATAAAGAATAAATAAAATAATATTATTTAAAAGTATCATTAAAAATTGTATGCTAACTAATAAATAAAGGTAAAAAAGGACCTTATAAGATCAAAAAGTCAAAATTAGTTAAAATATAAGCTGAAAAGAATTTGAGAGGAACAAACTAGTTATATGAAGGACCTCAGAATAAATAAAAATAATTGGAATGGGTGCCATTTTATAAGAAAAATACAAAAATAATAGAAAAGGATGCCAAAAAGTAATAGGAATTAAAATTCACAAAGGACCTCAAAATATCAGAAGAAATAGACTGCAATTAGTAAAGGAAGGAGAAAATAGTGAAGAGATCACATAAGGGACTTAAAAAACAATAAATAAAAATCACACTAAAAATTAAAATAACACTCGAAAAATATAAATAAATAAAAATAAAAATAAAAATAAATTAGTTAATATATATATATATATATATATATATATATATATATATATATATATATATATATATATATATATATATATATATATTAAAATAAATAAATAAAAAAAAAAATAACTAAAAACAATAATAATAATAAAAAGTACAAATAAAGAAAAACGACAAAAAACCAAAGAGGACGGAAAAACGACTAGGAAGAGAGGGCAGGGACCCAACACCTACTGACTTTCCAACCATCATCTCTATTGAGATTGCTTGGTCTCTTTTCAATCTCAAGCGCTTCCCTGAATTTTCGATGGTGGAAATGCGAAACTTTAGCAATAACACTGGCCTCTTCAATACAAACATGATGATTGGTTTTCTCAGCATGTTCAGCCAAAGCCGAAGACTTAGCTCTCCTATGCTTAAGATCTGCTGTGTGCTCGCTAATCCTCTGATTAATGGAACGACCAGTCTCCCTAATATAGGGGGTCCCACAAGAACAAGGGATCATATAAATGCCCTTCATATCCTTAGGGTCGATAGGATCCTTCACTGATCTGAGGGACATACGAATGGTGTTCAGGGGCCTAAAGGTCACAGGGATACTATGCCTCCTGAGAATCCTACCAATTCTATCAGTGGTCCCTTGAACATAAGGAAGATGGACACCTGGAACATGATCTTTAGGTTCTCTTTTAGTCAGAGAATTCCTGGAAGCTTTAAGGAAAGCCCTTTGACCCATGTATCTACTATAACCATTCTCCGCAAAGACATCCAGCAGATGGGATTTTTCTTTCTCAAAGCTCCTCTTGTCCGAGATCCTCAGGGCCCGAGTAGCAAGGGTACTAAGGACACCCATCTTCTGAGCCGGGAAATGGTGGGAACTGGCATGAAGATACTGCTCTGTATGAGTTTTCTTCCGGAAAACTCGATGGGCGAGGGAACCATCATCATTCCTAGAAATAAGAATATCAAGGAAAGGAAGGCATCCATCTACCTCCTGCTCCTTAGTGAACTTAATGGCTGAGGATTGCCTGTTGAGATGATCAAAGAAGAGATCAAGCTCATCCTGGCCATGAGACCAGATGACATTGGTGTCATCCACATACCTCCTCTATAGTTTAGGTAGGAGTCGGGAAGAGTTCAGAGCCTTGGACTCAAAATCTTCCATAAACAGATTAACAACAATAGGGGAAAGGGGGGATCCCATTGCCACCCCACATGTTCGCTCGAAGAACTCCCCTTCAAAACTGAAGAAGGTGGAAGTGAGACAGATCTCAACTAACTTGGCCATGTCAGGATCTGTTAGGCGGTTGATCACATCCATGGCCTCATTAATAGGGATGCAAGTGAACAGGGAGACAACATCAAAACTAACAAGAATGTCCCCAGGATCAAGCCTAATGTCCTCGAGCTCCTCAATAAAGGAAGCAGAGTCCTTTACGAAGGACTCCGTACGACCAACAAGAGGCTTAAGCTTTAAAGCAAGGAACTTCGTAAGAAGGTAGGTAGGACCTCCAATGGTGTTGACGATGGGCCTTAAGGGGGCCCCTTCCTTGTGAATCTTGGGGAGGCCGTAGATTCTAGGAGTAATAGGGTTGCTTTCATTGAGCTTATGGTGCAAGGAACTCAAAGAGCCAATGGATTTAATGGCCATAGCCACATTTCTAGCAACCTTCTTCAAAGGATTTCTGGGAAGCTTTTTGTAGCTACCACTATTATGAAGATGATCTAACAACTTGCTGCGGTAATCAACCTTGTTAAGAATCACGGCAGCACCACCCTTGTCTGCCTTTAGAACAATGATATCCTTGTTCTGGTTTAAGGATCTGAGAGCTAAATATTCCTCTTTGCTGAGGTTACTCTTAGGCGGCTTAGCCCTCCTCAGGGCAACAGCACAATCCTGCCTGATAGTATCCTTGATCCTATCAGGTAGACCTCGGATCCCAAACTCAATATCACAGATAATATCCTCCACGGGGATTTTTCTAGGGGCTAAGGCAAAATTTAAACCTTTGCCCAAAAATTTAAAAACAGCAGGGGGAAACACGAAACTAGATAAATTAATAACCTTGTTACTAGAAGGAGAAGAAGGGGTAATACCAGCAGCCCTTTTATTCTTATTATATTCTGAGTTAGAGATGCTTTTGCTAATCTGGTCTCCCCAGTTATTATCAATAATATTATTATTATTAATATTAAAATTAATATTAATATTATTATTATTATTATTATTATTATTATTATTATTATTAAAATTAATACTATTATTATTATTAATATAATAACTATTGCTATGGTTATTATAACTATTAATATTATCCATATTATTAAGGCGATTAATATTACCATTATAATTATTAATTAGATTATTAATAGCATAGGAATTATTACAATAATTATTATTGAGGTCCTTAATAAAAGAATTAGGGCGACTGTTACCAATGCTCTTATGCGTATCCACCATACCATTGCTGTAAACCACGTCCACCGAAACAGCGTTAACCTTGGAAACTCCGCCATTGACCGAAGAGTGGGGAGCGTTAATCAAACCTTCGCTGGCCTCTTCGGAACTACCAGCCACTCCACCATTGACCGACGTGAGGGGAGCGGTGATCGAAACTCCGCTGGTCTCTCCAGAACAGCCAGCCATTCCACCATTAACCGGAGCGATGAACGATCCTCCGCTGGCCTCTCCAGAACCGCCAGCCATAGCGCTATTAGGGAACCTGGGCAGGTTAGGCACAGAGGACGACGAGCCATCCTTCGGTGACCTCACAAATGAAGGCTCCACGCTATCCATACCCAACCGGTCTGCCAGATCACCAACAGATTTCTCCCTTTGCGCTGAAGAATCAGAGCTCATGGTGAAAACATCAGTCAATACTAAAGCAGGATCCGAAACGCAGAGATCAGGAATGCTGTCCACAGAATCACGTTCAGGATCTCTGGCACAAGGATGGGAGCATTCTCCCACAGTGCAAACAGGACCAACGCTCCGCTGAGAACCACACCCCAATTCCTCCTCTGCGCAGATACGACCAAGCTTGCATCCATCTGGTAAAACTGCAGCTGAATGCAGGCCTGAAGAGAACGAATCGGCTTCATCAAAGTACGCTGAGGTACCGAGAGATGGGAAACCAGAGACCTCCCCCGAGCGGCCAGATAACCAATCATTCAACGCAGAGATTTGCCCAGAAGAGATACGACTATGGGAAGCAGCGCCCACTGCTCTATTCAGAAACTCTGAATCCCTAGCAAGCCTCAGAAACTTGGAAGCCTGTTTCTGCTTACGAATCTCCTCTACCCTAAGAGACTTTAAAGCAGAACAGGCATCTATTCTGGCCCAAAGGGAGGCCGAAAATAAGTTTCCAAGATCCAAGTGCAAATCTAAAAGAACCCGAGAAAGCTGACTCAGGGAATTTCTGACCCTACTGATTTCCGTCCTTATTAATGCCAAACTCGCCTTAAGGAAAACCTGATGGTTTCGCGGAGTGTGAAGGCGGTGCTTAATCCGGGCGAAGATAGGAATGATGGAGGAGTCTCTGCATCGTTTAAGAAAAGCTAGATCCGATTTCAACCTTGAAACTTGCAAGCGAGCCCGTTCAAAACGACGAACTTTATTTGCAGTGGCTTCTCCGTGCAGGGATTCAATAATAGAGTTCAGGCTTCTGTGATCCATATCAAGTTAGAGAAAGATTCTTTGGCGAAAATCACATGGAATATCATTTGTCGACGCGTTTCGAACCAACCAGTGTGGTCCATCGTCAGGACAAGTTGAAGAAATAGATCAAGCTCATCATGTTAAATAGTCTGAGCGGAGCCTCCAACAACTATCTTCTCTAACGGCTAGTTTGACTCTAGGACAGGGGTCAAAGTTATTATATTCGTTTAATTATTCTTGAGGGCGCTGCTTCCCATAGTCGTATCTCTTCTCGGCAAATCTATGCGTTGAATGATTGGTTATCTGGCTGCTCGGGGGTGGTCTCTGGTTTCCCATCTCTCGGCACCTCAGCGTACTTTGATGAAGCCGATTCGTTCTCTTCAGGCCTGCATTCAGCTGCAGTTTTACCAGATGGATGCAAGCTTGGTCGTATCTGCGTAGAGGAGGAATTGGGGTGTGGTTCTCAGCGGAGCGTTGGTCCTGTTTGCACTGTGGGAGAATGCTCCCATCCTTGTACCAGAGATCCTGAATGCGATTCTATGGACAACATTCCTGATCTCTGCGTTTCGGATCCTGCTTTAGTATTGACTGATGTTTTCGCCATGAGCTCTGATTCTTCAGCACAAAGGGAGAAATCTGTTGGTGATCTGGCAGACCGGTTGGGTATGGATAGCATGGAGCCTTCATTTGTGAGGTCGCCGAAGGATGGCTCGTCGTCCTCTGTGCCTAACCTGCCTAGGTTCCCTAATAGCGCTATGGCTGGCGGTTCTGGAGAGGCCAGAGGAGGATCGTTCACCGCTCTGGTTAATGGTGGAATGGTTGGCTGTTCTGGAGAGACCAGCGGAGTTTCGATCACCGCTCCCCTCACGTCGGTCAATGGTGGAGTGGCTGGCAATTCTGAAGAGGCCAGCGGAGGTTTGATTAACGCTCCCCACTCTTCGGTCAATGGCAGAGTTGCCAAGGTTAACGCTGTTTCGGTGGACGTGGTTTACTGCAATGGTATGGTGGATACGCATAAGAGCTTTGGTAACGGTCGCCCTAATTCTTTTATTAAGGACCTCAATAATAATTATTGTAATAATTCCTATGCTATTAATAATATAATTAATAATTATAATGGTAATATTAATCGCCTTAATAATATGGATAATATTAATAGTTATAATAACCATAGCAATAGTTATTATATTAATAATAATAATAGTATTAATTTTAATAATAATAATAATAATAAGAGCCCCAAGGGTTAGCTCAATCGGTCAAGTCGGGGCCTCGCCAATGGGAGGTCACAGGGTCGAAACCCGAAAGCTCTTGGGGTTAGGTCTGTGGTGACCGAGGGGTGGACCCCCTTCGGGTGGGGTCCACCCAGATTTATTGAACCTGGAGTAGCGGATCAACTGACCAGGATACGTGAACCAGCTGGAAAAAAAAATAAAATAATAATAATAATAATAATAATTTTAATATTAATAATAATATTATTGATAATAACTGGGGAGACCAGATTAGAAAAAGCATCTCTAACTCAGAATATAATAAGAATAAGAGGGCTGCTGGTATTACCCCTTGTTCTCCTTCTAGTAACAAGGTTATTAATTTATCCAGTTTCGTGTTTCCCCCTACTGTTTTTAAAGTTTTGGGCAAAGGTTTAAATTTTGCCTTAGCCCCTAGAAAAATCCCCCTGGAGGATATTATCTGTGATATTGAGTTTGGTATCCGAGGTCTACCTGATAGGATCAAGGATACTATCAGGCAGGATTGTGTTGTTGCCCTGAGGAGGGCTAAGCCACCTAAGAGTAACCTCAGCAAAGAGGAATATTTAGCTCTCAGATCCTTAAACCAGAACAAGGATATCATTGTTCTAAAGGCAGACAAGGGTGGTGTTGCCGTGATTCTTAACAAGGTTGATTACCGCAGCAAGTTGTTAGATCATCTTCATAATAGTGGTAGCTACAAAAATCTTCCCAAAAATCCTTTGAATAAGGTTGCTAGAAATGTGGCTATGGCCATTAAATCCATTGGCTCTTTGAGTTCCTTGCACCATAAGCTCATTGAAAGCAACCCTATTACTCCTAGAATCTACGGCCTCCCCAAGATTCACAAGGAAGGGGCCCCCTTAAGGCCCATCGTCAACACCATTGGAGGTCCTACCTACCTTCTTGCGAAGTTCCTTGCTTTAAAGCTTAAGCCTCTTGTTGGTCGTACGGAGTCCTTCGTAAAGGACTCTGCTTCCTTTATTGAGGAGCTCAAGGACATTAGGCTTGATCCTGGGGACATTCTTGTCAGTTTTGATGTTGTCTCCCTGTTCACTTGCATCCCTATTAATGAGGCCATGGATGTGATCAACCGCCTAACAGATCCTGACATGGCCAAGTTGGTTGAGATCTGTCTCACTTCCACCTTCTTCAGTTTTGAAGGGGAGTTCTTCGAGCAAACATGTGGGGTGGCAATGGGATCCCCCCTTTCCCCTATTGTTGCTAATCTGTTTATGGAAGATTTTGAGTCCAAGGCTCTGAACTCTTCCCGGCTCCTACCTAAACTATGGAGGAGGTATGTGGATGACACCAATGTCATCTGGTCTCATGGCCAGGATGAGCTTGATCTCTTCTTTGATCATCTCAACAGGCAATACTCAGCCATTAAGTTCACTAAGGAGTAGGAGGTAGATGGATGCCTTCCTTTCCTTGATATTCTTATTTCTAGGAATGATGATGGTTCCCTCGCCCATCGAGTTTTCCGGAAGAAAACTCATACAGAGCAGTATCTTCATGCCAGTTCCCACCATTTCCCGGCTCAGAAGATGGGTGTCCTTAGTACCCTTGCTACTCGGGCCCTGAGGATCTCGGACAAGAGGAGCTTTGAGAAAGAAAAATCCCATCTGCTGGATGTCTTTGCGGAGAATGGTTATAGTAGATACATGGGTCAAAGGGCTTTCCTTAAAGCTTCCAGGAATTCTCTGACTAAAAGAGAACCTAAAGATCGTGTTCCAGGTGTCCATCTTCCTTATGTTCAAGGGACCACTGATAGAATTGGCAGGATTCTCAGGAGGCATAGTATCCCTGTGACCTTTAGGCCCCTGAACACCATTCATATGTCCCTCATATCAGTGAAGGATCCTATCGACCCTAAGGATATGAAGGGCGTTTATATGATCCCTTGTTCCTGTGGGACCCCCTATATTGGGGAGACTGGTCGTTCCATTAATCAGAGGATTAGCGAGCACGCAGCGGATCTTAAGCATAGGAGAGCTAAGTCTTCAGCTTTGGCTGAACATGCTGAGAAAACCAATCATCATGTTTGTATTGAAGAGGCCAGTGTTATTGCTAAAGTTTCGCATTTCCACCATCGAAAATTCAGGGAAGCGCTTGAGATTGAAAAGAGACCAAGCAATCTCAATAGAGATGATGGTTGGAAAGTCAGTAGGTGTTGGGTCCCTGCCCTCTCTTCCTAGTCGTTTTTCTGTCCTCTTTGGTTTTTTGTCGTTTTTCTTTATTTGTACTTTTTATTATTATTATTGTTTTAAGTTATTTTATTTATTTATTTATTTATTTTAATATATATATATATATATATATATATATATATATATATATATCTATATATATATTAACTAATTTATTTTTATTTTTATTTTTATTTATTTATATTTTTCGAGTGTTATTTTAATTTTTAGTGTGATTTTTATTTATTGTTTTTTAAGTCCCTTATGTGATCTCTTCACTATTTTCTCCTTCCTTTACTAATTGCAGTCTATTTCTTCTGATATTTTGAGGTCCTTTGTGAATTTTAATTCCTATTACTTTTTGGCATCCTTTTCTATTATTTTTGTATTTTTCTTATAAAATGGCACCCATTCCAATTATTTTTATCTATTCTGAGGTCCTTCATATAACTAGTTTGTTCCTCTCATATTCTTTTCAGCTTATATTTTAACTAATTTTGACTTTTTGATCTTATAAGGTCCTTTTTTACCTTTATTTATTAGTTAGCATACAATTTTTAATGATACTTTTAAATAATATTATTTTATTTATTCTTTATATATTTTATTGAGGCATTTACCTTTTTCATTTATTATAAGGTCCTTTATTTAACTAATTTTCCTATTATATTATTAATTAACTTATAATTTTAATAATTAACTTTGATTCTCGTTATTTTCTAATCTTATTAGGTCCTTTATACAACTTAATTACCTTTTATTTATTAATAAAATTTAAATAAAATTATTATTTTTATATTATTTATTTATTAATAAAATTTAAATAAAATTATTATTTTTTATATTACTTTATATATTTTTTAGGCATTTAACTTATTCTATTATTATAAGGTCATTTATTTAACTAACTTTCCTTAAATTATTAATTAACTTATAATTTTTAATAATTAAGTCTTGAACCAATTACCCTCAAGAATAATTAAACGAATATAATAACTTTGACCCCTGTCCTAGAGTCAAACTAGCCGTTAGAGAAGATAGCTGTTGAAGGCTCCACTCAGACTATTTAACATGATGAGCTTGATCTGTTTCTTCAACTTGTCCTGACAATGAACCACACTGGTTGGTTGTAAACGCGTCGACAAATGATATTCCATGTGATTTTCGCCAAAGAATCTTTCTCAAACATGCATTTTACAGACTCTTCTCCACAAGAAAACTTACACAAATCAACTAGACAAGAAATCCGCTCACACTGAGCTTTCTCTAATATGTAGATGAACTAAATTGTTCAATTGAATAATTACTCAGAGCTACTAGGCATCACAACTTTGTTCATATCCTATATTAGATTCGTATTCAACTCATTTTCTCTATCAAGCAACTAACTCCACTTTCCTTTTGATCTTTTCAACTTTGATCAACTTCTGGACCATAAATCACAAAGTTCCAATCAAGTATGTCTCCATAAACCAAAAATTATCTCAACAACACAAGAAATGTAGATTAAATATCAAGAAATCCTCCATCCATACCCTTGACATAGTCTGAAGTCAATTGGGGCAATAAACGCTCCCTTGATCTAACCTCCATGCGACTGGAGCATTCCAACTGCTTTGATAGGCCTATGTGCATGCGACTAGGGCTAAAGCTCAGTAAAATCATCAACCTCTTAGCTCTAAACCTCTTCCATATTTTCTATCATCTTCTCCAGCACGTGAACACTCGTCCAAGCCTTTGCAACAGGTCTGCAACTGATGAAATAGGCCAAGAACAATTTAGGGACATGCAAGACCTATTCTTCAAATCTAAACACCAATACCAACACCTCCAGCTCCTCAAGAAGCAAACATAACATATCTAACACCTATAGAAACATTTCCAATACATGTAGTAGCATCACCAACTCTTGCAGTAGAAACATCAAGGCATACAAATTCCTCCATCACTTGTAGAAGCACCTCCAATGCAAGAAATTACATATCACACATGTAGCAACAAATGCAATGTATCCAAGACATGTAGAGACATATGCGGCACCAAGAGAACCTCTCCAACCTCCTGCAATAGTAGCATCTCCAACCAACTCAACATGACTAGAATCCATCTCCTCAGCAGCCACAACATCATCGCCACTTGGTCTAGTCATAGGTATTTTGAAATCAATTCCAACTAACAAGACCATTACAAAACATCCAACACCAAGAACTCATCACACATGCATATGAACAACAACACCAAGAGCTTGTTGACATCAATGCCAACACTAAAATTCCAACAAGACCTATGGTAGGCCCTGTTATAGTGGGAGTTCTATGAAATCAATTCTTGTGGTGGAAGGAAATTGTGAGTATTTAAAAGATATGGATCGATAAATTCAAGGGGTAGAGTTTTGAGTTGTTGAAGCTCAAATTGGAAGATATGATGTTGGACAGAGATCATTGAATCACTATGGATATAGGTATTGCATCGATGAGGATGTCGACAAAAGACTAGAATATATTAGATAGAAATAAAAGAGCATAATTCATTTTTGTTTCTTAGATTTATTATTATAAATATATTAGGATAAGATACATAGAAGGAATTATGGAAAAAGTTAGGGACTTTATACCCCTCTAAGTCCCTGACCAGCAAAATTTTCTTATGGAAAAAGTTGTATAATTTGAGAATAAAGGAAAAAGACTCAATGATAGAGCATCTAAACATATTCAATAATCTTGTAAGTTAGCTATTGTGTATTGATATTAATATTTCAGATGAAAATTACTGTATCAATTTCTCATATTCTTTACTAGACTTATGGTATAGTTTAGTTGTTACCATATGTTGTAATGAGATGTTAAATTATGAACCTAGCAAACAAAAAATAGTTCTTACCATATTATTATTTATCTACTTAATAAAATACAACTAGGTTCTTAACACAATTATTAAGTGGAAACACATTTACACAACCAATATCAATCACATGTGACACATACAAATTCTTCCCAACCAACAATTCTTCATTAAATTAATAATCCATACCTACTTGGGCTTCCAAATTGAGATGATGGCCTAGCATAGAAATTTACAAATACAAAATAGATTGTATCTTATCCATTAAAACATGACCTAGATTTGTTTTTACTCTACTTGGATTATTTGGATCTATAATGTTGTACCCCTGCACCTTCCTCAAACCCAACACACTCGAGTATCTCACTCCTCACTCGGGAAAATTTCTTTCAGAATGGATTGTGTCACTATATGGTGTGTATTTGTCATCTCCTTATACTTGAATTTATAACTTTTCATTGAGATAAATCCATAACTCTAATCTCCAAAGTGATGGATGGATGAGATTAGATCTTTGTACACTTAAATTCAACAGTTGAAGTGAAAACATGATCACTAAGTTAAATAGTTTAGTTTTCCTACGGTTCCTTAGCTGAAAAGACACCATAATTAATTATGTTCTTTTCCTAAGTTAGAATTATGCTATGTTACAAAAACAACTTACTCAATACTTGAGAAAGTGTCCTAAGGAGAATTTGGGTGACTTCTACATCCTCTGATACTTAGGATTGTGTATAAATACCTACCCAATCTACAAATATCAACACTTCTTCTTGGTGAGGGAGGATTCGATGGCTACTCCCTCTAAACAATAAGCCTTCATTTCCATCTGGTTTGGAATCATTCTTAAATATCGGCTGCCTTTGGAATTGTTCCTAGAAGCCTATTACTATTGAACATCATGTAAGGTCATATCATACCAAGAGACCTTCTTGATATACTTGGAAAGATATGTTGACCGCTCCTCCCCACTTGAGCCTAATGGATAACACCCTCTAAATTGCTCAATATTTGGAGCTTCCCACTCCTTTTTCTCCACCACTATTTACTTATTTCCATTACTCAAATAGGTTATGCCTTTATCCTATACATGTTTCCCTCTCTAACCCTAATGACATGGTGATCATCTAAGTTAGATCCCTTTGGCCTAATCAATGTTTTTCCATCCTAGAATGCTACATCAAACCCCTTCTTCTCTATCGTAAGAATGAGAGAATAATTCTCCTAAGTTTTAGCATGCATAGTTTGTCCTTCACTTTCAGCACACCTCCTTACTCAAGCTGGAATGAAATTATCCCAAATCCCTTTGTTACATGTTAGGTATTGGCTTCAAACTCCACATGCAACATTGAGTCCCACTTTTCCATGTTGTCAAATAACTCTCATTCTTCCTATTTGTTGGGCTTAGCCTTTTGTTGCTCCCTCATCTCCTCCTAGATTTAGGCATCCCATATCCTAACAAATGAGTGATAGTTCTCTCTAACACAAATTCATTAGATGAATGGATCCACATCACTGGGAAATCATTCAATGCCACATTCAATAACTCAACATCATTTAGCCCTTCCTCCATTACTGTAATTTGATCACATATCTAAGTGATTTTTATCAAGTAGCTTATCACTATGTGATATCTAGTCATTTGCATAGACTAGAGTTTGTCCCTCAACATAATTTCCTTTTGTGGATAGAAGAAAACTCCCTAAATCTAGTGGCCTTATCTAGAAACAATAGAGACAAAAGGAATATGATTTCCTTAGAGAATTTTAGAGTATGAAAGAAAGAGTTAGTATGAAAGAAAGAGTTACCTAGAATCTAATGCAAGATCTCCTCTTCTCTTTGTTTGTAAACTCCAGCTCCAACTCCAAATGCTAAAAGTGGAACTTGCAAAATAACTAAAACAACAAAGAGAACCAAAATATACAAACAGACTCTACTAACATCTCTAAAAAATGAGTCAATAGGGAATTGTTCTACATACACATTAAATGAGACATAAGTGTAGGAAAGCAAAGCACTTTTTGTATTAATGAATGTAGGAGAAGATACAACCCTTTCATATCTTAACTTTGTAGATGTCTCCCAGCTATCTTGTCATTCCTTTTCCACAAAGAAAGCCTTCAATCACAACTCAAGTCCATAGATGGATAATGGATCCCTAAGCACAAAGCAACAACACAAGGGCATAACTAAGAGTCTCCAAAATCCAACCCAGACTCTATGGGAGGTAGTGAATTTATAAGGTAAAAGAGGGCGTTTGGGATTTATCATTCTAGGACTTAAATCCACGTTAGAGGGAGGATAAGTTTTATGGATAAGAGATAATACCTCAAGTGTAGGATTTATAGATATAATCCAACAGTAAATGGTTAAAACCTCTATGGAAGCTTCTAGAAAGAGAACATTCAATTTATTTATTTATTTTTACTGAAACGAACATCTGATGTTTAATGCAGGTTCTCTATGTACAACTTAAAACAATGAAATTTGGATGAAGGCTAAGTGTGATGGGGCTAAAAATTATGGTTTTAAGTTGTTTAACCTAGAATTCTTGGAAATTTTGGAGAGAGGATGTTCTTTTCTTTACAGGGGATGAATGCAAAGTGTCAATGGATTTTGATTGATCTAGTTTCAAGGCCTTTTAATTGGATGTGACAAAACAACTTGTAATATATTGCCTCCTAAAGTACAAAATTAGAAGTAGTGGTTGAGGACTCAAGTGATTTACCATGTGACAAGTCAAGATCAACAATAGATTGGTCGAGATCATCAATTGTTTGTTACAATACATAATCATTCTGATATCACGCTTGAGGTAAACATACCCATACTCATCATATAAGCCAATTTACATGTACATGTACAATAATCATAATTACATTCATCGATGACATATTTTGGACATATTCTTAGATAGATTTATGAATTATCATAGACATCATACTTTGTAATCATGTATGAATCCTGAAATCACAGCCCAGATGGATGAAACTAGATTTAGGGTATTCTACCTTGTTACTTGATATTATGAGTCTAACCATGTGAATAAATGTGTTGAATTCAAACATGGTAGACATAATCTGATTACCAACCAATAACGTAAGCCATTAATATATGTGAGAGGAAACCCCGATAATGAAAATGACCCTCATGGTACTACAGTACAATCTATGTGGTTTGAGTAAATGAGCTAAAGTAGAACACCACATGGAATATTTCGTTTGAAGTTCAATAATGAGAACCTATCACCAAAAGTGAGGAAACTTTATATTGAGGTATGAAAGGTCCAAGGCACAGAAGGAAGTTTCTAATTCAACTTCCTAGATAATCTTTTGATGTCGACAAGAAGTGACTCATCGTAGGAGAGCCTTAATGTATCCCTGTTGGGTAGTGGACCCCCCTGCGTAACGGCTTTGGGACTTCAAGCCCTCAATTTTGGGTAATAGTATGGTAAAGGCTCCGCGAACTGTGCGGAGTGCAAATTGTAATGAGTCAAGTCAAAGGGTTTCCTGCTCGAAAATAATGTAAGATAATAGAAAGTGAGTTAGCCTGCCCATGGTCCATGGACCATCCGAATGTATAAATAGAGCGAGGCTCTAAGGGTAGAAGGCGGTTTGTGGTGGATCTTGAATGTTATGGGTTTATGAATGCAATATTCACTTTGAGTCTATAAGTTTGAGTCGGGGTTGATATTAGTTAGAGTAGGCTCTACAATTGTGTGCGCAAAGGCCTGGTAGAGTCCACAGCTGTGTGCGCAGACCCCTGCAGCTGAGTGCGCAAGGTGGAATGAGATTTTATAGAACTAAAGATTAATATAAGATAAGTGCTTTTGAAGTATTGTGCATCAGGTAGCAAATATGTATGATTTTTCTTATTTTATGATTTTATGCATTTCTTTAAGAATTATCGTTGCGAACACTAGTTATAACAATAGAATGCTTGATTAAGACCACAGGAATTAGATCAGATCTACAATAACTACAATAATAATAAGAATCTAGGAAGCACCCCGTTGCAGATCTACGCGAAGGACAGATAGCTGCGCAGAACAGCGCAAGTGCACAGGTCGGGTTGCGACCCATCCAGACCTCATCAAGACATCCCTAGGGTGTGGAAACCTAGTTCCAACAGCCCCCCCTACTACCTTGGGTGAGACTTTAGTCCGCGCTCCGTGGACTATTGCCAAAAGGGCCGGTAGCACAGGATTTGTTTGGCTAAACACTTCCGAACCTGGGTCAGGCCCAAATAAGGCAACAAATGGTTCCATTGCCGAGACCAGGATATGCCTAATGGATGTCTGATGTCAAAACACTGGAACCCTACGAAGAAAGAGATTGAAGATTGGTTGGATCAGAAGCTGCATGAGTTTGTGGTACAGTAAAATAAAACCCCACAGATATCTGAGAAGAGGTGGCTAGATCGCTACATATATATGGAGATCCATGATGTCTTCTTTGCAACCTTCTCGTTAGAACTGTATGGTTGGATCGTGAGGCTAGCTGATAGTTAGGGAAGGTGAAAACTTGATCAATTGAAAGTGTGGACTCTAGAGTTGGTGTGCAGACTAGAGGCATCTGAAGATAAGATCACATGGGTAGTAGATCATTGGCTGGATCAAATAATAGGAGGGTTTATCACTGAGTTTGCGATAGACACAACCGTTAGCTACAGTGAAGCTAAGTGGTGTTTTCTCAAGGGACCATGAGGTAAGTACATTAAATACCTGAATACCTGAATTAAGATGATGTTATGTGAAAAACAAGTGATGCGAATCCATTAATGAGTGAATGACATGGAGCAGAAGGGCCTACAAGGGTATCGAAGGGCTAGGAAATAGTCCATTAATTTCACCTCCACAAGACGACGAGAAAGAGCGCACTTGGGCTTCTACAAGGAGTGCGGTAAGTTTGATAAGGCAATGCATTCAACAACTATCATCCCCACTAACACCAACATTCGCGTCACCTCCTTCACCTCCATCTTCGCCCACACCACCTCCACCAAACCAGAAGTTTAACATGGCGAGCGCGATCAAGTTGCCTGTATTCAGAGGAGTAGGAAGTGAAGATCTAGATCAATTTTGGTTTGTAGTAAGAGCAACGTGGGAAGTGCACGGAGTTACGAATGATAACATTAAAAAGGCCACCTTGGTAAGTGTGATGCAGGATCATGCGCTGAGTTGGTATATCAAGCACTTGAATGATCATCTGAATGTCGGGATAGCGGAAATCCAGATTGCATTAAACAGAGAATTCAGTCGGCCTAAATAAGAGACACAGTCGATCATCGGATTCAAGGAGATCGTGATGCTTCTGGGCGAAACCCCTTGGGATCTTGACCAAAGACTAAAAAGCACGATCTGCAAGGCTAACATGATGCTGACGGATGTGTAGCACCGTGTGTGGTTTGTGGCATCTTTGACACCACATCCGAGAACAACGCTATCACAGTAGAATATTTCAACCCAGGCAGAAGCATTGGAGCGATGAGGTTACATGAAACTCCAATACAGGATCTTGGGTTGGGAGTACAACAAAACCACGCACAACTACAAAACCTATGCTTGGAGATGCAGAGTTTGAAATAGGATAGGGCACCCCAGCCAGAAGAACATGAAGAAGTGTGGTACATAAAATGTAAATGCAAGGGGCCACAATAAGGATCATTGTCTGATATTCGTGAATTATTTAGCAGGGGGGGGCTAATGTCGTTGAGACCAGAGGCATAGGCAGGGCCAAGCACGGCGCTCACACTCTGGTGTGAGATCTATCAGGTGGGAGGAAAGCACATAATAGACAACTATCATCTATTGCAAAACTTTACACAAACCCCCCAGTAGCTATTTTGCAATTTTTGTAGATCGGTGGACCACGACGAATGAAACTGCCGAAGTTACAAGTTACGGATGGATCGAACACCTGCTTACAGGATGCAAACTAAGGTGTGAGGTCAGGATCTAGTCGCTGCAATAGCATGCGGTGGATTCCAGGGACGCGGACGAGGACGAGGAGGAATGGGACCCGAACTAGGGCATGGAAAGTTAATCTACTACAATTGTGGACGACCTGGGCACTACACGGATGACTGTACGAACCCGACTAGAACATGTTGCCCATACAATTACTAGTTTGATCATGAAGCGGTAGATTGCCCCACACTAATCGCACAGATGCATGAAAATGGGGTGCTTTAGTCTACTCCAACACAGAACATCCAAATGATGAGGGCTGAACTACGTCAAGAGGACCCCAATGTGAACATGGTGCTCAGAAGAAGTGTAGCCATAGCGAAGGATAAGGGGAAGCAACCTGAGGAGAATACATGGGTTCGCAAGACCCCTACAAAGCAAGCTGAGTTTGATTTGGAACACGCAAAGGAGACATTTATGGAAGATAAGAAGAGCTTCGTGGAGGCCTCTACTTCAGGTAGTAAGGATCAAACTGAGCCAGAAATGGATCTTTCTATGCTGACTACCTTTTTAGAGACATGAATGAAGCTACTACAGGACAATAAAGCATTTAAGGGATGGCAAGAGCTGATAACTAGGTGCGCAGGGTCGGGTGAACCACGCATGGTCTGGAAACTAGGCAAGCATGCTTTGCATATTGGGCAGGAAATGCGATTGACGACACAGATTGGTGACTATGAGATGGATTAGGTCATTCTAGACTTAGAGTTGGATGTGAATGTGCTACCTAAACAGACCTGTGAATGCATGGGTAGGCCCACATTACAATGGTCTTCTATTCAATTACAAATGTCAAACCAACAGAAGGTCTTGCCCATGGGGAGATTGCAGGGAGTAACAATGGACATCGAAGGCGCGAGCACACAAATAGATTTTGAGGTAATAGAAATTGTGGATGGAAGTAAACCGTACCCCACATTGTTAGGAATAGACTGGGCCATGGACATGAATGGAGTTATCAGCCTAAAGAGATGTAAAATGATATTCGAGAAAAAGTCCCTCCATGTAATAGTTCCACTAGATCCAGCCAAAGGAGCGCGCTAAACCGAACCTGTGCACGATGAGGATAGTGATGATGAACTAGACTACATTTACCAAATAACGATGCAATGCTAGGATTGGGTGAATCCCATGACGAACGAAAGAATCTCATGGGAGTGCGACAGTTCCTACATGTCGGATTCAGATGAAGAAATAGAGCGATGGCAGAACCAATTGCATGAGGTAACAATGTTGAATTGTAATATGATGGTTAGATCACTGCGACGCATGATGACCGAAGCAAGGGAACTGCCAAAAAATGAGGGTGCAACAAACATGGAGGAATTTGTAGACCACTATGAGAAGGCAATACTGGAACAAAAGCGGCATCGTGTGAAACAAGAGGCGATGCGCACGACCATGGCACAAGGATGGAGTATACTGCAGAAGATAATGTGGAACTGGCGCGAATATAGAAGGCGGGTGCATGTATGAATTGAAGGTCCCCAACGTCGAATACAATCTGGGTAGTAAGGACAAAGCGGTTTGAATGTCCACCTACGGTGAGGGATGCAGACATATGATGTACAACCACCTCTCCAACTATGGACCAAGCATCAGAACCCGACGCAGCAACAGGGAAGGTGACGCATTCCAGTTGCAGTTCACCTGATAAAACGAACCCAGTGGAATCTACACATGCCAATAGCTCGATGGTCCTATAAGGCGATAAGAGAAAAGAGGAGTGTGAAGGTGGCCCTATAGTTGATGAGGCAAGATGAAACCAGGAGGATGGAGAGAGCTCTGAAGACCACAACCCCCTGTAGTTTAGACAGGATGTGAGAACCAGGGTAGAGGAATATGGCAGATATAGGAAGCCATTCGGTAAGGGAGTTTGAAACTCCGTGCACTCGATGAAGAATGGGCATGGCTAAGGAGGAAAAGCGTCATAGTGAGCGAAGGAATCAGAAAACTAGAAATCGGAGTCGCACGAGCAGGCCGTGCGAAACTAACCATGATAAGACCACACCTGGATGACCCTACTACTACATTAGAAACAATTGTGACCTTAATATTATGGCTGCGACCGCACTTTCCCAAACAAGGGAGCGCACCATATAAAGCAGAATGAGATGCACTAATGAACACAAAGGTAGTTGAAGGTTGCCCGCAGCCCGAGCTAGTAGGGAAGCTGAAATCTTGCACCTGGGGTGCAACCACATGATTAGCTATTGAAAGCATAGTCTCAGCACTCCAGGTAGTTGAAAGAAGGCACGGGACTATAAACAAGTCTGCATGAGAGTTGTGCGGAAAGGAGGTTCCGCGCAGGGCCAGTAGGTCACCAGGATCGCAGTCGCACATAACAGGTTGCACTGCCACGTGGGAAGGCTGGGAGGTGACCATTGATGTCACTATTCATGACAAGAAGTTGGACTTACAACAGAAAGGAGTGGGCGGTGGGCCATTACGACAAGAATTTAGAGATAGATATGGGAAGATCTGCTGCCAAGAAGATATTAATGACTTAGAAGTGGAGGGAATGGTCGAAGTCAAATTCAAACGTTCCTATAAAGTCCCTTGGGGTAGCCCCAAGCCCACACTTGGATATTTGAGACTCGAGCCAGTATAGAGCAGCAAGCACCAAAGTAAGTACCCAAACGAATCTAGGATAGAAATCGTGTCAGCTAGAACCAACGTGAGATTCACGGAGGAGCCCCATCTAACCCAGGAGGAGCTTGGCGAGGCGACCACTACCCCAGAGGTTCCAAAGTCTCCATGCACGCCGCGACCCCAGAAAGACAAGTGGACTATGGGGCCAGTCCGGGAATCACCATGATTCAGTAAATTGTCAATCGTAGAAAAGGGTAAAGCTATCACCCTTGAAACTGAGGAGGAAGAGGAAGATTTACAAGCCCTAATCGCTCAGATTGAAGCATAGGATGAGGAAGAGGAACATGTTTCCCAAGTACCTTCGGCAATAACACCATACATCTTCTCGTGGAAAGGGATGACCAAGATACCAAAGGACCTGGAGGCCATGAAGAGCATGCTCCAGACCCCGCTTCTTTCGGATGAAATAAGGTTCGACGGTTTGCCATTGGGTCAGATACCAAATATAAAATTAGAAGACTGGGACCTCGCGGATAGTGAGAAATTCCCCCAATTGGCCGTGAAGAAGTTACTGCAGCAGAGGTGGCTAAGGGGTGTGGATAAGGCAGGATTTCTCCATCTAAGGTGGATACCCGCTACCACCGTGCAGCCATCACAATTTTTGTTCTCCAATAGCTACTATGTCTAGTACATGATGGGTATCTCTGGTTGGAGGAACTGATTCCCATCATGACTGATTTAATACATAGGATTTCCCAGTTGCCTACTAAAGGAAATGATCCTGCAGCCCTAATCGGAACGAGTAGCGACGTGGGCCTCGTAAAAGCCATGAAAGTTAAATATAAGTTGGAGAAGCGGAAGCGAGCGTATGTCATAGCAAGTTTGAAAGACCGAGGGGTGTGCGTCACCACCCAGTTACTAGTCGGAAAGCTCATGCGAAAATGCCACGCAAATGAGGTGCCCACATCTGTCATTGTGCTCATGGAGCAGTGTGCAAAAGGGGTTCATTTCAACTGGGTGCAATTTCTCTACGACGACTTCTTGACGAATTGTAGGGAAGCCCAGGAGAAGGGTAAAACTTTCCACTATGCATGGTTGCTCCTATCGATCCTGCTGGTTGCAGGGGAGCTACTGAAGGGCAGACAGTTTCCCAACATTGAGAAGAACCTACCTGAAGCCATGAGATATAAGTCACTCAAGCCAACAAAAGATGCCACAAGGGTTCATAAGATCAAAGTGTTTTGGATATTTATGGAGGCGAGTATCCGAACATGGATCACCCACAGACCACAGATATCCTCGACAATATACAACAGTTTGCAAGGCATGGCTAAGTTCAAGGCGGATATTCATAATCTGTATATCCGGGCGGGAAAGGATCCACATCGAACATGGGTAAAGATTCCATTCATTGCAACGGATCATGAAATTTTAAAGGAAATGATAGCATGGACTTCAGAGTGGCACACCCCAGACTTGGCCGAATTAGAAAAGATTGCAGCACAGTAGTGAAAGAAGGAAATCAAGCTGCGAATCACTAAGATGGCGGAAAGGACGTGCCAGGAATAGAAAGCAGCCTTGCAGCGGGAGGTGACCGAGGAAGCAGCAACAACCACCACTGTGATCGTCGAAGAGATCATGGAAGATTAGGAAATGTCCATGGAGCAGGACATACAGGGGGAGGTGGAGACACAGGAATGCATGGACCTTACCATGAAATTGACCCAATTCAAGAGGCCGTGCATCTAGGAGTCGCCACATGCACACAAAAAGATAAAGACATCAAAGACCTTGGATAAAGATTTTCTTGCCAGTGGCGAACTGGCGCGTGATGACACTAAGCATGCTCTGGAGGAGCTGATGACAGAGCAAATGACTGTGTTGGGGGAGCTTAGGGCGCAGTTGTAGGCATTATAGGTGCAACCCACAGAAGCGATGATTCCGACCCTTGCGGAAGGTATACCTGTAGTGGAGCAGATGGTGCGCGCCTCCACAATAAACACTTTATTATTACTGGAAGGCATCGTCTTAGCAAAGGCCAAAGGTGAAATGAGGGGTTGGGGGTTGAACTTGGCCACCCTTCCACGAGAGACCCTATACCAACTGCAGGATGGGGTGACTACTGAGCTCCGTTCAAGGGAAGGCCATGCCCTCCAGGTCTTAATGGAGCAAAACAAAAATCTGGAGCAGATCATTCTATAACGCGATGACTTGGTTGCACACAACCAAGGATTGGAACAGACCATGGAGGAGGTCTGCAGCACTATACCAGAACTAGCTGTACCAGCGGAACTCCCCACAGCCGACAAGATTCATCACATGGTGGCAGGATTCCGTAGGGCCCAAGAGGAGGCCGTGAAAGCTCAGTGGGAGTTGAACTTGCAAATCACAGAGCTAAGGATGAAGGCGCAGCTAATTACACCCCTGGAAGTTAGAAAGCAGTGCCGCTGCACAATTCAAGTAGGATTGGAAGTGATAGAGCGCACTATACAAGATTTCACGAGATTGTTGGATCAGTCCCTTCTTATGCTCACATCACTACAAGAAGACCCAACGTTGTAGCAGGTAGAGACAGAAGCGTGGGAGTTGCAGCAGGCTTATGACAATGTCCGGGGGAGTGCACAAACAATCACCATCACTCAACGCCTGGCCAAGTTGAGGGAGGCCCAGGCTCTGAAGTAGTAGGTGGACGCTGCACGACAGCGAGAAGCTGGGATCAAAGCACACATCCAACCTTGGCTTGAGTGAGCATTCATGATCACCACTACTATCAAGGGGAAGCTGACCCAGCTACAGGACACATATGCGCTAAGGCAGGAAGGTGCCTCCGACAATGCATCAGAACACCAAGCACAATTGATACAGTGGATAGTAGAAGAATGTGTGGCAGATGTTAGTGTAGTGTAAAGGTTGCTGGATGAATTCCAAGCAAAGATCAATGCACCAGTTGAGTGACTCAGGACAAGTCATAATGATTGTGTTGGGGGCTTGTTGGGCAGTGGATCCCCCCGTGTAATGGTTTTGGGACTTAAAGCCGTAAATTTTGGGTAATAGTACGGTAAAGGCTCCGTGAAGTGCACGGAGTTCGAATTGTAATGAGTCAAGTCAAGGGGTTGTCCGCCCAAAAATAATGTAAGATAATAGAAAGAGAGTCGACTTGCCCATCATCCATGGACCATGCAAATGTATAAATAGAGCGAGGCTCTAAGGGTAGAAGGCAGTTTGTGGTGGATCTTGAATGTTATGGGTTTATGAATGCAATATTCACTTTGAGTCTGTAAGTCCGAGTCGGGGTTGATAGTAGTTAGAGTAGGCTCTGTAGCTGTGTGCACAGAGGCTTGGTAGAGTCCACAACTGTGTGTGTGGACCCCTGTAGCTGAGTGCGCAGGGTGGAATGGGATTGTACTGAATTGAAGATTAATATAAGATAAGTGCTTCTGAAGTATTGTGCATTAGGTATCAAATCTGTATGATTGTTCTTATGTTATGACTTTATGCATTTCTTTAAGAATTATGGTTGTGCGTGCTAGTTATAACAATAGAATGCTTGATTAAGACTGCAAGAATAAGATCAGATTTGCAATAACTGCAATAATAATAATAATCTAGGAAGCACCCCATCGTGGATCTACACGAAGGACAGATAGCTGCGCAGAGCAGCGTGAGTGTGCAGGTTGGGTTTTGACCCATCCAGACCTCATCAAGACATCCCTAGGGTGCAGAAACCTGTTTCCAGCACCCTCCACTACTACCTCAAGTGAGACTTCAGTCTGCGCTCCACAGACTGTTGCCGAAAGGGCCGGTAGCACGGGATTTGTTTGGCTAAACACTTTCGAACCTGGGTCAGGCCCCAATAAACCAGCAATACCCCATCCACGACACGAAAAATCTATCAAGATTTGAGATAAAATTTGATGATGCAGAGTTGTTTTAGGAATGGAAAACATGAAGTATGGCTTAAGGGTATTGTAGCAGATGTCAACTAAGGGTGGAATTTCACTTGACCATATTGGCAACATGTTGTGTGTGGAGCATGATTGTTCAGAGGTCTTTGTTTTAGCCGGATGTATACCCCAGGAAGTTTTGTACACCCCTCCACGCGGGGGGGTGCGGGGGGGACTTGTCCCCCCCGCGGGGGTCCGGGGGGGCTGATCCCCCTCAGCTGGGGGGTCTGGGGGTCAGTGGTCCCCCGGCGGGGGCTCGGGGGCAGCGCCCCCGAAGCCAAAAATAAATGTAAAATTGCTTTGTAAAAGTATAGTAATTTCTAGTCAATCTGGGCCATTCATTAGGCGGATGATCTGATGGTAGAAATTATGTTTAGTTTAGGGTTTTTTGCCCTAGAAGGCAACCCCTCTCTTTGTATGAGGGCATTGTATTTGAGGCTGTGTGATAGATGTGTATTGGGTGAGCGAGAAACAGAGAGGTGAGACTGTGAGAGAAAACAGAGGATATTACAGCGGATTTGTTGTAGGTTGTGTCTCTTCATTTTGGTGGATAATAGAAAGGAAGCACTGGCTATTCGGGGTGGACGTAGCCCAAACTGGGTGAACCACGTATATCTGTGTCTCTCTTGTTTTGTGCGCTTTCTGTGTTTATATTTCTGCAATATTTTATGTGTTCCATTGCTCCGTAATATATAATTTTCTAACACGACACTTTATGGAGTTGGCAGCATTGACTCAAACACCCATCATAAAGGCTTTCAATAAGGTGTGATTGATAGAGAGGCAAGTGGATTCCCCAACTCATAGAAGTCACAAAGATGAAGTGCAAGACTGTCATGTTCAAGAGAAACTCGCTACCATTAATAGGTTTGATGCAATGCTTTCCCAAATTCCCAACCATTCCTAGTTAGTACCTCTTTATTTTTTATAAGCTTTATGAGGATAAAATGTGCTTTATCTATAAGTTCATCCTTCAAATGAATCATTCTGATTATTTTTAATGAACCCTAAGAAGGAGTGGTTCAGTCTTGTCATACTTAACGATTCCAACGTTGTTTAATAATTCACAAGCCTAGCAAAGGCATAACTCAACTTCTTTTCCATTTTTATATATTTTCAAAAAGAGACAAAAAATAAAACTTCAATATGTTCCTTTTCATAAATTTGTCCCTTGGGCCTGAAAAGGCGTAAAATAATACCCAAAAGAACCTTTTAGCCATGTTCGACTAAAGCATTCATTTTTCACAAATAGTCCATCCAGTTTGGAAAAGGGTTAAACTTATATTGTGTATACATCTTTTCATTTACTTTAACGAGTTCGAAAAGACAAGTCCTCGACAATATTTTCATGTTTTGGGAGTTTGCAAAGAACTTAAATATTACTCCAGGGGGTTCCTTTTCCTAAGTTTAACGCGGTCATAAAAGTGATAGAAGTATACTCATTCAGAAAAATGACTTGCATTTTAATTGTAACCTAAATTACGTCGTTCATTTAACATTCAGCCTACTCATAGCACCACAAAAACGTCAAAAATACATAATATATGGTAAAATTAGGTCAAAAACATTAAAAAATATTAAAAAAATGACTTATTTTGACCATAAAAGTGAAAAAAGTAATTGTCTTTCTTACCATTGTCATTTTACCAATTTGAGAGAGTTTTGAGTGTCTTTTACCTTCAATCTTCAGTAGGTGATTGCAGCCAATCCAATGAAAAATTTCCAATATCGTGAGTCCTAGATAAGAGGTCTATCCTTTCTCTTCATTTTCACAGTTTTGTTTTTTTGTTTGATTCATTTTTTGGGAATATTTTTGAAGTTTTGGCACTTAGAATTTTCCCTAGGCCCATTGCACTCTTCTTATATTGAGAGGTACGATGGGTCAACTAAGTACTGATGAGTGTGAACCAGTGCACTTACAAGGGAGGCTAAGTGCATTGGGTCACTCTGTTAAGGAATGAACAATGCGATGGACGTAGTAAGGCTTCCAAAAAATGATTTTTGAGTTATTTCTCTACAATTTTTTTTTTATTTCTAATTCCATGTGTTTTTTCATGGTAATTTTGCAGATATCTACCAGAGTGAAAATGGTTTTAAGATGGTGAGAAAGGGAGCAAGAGGCTCAACATATGATTGCTGCAAATGATCTAGAAACAATGGAAGTGTTAAGAATTGTGGGTCTCTACTAAAGTTCTTTGTGATTCCAAGCATGAGGGCCCAATTAGATTTGTTGGAGTATTTGGTAAGGGCATGGGATGTATAGGGATAATACTTCATTATTGGAGAGCATGTTGTCACTATAGATGTCAAGGACCTCTACGTTTTTATAGAGCTATCATGTAGAGGCAGTCTGGTTTCATTATTTGGATATAGGAGAGGTGGAGAGACAATGAGGGATTACATATCCATTGATTGTCGACCTTGGTCTGAAGAAATTAAGGATGGGAAAATTGAGATAAATGATGTTATTAAGTTTCTGCTCAAGACAATCTTATTTACCATTACTCTATTGGTCAGTAGTGTTGCTCTAAATTTAGCTATTGAGACCCAAATGCAGTATGCCTTATAATTTTTGGCACCTACAGTATTCAACTCGTGTGAAGGGGCCTTGGTCAATATGAAGGAACAACTCAGTAGAGAAAAGACCAAACGATTAAATAACTTTGGCTATGGTTCTATCATAGTGTCATTTTATTTACAGAGGGTACCATTGCTATGACCTCTGTGGATATCCTATGAGTCACCTGTGCTTAAAGAGCCTTGCATGAGGTACTGGGTAGAATTAATGGCTCAACACAGAAGAGGGCCTATGATGACATTCACTCCTACTTTCTTCAGATCGATGCGAGAGTAGCTGATTATGATCGAGGACTACCCATATGTTGGATTTGATTTTCATGGAGACCCAAAGCTCATTTTACCTAAAGACAAGCAATGTAGCAATGCAGCTAAAAGTAATGTCATTTTGGATATTTATGGTTTTTTAAGTTTTACAATTTTTTTATTTTTATTTTAATGTATCTGAGACTAACTATCTATTTTACATGCAGGTATTGGACAAATGAGACTTGTGGGAATGTACTGACTCCATCGATGAGCATAGCCATAGCTGGGATAGGCTAGAGTCGATGAGGCAGAGATGGAGGAGTTAGGAGATCCAAACCTAGCAGATACATTAGCTGAGTTTAAGTACCATGTGGAGAGGTTGGTCCTCCCTGTTCCATATATTTTGGTTGATTATATCCCAATCTATTTATAGAGATGCACTATAGCGGTGCTAACTTGGATCAACTGACTATTGTGCAAGGTTTCCCGTGCAGTTGTGTGTTACCATGATCACCACCAGGATTATTCACCTAGGGATTTAGAGCCACATTTTGTATTTTACATGTATTTGGATATTGTAGGCCATGAACTATATGTGTCTCACACACAATTTTTGTAAAACTCAAACAGTATATACAATTTTCTAATCTATGGATGTTTTCTACTTTATTCTACTATTTTGTACAATATGTGATGATGATTGTATATTTACAAGTGTTGAAAATGTTTGTCTAAAACATTAGTATCTAATGCATCCATTAATGTATTTATACTTCTAGGGACATGTTGATATGAAATGTAGCCAAAATGTCTCTCTAAATGGTGAACTCTCAAAAACATGTGTAACATAGTTGGACTTCTTACTGAATAAACATTACTTATATGTAGCACCATGAGTTGTGAATCAATTCTGATGACAACATGAAAAATACCATATGAAAAGGCATCAAATGAAATTTTTATCACTGTGTTATACTCAACGATATTATTAGTCAAGCAACTAATGAAAATTCCTTGCAAACTAACTAACTTGTCATTAGGGGCATAGATTTCCCATGCTATGGAAGAAAGGTTTTGGGTACTATGGCTAGCACCATCAGCATAACTGACATATGGGCGAGGGAACACCGATATATGTAAATCAAAATTAATCCAAGATAAGTAGAGGTTGTATAAAAATATGAAGAAAATACACTACAAACACAACAACAAACCTACACAGTATGTACACAATGACTATGTAGAAAAACTCTAAGCATAGTATCTTTTGAGGTACAACCCATTGCAAGGTTGGGCCAAGGGAATTTTGTCAAAGTATACAAGCTCATAGGAACCTTTTGCAAGTACACGTTTAACTATATATGGACCTATTGTAGTACTCAACAAACCCCCCCCCCCCCCCCCATTTATTTTTATTTTAGTTATATAATAATTAATGGCAACCCTTATTTCATATTAATAAAACTCTTTAGTGTTCAATAAAGATAGGGCACTCTTTAATTTGTTATAAAATATCTAAGGACATGAAAATTTCTCTTATAAGAACCCAAGTATCAGAGGCCCAACCTTAATAATGTTACGATAAATGAAAATCCCAATAGGCCCTTTTATTATAAAAATTATGTATTATCGGAAGATTTATATCAGATTCTTATAATATTGTAACTTTCCTTTTAAGAAAGTTACAATAAATCCATTCCTCGATAAATAATTTCCTGATAGTTAATTTATTTATTAAAGAGGCTTTTGCTAAAAGGCAAATATAAGTTGTGTGCTTCCTTTTTAATTAAACACTTTAAGAGATGCTAGCCCCATAATTGCCACTTGGAATATTGTCCCTTCACAAATATCATAACTTTTAAAGTGTGCCATCCTCAAAACTCCCAATATATCAAAACCTCTGATACTTGTCTCCTCTGATATCCACTATCCCCGATACTCAATATTTCTGATACTTCCCAGCCCTGCTATCTGATATATCTAATACTAGTCCCCTCTAACATCACGAAACGTCTGTTATTCCCATCTATAACCCATATCGTGAATTTCATATCCAGTACTTTCTCTTTAAATCCCCGATATGTTATCACCAATATAAAAGTTTTGATATCACTTCCCACCTATGCTTATATATGTTATTTCTTTAAATATGATTTATTGATAGTTTCCTATATCGTAATTTTCTAATGTGCAGCGAATTGATTTCTTTGATATATTTCTTTCGATACACCGATGTGTGAAAACCCACGTGAATTCACGTTTTGACATTTAATATATGAAAGTGGTGAACTTATGGCTTTTGAGATTATAATCAGTCTCATTCATTATAGTTTGATTCTATCATAATTCTCAGTTTAAGACAAAAATTGTTATGTGAAACTTGTTATTTGCGGTAAGTCTTTTAGGTGAAGAAGTTATCGCTTAGTTTTGTGTTTTTCATTATAGGCTAGTCTCGACAAGCGCAACTTTGAAGAAATGTCTAAAGCAACCAGAGGAAAGAAGAATCTTGTTGCTCAACAGTAATTGACCGGTCCCCCAACTAGAAATGCTAATATACCAAGATTGTTTTCTGACACAGTCCGTTCTCTAGATGTTGGAAATGTCTCTTGGGAATATATCTATAAAATATTTGAGAATGAAGGAACCATCACAGCCAAGGATTCAACACCAGTCTCTAATACCACTTACAGTGATGTGGTGAATTCATTTTTGCACAGATTTGTAGCCTGACCCCAAAATACTTCCTTATACAGACATGGTTCGATGGGTCATTGAAAACTTAATAATTGCATAAAGGAATTTCATGACACAGAAGCACACAATTATCATCTCATTCAACGAAAGCAATTTTAGTGCAATGTACCATTTTCCACTGCCTTAGTGCAAATATAACAAACAATTTGTGGATAAATTCATGAGCAACATTGATCATGCATCAGAAGCCATTAGGGAATGAAGAAGATATCCCAACAAGAATGAGCATGAGGAAAAGGGTATGTATGTGGTTGACTCTCTCACTGGTCCTTATTGTCAAATAGCTACCATGATATGTAGGCTCTTTTCTTATTCCAACACACAAAATTTCTTCGATCAATGGACACCACTAATTAATGCCGCTTCAGAAGGATATGTATTAGATTGGGGAAATATATTATCTGATAACCTAGCCACTCATATTATGAATTTTATAAGTAAGCGTAGAGTTTCAAAAAATGCAATTTCCCCTTTCTACATGAGTTCCTATGTAATGGATTCCCTATGCTTCATTATGGATTTCATCTCTATGGCATGGAAATGGACCTTAGAGGACCAACCCCTATCCATATATATCATGATATCCTTTGGGACTCCAAGTATCATCCTCACTTTTATAAAACCTTGCATAGAGTTATGCTGCCTATTTATCAAATTATCTTTGACCAGGAAACTCTTATGATTTCCCAAGAAGCTGAAACAGACTTGCTCCCAGTTGGAAACTTGTTTGGTGAGGAGTTATTTACATACATTTTGGTCTTTGGTAGTCTTTCTAATCCCCATTTCTTGCCTCTATATTTCCCATACAAACTCCTGGCTCAAGAGATAACATACAAGACTGTAGGCAATGGAATTTCAAGAGTCTTAAAAGAGTGCAATAAGAAAGTGTGTCATGTTTTTCCTTTTCATTGCAGTATGTATACTTTGGAGAATTTCAAACATGCAGCCAGTAAGATTAATTCTATCTTATAATTCAACTTTCCTACTATCCCTGACATATAGTATAACCCCCATCAAACTGTTAAGAATGTTACTAAACAGTCAAGCATCAGTTAGTTCTTTCATGAACCAGACAAGTTTGATGACTTATTTGAAAAATATTCCACCTATTCAATGGTTACCAGAGAAGCATCGGAGCAGTTGAGTCCATAGGAATTTACTCAATTCACTCAATACCAAGCAACATGACCATCACATTTACCTATAGATTATTTAAAGCTTCCTCAAGAAAGCATGAGTCAAGATGAGGTTATAGTTGTTCATTTCACAAAGGTTACTGATACGCCTCAATGAAAAGAGACAACGACTTCTTCTTCTTCTCAGACTGAAGGTATTTTTACAAGTTCCAAGATTGACAAGATATGGGAACAATATAGGAAGGTTATGAAGGAAAAGGAATCCCAATTTTTGAAGACTCCCTCACAAGATAAGGTCCCAAATACTTCTTAAATTTTAGAACAAACTCTAATTACAATAAAGGCCTTTGATAAGCCTTTGGAAACATAAGACATTGAGGTTATACCAGCCTTCCCAGCCTTTGATGTTGTATTAACGGTTGAAGATATTCCTCCCCTTGATATATTTTACAGTCCTGAACATAAGGCCATTGTTAAAAGGTAAAGGAAGAAAAGGAAAATTGAGCAGTCTCGGGATTTAGTTCCTGGAAACACTTCTTTCTAAGTAGTATGGAAGGTTTCTTTGTCCACTTTGCTAGAGGAACTGGGAAGACTCACTCAGTTCATGAGAGATTATGCTTCTGTAACTATGGACAAAGCCATGGAAGTATTACATTTATTTAAGGAAAAGGAAGACATAATTGTGCAGTTAGAATAGAGTCTCGAGATCGAGAAACAAAATATCACTGATCAATGGCAGGGACAACTTATTGAGCTCTAGAATAGTTTTAATTCCCTTAAATTCCAACATGACTCCGATTTATAGGCCCAAGAAACTGATATTTAGGAATTACAGAACAATATTGAACAACTTAAATTTAATCCTGAATTAACAAAGTCCAAAAAAGAAGTAAGAGAGTTAAATACTCTCCTTGCTCAACAACAAATTGTATTTTGTCAGAATTTGGCAATTATTCATTATTTGTGTCACACAGCCAGTTACTTGGTGGACCAATTATCACACCTCAAAACGTGTTTTTAATATATTGAAGAAAATATTGTAGGTTTCATAACGTGGCAGAATAGTGTTGATGGGAGATTAGCTGATCTCCCTTGGATAGAAGAGTCACACAAGAAAATATTCTTGATAGGATGGGAGATTCGCCTTAAGCATGTAGATGCCACAGTGTTCAGTGTAAAGGATATATCTAATTACCTCATTGAAACCATCAATGATAACTCGTTTAAGGTGAATCTCATTTTAAACTGCCCTGAGGGAGCTCTGCTAGATATCAAACTGCTCACTAAAACATAGCTGTAATCATCCAAAAATTGGGCCGAAATAATAGATCAGCTATCTAAAATTGACTTAGAATTTCATTGGTAGTTCTTAGTCAAGCCTCACAGCTAGTGGTTAATGCTCAGATGCCTATCCAATACCACCACCCACATGTTTCTAGCATTAAGGGATGCCATATTTATTAGAAAAATGTGGATTCGACCAAACACTCCACTTGAATTTAAACCCATGACAGATATTTAAGAACTTCAACAACGAATGGGAGGACATTCCTCTTCACAGGCCTATTCAAGTTGTTATAACGAATTCTAAAAATGCCTCGTTCATTTTTTTTAAGCATTGTGTGTTAAAACTGCCTCATGCTTTACTATACTTTGTTATAGTTTTATTTCATTTTGACACTATAAATCCCCTCCATTTGTAAGGAGAAGGCATTTTGAATTTTGGAAAGGAGGCTTTTGTTCACACTATTTTAACTTAAGTTCCTCTTAATAAAAATTTGAACCACTACTATTTTTCATGAGCAAAGTTATGATATATCAAGTACTACTATCTATTTATTATTTATTTTCTTAAGAGTTGAATGGTTATTTGATTACGTTTATCATATGTGTTGTAAGCTATCATTCATTTTTCACTACTAATATGTGTGATTGAAATCATATATTATATGTATAAACAATGAAATCTTATATGTGTGACAAATTTATCAACTAATTTAATTAACTATTTAGTTAAATTAATTATCATTATATGCTTTAACCTCACAATAACAAAACAATCTATATTGTCATATTTCTTATGAGATATTTTTTTAATTGCATATACAGATTAGCTTTCCCGGGATGGATATTTAGTTTAAGTACTTTTTCTTTTTTAAGTTTTAACTATATCATAGCATCATACTTATATACTCCATCCATTTTTATAATTTATTTTAAGGGAAACTGGTCCCATAATTTCCAGTCTGACCCACCAACCTAAAGAGAAAAGGATTTTCTCTAAGGTCTTGTCTGGGTGGTTTTCCCCAATGTTAAGGTAGACACTTCGCGCCTTCAACAAGACCCAACCACATTGGTTCGAGCTTCCAAGCTCCTAATTTATCTGCCTCTTGGTCATACAAAAGGACCAGATCACCCTCCAAAAAGGCACGAGGTTTAACATTTTGGTCATATTATGCTTTGATACATTTTTTGTAATCTTCATTGGCCATTGTGGAATCGTGTCGAGTCTCATCTAGACAAGATAGGTGCAAACAACTTTCTTCTTTGGCAGAGGTAGCGACAATAATTTTGAAGACAAGTTTCAACAATGAAATTTCACATTCAATTGGAAGAACAGATTCCAAACCATACACTAGATGAAACGGTTTTAATCCAGTTGCAATTCAGAAGGAGGTGTGGTATGCCCACAAAGCTAAAAAAAGAATAGCAGGCCAATTCGTTTTATGAATCCCTACCATGCATTGAATCATTGTTTTCAAAACCTTATTAATGGCTTCTACTTGACTGTTGGCCTATGGGTAGTAGGGAGTTGATCTATCATGTCGTAAGCCCAACTTGGCAGTTAGTTCAGACATCATGTAACTATGAAAATGTTTACCATGGTCCATAGCAATAGCGTGTGGCACAACAAATCTTGTGATAATGTGATTAAAGAGGAACAATGAAGCAATTTTTCCACTATTGTCATATGTAGGCATCGCTTCGGCCCATTTAGTAGAATAATGTACTGCAAAAATTATGTAACCATTCCCCCCAGCCAAACGAGGGTTACGGGTCATAAAGGCCATACCCCATTTGTCGAAGGGTACAATAATGATGACTAGGTGCAAAAGAGCAGGTGGAGCATGGGGTTTTTGAGTATGGATCTGGTATGTGTGACACTTTTGGAAATGTTAGAATGCAATCTTTGAGCATAGTCAACCAAAATTAACTAGTAAGTGAAAAACATTACGCAGTAGCATAACCATACATATGTTTGCTGCATGCTTGAGCATGACAATCATTCAAAGCTTTTATGGCCTCCTCTTGAGTGAGGAACCATCAAAAGATTATATCAATACCACACTGATAAAGGGTGTCTCCATTTATGATATAATGACGAGCTTTGTATTTAATGCAACGTTGATCAGAATGAGCGGTTTTAGGCCAGAAATTTTGGATTTGGAGATAAATGACGACATATACATACTAAGGATCAAAAGAGCCAATAAGAAACAATGTTTCAATAGGGATAAAATCTCCAGTTGTTGATTCTGATGCAAAAGATCAGGGAAGGTCGCAAATTAGTTTAGCAAATACTAGATATTTCTTAGACTTTGATTTGAAGAATTCCAAATCAAACTCTTGGAGGATAACAATCCAATTTCAGTATTTCCCCCTGGCAATTAACGTGACAAGATATCGGCCATAGGGTTGCAATTAGAAACAACAATAGTCTTGTGAAGCATAATATAGTGGCAAAACCTCTAAACAGCTTAGACAACTACCAAAGCTAACTTTTCAACATGGGAATACTTGGCTTCAGTATCAGTCAAATTACAGCTTAAGTAGTAGTGTTAGGTAGACTAATACCTCTTGTGGATAAGGTAGATATACCTATACCTCAAATAAATCTAGTAACAAACAAGAAATAACCGCTACCTTTCCTTAGCTTATGATTGAGTAAAACAAACAATATGAGAGAGATCACTCACTATTTATTGAAACGCCTTTTGAAATCCATTTTAGTGCCTTTGACAATTAGATTCTCCTTGATTCTTTAGAGACCATTACAACACTTTCCATAGCTTCTCCATGATGTTTCGAAGAATATCTGCATAGACAGAAACATAGAAAGGATCAAAGCATACAATATATAGAACAAGAGATAAATGAACTATTTAACTCAACATATATCATAAATTGAATAGATAACCAATCATAACCTATGTGAGTGATCAAGGAATCCCACAAATGATATCAGAGAAGACATAATTAGGAAATAACAATTTCTTTTTATATTACTAAAATGGATAACAAACTTACAACCCCAAATCCTTTATGCTACAAGGATCTTCTCACAATCTCCAACCCTCTCCTTGTATGAATAGCCTCCTAGCCTTATTTCTGTAGAAAAATCCTAACTTCAATAGTATTTTTCAATCCTTTGGCTTGTGTTTTACTTATAGGACAAGAGGAGGAGGTTTGGGATCAAATTCCTAAAGGATGAGATCCACAAATGGTGGGATAGGGGTTCCACAAAGAGAGGGAAGTAGCTCCATGATGAGAGGAATCAAGGTTGAATAGGTATCCATTTGACGCTTGTTTGTTTGGAAATATTTGAGTAACAATTCTTCTAGACTCTACTCTTTATTTTTACTTATGTTGATTCATGTGCGCAAGCCATAGTATCAGATAGAGCGTACTTATGTGTAGTTTCTAATGGACTTTTCTACGCACACACAAAAATAAACTAGGGAACTACGCAGGAAGGCACAAATAGGTTTTTGAGCCTTTGGATCTAGGAATTTCATTCTCTTTGGGATATTTTGGGTTCTAGCCTTGGGGGTGATGCTTTGGAACACTTTGATGGATAGTGAAAGATCCAAACTGACGGTCATTTTCCTAATGTGACAAAATGATGTGTAAGAAGTAGATAGGGTGTTCATCTCCTAAATCATCTTCTTGTACCAATACCATAGCGATAGTGGTAACAATCGTAACAAGATACATGAATGATAATTAGGGGGATATAGTAATGATGCTTGGGATAATACACCTTCCAAGGCATCAAATTCCTTTTGAGTGTGTCATCCAAATGAAAGGGAACCCCCTGTTTTAATAAACAAGTAAATCATCTGGAAAGGTCTACATAATTAGGAATGAAACTTCATAGAAAGTTAGACTTCCCTTGTAGGCATTGTAACTAAACAAGAGAAATAGGAGCTGGAAAATCGAGGATTGCCTGGACTTTCAAGGGATCAATTTGGATTCCCTATTTGGACACAATGAATCCTAGAAGTCGACCAGATTGAACAAAAAAGACACATTAATGCGGGCTTAATCATATATTTTGGTGTCGACATCGTAATAAGATATCTCTAAGATGCAGCGGATGGTCTTGAAAACTCTTAGAGTGGGCAATAAAATAATTAAGGCATTGTTGCATGATATTCTTAATATCGTGAAAACCATAATTCATTGCTTGTTCGAAAGTTTCTCCTTAATTCTTAAGGCCAAAAGGAAGTTTGTGATAAGAAAACGTACCCCATGGAAAAATGAATGTAGTCTTATGTTGGTCAAACGGGAGTATTTTGATTTGACTGTAGCCAGAGAAGCCATCCATAAATGGGAAAATTTCTCTCTCGGCGTAATCATCAACAACTTGGTCGATGAAAGGGGTTGGGTATTTGTCCTTGTGAAAATATCTATTAATATCTCAATAATCGACACATACTCAGATCATATCCTACTTATTTATCACAGGAACAATGTTCGAGACCCAATCGGTTAAAGGGATAGGATAAATGAAACCAACCCACAAGATCTTTTCAACTTCTATCTTAATCGCAATAGATTTCTTAGGGTGAGCCAAATGCAAATGTTGTCTAAATGTCTTGGAATCCAGATATGTCTTAATTTCATGCACCACAATATTTGGATCAATGTCTGCCATATCTTTATCTTTCCAAGAAAACACATCACAAAATTCATGAAAAAGGTTCTTGTAAATCTTAATCAAATCTCAAGGGAAACAGGCACCTATATGGAAATGTTCAACAATCCTGGGCTTAACCAAAATGTTGAGGGGAGTAGTGTCCTCAATATTTTCCAGTTTTTTTCAGAATTCACCTCACAAATGGAGATGCAGTTTTGAGGTTCTTCAATAACTTTTGGGGAGAAAATGTCTTCAAAATTACTCTCAAGAGTGTTGGGTTGAGGAAATAAATATGAACGATGATGACTATTGTCCCAAGGTTTCTCATCTGACATCATGATATCCATGGCAATTTTATTTGTGGCAAAGGTGTCATCAAAAGGATTAGATTGCAAAACTAATCTTGAATCTTAAGAGGAATAATCAACCTAGTTTCCTAAGTTATCTCTTTCAAAATTTTCTGAACAGGCTAGGTGAATAGCCTCATAATATGACTCAACGAGGCTAAGTGGCATATGGTTTCCAAAATATTTAATTTTGGAACCCTTAGGTACTATCTAGGGATCATATGGAATATTACTGGATGAAATCATGTTGATCGGAGCAACCATAGAGGGAATTTCGGGAGGAGGAAGTGTGAAAGTTCCCATTAAGGATGAGTCTTTTAATAAACCGACTCCAACATTTTTAGAAGGTAGTGGGGTCTTTCCCAAAAGAGGTTATTTCTAGTAGTCTAAGAATCAACAATAAAAAAGGCAAGTTTATCAATGGACATGATGCTCCCCTGGTGGGGGAAAGAAATAATCTGAAAATAGGATGAGACTATAATTTCCATAGCATAAATCCAGATATGTCCCATTAAGAGGTTGTAATATAATTTTTCATCGATTACCTCAAATTCTATCAAGACTAGTTTACAAGCTAATTCTATTGGCAAGGAATTGATAATTTCGTAAGTCTTAAATCCTCTTCCATCAAAGGCTTTGAGTGTCGTCAGTGACTGAGTAAGAGAAGGGGAACCTAAAGCTTTCCAACATGACATTGACATGATGCAAGTAGAGGCACCTTCACCCACAATGGTGTGGAAGACGTTTTTGCCTCTAGCAACAACCCTAATCATAAATGCAAGTTCGATTCAAATTTTAGTTGTATAATTCTCATGATTGAACACAATGAGACCCAAACCTAAGGAATCTACGCCCCCAATGACTTCTAATAGAAAATTCTTCTAAGAGAGACAATTCTACAAAACTTTGAGAATAAACGTAACTGAAGGATCTTGAGCTAAATATTCAACTATATTATAATTTTTTGCATCTCTCACATGGGGGTTAAATGATTATTTATGAGTCACTCCTTTGGGAGGTCTAATGGTAATATCAAGAGAAGGTTTCTCAATTTGGAAAGGACTAGATGTGGGTGGAGCAGAATTGCAAGGTTGATCAATAGCCTTTCCAGCTGAAGGATTCAGATTACCATAATATTTGTTTCTAGTGGCTATCAAGACATCTTTCGAACATATACAAATAGTGTTTTGAGAAGAGGAAGATGGATTTTGTGCAACCATTTTTGCCTCCTGGTTTGGGAAGGGGTTTGTCAACATGTAAAGTGCAGTGGATGTAACTTTCAAAAATTGATTAATTTATCGTCGATGTGGACAACTGTCATCTATTGCAAAACTTTACACAGACTCCCCAGTAGCTATTTTGCAATTTTTGTAGATCAGTGGACCACGATGAATGAAACTGCCGAAGTTACAAGTTACTGATGGATCGGACACCTGCTTACAGGATGCAGACTAAGGTGCGAGGTCAGGATCTAGTCGCTCCAATAGCACGCGGTGGATTCCAGGGACGCGGACGAGGATGAGGAGGAATGGGACCCAAACTAGGGCGTGGACAGTTAATCTGCTACAATTGTGGACGACCTGGGAACTACACGCATGACTGTACGAACCCGACCAAAACATGTTGCCCATACGATTACTAGTTTGATCATGAAGCGGTAGATTGCCCCACGCTAATCGCACAAATGTATGAAAATGCGGTGCTTCAGTCTACTCCAACACAGAACATCCAAATGATAAGGGCTGAACTGCATGAAGAGGACCCCAATGTGAACATGGTGCTCAGAAGAAGTGTAGCCATAGTGAAGGATAAGGGGAAGCAACCTGAGGAGAATACATGGGTTCGCAAGGCCCCTAAAAAACAAGCTAAGTTTGATTTGGAACACGCAAAGGAGACATTTATGGAAGCTAAGAAGAGCTTCGTGGAGGCCTCTACTTCAGGTAGTAAGGATCAAACTGAGCCAGAAATGGATCTTTCTATGCTAACTACCTTTTTAGAGACATGCATGAAGCTACTACGGGACAATAAAGTAGTTAAGGGATTGCAAGAGCTGATAACTAGGTGCGCAGGGTCGGGTGAACCACGCATGGTCTGGAAACTAGGCAAGCATGCTTTGCGCACTGGGCGGGAAATGCGATTGACGACACAGATTGGTGACTATGAGATGGATTAGGTCATTCTAGACTTAGGGTTGGATGTGAATGTGCTACCTAAATAGACCTGGGAATGCATGGCAGGCCCGCATTACAATGGTCTCCTATTCAATTACGAATGTCTAACCAACAAGAGGTCTTGCCCATGGGGAGATTGCAGGGAGTAATAATGGACATCGAAGGCCCGAGCACACAAATAGATTTCGAGGTAATAGAAATTGTGGATGGTAGTAACCCGTACCCCACATTGTTAGGAATAGATTGGGCCATGGACATGAATGTAGTCATCAACCTAAAGAGATCAAAAATGATATTCGAGAACAAGTCCCTCCGTGTAATAGTTCCACTAGATCCAACCAATGGAGCACGCTACACCGAAACTGTGCACGATGAGGATAATGATGATGAACTTGACTACATTTACCAAATAACGGTACAAGGCTAGGATTGGGTGAATCCCATGACGAACAAAAGAATCTCATGGGAGTGCGACAGTTCCTTCATGTCGGATTCGGATGAAGAAATAGAGCGATGGTAGAACCAATTGCATGAGGTAACAATGTTGAATTGTAATATGATGGTTAGATCACTACGATGCATGACGAGCAAAGCAAGGGAACTGCCAACAGATGAGGGCGCAACAAACGTGGAGGAATCTGTAGACCACTATGAGAAGGCAATACTGGAACAAAAGCGGCATGGTGTGCAACAAGAGGCACTGCGCACGACCATGGCACAAGGGTGGAGTACACCACAGAAGATAATGTGGAACAGGTGCGAATATAGAAGGTGGGTGCATGTATAAAGTGAAGGTCCCCAACGTCGAACACGATCTGGGTAGCAAGGACGAAGTGGTTTGAATGTCCACCTACGGTGAGGGATGCAGAGATATGATGTACAACCACCTCTCCAAATATGGACCAAGCGTCAGAACCCAACGCAGCAGCAGGAAGGTGACGCATTCCAGCTGCAGTTCGCCTGATAAAATGAACCGAGTGGAATCTGCGCATGCCAGTAGCTCGATGCGCCTATAAGGTGATAAGAGAAAATAGGAGTGTGAAGGTGGCCCTATCATTGATGAGGCAAGATGAAACCAGGAGGATGGAGAGAACTTTGAAGACCATAACCCCCGTAGTTCAGACAGGGCGTGAGAACCACGGTAAAGGAATACGGCAGATATAGGAAGCCATTCTGTGAAGGAGTTTGAAACTCCGTGCACTCGATGAAGAATGAGCATGGCTGAGGAGGAAAAGCATCGTAGTGAGCAAAGGAATCAGCAAACTAGAAATCGGAGTCACACGAGCGGGCCACACGAAACTAAGCATGATAAGACCACGCATGGCCGACCCTACTACTACATTAGAAACAGTTGTGACCTTAATATTATGGCTGCGACCGCACTTTCCCAAACAAGGGAGCGCACCATATAAAGAAGAATGAGATGCACTAATGAACACAAAGGTAGTTGAAGGTTTTCCACAACCCGAGCTAGTAGGGAAGCTGAAATCTCGCACCTGGGGTGCAACCACATGATTAGCTATAGAAAGCATAGTCTTAGCACTCCAAGCAGTTGAAAGAAGGCACAAGACTATAAACGAGTCTGTAGGAGAACTGTGCGGAAAGGAGGTTCTGCACGGGAAGGCTGGGAGGTGACCATTGATGTCACTATTCATGACAAGAAGTTGGACTTACAACAAAAAGCAGTGGGCGGTGGGCCATTACGACAAGAATTTAGAGCTAGATATGGGAAGATCTACTGCCAAGAAGATATTAATGACTCAGAAGTGGTGGGAATGGTCGAAGTCAAATTCAAACGTTCCTATAAAGTCCCTTGGGGTAGCCCCAAGCCCACACTTGGATATTTGAGACTCGAGCCAGTATAGAGCAGCAAGCACCAAAGTAAGTACCCAAACGAATCTAGGATAGAAACCATGTTAGCTAGAACCAACGTGAGATTCACGGAGGAGCCCCATCTGACCCAGGAGGAGCCTGGCGAAGCGACCACTGCCCCAGAGGTTCCAAAGTCTCCATGCATGCCGCGACCCCAGAAAGACAAGTGGACTATGGGGCCAGTTCGGGAATCACCATGATTCAGTAAATTGTCAATGGCAGAAAAGGGTAAAGCTATCACCCTTAAAACTGAGGAGGAAGAGGAAGATTTACAAGCCCTAATCGCTCAGATTGAAGCACAGGACGAGGAAGAGGAAAATGTTTCCCAAGTACCTTCAGTGGTAACACCATACATCTCCCCGTGGAAAGGGATGACCAAGATACCAAAGGACCTGGAGGCCATGAAGAGCATGCTCCAGACCCCGCTTCTTCTGGATGAAATAAGGTTCGACGGTTTGTCGTTGGGTCGGATACCAAATATCAAGTTCGAAGACTGGGACCTCGTGGACAGTGAGAAATTCCCCCAATTGGCCGCGGAGAAGTTACTGTAGCAGAAGTGGCTAAGGGGTGTGGAGAAGGCGGGATTACTCCATCTAAGGTGGATACCCCACTACCACCATGCGGCCATCACAATTTTTGTTATCCGACAGCTACTATGTCTAGTACATGATGGGTATCTCTGGCTGGAGGAACCGATTCCCATCATGACTGATTTAATACACAGGATTTCCCAGTTGCCTACTAAAGGAAATGATCTTGCAGCCCTAATAGGAATGAGTAGCGACGTGGGCCTCGTAAAAGCCATGAAGGCTAAATATAAGCTGGAGAAGCGGAAGCGAGGGTATGTCATAGCAAGTATCAAAGACCGAGGGGTGTGTGTCACCACCCAGTTACTAGCTAGCAAGCTCATGTGGAAATGCCATGCAGATGAGGTGCCCACATCTGTCATTGTGCTCGTAGATCAGTGTGCAAAAGGGGTTCATTTCAACTGGGCACAATTTCTCTACGACGACTTCTTGACGAATTGTAGGGAAGCCCAGGAGAAGGGTAAAACTTTCCACTATGCATGGTTACTCCTATCGATCCTGCTAGTTGTAGGGGAGCTGCCGAAGGGCAGACAATTTCCCAACATTGAGAAGAACCTACCTGAAGCCATGAGATATAACTCACTCTGGGAAACAAAAGACGCCACAAGGGTTCATAAGATCAAAGTGTTTTGGATATTTATGGAGGCGAGTATCCGAACATGGATCACCGACAGACCGTAGATATCCCCGAAAGTATACAACAGTTTGCAAAGCATGGCTAAGTTCAAGGCGGATATTCATAATCTGTATATCCAGCCACGAAAGGATCCACATCGAACATGGGTAAAGATTCCATTCATTACAATGGATGATGCAATTTTAAAGGAAATGGTAGCATGGCCTTCAGAGTGGCGCACCCCAGACTTGGCCGAATTAGAAAAGATTGCAGCACAGCAGTGAAAGAAGGAAATCAAGCTGCGAATCACTAAGATGGCGGAAAGGACGTGCTAGGAATAGAAAGCAGCCTTGCAGCGGGAGGCGACTGAGGAAGCAGCAACAACCACCACTGTGATCGCTGAAGAGATCATGGAAGATTAGGAAATTTCCATGGAGACACAGGAACGCATGGACCTTACCATTAAATCGACCCAATTCAAGAGGCTGCGCATCCAGGAGTCGCCACATGCACACAAAAAGACAAAGACAGCAAAGACCTTGGATAAAGATTTTCTTGCCAGTCGTGAACTGACGCGTGATGACACTAAGCGTGCTCTAGAGGATCTGATGATAGAGCAAACGACTTTGTTGGGGGAGCTTAGGGCGCAGTTGTAGGCATTACAGGTGCGACCCACAGAAGGGATGATTCCAACCCTCGCGGAAGGTATACCCGTAGTGGAGTAGATGGTGCGCACCTCCACAATGAACACTTTATTATTACTAGCAGGCATCATCTTAGCAAAGGTCGAAGGTGAAATGAGGGCTTGGGGGTTGAACTTGGCCACCCTTCCGCGAGAAACCCTATACCAACTGCAGGATGGGGTGACTGCTAAGCTCTGTTCCAAGGAAGGCCATGCCCTCCAGGTCTTAATGGAGCAAAACAGAAATATGGAGCAGATCATTCTGCAATGTGACGACATGGTTGCAAACAACCAAGGATTGGAACAGATCATGGAGGAGGTCTGCAGCACTATACCAAAACTAGTTGTACCAGCGGAACTCCCCGCAACTGACAAGATTCATCACATGGTGGCAGGATTCCGTAGGGCCCAAGAGGAGGCCGTGAAAGCTTAGTGGGAGTTGAACTTGCAGATCACAGAGCTAAGGATGAAGGTGTAGCCTATTACACCCCTGGAAGTTAGAAAGCAGTGCCGCTGCACAATTCAAGTAGGATTGGAAGTGATAGAGCGCACTGTACAAGATTTCACAGGATTGTTGGATCAGTCCCTTCTTACGCTCACATCACTACAGGAAGACCCAACGCTATAGCAAGTAGAGACAGAAGCGTGGGAGTTGCAGCAGGCTTATGACAATGTCCGGGGGACTGCGCAAACAGTCGCCATCACTCAGCGCTTGGCCAAGATGAGGGAGGCCCAGGCTCTGAAGGAGTAGGTGGACGCCGCACGACAACGAGAAGCTGGGCTCAAAGCACACATCCAACCTTGGCTTGAGGAAGCGTTCATGATCACCACTACGATCAAGGGGAAGCTGACCCAGCTACAGGACACATATGCGCTAAGGCAGGAAGGTGCCTCCGATAATGCATCAGAACACCAAGCACAATTGATACAGTGGACAGCGGAAGAATGTGTGGCAGATGTTAGTGCAGTGCAAAGGTTGCTGGATGAACTTCGAGCAAAGATCAACGCACCAGCTGAGTGACTTGGGACAAGTCATGATGATTGTGTTGGGGGCTTGTTGGGCAGTGGATCCCCCTGTGTAATGGTTTTGGGACTTAAAGCCGTTAATTTTGGGTAATAGTATGGTAAAGTCTCCATGAACTGCGCAGAGATTGAATTGTAATGAGTGAAGTCAAAGGGTTGTCCGCCCGAAAATAATGTAAGATAATAGAAAGCGATTCGGCTTGCCCATCATCCATGGACCATGCGAATGTATAAATAGAGCGACGCTCTAAGGGTAGAAGGCAATTTGTGGTGGATCTTGAATGTGATGGGTTTATGAATGCAATATTCACTTTGAGTCTGTAGGTCTGAGTCGGGGTTGATAGTAGTTAGAGTAGGTTCTGCAGCTCTGTGCACAGAGGCTTGGTAGAGTCCACAGCTGTTTGTCCGGACCCCTATAGTTGAATGCGTAGGGTGGAATGGGATAGTATTGAATTGAAGATTAATATAAGATAAGTGCTTCTGAAGTATTGTGCATCAGGTATCAAATCTGTATGATTGTTCTTATGTTATGACTTTATGCATTTCTTTAAGAATTATGGTTGTGCGTGCTGGTTATAACAATAGAATGCTTGATTAAGACCGCAAGAATTAGATTAGATTTGCAATAACTGCAATAATAATAAGAATCTAGGAAGCACCCCATCGTGGATCTATGTGAAGGACAGATAGCTGCGCAGAGCAACGTGAGTGTGCAAGTTGGGTTCTGACCCGTCTGGACCTCATCAAGACATCCCTAGGGTGCAGAAACCTGGTTCCGGCACCCTCCCTTACTACCTCAGGTGAGACTTCAGTCTGCGCTCTGCGGACTGTTGCCGAAAGGGTCGGTAGCACGAGATTTGTTTGGCTAAACACTTCCGAACTTGGGTTAGGCCCCAATAAGCCAACAATCCCCCATCCACGACACGAAAAAGGTATCAAGATTTGAGATAAAATCTGATGATGCAGAGTTGTTTCAGGAATGGAAAACATGAAGTATGGCTTAAGGGCATTGTAGTAGATGTCAACTAAGGGTGGAATCTGACTTGAACATATTGGCGACACTTTATGGAGTTGGCAACATTGTCTCAAACACCCATCATAAAGGATTTCAATAAGGTGTGATTGATAAAGAGGCAAGTGGATTCCCCAACTCAAAGAAGTCACAAAGATGAAGTGCAAGACTGTCATGTTCAAGAGAAACTCGCTACCATTAATAGGTTTGATGCCATGTTTTCCCAAATTCCCAACCATTCCTAGTTAGTACCTCTTTATTTTTTATAAGCTTTATGAGGATAACATGTGGTTTATCTATAAGTTCATCCTTCAAATGAATCATTCTGAGTATTTTTAATGAACCCTAAGAAGGAGTGGTTCAGTCTTGTCATACTTAACGATTCCAACATTGTTTAATAATTCACGAGACTAGCAAAGGCATAAGTCAACTTCTTTTCCATTTTTATATATTTTCAAAAAAAGACAAAAAATAAAACTTCAATATGTTCCTTTCATAAATTTGTCCCTTGGGCCTGAAAAGGCGTAAAATAATACCCAAAAGAACCTTTTAGCCATGTTCGACTAAAGTATTCAGTTTTCACAAATAGTCCATCCAGTCTGGAAAAGGGTTAAACTTATATTGTGTATACATCTTTTCATTTACTTTAACGAGTTCGAAAATACAAGTGCTCGACAATATTTTCATGTTTTGGGAGTTTGCAAAGAACTTAAATATTACTCCAGGGGGTTCCTTTTCATAAGTTTAACGAGGTCATAAAAGTGATAGAAGTATACTCATTCAGAAAAATGACCTGCATTTTAATTGTAACCTGAATTACGTCATTCATTTAACATTCAACCTACTCATAGCACCACAAAAACGTCAAAAATACATAATATATGGTAAAATTAGGTCAAAAACATTAAAAACTATTAAAAAAATGACTTATTTTGACCATAAAAGGGAAAAAAGTAATTGTATTTCTTACCATTGTCTTTTTACCAATTTGAGAGAGTTTTGAGTGTCTTTTACCTTCAATCTTCAGTAGTTGATTGCAACCAATCCAATGAAAAATTTCCAATATCGTGAGTCCTAGATAAGAGGTCTATCCTTTCTCTTCATTTTCACAGTTTTGTTTTTTTGTTTGTTTCATTTCTTGGGAATATTTATAAGTTTTGGCACTTAGAATTTTTCCTAGGCCCATTGCACTCTTCTTATATTGAGAGGTACGATGGGTCAACTATGTACTGATGAGTGTGAACCAGTGCACTTACAAGGGAGGCTAAGTGCACTGGGTTGCTCTGTTAAGGAATGAACAATGTGATGGACATAGTAAGGCTTCCAAAAAATGATTTTTGAGTTATTTTTCTACAATATTTTTTATTTTTTTTTCTAATTCCATGTGTTTTTTCATTGTAATTTTGCAGATATCTACCAGAGTGAAAATGGTTTTAAGATGGTGAGAAAGGGAGCATGAGGCTCAACATATGATTGCTGCAAATGATCTAGAAACAATGGAAGTGCTAAGAATTGTGGGTCTCTACTAAAGTTCTTTGTGATTCCAAGCATGAGGAACCAATTAGATTTGTTGGAGTATTTGGTAAGGGCCTGCAATGTATAGGGATAATACTTCATTATTGGAGAGCATGTTGTCACTATAGATGTCGAAGACCTCTACTTTTTTATAGAGCTATCATGTAGAGGCAGTCTGGTTTCATTATTTGGATACAGGAGAGGTGGAGAGACAATGAGGGATTACATATCCATTGATTGTCGACCTTGGTCTGAAGAAATTAAGGATGGGAAAATTCAGATAAATGATGTTATTAAACTTCTGCTCAAGACAATCTTATTTACCGTTACTCTGTTGGTCAGTAGTGTTGCTCTAAATTTAGCTATTGATACCCAAATGCAGTATGCCTTATAATTTTTGGCACCTACAGTATTCAACTCGTGTGAAGGGGCCTTGGTCAATCTGAAGGAACAACTCAGTAGAGAAAATACCAAACGATTAAATAAATTTGGCTATGGTTCTATCATAGTGTCATTTTATTTACAGAGGGTACCATTGCTATGACCTCTGTGGATATCCTATGAGTCACCTAAGCCTAAAGAGCCTTGCATGAGGTAGTGGGTAGAATTAATGGCTCAACACAGAAGAGGGCCTATGATGACATTCACTCCTACTTTCTTTATATCGATACAAGAGCAGCTGATTATGATCGAGGACTACCCGTATGTTGGATTTGATTTTCATGGAGACCCAAAGCTCATTTTACCTAAAGACAATCAATGTGGCAATGCAGGTAAAAGTAATGTCATTTTGGATATTTATGGGTTTTTAAGTTTTACAATTTTTTTATTTTTATTTTAATGTATCTGAGACTAACTATCGATTTTACATGCAGATATTGGAAAAATGAGACTTGTGGGAATGTCCTGACTCCATCGATGAGCATAGCCATAGCTGGGATAGGCTAGAGTCGATGAGGCAGAGATGGAGGAGTTAGGAGATCCAAACTTAGCAGATACATTAGCTGAGTTTAAGTACCATGTGGAGAGGTTGGTCCTCCCTATTCCATATATTGTGGTTGATTATATCCCAATCTATTTATAGAGATGCACTATAGGGGTGCTAACTTGGATCAACTGACTATTGCGCAAGGTTTCCCGTGCAGTTGTGTGTTACCATGATCACCACCAGGATTATTCACCTAGGGATTTAGAGCCACATTTTGTATTTTACATGTATTTGGATATTGTAGGCCATGAACTATATGTGTCTCACACACAATTTTTGTAAAACTCAAACACTATATACAATTTTCTAATCTATGGATGTTTTCTACTTTATTCTACTATTTTGTACAATATGTGATGATGATTGTATATTTACAAGTGTTGAAAATGTTTGTCTAAAACATGATTATCTAATGCATCTATTAATGTATTTAGACTTCTAGGGACATGTTGATATGAAATGTAGCCAAATTGTCTCTCTAAATGGTGAACTCTCAAAAACATGTGTAACAAAGTTGGACTTCTTACGGAATAAACATTACTTATATGTAGTACCATGAGTTGTGAATCAATTCTGATGACAACATGAAAAATACCAAATGAAAAGGCATCAAATAAAATTTTGATCACTGTGCTATACTCAACGATATTATTAGTCAAGCAACTAATGAAAATTCCTTGCAAACTAACTAACTCGTCATTGGGGGCATAGATTTCCCACGCTATGGAAGAAAGGTTTTGGGTACTATGGCTAGCACCATCAGCATTACTGACATATGGTCGAGGGAACACCGATATATGTAAATCAAAATTAATCCAAGATAAGTAGAGGTGGTATAAAAATCTGAAGAAAACAAACTACAAACACAACAACAAACCTATACAGTATGTACACAATGACTATGTAGAAAAACTCTAAGCATAATATCTTTTGAGGTACAACCCATTGCAAGGTTGGGACAAGGGAATTTTGTCAAAGTATACAAGCTCACAGGAACCTTTTGCAAGTACATGTTTAACTATATATGGACCTATCGTAATACTCAATAACACCCCCCCCCCAACTTTTTTTTTTTAGTTATATAATAATTAATGGCGACCCTTATTTCATATTATTAAAACTCTTTAGTGTTCAATAAAGATAGGGCACTCTTTAATTTGTTATAAAATCTCTAAGGACTTGAACATTTCTCTTATCAGAACCCAAGTATCAGAGGCCCAACCTTAATAATGTTACGATAAATGAAAATCCCAATAGGCCCTTTTATTATAAAAATGATGTATTATCGGAAGATTTATATCAGATTCTTATAATATTGTAACTTTCCTTTTAAGAAAGTTACAATAAATCCATTCCTCGATAAAGAATTTCCTGATAGTTAATTTATTTATTAAAGAGGCTTTTGCTAAAAGGAAAATATAAGTTGTGTGCTTCCTTTTTAATTAAATACTTTAAGAGATGCTAGCCCCATAACTGCCACTTGGCATATTGTCCCTTCACAAATATCATAACTTTTAAAGTGTGCCATGCTCAAAACTCCCAATATATCAAAACCTCTGATACTTGTCTCCTCTGATATCCACTATCCCCGATACTCAATATTTCTGATACTTCCCAGCCCTGATATCTGATATATCTAATACTAGTCCCCTCTGATATCATGAAACGTCTGATATTCCCGTCTACAACCCATATCGTGAATTTCATATCCAGTACTTTCTCTTTAAATCCTTGATATGTTATCGCCAATATAGAAGTTTTTATATCACTTCCCACCTATGCTTATATATGTTATTTCTTTAAATATGATTTATTGATAGTTTCCTATATCGTAATTTTCTAATGTGCAGCCAATTGATTTCTCTGATATATTTCTTTTGATACGCCAATGTTTGAAAACCCACGTGAATTCACGTTTTGACATTTAATATATGAAAGTGGTGAACTTATGGCTTTTGAGATTATAATCAGTCTCATTCATTATAGTTCGATTCTATCATAATTCTCACTTTAAGACAAAAATTGTAATGTGAAACTTGTTATTTGCGCTAAGTCTTTTAGGTGAAGAAGTTATCGCTTAGTTTTGTGTTTTTCATTATAGGCTAGTCTCGACAAGCGCAACTTTGAAGAAATGTCTAAAGCAACCAAAGGAAAGAAGAATCTTGTTGCTCAACAACAATTGACCGGTCCCCCAACTAGAAACGCTAATATGCCAGGATTGTTTTCTAACACAGTCTGTTCTCTAGATGTTGGAAATGCCTCTTGGGAATATATCTATAAAATATTTGAGAATGAAGGAACCATCACAGCCAAGGATTCAACACCAGTCTCTAATACCACTTACAGTGATGTGGTGAATTCACTTTTGCACAGATTTGCAGCCTAACCCCAAAATACTTCCTTATACAGACATGGTTCGATGGGTCATTGAAAACATAATAATTGCAGAAAGGAATTTCATGACACAAAAGCACACAGTTATCATCTCATTCAACGAAAGCGATTTTAGTGCAATGTACCATTTTCCACTGCCTCAGTGCAAATATAACAAACAGTTTGTGGATAAATTCATGAGCAACATTGATCATGCATCAGAAGCCATTAGGGAATGGAGAAGATATCCCAACAAGAATGAGCATGAGGAAAAGGGTATGTATGCAGTTGACTCTCTCACTGGTCCTTATTTTCAAATAGCTACCATGATATGTAGGCTCTTTTCTTATTCCAACACACAAAATTTCTTCGATCAATGGACACCACTAATTAATGCTGCCTCAGAAGGATATGTATTAGATTGGGGAAATATACTATCTGATAACCTAGCCACTCATATTATGAATTTTAGAAGTAAGCGTAGAGTTTCAGAAAACATAATTTCCCCTTTCTACATGAGTTCCTATGTAATGGATTCCCTATGCTTCATTATGGATTTCATCTCTATGGGATGGAAATGGACCTTAGAGGACCAACCCCTATCCATATATATCATGATATCCTTTGGGACTCCAAGTATCATCCTCACTTTTATAAAACCTTGCATAGAGTTATGCTGCCTATTTATCAAATTATCTTTGACAAGGAAACTCTTATGATTTCCCCAGAAGCTGAAACAGACTTGCTCCCAGTTGGAAACTAGTTTGGTGAGGAGTTATTTACTTACATTTTGGTCTTTGGTAGTCTTTCTAATCCCCATTTCTTGCCTCTATATGTCCCATACAAACTCCTGGCTCAAGAGATAACATACAAGACTATAGGCAATGGCATTTCAAGAGTCTTAAAAGAGTGCAATAAGAAAGTGTGTCATGTTTTTCCTTTTCATTGCGTTATGTATACTTTGGAGAATTTCAAACATGCAGCCATTGAGATTAATTCTATCTTATAATTCAACTTTCCTACTATCCCTGACAGATAGTATAACCCCCATCAAACTGTTAAGAAGGTTACTACACAGTCAAGCATCAGGTAGTTCTTTCATGAACCAGACAAGTTTGATGACTTATTTGAAAAATATTCCACCTATTCAATGGTTACCAGACAAGCATCAGAGTAGTTGAGTCCATAGGAATTTACTCAATTCACTCAATACCAGGCAACACGACTATCCCATTTACCTATAGATTATTTAAAGCTTCCTCAAGAAAGCATGAGTCAAGATGAGGTTATAGTTGTTCATTCCACACAGGTTACTGATACGCCTCAACCAAAAGAGACAACGACTTCTTCTTCTTCTCAGACTGAAGGTATTTTTACAAGTTCCAAGATTGAGAAGATATGGGAACAAGATAGGAAGGTTATGAAGGAAAAGGAATCCCAATTTTTGAAGACTCCCTCACAAGAGAAGGTCCCAAATACTTCTGAAATTTTAGAACAAACTCTAATTACAATAAAGGCCTTTGATAAGCCTTTGGAAACTGAAGACATTGAGGTTATACCAGCCTTCCCAGCCTCTAAGGTTGTATTAATGGTTGAAGATATTCCTCCCCTTGATATATTGTACAGTCCTGAACATAAGGCCATTGTTAAAAGGTAAAGGAAGAAAAGGAAAATTGAGCAGTCTCGGGATTTAGTTCCTGGAAACACTTCTTTCTAAGTAGTATGGAAGGGTTCTTTGTCCACTCTGCTAGAGGAACTGGGAAGACTCACTCAGTTCATGAGATATTATGCTTCTGCAACTATGGACAAAGCCATGGAAGTATTACATTTATTTAAGGAAAAGGAAGACATAATTGTGCAGTTAGAATAGAGTCTCGAGATCGAGAAACAAAATATCATTGATCAATGGCAGGGACAACTTATTGAGCTCTACAATAGTTTTAATTCCCTTAAATTCCAACATGACTCTGATTTGTAGGCCCAAGAAACTCATATTTAGGAATTACAGAACAATATTGAACAACTTAAATTAATCCTAAATTAACAAAGTTCAAAAAAGAAGTAAGAGAGTTAAATACTCTCCTTCCTCAACAACAAATTGTATTTTGTCAGAATTTGGCAATTATTCATTATTTGTGTCACACAGCTAGTTACTTGGTGGACCAATTATCACACCTCAAAACGTGTTTTTATTATATTGAAGAAAATATTGTAGGTTTCATAACGTGGCAGGATAGTGTTGATGGGAGATTAGCTGATCTCCCTTGGATAGAAGAGTCACACAAGGAAATATTCTTCATAGGATGGGAGATTCGCCTTAAGCATGTAGATGCAACAGTGTTCAATGTAAAGGATATATCTAATAACCTCATTGAAACCATCAATGATAACTTGTTTAAGGTGAATCTCATTTCAAACTGCCCCGAGGGAGCTCTGCCAGATATCAAACTGCTCACTAAAACATAGCTGTAATCATCCAAAAATCGGGCCGAAATAATAGATCAGCTATCTAAAATTGACTTAGAATTTCATTGGCAATTCTTAGTCAAGCCTCACAGCTAGTGGTTAATGCTCAGATGCCTATCCAACACCACCACCCACATGTTTCTATCATTAAGGGATGCCATATTTATTAGACAAATGTGGATTCAACCAAAGACTCCACTTGAATTGAAGCCCATGACAGATATTTAAGAACTTCAACAATGAATGGGAGGACAGTCCTCTTCACAGGCCTATTCAAGTTGTTATAACGAATTCTAAAAATGCCTCGTTCATTTATTTTAAGCATTGTGTGTTAAAACTACCTCATGCTTTTACTCTACTTTGTTATAATTTTATTTCATTTTGAGACTATAAATCCCCTCCATTTGTAAGGAGAAGGCGTTTTGAATTTTGGAAAGGAGGCTTTTGTTCACACTATTGTAACTTAAGTTCCTCTTAATACAAATTTGAACCACTACTATTTTTCATGAGCAGAGTTATGATATATCGGGTACTACTATCTATTTATTATTTATTTTCTTAAGAGTTGAATGGTTATTTGATTACATTTATCATATGTGTTGTAAGCTATCATACATTTTTCACTACTAATATGTGTGATTGAAATCATATATTATATGTATAAACAATGAAATCTTATATGTGTGACAAATTTATCAACTAATTTAATTAACTATTTAGTTAAATTAGTTATCATTATCTGCTTTAACCTCATAATAACAAAACAATCTATATTGTCATATTTCTTATGAGATATTTTTTTAATCGCATATACAGATAAGCTTTCCCGGGATAGATATTTAGTTTAAGTACTTTTTCTTTTTTTTCAGTTTTAACTATATCATAGCATCATACTTATATACTCCATCCATTTTTATAATTTATTTTAAGGGAAACTGGTCCCATAATTTCCAGTCTGACCCACCAACCTAAACGGAAAAGGATTTTCTCTAAGGTCCTGTCTGGGTGGTTTTCCCCAATGTTAAGGTAGACACTTCGCGCCTTCAACAAGACCCAACCACATTGGTTCGAGCTTCCCAGCTCCTAATTTATCTGCCTCTTGGTCATACAAAAGGACCAGATCACCCTCCAAAAAGGAACGAGGTTTAACATTTTGGTCATATTATGCTTTGATACATTTTTTGTAATCTTCATTGGCCATTGTGGAATAGGGAGTTGATCTATAATGTCGTAAGCCCAACTTGGCAGTTAGTTTAGACATCATGTAACTATGAAAATGTTTACCATGGTCCGTAGCAATAGCGTGTGGCACAACAAATCTTGTGATAATGTGATTAAAGAGGAACAATGAAGCAATTTTTCCACTATTGTCATATGTAGGCATCGCTTCGGCCCATTTAGTAGAATAATCTACTGCAAAAATTATGTAACCATTCCCCCCAGCCAAACGAGGGTTACGGGTCATAAAGGCCATACCCCATTTGTCGAAGGGTACAACAATGATGACTAGGTGCAAAAGAGCAGGTGGAGCATGGGTTTTTCGAGTATGGATCTGGTATGTGTGACACTTTTGGAAATGTTAGAATGCAATCTTTGAACATAGTCAACCAAAATTAACTAGCAAGTGAAAAACATTACGCAGTAGCATAACCATACATATGTTTGTTGCATGCTCGAGCATGACAATCATTCAAAGCTTTTATGGCCTCCTCTTGAGTGAGGAACCATCAAAAGATCATATGAATACCACACTGATAAAGGGTGTCTCCAATTATGATATAATGAAGAGCTTTGTATTTAATGCAACGCTGATCAAAATGAGCAGTTTCAGGCCAGAAATTTTGGATTTGGAGATAAATGATGACATATACATACTAAGGATCAAAAGAGCCAATAATAAACAATGTTTCATCACGGATATAATCTCCAGTTGTTGATTCTGATGCAAAAGATCAGGGAAGGTCGCAAATTAGTTTGGCAAAGGCTAGAGATTTCTTAGACTTTGATTTGAAGAATTCTAAATCAAACTCTTGGAGGATAACAATCCAATTTCAGTATTTTCCCCTAGAAATTAACATGACAGGATATTGGCCATAGGGTTGCAATCAGAAACTACAATAGTCTTGTGAAGCATAATATAGTGGCGAAACCTCTAAATAGCTTAGACAATTGCCAAAGCTAACTTTTCAACATGGGAGTACTTGGCTTGAGTATCAGTCAAATTACGGCTTAAGTAGTAGTGTTAGGTAGACTAATACCTCTTGCAAACAAGACAAATATACCTAGACCTCAAATAAATCTAGTAACAAACAAGAAATAACCGCTACCTTTCCTTAGCTTATGATTGAGTAAAACAAACAATATGAGAGAGATCACTCACTGTTTATTGAAATGCCTTTTGAAATCCATTTTAGTGCCTTTGACAATTAGATTCTCCTTGATTCTTTAGAGACCATTACAACACTTTCCATAGCTTCTCCATGATGTTTCGAAGGATATCTGCATAGACAAAAACACAGAAAGGATCAAAGCATATAGTATATAGAACAAGAGATAAATGAACTATTTAACTCAACATATATCATAAATTGAATAGATAACCAATCATAACCTATGTGAGTGATCAAGGAATCCCACAAATGATATCAGAGAAGACATAATTAGGAAATAACAATTTCTTTTTATATTACTAAAATGGAGAACAAACTTACACCCCAAATCCTTTATGCTACAAGGATCTTCTCACAATCTCCAACCCTCTCCTTGTATGAATAGCCTCCTAGCCTTATTTCTGTAGAAAAATCCTAACTTCAATAGTATTTTTCAATCCTTTGGCTTGTGTTTTACTTATAGGACAAGAGGAGGAGGTTTGGGATCAAATTCCTAAAGGATGAGATCCACAAATGGTGGGATAGGGGTTCCACAAAGAGAGGGAAGTAGCTCCATGATGAGAGGAATCAAGGTTGAATAGGTATCCGTTTGACGCTTGTTAGTTTGGAAATATTTGAGTAACAATTCTTCTAGACTCTACTCTTTATTTTTACTTATGTTGATTCATGTGCGCAAGCCATAGTATCAGATAGAGCGTACTTATGCATAGTTTCTAATGGACTTTTCTACGTACACACAAAAATGAACTAGGGAACTACGCAGGAAGCCAAAAATAGGTTTTTGAGCCTCTGGATCTAGGAATTTCGATCTCTTTGGGATATTTTGGTTTCTAGCCTTGGGGGGGATGCTTTGGAAAACTTTGATGGATAGTGAAAGATCCAAACTGACGGTCATTTTCCTAATGTGACAAAATGACGTGTAAGAAGTAGATAGGGTGCTCATCTCCTAAATCATCTTCTTGTACCAATACCATAGTGGTAGTGGTAACAATCGTAACAAGATACATGAATGATAATTAAGGGGATATAGTAATGATGCTTGGGATAATAAACCTTCCAAGGCATCAAAATCCTATTGAGTGTATCATCCAAATGAAAGGGAACCCCCTGTTTTAATAAACGAGTGAATCATTTGGAAAGGTCTACATAATTAGGAATGAAACTTCATAGAAAGTTAGACTTCCCTTGTAGGCATTGTAACTAAACAAGAGAAATAGGAGCTGGAAAATTGGGGATTGCTTGGACTTTCAAGGGATCAATTTGGATTCCCTATTTGGACACAATGAATCCTAGAAGTCGACCAGATTGAACACAAAAGACACATTAATGCGGGCTTAATCATATATTTTGGCGTCGACATCTTAAGAAGATTTCTCTAACATGCAGTGGATGGTCTTGACAACTCTTAGAGTGGGCAATAAAATCATTAAGGCATTGTTGCATGATATTCTTAATATCGTGAAAAGCATAATTCATTGCTTGTTCAAGAGTTTCTCCTTAATTCTTAAGGCCAAAAGGAGGTTTGTGATAAGAAAACGTACCCCATGGAAAAATGGAAGTAGTATTATGCTGGTCAAAGGGGAGTATTTTGATTTGATTGTAGCCAGAGAAGCCATCCATAAATGGGAAAATTTCTCTCCTGGCGTAATCATCAACAACTTGGTCGATGAAAGGGGTTGGGTATTTGTCCTTGTGAAAAACACTATTAATATCTCAATAATCGACACATACTCAAATCGTATCCTACTTATTTATCATAGGAACAATGTTCGAGACCCAATCGGTTAAAGGAATAGGATAAATGAAACCAACCCACAAGATCTTTTCAACTTCTATCTTAATCGCAATAGATTTCTTAGGGTGAGCCAAATGCAAATGTTGTCTAACTGGCTTGGAATCCAGATATGTCTTAATTTCATGCACCACAATATTTGGATCAATGTCTGCCATATATTTATATTTCCAAGAAAACACATCACAAAATTCTTGAAAAAGGTTCTTGTAAATCTTAATCACATCTCAAGGGAAACAAGCACCTATATGGAAATGTTCAACAATCCTGGGCTTAACCAAAATGTTGAGGGGAGTAGTGTCCTCAATATTTTCCAGTTTTTTTCAGAATTCACCTCACAAATGGAGATGTAGTTTTGAGGTTCTTCAATAAATTTTGGGGAGAAAATGTCTTCAAAATTACTCTCAAGAGTGTTGGGTTGAGGAAATAAATATGAACGATGATGACTATTGTCCCAAGGTTTCTCATCTGACGTCATGATATCCATGGCAATTTTATTTGTGGGAAAGGTGTCATCAAAAGGATTAGATTGCAAAACTAATCTTGAATCTTAAGAGGAATAATCAACCTAGTTTCCCAAGTTATCTCTTTCAAAATTTTCCGAATAGGCTAGGTGAATAGCCTCATAATATGACTCAATGAGGCTGAGTGGCATATGGTTTCCAAAATATTTAATGTTGGAAACCTTAGGTACTATCTAGGGATCATATGGAATATTACTGGATGAAATCATGTTGATCGGAGCAACCATAGAGGGAATGTCAGGAGGAGGAAGTGTGAAATTTCCCATTAAGGATGAGTCTTTTAATAAACCGACTCCAACGTTTTTAGAAGGTAGTGGGGTCTTTCCAAAAAGAGGTTATTTCTAGTAGTCTAAGAATCAACAATAAAAAAGGAAAGTTTATCAATGGCCACGATGCTCCCCTGGTGGGGGAAAAAAATAATATGAAAATAGGATGAGACTATAATTGCCATAGCATAAATCCAGGTATGTCCCATTAAGAGGTTGTAATATAATTTTTCATCGATTACCTCAAATTCTATCAAGACTAGTTTACAAGCTAATTCTATTGGCAAGGAATTGATAATTTTGTAAGTCTTAAATCCTCTTCCATCAAATGCTTTGAGTGTCGTCAGTGACTGAGTAAGAGAAGGGGAACCTAAAGCTTTCCAACATGACATTGACATGATGCAAGTAGAGGCACCTTCACCCACAATGGTTTGGAAGACGTTTTTGCCTCTAGCAACAACCCTAATCATAAATGCAAGTTCGATTCTAAGTTTACTTATATAATTATCATGATTGAACACAACAAGACCCGAACCTAAGGAATCTACGCCCCCAATGACTTCTAATAGAAAATTCTTCTAAGAGAGACAATTCTACAGAACTTTGAGAATAGATGTAACTGAAGGATCTTGAGCTAAATATTCAACTATATTATTATTTTTTGCATCTCTCACATGGGGGTTAAATGATTATTTATGAGTCACTCCTTTGGGAGGTCTAATGGTAATATCAAGAGAAGGTTTCTCAATTTGGAGAGGAGTAGATGTGGGTGGAGTAGAATTGCAAGGTTGATCAATAGCCTTTCTTGCTGAAGGATTCAGATTACCATAATATTTGTTTCTAGTGGCTATCAAGACATCTTTCTAACATATAAAAATAGTGTTTTGAGAAGAGGAAGATGGATTTTGTGCAACCATTTTTGCCTCCTGGTTTGGGAAGGGGTTTGTCAACATGGAAAGTGCAGTGGATGTAACTTTCAAAAATCGATTGATTTATCCTCGATGTGGACAATAATTATTAAAATGATTATCATTACTGATAAGACAAGGGTAACAAGGATTATAGTTCTCGTCAGGACACTAATTCTTATTCTTATCCTATGGAGGGTTTTCCTGTTTGTTCTTACCTTTACCATTTTTCTTACTTCCATGTTGCTAGTATTTTCCTTTCATATATTAAATGATGTTAACCTCGGAAGAACTCACAGGAGAAGGATTAAAAGGGCTTTGATTTATCACAATTGGAGCAGATTTCGAATTAGTTTGATTAGAGATTTGAGCATTGATTGTTGACCAAAAGAACCAATCACACCATTAGTAGCATGTGATTCCTTTGAGGGATCAGGTGGAATATTATGTGAAGTTCGCGGAGAATAAATTAACATGCCATAGAGCATGCTAGATTGGGTATAAATCAAATCCAAACATTGAACATGAGAAATGACTTGCTCTTTAGTAACAACTCCGCCTTCCACAACGTCCTTAGTTATAGTAAACAATAGGGATTTAATGAACCATTATGCTAACAACTATTCATAAATATAATTTTTGACCAAACAAAATTGACGCCTCCACTCATATCTATGATAAATATATGGGTTGAGTCAAATTTATTTAAATAGGTCAAAAGCTCAATACTAGTTTATTAATGGATTGGTAATTGGAAATGGGTTAGCGACATGGTTTCCAATGCACTAAAGTTGTTAAATGAAGCTATGGGTAATTTAACATATTACTTAGCTACCGAGCTAATAAGAGTTCGCTCGAAAAGTCATAAACGAATGGAGTCATCATTTAAGGAGTTCAACAAACACCACAAATGATAGTTCATGACATAATTTGTCGAATCTTCTCCAAAATTTCCATTAAAATTTATAATGTCCCTCAACAATTTGGATGGAATAGACCACCACAAAGGAGAATGGAAAATCAGATCATTCATTAGCTGGGAGAGATCTGGTAACTCTAGCATTTCAATGAATGATAATTTCCTATTAAAGTCTAATGGAGGAGGTTGAACTTATAGATAAAGGTTAACTGGAAGTGGAGGGTATCCTAGATATGATAGAATTGGTTGGGCTATGAGAACTTGCATTCCGCCCAGATAAGGAGGAGTTTTATAAACAGGATGATAGAGTTCAGGTTTCCATGTTCCATGAAACCTTGGTAATATGGAAAAACTGACTTTGGATATGTTTTCTTTGATAAGGCATTTGTGGTATAGTAGTTTGGCCAATGGGAATTTGTCGGATACCTTGGAATGGTTGCCCAGATGGCATTTGCATCATTCCAATACTAGGTTGATTAGTTGTCCCTTGTGGCATGCTTTGAACAAGTTGGTAAACTTGCATCTATGGAATATTCTTGCCAAGTGGGTTAAATGTTGTTTGTGATACACCTTGAATAGGCTAGATAGACAAGATCTGAGAAATCCTTGGTACCTTTTGACTAGTTTTTAGTTGGGATAGAAGTTCAACAAATTGATTCATTTGAAGTGTAACTTGGGTAGGTTGAGGTATGGATTGAACAGATTGACAAGTAGGAACCTAAGGCATAGTCAGAGTAGGTTGAGAGGTCAGTATTTGAGTCAATTCCAAACTAGGTTGAACAGGTAAGGTAGGATTCGAAGGAGTAGCAACCCTTCCTGAAAATGGAGCACCTGTAGGAAGAGGACTCAAATAAAGCAGAGCACCAACTTGTAGAATTTGATTAGTGGATGGGAAAATTCTAGCAACGAGTTTGCCCCTACTAAAGGATAAGGAGTGAATGGAGGAAACTTCCCCCCAGGAGGAGGGTACCCAGTATATGTTGGAGTAGGTTTCTGTAGGTTCCCTAATCCACTTAGAAACACGCCATATTTCTGCTCCAAAGGAGGTTGGGGCACAATAGGCTGAAAAATTTGTGAGGTACTTGTTAAGGAGGGGCTAGATGTTGTTCCAGATGAATATTGTAAATGAGAAGCCCAAGGATTAGTCGACGCATAGAAAAAGTTTCATACAATGAATGGTAGCTAAATGACACTAATGGACCACCATACAAGTGAGTTTCTAGTGATGTTGCAAACAAAGAGGATGTTGTAACTTCGGTCAATTCACTCATGATAGCATATATAGGTTGAGAAATTGTTTCTAATTTAGGCATGGTTATAGTTCTCAAAGGAATTTGTCAAGGAAAGTTCAAAGGTCAATTAAAACAAGGAGTTTGATGTAAAGGAGCTTGTATTTGAGTATTAGAGGCAAATTGGTACAAAGGAGAAAAATCCTATTATAATGGTATTGAAATAGGAGTTTGAGGGCTAGGATAATCCTCTTCAGTAATGTCTTCTATGTTCAAAATACCAAGTGGAACTTGTTCTCCGTCAGGACACAAAAACACAGATTGTGGTTGAGATAAAGGCAGAGAAAAAGAATAATAAGTTCTTGTAGTATTCGGTTCAGTTATTATGTGGTTCCTTAGGTTGTAAAGTGTATGAATCTACAAATTCAAGTTCTATGACTTCAGGTTCTAATGTTTCAAGAGTTCTAGTTTCAGCTGCTTCAAACCCACCTGTTTCCAAAGAGATAACTTCAAGTTCAGTACTAATCTGAAGTGATTATTTTGGTTGATTAACTTCAAATGTGGTTCCACAAGGGCTAACTTCTGATGTACCAGGTTCAATAGGTTATGTTTTATTGTTCTTATGATGACCAAGTGTTGCTTATGGAGGTAGAGGAGGAAATCTCTGCATTCTACGTAAATGAAGGGGGTGTTCAGGGTGTTCTTCCACAATGGATTAATTAATTTTAGAAATTGAAAACACAAATAAAATAAAAATGGGTAACTAGGAAAAAGGGTTTACCAAGTCACTGTTAACTACAATATATTTTTTTTGGTACGTGCAGGCAATCTCCCTGAATGTTGTGTTTGTTGTATCAAAATTAACAAGGTGATTGACTCTGTTACCTATGGCAAGATTGTAACCTAGTGAGGACTCCCAAAATATACTTGGAGGTATGTGGAAGCACAATGCGTAGTAGTGTTGGCTAATGCATAGTCATACAATGGGGGCATTTCGATATACTCAAATATATGTGGAGAATCATCCTATATACCCAAATCTACGTGGAAGAATGTTCCAATATACTTCAATGTACGTGGAAAACCAACCATCAATGTGATGTAACGCTAACAAGTAATGGTAGCTCCTAGTTTAACAAGTCGAAACATGTCTTCTAGCCTAGACCACTATGTGTATCATTAATGTTCCAAATTATCCTTAAGTTAATTGAATAAATTTTAAAGTTGATCTTGATTTAAGATTCAATTTCAAGGCTCACAAAACGAATTCCCCTAAACTCCTATGATGCAACTAACATGATTAAAAGAACTCTTTCTATTCAATGAAGATACATCTAAGGGAAGGAAGGATTTTCAATCAATGATGCAATAAACAATGATGCAACAAACATGAAATTCCTAATTAAGATCTTCAAATGTACTGCTTCAATTTAATTCAAAGCCCTAAACTATGAATAAAATAATAATTTTTCTTTTCTTTTCCTTTTCAATTTTCAAATGCAATGAAAAATGAAATGCGACTAGATTATTAAATCAAAATCATTCACATAGACTAAAACTTTAATATGAAATTATTTTATCAAATCAAAAATCAAGCCAAGTGATCAAAAACCCTAATTGACAAGAAGAAACAAAAACAAGCAAACTCTCATCAAAAGGCACTCACACTCAAATTTAAACAGATTGTTGGCTTTACAAATACATTAACTAGTTCAAAGACTCAAGAAAAATCATTACAATCAAAACATAATTTAGAGCAAGGAATAAAAATGAAAAAAATTTCATTCTACAAGAACTAATGTAGGCTACATACATGGGGGTGTCACTCGAGGAGCAATACCATACCACATGGGTTCATATTGGGGGATATATATTGAGGAAAATATGGCATCATATATTAGGGGATATATAGGGGGTAAAGGATTTTTATATTGGTAGGTATAAAAAATGGACCTCAAAGTTAATGAAAAAATATAAAGGGTTATAAATTTTTTTAATGAAATAATGGATACCTATAATATCTAGTGGAAGTAGGGGTTTTTTAAATTGGGAAGGTGTATTGGGTTTGTATTGGCAGGGGGTTAAAAAATGTGACTTTTAGGGGTATTTTCCAATATGTAGTCAAATGAAGGGTATTTTTTAATATGCCATGAACACACGTGATAGGTCATAGGTTCATTAAGTAAAGCTGCCATGGCTATATATGACAACCAGTGTGACTCATCACACTTACAGAGAGATACTAGTGCGTTGAGTCACTCTACCTCAAAATAGAAAGTGTGTTGGGGTTGAATTTGCTCAAAAAATAAAAAATAAACCTTACTAAGCTCATAATTATACTTTCCTAAGACTAATAACTATTTGGACAAGTCAAATTGATTCATTTTCAAGGGTCCTAAAATACTAGGAAAAGGAAACCACTAAAGGAACATCACGCTCCCCAATGGAGTCGCCAAGTTTTTTGACGGATCCCTCCACGGATAGAAGAAAAATCCCTATATCTAGTGGCTTGATCTAGAAACAACATAGAGAAAAGGAATATGATTTCCTTAGAATTTTAGAGTATGGAAGAAAGACTTACCTGGAATCCAACGCAATATCTCCTCTTCTCCTTGCTTGTAAACTCCAACTCCAACTCCAAATGCTAAAGGTGGAACCTGCAAAACAACTAAAACAAGCAAGAGAACCAAAATATAAAAATAACATATACTAACATCTCTAAACATTGAGTCAAGAAGGCATTTTTATACATACGCATTAAATGAGACATAAGTATAGGAAAAAAAGAACTTTTTGTATTAATGAATGTAGGAGAAGATACAAACCTTTCAGATCTTGACCTTCTAAATGTCTCCCAACTATATTGTCCTTGCTTTGCCACAAATCAATCCTTTAATCACAACTAAAGTGCATGGATGGATAATGGATCCCTAGGAACAAAGCAACAATAGGAGGGAATAACAAAGAATCTCCAAAATCCAACCCAAACTCTATGGGAAGCAATGAATTTATAGGGTAAAAGAGGTGGTTTGGGATTTACCATTTTAGGACTTAGATCCACATTAGAGGGAGGATATTTATATGGGTAAGAGATAAGACCTCAACAGTAGGAGTTCGAGATCTAATCCAATAGTAAATGGTTAAAACCACTTGGGAAGCTTCCATAAAGAGAAGATTCAAAATTATTTTTTTATTTTACAAAATTCTAGAGGCCATCGCACTTGTAGTGAAAGAAACATGCATTGTTTAGTGCAGTTTCTCTATGTACAAGTTTCAACAATGCAATTTGCATGAATGTTATTTGTGATGGGGCTAAAATTTTTGGTTTTGAGTTGTTTAATCTATAATTCTTTTAACTTTTGGAGAGAGGATGCTCTTGGATTTACAGGGGATGAATACAAAGTGTCAATGGATGTTGATTGATATGGTTTCAAGGCCATTTGATTTTATGTGAAAAAATGACATGTAATACTAGTTGTTGGCCTTGGCCTTTGGTTGCTCCCTCATTTCCTCCTAGATTAAGTCATCCCATATCCTAACAAATGAGTGTTAGTTCTCTATAGCACAAATTCCTTAGATGAATGGATCAACATCATTGGGAAAACATTCAATGGCACATTCACGAACTCTACATCGTTCACCTCTTCCTCCATTCTTGCAATCTGATCATAAATATTTGTGATTTTTATCAAGTAACTTTTCACTATGTCATATCTACTCATTTGCATAGACTAGAGCTTGTCCCTCAACATCATTTTCTTGTTAACAGTCTTTCACTACTATACACCCACCAAAGCATTGAATATCTCCTTAGATGACTTATTCTTAGAGAAGTGAGGCATCAAATGGTCCTTCATTGTATCCAATAGTACCCTTTGTGCCCTTATCTCCCTCTTAGATAGGAAAACTTTCTCCTTTTCATCTTCCAATCCCAAGATCACATTCTCAATAATCTCTCAGAGATCATTTTCCTTGAGAACCATGGTAACCCTAGCCTTCCAAGGTAGAGAAATTGAGGTTGCATCTATCATGTCTCCAAATTGAAGACCCATTATAGTCATCTTGATTAGATCTTTTTGAAGATATGTGTTAAGTCCTTATAGCATTCTTAACTGAAAAAAATATGCCTAGTCCTTTAGGCACCCATAACTCCCATACAAGCTCTATTGGATGTCCCTCTCGACTACTACCATCTCTATTGTATACTTCTAGTTCATTCCTCTCATCAATTTTCACCCTCTCATTTCTAGTATCTTGTTGTGTCGCTTCTCAACCCTTGCAAATTAATCTTGTCAATGACTCAATATTCAAGGTTCTGTTCTCCACCTAATAAGCTTCCCTTCTTGAGTTTCCTCGGATCCTAACCCTATTCTTTACCTATGATTTCTTCAACCCAATATTTTGAGAATACATTCATAGCATCTCCTAATGGTCAACTCCCCACATGGCTTCACTAGCTCTATAGCAATCTCTAGTCTGCAACATCACCTACACTAGACCCCATTGCTCCCTTTGCATGTTGAAAACATTTCAATGGTATTTTCCTATAATGTAAGACAAAATGGCCTATTATCTTCTCTTGACAACATACTCAATATATTATTTGTAGCTAATATCTATCCTTAGCCCCACAAGATGTCAACCAGACATGTCCCCTGCACCCCGCAATTATTGCTAACACCTCCCATTATGCATGCTCTTGCCATCTAGTCCTGAATCCCTTCATTCTTTGTCTATGCTCATAGTCATTTTATTATATAGTTATCATTATTTGTGTGATCCCATGCTACACAAATTACTTGTGCATTATTTTCCTCAATTTTTCCTACTACATAACCTTGCACCACCATTCACACACAAACTGTGTAAGCCAATTAGCCCTAGTGGCAGGCTTGACAACCTCGAGCCATTGAAAAACCTTGGATGGGCCTATTCATGGCCCACTCAACTATCTCAATTTTTTAAATTTCATTTCGTTTTTTTTCTTAACCATTTTACAACATGATTTTTTTCTTGCAAAATAATTTTCCTTGGCCACCATATATGATGAGACCTTCATATGGCCTAATTGTTTTTTAAATATGCACCTCATATGATCCAAACTTGAATCCAACTATGATTGTACAAACTTGGCACCATGAGATCAACTTCTTAGAGTTTTGGCTCTGATACCATGTTAAATTCTAAACCTAAAACATAATAATTTGTTCCTAGAAAATTATTATAGATCAATTAAACAAAAACACAACTATGTTCTTAACACGATTATTCAGAGGAAGCACAATTTTCAACCAATCTCAATCACATGTGACACACAGTTCTTCATTAAATGAATAATATGAACCTGCTTGGGTTTGTGTTTTAAGATAATGGCCCAATTAAGGAATATACAAATAAAACATACCATGGATCTGATATAGATGATTGGGTCCTAGATCTATCCTTGATCTACGTGGTTGATCTAGATTTTCAATATTATGCTCATGCACCTTCCTCGGACTTGGGAAACTAAAGTATCTCACTCCTCACTTGACAATTTTTTTTTCTTAATGGCTTATTCCACTATAGGGTGTGTCCTCCTCTCCTTAATCTTGCTTTTTAGCTTTTCATTGAGTTAAATCCCTTAACCTAATCTCCCAGGGTATGGATAGCCAACATTAGATCTCACTTTTCTTGAGATCAATGATTGAGATTAAAATATGATCACTAAAGCAAATACTTTACTTTTTCTAAGTTTATTTTGTTCAGTAACCAATATAATTAATTATGTGTTTTACGTAAGTTAGACTTAAGCTAAGTTATAATAGAAACTTGCTCAGTACTTTTGCAAGTGTCGTAAGGATATTTTGGGTGATTTCTACATGATAGACACTTAGGCCTATGTAGAAGCACCTATTTGATATACAAACATAAACATGTAACTACTTTAAGTTTTGGAATCACAATATCATCCTTCTTATCAAAGGAGATGATATAGAAAAATATGGAAAATAAGAAAACACAAATTCCTTGTTTATAAGAGGATGTTCCCATAATAGAAATAAAAATAATTCCTCAAATGGGATATCTAAATCTCGATAAAAAATTGTAAAGGTACGTTGGAGATGTGGAAAAGAATGGAGTTACAAGAAAGATTATAAATCTAAAATCATGAAGAAAGGAAAGGGATTTAATGATACTCCTTCTACATAAGCAGAAAACCTCTTTATATGAAGGAGGGATGTGTACTTGGATTATTTAAGTGCACATGTAGATCATGAGGCATGATTAATCAATTTAGGGGCACCCTTTCATACGATTCTTCCCAAGAAGTGGTTTTTCGAGTATGAAAGAGATATTGTTGGTAATAATTTCCTAGGGGATGACTCGATAGACAAAATCATAGGACATGGAAAATTCAAGTTGAAGCTCATGGGTGGAAGGATTAGAACACACCCTAATGTTTTTCACATCCCAATATTGGACAAAAATTTGATTTCTATAAGAAATTTGATCAATCCAGTTGTGAAGACAATGTTTGAAAATGATACCTATAAGATGGTTCAAGAGCTATAGTATTGCTAAGAGGAGTTTGGATTGGGACTCTATATAAGCTACTAGGAATAACTATTAGTGATGGGTGCAACAACTTGATGTTCCTAAAAATGGACTAGAAGAAGGATAAACTCCCACAGTGTCCATAGAAAAGACTATGCAATGGCATCAAATATTGGTTAATATCAAAGAAAAGGGTGTTTGAATACTACATACTAATGGTATGGTAGAAGGTATGTATAATTGGTCTCTAGATTTTGATTTCTGCAAACATTGTTTATATGGGAAGTAGAATTAGGTAAGATTCTCCTATAGTGTTAGGAATATTACAGTTGGTGAATAGTTATGTGTTTGGACTTGTGTTGGTTCCATCACTAGGTAAATTTGTGTACTATGTCTCATTTATAGATGACTTCTTGAGGAGTACATGGATGTATATTCTCTAGAATAAATTTGTAGTTTTTGTCAAATTCAAAGAATTTAAGGCTCTTGTGGAAAATCAGAAAAAGAAGAAAATCAAGGTTTAGAGGATAGATAATGGTGGAGAATTATGTGGGAATGAATTCGAATAATTTTGTAAGAAGTGTGGTATAGAAAGGTAGAATACTACTCCATACACACCTTAGTGGAATGGAGTCATAGAAAAGTTGAATATACCATTGATGGAGAAAGCAAGGAGCATGTTTAGTGGTACCAAGTCAGGTTAGGAATTTTGGGAAAGAGGCAAAATACATTGTGTGTTACCTAGTAAATAGATCACCCTCATGAGAATTGGATGACAAGACTCCATATGAGGTATGGACTAGTGAGAAACCCTCTCTTAAACATATTAGGGTATTTTTATATGATGCTTATGTACACATTCTAAACGAGAATAAGAGAAAGCTAGATAAGAAGCTCAAAACCATATCTTTATTGGATATAAAGATGGTTTGAAAGGTTATAATCTTTGGAACCCAAAATATATGATGGTTATGTATAGTAGAGATGTGGTATTTAGAAAAATAAAAGATATTTTCAAATAAGAAGTCTTACCAAGGGAGAAATAATCAAAGAAGAGGGAGTTTGAATTTAAGGATGATGAATCAAACTCTACAAAAGAACAAGAATCGAAAGAATAAGAACCGCATACTCCATTATTGAGGAGATAAATTTAGGAAATAAGGAATATAGAAAGGTATACTCCACCTTGTTTTTGTTCAAAATTTATTTTTATTATTACTAATGATGATCCTAGAAATATTAGGGAGGTGGTGTATTTGGAGGATGGAAAACTCCAAAAAAATGCCATGGTTGAAGAAATGACAACATTAGGCAAAAATGAGGTTTGAGATCTAGTGGAGTTTCCAGTTAGAAGAAAGCCAATTGCTAGCAAATGGGTGTTTAAGAAGAATTTTAATGAGGAATGAAAGGTGGAGAAATAAAAATCTTGGTAAATGGAAAAGGGTTAATCCCAAGTAAAGGGAATTGACTTCGGTGACATTTTTTCTCCTATTTCCATGTTAAATTCCATTATATTGATTTTATTTGTTGTTGTTGCTTTTGATTTTGAAGTAGAAAATATGGATGTGAAGACAACATTCCTTCATGGGGATCTATAATAAAAAATATACATGAAGTAGTAAGAACGCCTTGTGGTGAAGGAAAAGAAAGAGTTCATATGCAGGATGAAAAATTCCCTCTATAGGTTAAAGGAATCGCTAACGATGCGGTATCAAAAATTTGACACTTATATATTGGGACTTGGCTTCACAAGGAGCAAAGCATATCATTGTCTATATTTAAAATTAGTTGGTGATCATTTTATTGATTTGGTCTTGTATGTGGATGATATGTTGTTGATTGGAAATGACAAAGAATCCATCAAGGAAGTGAATTTACTCAGTTGTCCTCTAAATTTGAGATGAAGGATATTGGTGCTGCAAATTTAATTTTAGGAATGGAAATTAAAAGAGATTGATCCAACAAGAAACCTTTCTTAAATCAAAGTATGTTGAGACAATATTGCAAAGGTTTAATATGAAGGAATGTAAACTGATAAATGTCTCTATTTATGTAGGTTTAAAGTTACTTGCAAATTAGTGTCCCAAGACATACTACAAGGAAGAGAACATGTCTTGTGTTTCATATGCTAGTGCAATTGGAAGTTTGATATATGTGATGGTCTATACTAGATTGGATATTGCACATGCAATGGGAGTATTAAGCAGGTATATATCAAAGGTAGGGAAGGAGCATTAGACATCAATAAAGAGGGTTTTCAAGTATTTGTGTGGCATTGTTGGCAATCGATTTTACTATCAAGGAAGACTTGGATTGGACTAAGTGTTGTACATACATATATGTTTTTATGAAGAGTGGGCTAGAAATATGGATCATAAAAGATCTATAAGTGAGTATGCATTTAACATGTTGGGAGGAGTAATCAGTTGGATGAGAAAGAGACAGTTTGTAGTGGCACTCTCAACTACAGAGGTTAAACACATGACATCAAATCATTCAAGAAAGGAATAAATATGGTTATAAATATTGTTTTTAGGTATTGGATTTGTGCAACAAGTTGAAAGGATAGATTGTGATATTCATAATGTATTTTCCTTGTTGAAGAGGCCAAATTATCAACGAAGACAAAAAATATTGATATTCAATATCACTTTATGGAAGATATGATTGAAGACAAGAAGGTGCTACTGGAAAATGTGGACACTTTGAAGAATGTTGCATATTCATTAACAAAATATGTGATCATAGAGAAGTTCTCTTTCTGTAGAGAAACAATGGGAATTATTGACATGGATTATTGATCATGTACTCCTGCGACCCCTTATGTGCAAAGAAAACAATAAGTGGGAGAATGTTGGGTATGTGTTATATTCCTTACATGACTACTTGCATGTTTTGTATGTTGTTCCAGGTGAAATAATGGAAAATTCACCTTGTACGGGTGTTTAGAGGCAGTGCGCCTGATTTTTTTAGGTGGTTTTTTGTGTCTATTTTTTTTAGTTTTTGGCACACAATTTTTATGTTAAACAATTCATGGTGCATGGAGGCTTAGCCCACGACGTTGTAGTTTTTTTAATTAACTATGGCTATCATCTAATCCATGGTAAACTGATTGGTAGTTTATGGATTCCATGATATGTATATGTATATCTATATATATATATATATATATATATATATATATATATATATATATATATATATATATATATATATATATATATATATATATATATATATATATATATATAGATATAGATATATATATATATATATATCTATATATATATATATATATATATATATATATAGTATTGTAATCCTATAAAGATGAATATACTAAAAAATATTTATATTTTTCCTAGCTTCGATTTCTAGGGTAAAATGTTTGTGTTTTTCATTGTATATGTTTATCTTTTTAAGATTTTATTTGCAATGATTAATTTTATGGGGTTAAATCCTACATCTTTGCTCCTCAGAAATCAAGGCATAACAAGTGAAATCAAAGACAATGAGATGTCTCACTGAAGGAATGTGGCCATATCATATTCCTTATGGAGTATTATTTCTAAGAGCTTGAGATGGAAAACTTTTTTTCATAAATATTTTACATAGAACCGCATCATCCAAAAACATCAACTTTACATTTTTGAAAAACATCATGGAAAAAATTATATTTAAGATAGTCTTGTTCATTATTTTAGCTACACCATTGTGTTGAGAATTGTATGGTATTATGGTTTGATTTTGAATCCCATGTTGCGAAACATAGTTTTCAAATTCATTAGATGTTTATTCTCCTCTATTATTAGTGTGATGAGAGAAAATATGTGATTGTCCTTCATTTTGAATCAATACATGGAAATTTTTAAAAGTTTCAAAATATTGAGATTTATATTTCAATAAGTACACTCAAGACATCTTGGTATAATCATCAACAAAATACATGGTACTATTTATTTCCATTAAAAAATGGAATAGGGATGGGGCCACATAAATTAGAATGTATTAGTTCAATCTTTGTATTACTTTGGTTTCCTAAGAATAGTAGACAAAATATAAACAGTATTGTTTTTCAATAAACAAAGTTTGTCATACTTAATATATTCAAATCTATTATGCCATGGAAGATTATATGACAATGTACGTTCATTTTGATGAGAGTGATATGCAGAACTTTCTGCATGAGTAGATGTCACTTTCAACTTCAACAATGTTTCATCCTCCACTCTAGTCATGGCAACCATGTTGTCAAAAACCTTTTTTATTTGAAATTTTCCATCAAATATATGAATTGAGTGGCCTTGTTGTTAAATTTTTGTAAGGGACAACAAGTTCCTTCACAACTTTGGAAGATAAAGCACATCATGTAGAAGAAATATAAGAACCTAGGAAAGTTAAGCATGATGGTGTTAATCCTAAAGGTTTAAGACTTCACAAAATACACTACACCATCTATATTGTCACTAAATTATGAAAGAAAGTGTCTTTGGAACGTTGTGACATGTTACACCTATGTCAAGTAGCCACTCATCTATCTAAGAATCAAATGAAGTATGAAACAAATATTTAGTTATTTCAACATTGCAATGAAAAACTATGTCATAAGTAAATCTAGGTGCTTTACATTTTGTTTGATTAGTGTTTTACCTTTGCCTTGTTTCTTTTTTTGTTTCTCTTTAATTTCCCCCTAAAGGATTCCACATGTTTTTGTATCATATCCATTTATGTTGCAACAAATACAATGAAGATCAGGTTTTTCTCCTTGATTTTGTTCTACCCCTATCTCCAGAATTCTTTTTCCCCACCATCTTTTATTGCCATTTTCTTTAGGAGGATCATGTGATTGATTCTTATCTTTTTGAGAAATGCACACACGATTTCTAGTGTCTTGTGATGTTGTCTTCTTCTTTCCAAACATTTTATTATGTTTTGCAACTCTTTCCAGCAAAGAGTAAAATGTGTTAGACTTGAATTGGTCACTATCATGCAAGGATTCAAGGTAGAGATAATATGTAAAGTAGAGGACCATAATGAAGACCATGAAAAGAAGGCTTATATTCACTCCAGTATCATTTATACTGTGCATGATGGATTTGATCTCAATGACTAAAACCCAAATCATCATCCTTCAACATCAAATTGAAGAGCTTAAACACAAATTTGGAAAGGCAGAGGAACTTAAACACAAAATTCACACACAAAACACAAAAGTTGCGGCTATTCTATTCATCACGCAAAAACTTGATTATTACAATGAACCCGGTGAAGAGTATTTAAACCTTTTCAACTAGAAACTTGCCTAAAATAACTTGACATGCAACCACACACTCATTTCGTATATCACTTAAATTGACTTTAATCAACACTCAGTTAACTAACTCTCTAATTTTATCTAACTCCTCATGCAAAAATAATTAGCTTATTTTAACACTCCCCCTTAATTACTACTACTAAACTAACATGAATCATGACAACTCAAAAACGTATGTTGGTCTATGTCTCAACTAGGGTTACAACACCCAAGTTTATTCTATGAAATTCAAACAAACCCTTTGCTAATGACTTAGTAAATATATCAGCCAGTTGATCACTAGATTTACAAGGTTTCAAGTGAACTTCTCCATTGATCACAAGTTATCTAATAGAGTGATATCTAGTATCAATATGCTTACTCTTCTGATGAAACACACTATTCTTGGATAATGCAATCACTGAGGTGTTGTCACAATAAATTGTTGTTGATTCTTGTTGTTTCTACTTGAATCCATCAAATACTCTTCTTAACCATCCTACTTGATATGTTGCTGATGTTGCTGCTACATATTCAACTTTTGCTGACGAAAGTGTCACAATAGGTTCCTTCTTAGATGCCCATGCTATCACACCTAAACCAAGATGGAACACATAACCAGAAGTGCTCTTTCTATCATCCAAACTACCTGTGAAATCACTATTTGTGTATCCAATCAAATCCTTCTTCTCTGTACTTGCATACATTATGCCACAATCTCTAGTTCCTGTTATGTATCACATAATTATTTTTCCTTCTCTCCAATGTGTGTCTTTTGGAGTCTCCATAAATCTAGAAATCAAACTCACTCCTTGCATAATATCTGGTCTTGTAGATGTGAGATACATGAGGTTGCCAAGCAATATTTTCAATATAGTTGGATTGACATCTAATCCTTCATCATCCTTGCTTAATTTTCCACATGTTGCAATTGGAGTAGGGACACTTTTGCAATTATCTATCCTAAACCTTTTCAACAAATCTTTGGCATATTTATTTTGACAAATAAAAATTCCCTTTTTGGATTGCTCAACTTCTATGCCAAGAAAATATTTCATGAGACCAAGATCTGTCATCTCAAATTATTTCATCATGGCTACTTTAAATTCATCGAATTAAAAGTCACTTGTATAAATCATGTCATCAACATATAAGCAAACACTAAAAATATTTCCATACTCATTTACCTTTGTGTACAAGGTAGGCTCAATGTTCTGTATGAAAAATCCACTCTTAATCATGTAGATATCAATTATGATATACCAAGCTCTAAGCGCTTGCTTCAGTCCATAGAGTGCTTTCTTCAACCTGTAAACTTTATCTTCTTTACCTTCAACTTCATATCCTGGGGGCTGCTGAACATAAATTTCTTCTTCTAGAATTCCATTCAAGAAGGTTGATTTCATATCCATTTGATATGCTTTCCACTTGTTTTGAGTTGTTGTGGCCAGAACTGCTCTTATAACTATTTTAAATCTGTCAATTTCAACTTTTTCTTGTACACCCACTTCACACTAATGAGAGTTTTTTCCTTTGGTAAAGCAACCAAATCCCATGTATCATTCTTTTCAATAGCTTCAATTTCCTCATCCATGGCTTGCACCCTATTTTCATCTATGATTGCTTCTTCAAACGAAGATGGTTGGAATGACAACAATGCAAAATTTGAACTAACATCCAAATCATCATAAATATCTTTCAAACTTATCATCTTTCTCTTACCATTGCTTGATTCATCACCTGATTAATTGTTAGGAGAATCTCGATCTATTGATATGCTTGAATATCCATGCTGCTCAGAAAATCTTGGAGTCCTTATTGGTGTGTCTATGTTTGGTGCCTTCACCTGTGATTCTTGTTACTCCTTTTTTGCTACATCGTCTACTTCCATCAGTGGAACTTGTGCATCAATTGTTTTGTCTATACTACCATTCCATGACTCTTGTTCTTTGAACACAACATCTCTGCTAATTATGGTATTCTTGGTGATAGGGTTATACAATTTGTAAGATTTTGATTGCTCACTATAACCTGTAAATATGATTTTTTCACTTTTATCATCTAATTTTCCTCTTCGCTCCTTAGGCACATGTGCATAAGCTACACATCCAAACACTATGAGATAAGATATTCTACAAGACATACATGATCATGCTTCTTCTGGTATTATGTTCATCACACTCTTTGTAGGATATATGTTTATCACATAAACAACACATGCAACTGCTTCTACCTAATACTCATTAGACAAGTTTATTCCTTTCAACATGCTCCTTGCCATATTCATAATGGTTTTGTTCTTTCTCTCTGCTACACCATTATGTTGTGGTATGTATCTAGTTGTAAACTGTTTTCTGATTCCATGTTGTTTGTAGTACTCATGGAATTCCTTTGAATCATATTCTCCACCACGATCTGAACTCAATACCTTAATCAATCGATCACTTTGGTTCTTTGCTAAGGCTTTGAATTATTTGAACTTTGAAAAAGTTTTAGAGTTCTACTTCAAGAAGTAAACCCAAGTCTTTCTACTATAATCATCAATGAAAGTGAGGAAGTAACAACTTCCACCAATCGATTGTGTCATCATCGGTCCACACAATTCTGTATGCACTAGCTTAAGAGGTTTCTTTTCTCTGTATGCAACTCCCTTTTGAAAACTTTCACTGTGTTTCTTTCCCAAGATGCAACACTCACAAGTACTAGCAGGTTCTTTGATGGGAGGTAATCCTCTGACCATCTATTTATGTTGCAACAATCTTAAACCAGAAAAGTGCAAGTGTCCAAATCGAAAGTGCCATAACCAATACTCAGTAGAACTTGCAACCGTAAAAGAACTGACTTGATCATTGTAATTCATAACTAGAGGAAAGAGTTTTTTTCTCGTCATATGCAACTTTGTTATCCATTGCTTAATTTCGGGCTTGTCATATATAACACATTCTTGTCCTTGAAAGATAACTCAGTATCCCTTCTGTGTTAATTTCCCAACACTTATCAAATTATGTTTGAGACCAGAGACATAATATACCTTTGAGATTGTGTTCGGCTCCCCCTACTTGGTCAGAATGTTGACCACTCCTTTGCCATCTACATCCACAACCTTGTCAATCCCCAACTTTACCTCTTTCTTCACAGATTGATCCAAATTTGGCCCCAAATTCTTGTTGTTTGTCGTGTGGTTACTCCAGCCACTATCTAATAGTTGCACATTATCAGAAGGTTCATGCATGGTATGGCAAGCTAGGAACATGGAGTTAGTACTCTCTGTAGTGACATTAGCTCTCTGATTCCCTTGATCAGCTAACCTCTTCCTACAATCATGGGAATAGTGACTAAATTTATTGCAATAATAACATTTCACCTTTGATTTGTCAACTCTTTCAATATTGTTGAAGCTTCTGTAGTTGCTTCCACTTTCATGTTCATGCTTTTCTCGACCATCTCTCTAACCACCATATCTTTCGCCTCGTCCTCTACCTCTCGACCTACTTCTTCCTCAACCTCTGTCTCTTGAAATAGAAACCTGACTTTTGAAAGTGGTCTCTAAAGTGGAATTCTTATTTCTGTCTATCATTGCCTCATGTGATAGAATTGATCCCATCAACTCATCAACTGTCAATGATGTCAAATCCTTGGCTTCTTATGTCGTTGCTTCCACAACAACAAATTTGGTAGACAAAGATCTGAGGACCTTGTCAAGCACTGTTTAATCTTTAATTTCCTCACCATAAAGTTTTAACTAGTTTACGACAGTCATGACCCGATTCATGAAAGAATCGATGTCCTCTGTCTCCTTCATCTAGAGACTTTCAAAATCTCTCCTAGTATTATGCAACTTAACAATATTGACTTTGGCCATACCTTTATAGCTTGTCGCCAAGGTATCCCATGCTTCATTTGCTGAAGATGTGATCATAATCTTCTCGAATACTGCTCGGTCCACTCCTTGCTAAATAAACTACAACGCTTGTGCATTCTTCTTCTTGTCTTTCTTCCATAGATCCCACTGCATTAGTGAGAGCTCGTTTTTTTTATTCATCCTTAGGTTCTGAAAACCCAAACTAGACATAATCCTAAACATCATGAGTGTACAACGTGGTCGCCATCTTAGTGGCCCACACATCATAATCCTTCCCCATAAATGATGGGAACTGGGGCTCGAAATTTGAGAAATCCAACTTTCTTCAAAATTCTCCTTTTAAAAAATTGACAAAACTCTAATTTTATAAAAACCCTTATAAAAATTTCTTTATAAAAAAACACACCTAACTAAAACCCTTAATTAATTTTTTTTAATATAATTATATATATATATATATATATATATATATATATATATATATATATATATATATATATATAAACTTCATATAAGCCCTTTTAAAAATAGTTTTTATAATATATATCCATTTTCTCAAGAAATCTGTTTATACCAATCCTTTGAAAAATCGATGTGAGGATATAGAGTGTTTTGATATAACTTAAAAGGAAAAGGTGGTTGATGCAGGAGCATTCAGCTCAAAATTATCATTGTATTTTAGTAGACATAGGGGGTCTTGGGTTTCAAGGAAATTAGTTTCCTAAGTATTGAATTAATGTAATTATTAAGAGTTTTGAGTGATTTTAATGAAAGAAACTAGAATAGGATTTAATTGAATATGGTGAGGAATAATTGTAAATATTCTCGAATGTAGGAGAATATGAGTTCTTTAGGATAGTTGAGAAAACTGCGAGATTTGGCAATTGATTGTAAGCCTCAGATTAGGAATTAGTTCATGATTTTGTGGATTGAGAGAATCCTTACGGATGAGAAAGAGATTTTAGGATTTTGTTGAGGAGTTTATGGATCTAAAACCAGAAATTGGTTTTAGAAATCCTTTGTATAAATGTAAGCCTAAAAGGCATGATCAGAGGTTAGAGAGAGAGAGAGAGAGAGAGAGAGAGAGAGAGAGAGAGAGAGAGAGAGAGAGAGAGAGAGAGAGAGAGAGAGAGAGAGAGAGAGAGATTTAGTTGTGTTTGTAAGCCTACAGGAAGATGATGAACAGAGGCCATTAATTAGAAGATCAGGCCGAGGAGAGACAAAGTCTCAATATGTAATAATTTGTTTAGGTATTTATACACAAAGAATTCGATTCTGAGTGCGTAGATGTGTGATTCGAGTGTTGATTGATAAATTATGTGTCTATCAAAGATTCTGCATAATATATGTATGCAGGTGGGGTCGAAGCGAATGTACAGAGGAGAAAAAGTACAGTGGAAGGGAATGCATCATTGAATCCATTCAAAGAGCCAATTAATGTTTTGGAGGAATAGGAACTAAAGAAAGTCAGAGAGCTAAGTTCAAGAGGAGTCGTGGAGTGGAATGTCGAAGATCCCAGAAGAAAACCGAAACCCATAGAAAACACTGAGAAATAGTGTAAAAACTAAGTAAAGGGAGAAATGAGAAGTGAAGAAACGATGAACAGCAACCGTTGGATCTTGAAGATCAATGGCCAGGATCCAATCGCAGAGGAGACGGAGGAATATCGCATCGACGGTTTTTTTTAAATAGTGAAAGTAGATTTCGGGCAGCCTCAAAACCGTAAGTGGTATTGAGCGTGGAACCCCCGATCCCATTAAGTGATTGACACATGGCAGCGAGGAGGATAGAGGAAATGGCTTATTGGGCGATTAATCCTCGTGCATGTTGCCCAGCCGAAATCTTTGTGAGCAGTTAGATCTGGCGTAAGTAAATGGATGGCGAGGATCAATGATTAATTTCATTGATCGGAAGTAATCCCAACCATTGGATTGGAGGATAGAATGGATGGTTGAGATGCAATCGCATATCACAAGGTTAGGAGGTGAAGGATGGTGCGATGGTCGATAGCAATAATTTCTAATCGGAAGTCGGGTGTTTCAGAGATCAGAGCAACAAGACGGAAGGGCTTTGTATTAACGGACTCGACGAATATTATGGTTGCGGTTATATAAATTTTGAAGTCCGGCTTATATGGTGCGCAATGGAATTTTAATGTATATCCTTTGTATTCGGTAAAGTATCATGCCAAGTCTTTTCATATAAGAGGGTGGTTTAATTGTTCTAATAGCCGCATATCAGAGTCGGAGGGGCGATACATGAACATATGTGGTAAGACCGTGGTAACTGCATTGAGCGATTGTGATAAAGGCAATTCTTGATAACTGTGCAAATGCGGAGGATCGGGGAAAAGGTATGGTTTATGTTGTTTCTGTGTTATCTATTATAAAGGGGGTATAATGGATGAAAGCATGATAAAAGGGTTTTAATGGGTTTCCAATTATATCCCAAAGTTAAAAAGGGGGTTTGTATATATGTGTGGCCACAAGGATTTATAAAGTTTTATAAGGGTTAACTAGTCCTTATAGGAAGGGGATGAAAGAAAGTCTTTATAATAAAGTCATACATGAAGATTAAGGGGTGATTAGATTCCCGATAATGAAGGTTTAGACTTTAGTTGGTCTATTTATATGTTTCCGCATTATTTCTAAAGAAAGGGGCCTTAACCATCACTATTAGTGAAGTTTTGACCTAGTAGGTCATATCTATTCCTGGGAAAACGATTTATGCCTAGGTCTACATGCATACTGTGGGTAAAGCAGGGGTAACCCTGCGTCATTTTGGTATCATAGCTGAACAAAGAAATTATGTGTGAAAGTTTTTTGAAAGAATTCAGAACAGAGATATGTGGAAAGATGTGTATGTAGGCAACGGAGTTTAGATTCCAATCTGATAGTGAAGCAACTAGAGTGACACTGGGAGATTGGTAAGAGGAATAATAATCTTGATATTCTTGCATTTCGATAAAATGTTTAGATTTTAAGAAAGTAGAGCAAGTGATTTATGGCCAATGAATCTGTATAATTGGAATTGTGAAATGTTTGAAATTGGGATTGGAGAAGAACAGTTAAGTTCTTAGAGGCAGGTGATTAAGAATTAAGGAGAGATTGCAGAAACCTAAAGAATCTACAGAGATGTTTTGAAGATTGATAGTGTAGCTAATGAAGTATATCAGCAAAAGGAGATCAAGTCTTAAGAAGAAGTAATGAAGAAACTGGTAAGGATTTCTGAGTGGAAGAAAACTCAGCAAAGGAGAAATTGTTGCCAATAGTTAAGCTTGCCAAGATAATGCCAGAAGACTGAAAAAAGAATCAGATTCTAAATATGATTGACAGTAGTTGAATGTTGAGAATTTGTGCAGTGGAAGCATAAAGATCTGCTGAAATAGATTTTCAGGAATGGTGAGATCCTGAAGGTAGGTGAAGGCATGGAAATTTGTCTAATGATTAGCAGATATTGAATGAATGATATTTAGAGCAGGATTACAGTAACTAAACTGTAAGAGGGACTTTGTAAGTTCCTGAAGTAACAGAGTTTGAAGATACAGCTGAAAGCTAGTGAAAAGGACAGTCCATTCAAAGGTACATGTGAATGGGGAGACAAGATTAGACAAAGATCTTGAAGGTAAGATGATATGGTTTTATTTTAGTTGGATTTGAATATTGAAAAGTTGTAGCCCTTGCATTGATGCAAAAGTATGTTGTAACTCCCAAAAAGCAATTCCACGGAGGATGTGGGTAAAATTGCTAAGAGATAAAGGAAGTTGGTCAAAGTTTCTAAGTGAAAGCGAATTGTGGCAGAACCTTGAAAAATTCCAACAGAGATTGGATAAAGAGGACAGTTGTGTTCTTTGAAAGTGCAGATGAGTTAAAGCCTAGAAGGAGCAAAGAGAATTTCTCAAAGGAGGTTCCAGAGATAGAGAACCAATTGCTTACCAAAATACTGAGTGAGGAGAGTTTTGTGAGGTAAGTGGTAGCAGGGCAGATTTGTTGTTGTGGAGGGTTTAATGCAGCCCATAGTGAGTGAGTGAGGAACTCATATAGATGAAGGGGATGATGACTAGTGATAGTCATAACAGAGGTTTTGAAGGAAACCACAACCAATGACAGAAGAAGAGAGATGCCAAGGCAAATGGTATACAGAGATAGTTAAGTAAGGAAGAGTATGAGAGGGAGAAGGCTGAGATAGCAGTTCAGCTTGAAGTATTAATGGAAATGTTGCAGAGAAATGAGATGGACCATAAATATGGTTATGTCATGAGAAAAAAAGTGAAGTGGCAGAGGCTACAATAGCAAAGGAAAAAATAGGTGAATATGCAGTTAATAAAGGAGTTCAGGGAACTTGTATAGATTTTAGATGTTAAATTGGAGACAGAGAAGCTCAAAAGAGTGGAGCTACAAAAAAAGGGAGATGCTGAAGAAGATGTTAAAGTTTCGATATGTGAACTAGAACATGGACCATTACTTTTTGAAAGTGATGAAGATCAAGAGGAGTTGTATCATATGAATGATTCAAAGCAACTGGAAGAAATGATGACCAAAGCATCAAATGAGACTGTAAGGTCTTGTGATTTTAAAAGTAATGAGTTGTGTATGATTGCAGGTTTGAAAGAAGATAGGTAGTCTTTTAAAGCTGTCAAAAACATGAAAGAATACCTTCCAGAAGATAAAAGTTTTGAATCGGAATATGACAAGGAGATTGAAAAAGAAACAGTTCACTACAGTGGACAAGTGCTGAAAGACATAATTTAAACAGATGATTAGAAGGAGAGACTAGCTGATAGTCTCAAGAGTTCTTTGAGTTTGAATCAGCATATTGATATGCTGACAGAATAAGAGAGACCAGAGGAGCATACTATAGTGTTGCCAAAGGAAGAAGACGTGGATAGCCAAATGGAAGATGAAGAGGAAGAACATCTACTAAAGGATGTTAAGAAAGGTTTAGCAGAGGAAGAAGGACCATGTGATGATGGATCAATAACAAATGAAGACATGGGAGATTGTGTAAATTTTTCAAAGTTCACTCCAATTAAAATCATTGAGTTATATAGAGAATTAGACTTTCAAAGAAGAAAGTTAGAAGAGCAGAGGATAAATGTTCAGGATAGATTGCTAATGAAGGATGACAAAGAAGTTGTCATAAATAATAATCAAGAAGAAGTTAACAGGTGCATGAAACGGAAGCAGGAAATTGTTCTGAAAGACAATATAGCAGCAGCAGGAAAGGTACAAAATAACAGTAAAGAAGAGGGTAAAGATGAAAAGGAGGCGATCAAAATAAGTGAAGAACAAGCAAGAATGAGAGTTCAACAATCAAGAGATGAAAACAGTCAGCAGACTGAGGATATACTGGACAGAGAAATTGAACTAATAAGAAGGTTAATGATGAAGGTGTTTCAGAGAAAGACAACAGCAAGAAAAGAGAGGAGTAACAGCAAAAGGAAGACAACAACAGACTATGAAAGTAGGGCAAGTGGAGCATTGCAGCATAAGGTATGGAGACCAGGAGAACAACAACAGACAACAGCAACAATAGAACAATTGACAAGAAAAGACAGGTTACAAAATAAAGTCTGGGATCCAAGAGGAAACAATTATCCAGACTTATGACCAGGTGGTCATAAATTTTCTTACTTGGGGAGTCTGATGCAGGAGCATTCAGCTCAACATTATCATTGTATTTTAGTAGACATAGGGGGTCTTGTGTTTCAAGGAAATTGGTTTCCTAAGTATTGAATTAATGTAATTATTAAGAGTTTTGAGTGATTTTAATGAGAGAAACTAGAATAGGATTTAATTGAATATGGTGAGGCATAATTGTAAATATTCTCGAATGTAGGAGAATATGAGTGATTTAGGATAGTTGAGAAAATTGAGGGATTTGAGAATTGATTGTAAGCCTCAGATTAGGAATTAGTTCATGATTTTGTGGATTGAGAGAATCCTTAGGGATGAGAAAGAGATTTTAGGATTTTGTTGAGGAGTTTATGGATCTAAAACCAAAAATTGGTTTTAGAAATCCTTTGTATAAATGTAAGCCTAAAAGGCATGATCAGAGGTTAGAGACAGAGACAGAGAGAGAGAGAGAGTGAGATATTTAGTTGTGCTTGTAAGCCTACGGGCAGATGATGAACAGAGGCCATTAATTAGAAGATCAAGCTGAGGAGAGACAGAGTCTCAATATGTAATAATTTGTTTAGGTATTTATACACAGAGAATTCGATTCTGAGTGCGTAGATGTGTGATTCGAGTGTTGATTGATAAATTATGTGTCTATCAGAGATTCTGCATAATATATGTATGCAGGCAAGGTCAAAGCAAATGTACAGAGGAGAAAAAGTACAGTGGAAGGGAATGGATCGTTGAATCCATTCAAAGAGCCAATTAATGTTTTGGAGGAACAGGAACTAAAGAAACTCGCAGAGCTAAGTTCAAGAGGAGTCACGGAGTGGAATGTTGAAGATCCTAGAAGAAAACCAAAACCCATAGAAAACACTGAGAAATAGTGTAAAAACTAAGTAAAGGGAGAAATGAGAAGTGAAGAAATGATGAACAACGATTGTTGGATCTTGAAGATCAGTGGCTAGGATCCAATCACAGAGGAGACGAAGGAATATCACATCAACGGTTTTTTTTAAACAGTGAAAGCATATTTCGGGTAGCCTCAAAACTGTAAGTGGTATTCAGCACTGAACCCTCGATCCCATTAATCGATCGACATGTGGCAATGAGGAGGAGAGAGGGAACCGCTTATCGGGTGGTTAATCCTTGTGCACGTTGCCCGACCGAAATCTTTGTGAGCCATTAGATCTGGCGTGAGTAAATGGATGACAGACGATCAACAATTAATTTTTTTGATCAGAAGTAATCCCAATCGTTGGATCGGAGGATGCAATAGACGGTTGAGATGTAATTGCATATCGCAAGGTTAAGAGGTGAAGGATGGTGCAATGGTCGATAGCGATAATCGCTAATCGGAAGTCGGGTGTTCCGGAGATCGGAGCAACAAGGTGGAAGGGCTTGGTATTAATAGACCCAATGAATATTATGGTTGCAGTTATATAAATTTTGAAGTTCAGCTTATATGGTGCACAGTGGAATTTTAATGTATATCCTTTATATTTATTAAAGTATCGTGCTGTGTCTTTTAATATAAGAGGGTGATTTAATTGTTCCGATAGTCACATATCGGAGTCAGAGGGGTGATAAGGGCACATATGTGGTAAGACTGTTGTAACTACGATGAGTGATTGCAATAAAGGCGATTCTTGATAACTGTGCAAAGGCCGAGGATCGGGGAAAAGGTATGGTTGACGTCTTTTGTGTGTTATGTATTATAAAGGGGGTATAATGGATTAAAGCATGATGAAAGGGTTTTAATGGGTTTCCAATTATATCCCAAAGTTAAAAAGGGGGTTTGTATATATGTGCGGCCACAAGGATTTATAAAGGTTTATAAGGGTTAACCAGTCCCCATAGGAAGGGGATGAAGGAAAGGCTTTAATAAATTCATACATGAAGATTAAGGGGTGATTAGATTACTGATAACGAAGGTTTAGACTTTGGTTAGTTTATTTATATTTTTCCGCATGAGTTCTAAAGAAAGGGGCCTTAGCTATCACTATTAGTGAAGTTTTGACCTGGTAGGTCATAACTATTCTTGGGAAAACAATTTATGCCTAGGTCTACATGCATACTATGGGTAAAGGAGGGGTAACCTTGCATCAGTGGTCCACGTGGGAACAAAGACTTTTAAATGGGTCCCTACATGACCCTAAAAAAACATGTCCCCCAATGAAGCTTTGCAACGATTCTGATCTGCAGAGCTTGAAGTGTATTTTTTTGAAGTCAAGTACTTTAATAAATAGTATATGCCTTATTCGACTTGGGGCAAAATAACCCAATTACCGCAACTGCCGGAAGCGTTGCATTGCAAAAACTCATTGTTAAGTTTGCATTCATCAACACAAGTTATTAGAGAGGGAGAAGGGCATTGATTAAAAAAAAATTAATTATGTAATTATTTTGTTATTGACTATTGATTTAACAATTTTGTAAATTAAAAAAATAACTAATTTTTTTTACTTGCTCATTTTTTTTATTGTTTTTTCTCAATACATGAATTTTATGATCTATCTTCGGCTCCGATACCACTGCAAGTGAGGAGGAGCGTAAATACAAATTTTACACACAAAATACATGAAAAGTGACTCTTCTATTTATCACACAAAAACTTGATTATTACAATCAAACTTTTTACTCGCGTAAAATAACTTGACATGCAACCACACTAAGTTCGTCTATCACTTAACTCGACTTGACTCAAGGCTCAATAAACTCACTCTCTAATTTTAGCCAATTTCTTATATAAAAGTAATTAACTTATTTTAACATTCATCACATGTTATAATTGAAAATATTGATAATACATAAATATCACAATCAAATTGTAAATAATAACACAATACCTTATAAGAGCTAGATTTGAACTATGCTATGAATTTAATTTTAGTAAAAGGGTATAATATATATTGAAGATATATTATCAAATTTTATGTATGGAAGATTAGATGTGAACCAATAAAAATGTAAGAATATATATGAAATTAGATATGGATAAATACCGCACAATGATTTCGCAAAGTTCGATACCGTCATTAATTACAGATCCAATATATACAATATCATCACTTACGAATCAAGTATCACACAATAAAATGTTATGCTAACATTCTCGTGAGAGTTTACCTAATAGCCTTGATGCTTCTCAGATCTTCATAGCCTCGATGGAAAAGCTTTTCATTACAACTCTCTCCTCCTTCCTTGGCTATTGTCGTATATTAAATAAATATAACACCATCCAAATTACCAATAAAAAATAAATATAATTTATATTAAATTAAATTATTAAAATATTAGTGTGAAAAAATTTATTAATTTGAAAATTTATTTCACATAGTAAATTTTTATGAAAAAAATAATGATCGCTATATTGAAATTTTCATCGTACACAAAAATGACTAGATTTTTTCTATTGTACAATTTGAAAGTATCTTGATCTGAAAAGGAATCACTTGCAACTTACAACAACCCTTAAGATCTAGATATTTGAGAGCTTTGTGTTGTGCGATTTCAGATGGCAATGATTCTAAATGATGACATCCCCTGAGATCCAGAAATTTAAGATTCCTGAGTTCTTTCATTTCACATGGCAATTATTTTAACCTTTTAAATCCACTAAGATGTAAAAATTGAAGGTTTGAAAGATTGCCAATGCCTGAATGCACATATTCAATTTGATTATAGTTCAGACCAAGAAATTCAAGTTGTTTCAATTGCCCCAATGATTTCGGAAATACCATAACTGACAAAAATTGAATAGAACAAAACGTGGAGCAGACGACTGCTCTTCTCAGTATTACGAATCAGTTAAATAAGATTACATAGGAAACATCAGTAATCAGTCACTGGAGCTAAACTCGATTTAAACTGGACTAAGTGAAACTGAACTAGGACACTTGGAGGGACGGTTTTGACACCTAACAGGTGGTTGGAATTAGAATTTCCAACACTCCCCCTTAATTACAACCACATAAAAATTCAATTAAGATGTATGTTGGTCTATGTCTCAGCTAGACTTACAATTAAAAAAAAATGACTTCAAGTACATTTACTTTTCTTATTCTCTTCTTTCAGATCCTGTAGTCTCTAAATTGTTTCAAATTTTTCTCTTCGTTGCATCCTTCAAACCTCTGTTTCTTCATTTCTTGATGTACCATTTTCCATTCTTCCAGGTTGTCTAAGAATATCCTACTTATTCAAAACACAACTTGAATGTGGGTTGCTGCCACATATTATCTTATGTAGTGCGCTTTTCACCATCAATTTGTTGCAACATAAGACCATAATAAAATTTCATCTCTTTAGGACTCCAGTACTTGAAAATTTCATTAATTTCTTCAGGATGCACATTGTCTTCAACATTCATTTCTACAGCTTTTATGCAAACCTCATCTACACAAGGTGTTGCAAGCCATGCTTCAAGGAAATTTAGCTCTTCTTCATAATCGTTATGTGTACCTGCACATTGAAAATCAACATTAGAATTAAAAATATTTACATAACCACATTGGTTATGTTCCTTCTTCTCTGCCTCTTCTTCTGTCTCTATTTTCTCTTTGTGGGCTTCCTTCTTTGCCTCTGCATTTATCTCTGTCTCTGTCTATATCTGTCTCTTCCACTTGATTTTCAGATTCAAGTGGGATTTTCTCACCAAATAGCATCATGTCAATATGATTTTTTTGTTGCATCATTTGCAACCTTTCATCTTTAGCCAATAATTCTTCATCAAAATTTACATCAACAATATTAATTGCTCGATTCACCATAGCATAGACTGCTCCAATGGAAATTTCATTGTCATCAACAAGCTCTGTTGCTAGATTCACCAAACTTTAATCAGCAAGCTCTGTTGCTGGTTTTACCAAATCTTCATCAACAAGCTCTCTTGTTGGATTTACCAAACTTTCATCAGCAAGCTTTGTTGCTGGTTTTACCAAATCTTCATCAACAAGCTTTGTTGCTAGATTTACCAAACTTTCATCCATTTGTGGTTGTGAACAATGGGGTTCACAAGCATCTATGTCCTCTTTTTCTCTTAATTTTGCATCTTCTTCATAGACATCATCCACTTGTGGATGAGCACAGTGGGATTCAACAAACATTTCATCTCGTTGTAGATCTGATGTTATAGATCCACCTTTATCTTCAACTTTAGTGCTCCCCCTGATCCAGGTGGATATTGGTGGCCACCCACCTATTCCACTTGGACCCCCAACACTGTCTCTTTTAGTTTTTTTGTTTCCTTAATTGTAGCACAATTTACTATTTTTGGCAGTTTTTCGGGACTTGAACTTCCAGAGTCGTTTTGAGACCCTAAACGATGTTTTTATGGAAAATTGAGAGTCTGAAACATCCCAAACCACTTTGTAGGTTTGTTTTCGCCCTTCTCTTTGAGATCTTCAAAACAAGGTATTATGATAGCCAAACGAAGATCATATGCCAAAGTTACGAGCCCGGGAAATTGATGTACCAATTTACCCAAACGAGGCCCACAGTTTTGGTGCTTCATCTCCTAAGGTTAGGTTTTTGGATGTTTAGGGTTTTCCATTGTTTCTCAATAATAAATAGGCCTTTAAGCCTCATTGTAACTCAGTTCAAAGGCATGTAGTTGCCACATCTCTTCTCAAAGATAAGCTACCATCGCTTGAGATAGTATCATTTCCATTATGTTTGTAATAATATCTCATTATTTGATATTAATGAAAGGAAGTGTTATTTTTATTCCATCTTTGTATTTATGCTTATATCTGTAATTTGTTGCATTCATGTTTAAGTTCAGATCAGTGGTATCAGAGCGGTCTGTTATTTATTTGTTTTTCTTTGCATGTCCCCAACGAGGTCAGGATATAAGGAGTTAGGGCTTGATTTGGTTGAACCTTTGCAAGATCAGCCTCGAAATCCCAATGGCCTCCTATGGTGGATGAAAAGAAAGACGAGATGGAAGGAGATCCTATCAAAATCTTGCTCGAAGAAGCCCTCCAACGACAAAGGAACGTGATGATGGACAACTTTGCCTAAATCCTTTAGTGACTACCCAGTTTCGACGCGTCTACTTCCAGTAGCTACTCTGGGAGTGCCACACCCTTTAAGGTACAAGTTAATTTTGACATTCCGATATTTGAGGGTCAGATAGATGCAGATGTTGTAGATAAATGGTTAAATCTGCTAGAAATATATTTTTCTATTCATGATATTTCCAGCCGGGAAAAGATCACTTTTGTACTTCCCAAAGCTACCCTCCATGTCAAGGACTGGTGGGAAACCTACTGCGAGCAGAAGGATGAAAGTACGACCTCGCTATTTTCAGCCGCACCCACTTGGAATTCATTTTGGGATGCCATCAAGGAGTAGTACTACCTTGTTGGAAGCTATAAGGATAAATACATAAAGTGGACCACAGTGAAGCAGGGAAGGGACTAAGACATGCCGAAGTTTACCAATAATTTGTATACCCTTCACACAAAGTTTAGTATCAAGGATTCAGAGCGAAATTTGGCACTCAAATACCACAGTTGCCTACATAGGTACATCCAGGATGAGATGGAGTTCCTAGACATCTGCTCGCTTGTCATAGCGTACCGATATGCTGTTAAGATTGAGCAAAAGTTTAAACAAAAGAAGCGAGACTTTGGATCTGCGAATCTGAAGAACAAAGGACAAAGTAGAGGCGGGGTGGCTGAAGACAACCTGTCGAAGCTACAAGGAATAAAGCATCGCCACGAAGTCAAAGAAGGACACAGGAAAGTGGTGTGAGTTCCATAAGAGCCCCACTCACAACACAAGTCAGTGTTGGACCAAGCAGTCACTTGTGGCCGAGTTGAAGTCTTTAGAAATTGATGCATGTTCCGACCTTGACTCAGAATCTGACAAGAGGAATGACAAAGCGAAGCAGATTATTTATACGGAGCCCAGTGCCAATGTTGCCACCACTAAGATCTAGAAGAATGAGTCTGATGATTCAGAGGAGGGGGAGCGTCTTTTCCACTCACAAATGTGGGTGAAGGGTCTGCCGCTGCAATTCATTGTCGATAGTGGTAGATAAAAGAACCTCATTTCAGCAGAGATCGTGAAGCGGCTAGGCCTATTGACTATACCACACCCGCAATTGTACGACATCGGGTGGATTCACCAAGGACAAGACCTACGAGTCAGACAATAGTATTGCCTTCCCTATAACATCAAGTGCTTCACAGATGAGGAATTGTGTGATGTTGCTCCTCTCGACGTTTGTGATGTATTATTAGGACAGTCATACTTGTGGAAGCAACATGTTGCATATGAGTCTAGACATCACTCTATGATTATTTCTTTAGGTGATACGTTATACAGGATACCAGAGGTAGCCCTACCTACCACCACCTATTTGATCTCTGCCAAGAAATGCAGTAAAATCATATCCCAGAATAGGAAATTTATTTTCTTTTTGGTTCACTCTCAAAGTAAGGGGAAGATCATAGCCACATCCATGGCCCCTGGGAAGGGTTCCTCCACATAGAAGAAGTAGGTGGATACGGTCATGAAAGGATACAAGGACATCTTCTCCTCACCCATACGGGTATCGTTGCAATGTTAGGTCAAGCATTCGTTCGATCTGACTCTCGGAGCACCTCTACCCAACGGGCCAATATATTGCTAATCCATTGTGGAAAATTCCAAGTACAAGTAGTGACATGATCAATATCGGGTGCCACATAATTTTCAGGTGGGTGACAAATTCTGGTTACATGTGCGGAAAAAATGCCTTACAAGAGCCCATCAGAAACTCAGACCACTTTGATATGGTCCTTACACCATTACTAAGGTTGTGGGAAACAATGCTTTGGAGCACAAAATTCCTCCATTCCTTGGCTTTCACAGAGTGTTTAATGTGGACCGCCCTCGACCATGCTTTCCACCATTGCTGGACAAATCAGACGTTGCAAAACACCTCACATCAACAGAGATAAACCCAGACTGCATGGAACATACCACCGCTGATCGGATCATGGAAACACAGATCAAGAGCACTCTCTAGCAAAAAATTCCAACTATATCGGGTTGTCAAAGATGGCCAACTCCTTCACAAAGGAAAATGGCTCACCAGGGACCAAGTTTAGCAAATGTTTCCCCATCTCATGGAGGCACTCAACGCAATGGGGACCATTGCTTCCTAAGGGGGACGAATGATCCAAGTGGATATTGGTGGCCACCCACCTATTCCAATTGGACACCCAACACTGTCTCTTTCAGTTTTTCGGTTTCCATAATTATAGCACAGCTTATTATTTTTGGCAGTTTTTCGGGTCTCGAATTTCTAGAGTCATTTTGAGGCCCTAAATGAAGTTTTTAGTGAAACAAGAGAGACCAAAATCATTCCAAATTAGCTTGGCCATTTGTTTTTGGCCTTCTCTCCGAGATCTTTGAAACGAGGTATTATGATAGCCAAACATTGATCGTATTCAAAAGTTATGAGCCCGGGAAGTTGATGTACCAATTTACCCAAACGCGGTCCACAATTTTGGCGCTCCATCTCCTAGGGTTAGTTTATTGGATGTTTAGGGTTTTTCATTATTTCTCAATAATAAATAGGCCTTGAGTCTCATTGTAACTCAGTTCAGAGACATGTAGTTTCAACATCTCTTCCCAGAGATAAGCTACCATCGCCCGAGCTTGTCTCTTTTCCATTATGTTTGTAAGCATATCTCATTATTTGATATTAATGAAAGGAAGTGTTATTTCTATTGTATCTTTGTATTTATGGTTATATCTGTAATTTATTGTGTTCATGTTTAAGTTCGGATCAGTGGTATAAGAGCGGTTTGCTCTTTCTCTGTTTTTCTTTGCATGTCCCCAATGAGGTTGGGATATAAGGAGTTAGGGCTCGATCTGGTTGAACCATTTCAAGATCATACTTGCAAATCCCAACGGCCTCCCATGACAGATGAAAAGAAAGATGAGGGGGCAGGAGATCCTATCAAAATTGTTGGGCTGCCAAATTAACATACATTTTCACTCCATTTTCACCTTTATCCTAATTTTGTCACCTCATTTCATCACATTATTATTACATAACCCTATATTTCCATTATCATATGGGTTTATATTTTCATTTTCCAAAGTTATTAATTTCAAGTATTTAAAGTGAATTTATTATTAAAAGTTAGAAAAATAACTTGTATTTTCTTATACCTAAAGGTGGAATGAGTTTGGTGACATGTGTAGGTGATTTGGAAGGTTCCAAGATACTCTTATGTGGCCTCCAAGACTTAAATTCGAATTCTCTTGAAGATTTGAAGGAGATTTCAGATAGGGGTCAAGCATATCTCATGGAGAAAAATCATGGATAAAGGAATATGTGTCTCATATTGGTTGTAACCATATGAGGGTTTAGTGGATCCCCATTAATGAGTTAGTTGCTTAAATTTTTGTATAAATAGGAGCACCTCTTCCATTCCAAAGGAGAGGACTCTTGGAGCATGTATCCAGCTTATGATGGAATAGAATAAAGCTTCATTTTACATCAATTTTATTTCTATAATTTTAGATATAAATTGCCTTAATGTGGCATATGGAATAGCTTGTCACTTTGTTCTTAAGAGAATTGAGCTCACTCTGAAAAGATCAAAGAAACATTTTATTTCATAATAGATCTTATATCATTTAATTGCCTATATGTTTGAGGATTTGTTTGTGATTGATGAATGGGTTTTAAATTAAAATCTTATCAGCATATGAGGGGACAACCAAGGGTCTAAGTTAGGCTCTCTCTCTATTTGATTTGCATGATAATTGAAATTCATTCTTTTGCTTTTAAGTTTCAAGTTATTTCATTTCTTATGCTTATGAATGAGTCTTAGTTTAGTTTGCATCAGTATACGAGGGGACAATCAAGGGACTAAGTTAGTCTCTCTCTCTATTTGAATCTAAACAACAATTAAAATTCATTCTCATCTTTATTTCAAGCTTCTAGTTTTATGTAATCAATGATTTCTTTTCAATTTATAATACTATAGGGAAGGACAACCAAGACCTCCTCAATTAGAAGCCCCTTCCCTTGCATATTATATTAAATCAGAAATCATTTAGTTAGAGATAGAGTTAGTTGCCTACTCCTGCATATATTTTGTTGGCATCATCACAAGCTTACGAGTTTCCCTGGTTGATAATTTAATGAAAGCAATTTAAGCAATTAAATTTCCCAACATTTTGGCGCCGTTGTCGGGGATGGTGCTAAGGGATTAGGCATTAGGAATTTAATTCAGTACCAATATTTTTCTTTGGAAAAACTAACTCATGTTGAAAGGATGACTTGGTGATAGCAAGATCTTAGTAACATGGGGAAGTATACATAGGGGTTAGCTTTGAATCTCATTTTTAGCTACATATATAAATCATGATAAATAGGATGCATATATTTCAATAAATATTTTCACTATAAGGGTGTTGAACTAATCCATCCATTTATGGACAGGAGATCTAGAATGATGTTCAAGCATTTCGAGGAGAGTCAAGAGAATGAGGACTACATTGAAGATTGGTTTCAAAAGGTGGCTAGGCCACAACTTTCTTCCATTCTTCAACGAATCCTAACATTTAATCCAAATGTGCAATTGATCTCTCATATCCTTGTAAACATTTAGGTATATTTTTCAAATTTGGATGTGAGCATACTAGAGATTTTGATCCGTAAATGGATTCATTGGAAATATTCCTTCACTTAAAAGAAATAAGAATCTCTTTCTCAAAATAGAGTAGGATAGAATAGGAAAATAAAACCAAGCTTGGAAAGTTTTTCTAAATTTTTTGATTTTCAAATTTGATTTCATTTATTTCTTGGAAATTTTCGTGGGGCAGTAAGAGCCACCTCATTCACTAACCATTGGAAGGAATCTACAATCAAAGGGATATTTGTGAAGAAGGAAAACAAGTGGAGTTCAGAGCGCTAAAATTTGAGGTTTGAGATCAATTCTTCTTACTATGTTTTTCAAATTCAAAATTTCAAATGTATAAAGAATTGACAAAAATCCGAAGTATGCTCTCTTCTTGCACCTTGTGCGACCTGGAAGATCAGAAAGGAAATTGAATAAGTCATCTTTGAAATTTTGCAATAAAAAAACCATAAAAAATGACTAGGAAATCTAAATTCACAATTTATTCTAAAATTCATTTAAATTTTAATCTTCAAATTTCAAACAAAATTTTCTCAAATCAATTTTTATTTATTTTTGTATTCCAAAAAAAAAAAACAAAAAAAAAACCAAATAAAAAAACAACACGTAACAACAAAAACCAAACCTAAAAAAAACAAAACATAGAAATGAAAATCAAACAAAACCATTGATGCATTGTGAATAACAAATAAAATAAAATATAAACAAATGAATTAAATTAACACCAAACAAATTCCATTCATTGTATGCACAAAACATAAAACAAATCGAGGGTTTGACCAAACGAAAGTCATAGTTTGATGGCGATTTGAAAATGGCATGCTGCAGCTTATACATGACTTCTCACAACTTTCAAATATGTTGTTAGGCTTGGGGACTTCTATATAACCAACAACATGAAAAAAACATAAAAGCAAAGCCATATAAAATAAAACAACGAAACATAAAAGATGAAAGTAATTAAAAATCATTTATTATAAAAAAATGATGGCGGAAAGATCGAAACAATGAATTGAAAGCCACTAGTTGCTGTGGTGTAAATAGTCTCGCATGCTGAATATACAAACAAGTTGCTAGTTTGGGCTTCTTCAAAAACCTGTAATGTATGTTTTCTGCCAAGATATGATCACTAGCTTAATGAGAAAATGTTGATTTGTATAGCTATAGATGATGGCCAGTTGCATTTTTTTTGGAAAGAAAGCTAGTTTCAATCAAAATACAACATCTCGGTGGCAAATTACAATAGACGCGTGAGGTAAAATTGATAACAAGTGGTTTCCTTCCCGAAAATTGTGGGATTTAGTCCGTCAGTCCATGTAGTAGCCCATAGATAGTAAGTTAAGCCATATAAGGGTCATATCAGGCACGGGCTGAACACAGGATTTAACGCTGAATAGGCGAGGAGATCAAGGGATTTTGTGGAGAAATAAGGTGGTTAGACATAATATTTAACGCTGATTTAAATCCCAAGGATTGTGCAGGAAAATCAGGATTAATTCAAGTCATCACAAGATCACTCAGAGATTCGATTCTTCATTAATTCAAAATCTCTCCATGCATGAAACAACGGATCCAAATAATTATTAATGTTTTCAAACATCCTCTGAAGAAAATGAGATATCTGAGAATATCAGCTAGTTGTATAGCACGCCAGTGTTCTGGAAACATTGTTGAGCGCAGCCACTCAAGAAGGAGCTAGAAATGCCACCAAATCCTCATAAAAATCACGAGAATCTTGCCAAATCGAACCAGAAAGGAAGATAAAAAAAAAAATTAAAGTTTCTCAGGTATGTGGTGTTGAAGAGATCTAGAGCATATCCTTGAAAAACGATGAGCCTCATTAATCACACCAGCGAAGTCTGAAATTAGGCTATCCCATCAGGACTGGAATTGGATCTTACTCCTCTATCAATCAGAGCAGAAGTGATTACTATAATATCGATTTGGGCTAATAGCTCTTACTCATCATCGAGATGGATATGGAGATTGACATATTAGAGGATTCGACGGGCTTTTCCAAGCCAAATCAAGTTCATATTCAGTACAGGTCTTTGCCTCGGAGAAAGATTGTCTTTAAGGATAATCTATCATAAATTCCACAAGCAATATTCTGCATTCGGACAGGTCAAATAGTGAAACAACTGGAGAGGAAGAATCTGGAGGTTTAAATGTTGGAAGAGTTGGTTCACTATTTCCTCCTAGAGATGAAACAATTATTATTGTCTTCTGGAGATGAAACAACTCATGCGTAGTTTTAAAAATTCGAAATTGTTAAAAAGCACTATTTTTTTGTTGCTTTTTCTGAGTAAAATAAAATGAAATTTGAAAAACGGAAACATGGGTTTTCTTGGGAACGAGCCTAATTATGCTCTACATGGGCAGGTTTCTCAAATTCATTTTTGTTTTGGATATTTTTATGGTTCTTTCAACTCCTATTTTGCAGATTACGTGGAGGATTTTCTATTGGTTGCTCTGGCATTGGCATTCACACTAGACAAGAATGGGGACTACATGCAGAAAGGTTTCCTAGCAATAAAGTATGGATTTTGTGAGGGAGAATATGCAAGAAGAGCCTTTGGAAAAATATTCTTACTTTGAGCATGCATGGATAGAAGCCACTTCATGACAATCATGTTTTTTTAAGTCGATTGCAATTCTCTAGATAAATTGATTGTTTTCATTTCATTTCTACTAACATTTTCTTATAATGATCATGTTTCTTTTAGTCTTGCAGGTATAAAATCTGAAGGCATCAAAGAAGATAGACAAGAATTTTAGACGCAGGAAGGGCGCAATCCTGCAACTGAGAAACCTCATGACAATCTTCACTGTGTCTCCCAAATTTCAAATAAGCACAACTTTCTCATATGACATCGGATTTCAATGATTCAAGTGTCATTGGAAAGATCTCGACAAGATATACATAATGAGAAAGCTTTCAAAATAGTTTGAAATAGTTCAAGAATGAAGAAATTGCTAAAAAGACATAAGAGGTAAAATGAGCCACTAGTTTCGAGACAGTTAAAAATTCTTTTGGTTTTTCTTTCAAGAATTTGTTTCATTAGTACCAATTCTCAGTTTCTTTTTGTAAATCTCATAAAAAGAGAGATTGATCACCTCTCTATTATGACAAACTTACATTTCATTGCAGAAAAAGTACTAAGTTTTTGCAGGTTCGAGGAAGATAAACAAATGACCACAAGCAAACAGTGTCTTTTAAAGACCCCATTTCAAGCATGAGAACATGCTTTTGGATAAGCCAAGGGGGAGAATGTCATCATATCCATCATATCCGCCTCTCAAATATGACATTTCTTTCACAAGAAAATGATCAAAGCAACAACAAAGATGAAACATTCCCAAGAAAATGATCAAATCAGCAACATAGATGAAACATCAATGCATGAGCACATGATGTCAAATCAGATCCATCGCTTGTAAGCCTTTTAGATGTCAGCGTCTCCATTGCATCCATGATTCTTCATTTCCCTTTAAATTTTCCATTATATTTCTTCTCCTTTTCAATAAATAAAAACTTCATTGCATTCCCACTTCTTTAGTCAATAAATTTTCCATCCGATTTTCCTTTTCATGTTTTCAAATAAAACCTTAATCCATTGTTCATTTTCCTTCATAGTCATTTTCCTGCCTCACTTTCACTAATCTGTAGCCCATGAATAAAGTCATTCAGCTCCCTTAGAAAGCTGAGTCACCCCATTTTCCTTTTCTTCCAAAAAAACCCTGCTTCAATGCAAATTTTCCATCTATGGTCCTTCAAAATCATTATTTCATACACGTGTTAGATGATGGAGGATTCCTTAAGGCCTCCCTTCTAACAAGTCTTGGCCTATCGACATCAACACATTATCTAGGTTCAAGGCTAGAGTCCTTAGTAGTACCTTGAGGCTTGTATGCCTTAATGATAGGCTCTCTCGCCAGCAATCATGGGAATACACCAATGTCCCTTGATCGTTGGATCTTGGAAGTGGCTCAACATTAGCACATCTATTCGCACTTCGCAAGATGTACTTAGGTACCTTGGCACTCATTGACATTAATGGTGAGTTTGCCTTGCATTGGTTAATGACATTCATCAATGGTCGGTAATCCAATGACTTCTTTCCATGTTCGACATCGACACATTTATTCACATGGAAAGAATTGTGCCATGATATGGAACGACATGAAGACTATATGGTTCAGTAGCAGATTCAGCAATAATAAAGGATCCACATTTACGACTTCATCCATCATGTATGCAACCAAGACACAGATCACATTATTGTATTCTCCATTCCATGATTCAGCAGCAGGAGCTACACTTTTCTACATATACACAGTTTGTCCACTTAGGTAAGTAAAGGTATGTTCTTTTCTAGCTTTTTATCATACAATTCCTTTAATACTAAAATTATAATTTTTGGAAAATTTTTCACCATGTTCTTTCACATTCACATTCATACTCCATTATCACCTTCCATATGTCATATATGTCCTTTCTACACATATCATCCTAACCAACATACTTTCTCCAAACAATTACTATTACATTATGGTTCAAACATTACATGTTTTTCGAAGAATCAATGGTTGATTAAATGTTTTCAAAGTCTTTTGATGCAACATAAAAACAATGAAAGTATTGTTACAGAAGAACCAATACTAATCATATTTTGGTTGTCACACAAGAACCAACTAAAATAATATGTTGCAATCAAATGTTTTTCAAGAAAGAATACTTTGCAAAAAGGAACAAAGTTGTCAAAAAGAAAATTATGTGAAGTTAAAAAAATCGATATCAGCCAAAGTTCATGTAACAGTGAGACAATTTAAAAGATCAAATTATGATCAATGTAATAGATTGCATGAGGACATGCAATAACTTATGTTGGGCTGCCAAATTAACATACATTTTCACTCCATTTTCACCTTTATCCTCATTTTGTCACCTCATTTCATCACATTATTATTACATAACCCTATATTTCCATTAACATATGGGTTTATATTTTCATTTTCCAAAGTTATTAATTTCAAGTATTTAAAGTGATTTTATGATTAAAAGTTAGAAAAATAACATGTATTTTCTTATACCTAAAGGTGGAATGAGTTTGGTGACATGTGTAGGTGCTTTGGAAGGTTCCAAGATACTGTTATGTGGCCTCCAAGACTCAAATTCGAATTCTCTTGAAGATTTGAAAAAGATTTGGGATAGGGGTCAAGCATATCTCATAGAGAAAAATCATGGATAAAGGAATATGTGTCTCATATTGGTTGTAACCATATGAGGGATTAGTGGATCCCCATTAATGAGTTAGTTGCTTAAATTTTTGTATAAATAGGAGAACCTTCTCCATTCCAAAGGAGAGGACTCTTGGAGCATGTATCCAACTTATGATGGAATAGAATAAAGCTTCATTTTACATCAATTTTATTTCTATAGTTTTAGATATAAATTGCCTTAATGTGGCATATGGAATAGCTTGTCACTTTTTTCTTAAGAGAATTGAGCTCACTCTGAAAAGATCAAAGAAACATTTTATTTCATAATACATCTTATTTCATTTAATTGCCTATAGGTTTGAGGATTTGTTTGTGATTAATGAATGGGTTTTAAATTAAAATCTTATCAGTATATGAGGGGACAACCAAGGGTCTAAGTTAGGCTCTCTCTCTATTTGATTTGCATGATAATTGAAATTCATTCTTTTGCTTTTAAGTTTCAAGTTATTTCATTTCTTATGCTTATGAATGAATCTTAGTTTAGTTTGGATCAGTATACAAGGGGACAATCAAGGGACTAAGTTAGTCTCTCTCTCTATTTGAATCTAAACAACAATTAAAATTCATTCTCTTGTCTTTATTTCAAGCTTCTAGTTTTATGTAATCAATGGTTTCTTTTCAATTTATAATAGTATAGGGAAGGACAACCAGGACCTCCTCAATTAGGAGCCTCTTCCCTTGCATATTATATTGAATAAAAAATCATTTAGTTAGACATAGAGTTAGTTGCCTACTCCTACATATATTTTGCTGGCATCATCACAAGCTTACAAGTTTCTCTGGTTGATAATTTAACGAAAGCAATTTAAGCAATTAAATTGCCCAACAAAAATCTTGCTCGAAGAAGCCCTTGAGCGACAATGGAATACAATGATGGACAACTTTTCCCATATCCTTCAGCGGTTACCTAGAGGCAATGCATCTACTTGCAACAGCTACTCTGGAAGCGCCATACCCTTTAAGGTACAAGTTAATTTTGACATTCCCATATTTGAGGGTTAGATAGATGTGGATGTCGTAGATAAATGGTCAAATCTGCTAGAAGGATATTTTTTTGTTCATGATTTTTCCAGCTGGGTAAAGATCACTTTTGCACTTCTCAACGCTGCCCCCAATGTCAAGGACTAGTGGGAAATCTACTGGAAGGAGAAGGATGACAGTACGACCTCACTATTTTCAGTCGCAACCACTTGGAATTCATTCCGAGATGCCATCAAGGAGCAGTACTACCCTGTTGGAAGTTATGAGGATAAATACGTAAATTGGACCACACTGTGTTAGGGAAGGGACCAAGACATGCCAGAGTTTACCAATATTTTCATACCCTTTCGACAAAGTTAGGTATCAAGGATTTAGACTGGCATCTGGCACTAAAATATTGTAGCTTCCTACACAGGTACATCCAGGATGAGATGGAGTTCCTGCACATCTCCTCACTTGGCACAACGTAGTGATACGCTATTAAGATCGAGCAGAAGCTTAATAGAAAGAAGCGAGACTTTGGATCTGCGAATCCAAGGAACAAAGGACAAAGGCAAGGCGGGGTTAGCGAAGACAACCCATCGAAGCTGCAAGAAAATAACACCACCATGAAGTCAAAGAAGGACATAGGAAAGTGGTGTGAGTTCCATTAGATCCCCACTGACATCATAAGTGAGTGTCAGACCAAGCAGTCGCTCGTGGCCGAGCTGAAGGCTTCAGAATCAGATGCATGTTCCGACCCTGAGTCAGAACTCGACAAGAGGAATGACAAAGGGAAGAAGATTATTGATGTGGAGCCCAGTGCCACTGTTGCCACTGCCAAGATCCAGAATAATGAGCCTGACGACCCAGAGGATGGGGACCATCTTTTCCACTCACAAATGTGGGTGAACGGTTCACCGTTGCAATTCATTATCGACAGTGGCAGCCAAAAGAACCTCATTTCAACAGAGGTCGTGAAGCGGTTGCACCTACTCACAATACCACACTCGCAACCATACAACATCGGGTGGCTTCACCAAGGACGAGATCTCCGAGTCAGCGAGCAGTGTCACCTTCCCTACAGCATCAAGCCCTTCACAGATGAGGTATTGTGTGATGTTTTCCCTCTCGACGTTTGTGATGTATTATTAGGACAACCATATTTGTGGAAGCGACATGCTGTATATGAGTCTAGACCTCGCTCTGTGACTATTTCTTTGGGTGATACATTATACAGGATACAAGAGGTAGCCGCTCCTACCACCACCTCTTTGATCTCTACCAAGAAATGCAATAAGATCATCTCCCAGACTAGGAAATTTATCTTCTTTTTGGTTCGCTCTCAAAGTGAAGGGAAGATCGTAGCCACATCCATGGCCCCTGGGAAGGGTTCCTCCACGCAGTAGAATCAGGTGGATATGGTAATGAAAGGATACAAGGACATCTTCTCCTCACCCACAAGGGTACCGTTGCATTGTCACATCAAGAATTTGTTCGATCTGACTCTCAGAGCACCTCTACCCAACGAGCCAATATATCGCCACTCCATTATGGAAAATGACAAGTACAAGACATGACATGATCAACATCAAGTGCCACACAAGTTTCAGGTGGGCAACAAAGTCTGGTTACATTTGCAGAATAAATGCCTTACAAGAGCCCATCAGAAACTTAGACCACAGTGATATGGTCCTTACACCATTACCAAGGCTGTGGGAAACAATGCTTTAGAGCATAGCATTCCTCCATTCCTTGACTTGCACCAAGTGTTCAATGTGGATCACCCTTGACCATGCTTTCCACCATTGTTGGACACATCCAACATTGCAGAACAACTCACACCAATAGAGATAAACCCAGATTGGATGGAACATGCCACCACTAATCAGATCATGGACACACAGATCAAGGACACTCCCCGGCAGAAGATCCAACTATATCAGGTTGTCAAAGATGGCCAACTCCTTCACGAAGGCAAGTGGCTCACTAGGGACCAAGTTTAGGAGAAGTTTCCCCATCTCATGGAGGCACTCAACACAATGGGGACCATTGCTTCCTAAGGGGAGACGAATGATCCAGGTGGATATTGGTGGCCACCCACCTATTCCACTTGGACCCCCAACACTGTCTCTTTCAGTTTTTTGGTTTCCTTAATTGTAGCATAGTTTACTATTTTTGGTAGTTTTTCGGGCCCTAAACTTCCGGAGCCATTTTGAGGCCCTAAACGACATTTTTAGGGTAAACGGAGAGACCAAAAGTCCCCAAAATTGGCATGGCCATTTTTTTTTACTTTCTCTTCAAGATCTTTGAAACGAGGTATTATGATAGCCAAACAGAGATTGTATGCCAAATTTACGACCCACTGGAAGTTGATGTGCCAACTTACCCAAACAGGGCCCACGATTTTGGCGCTTCATCTCCTAGTGTTAGGTTTTTGGATGTTTAGGGTTTTCAATTGTTTCTCAATAATAAATAGGCTTTTGAGACTCATTGTAACTCAGTTTAGAGGCATGTAGCCGCCACATCTCTTTTCAGAGATAAGCTACCATCACTCGAGCTAGTCTCATTTTCATTCTGTTTGTAAGCATATCTCATTATTTGATATTAATGAAAGGAAGTGTTATTTCTGCTGCATCTCTCTATTTATGGTTATATCTGTAATTTGTTGTGTTCCTGTTTAAGTTCGAATCACCAACTTACACCAAAATTTCTCTCAAGGGTACCCTAGGCCTCCTTGGCTGTCTTGGTATCTGAAATCAAGGGAAGCCTCTTGGTTTTTCGCATTTGTTTACGGTCTTCACACATAGGTGAACACAGCAAGTCCAACTCTCTTTAATTTGTTGTCACTTCCACCTTTTGCTTTTCTTAAAAAATTCCTTCTTTGAGCAATAAATTTTCAATTTCCCTAAAGATTTTTTTTTTTACTTTCACTTAAATGCTTCACCTTCTCCTTTTTTTAAAATTACATGCGCTTTTTAAAAAATATCTTTAAAATTTATACGAAGCATATTTAGTTATGTACCACATAACACCTCTCAAAAGCTTGACCAAATTGGAGCTCAACATTATTTTAATATAATGAATGACTCATGGGTCTTTAAAAAATTTCGAAATGAAAGTCATTTTTAATAAGCCCTTTTTGAAAAGGCGAGATTCATGTTTTAATAAACAAGGAAACCCAATAATATCCTCGTGCTTTCAATGTAATTGAATTTTTTTTTTTCCTTTGACCATGCTTCCAACCAAATGTCATGTGTTTTTTGTGACTCGTGCTCCCAATCGGATTCTATTTGTGACTCGTGCTCTGAATGAGTTTTTGTGACTCGTGCTCCCAATCAGATTCCATTATTTTCTCTTTTTTTAACGCTCTATGTAATTAACATAGGCCGCTTTGGAGGTAGAACAGTGTAGCGAATGAAACTAGGGCATGCTCTTGCAATGTCGTTAAGCATTAGTAACACTAAGGTGATTCTGGTGTCTTCTATGGGCGTTGATAATGCAACCTTCAAGGTTGTAGGGTGCATTAATACAACTAACTAAAATTTCTAAAAAATATATGAATTTGAGCTTAACTTTATTCAATCTGTGTTGTCCTTTCCTTCACTGGCTTAGCCATAGCCAACTTCTTCATTCTCCTGTTGCTTCTTTGCAGGTTTCCTCAAACTTATATTGCTCTCTCAAAGAGTCTTATACAAGCTCACCTCTTCTGCTCTCACTTCACTCACGATGCTGCTCTCACAGGGAGTCTTATGCAAACTAGCATATCTTCTCCTCTACTGCTCTCAAGGAGTCTCACGTAGGCTAATCTCTCATACCATGATAAAAATTGAATAGAACAAAACATGGAGCAAAGGACTGGTCTTCTCAGTATTACGAATCAGTTAAATAATATTAAATAGGAAACATCGGTAATAAATGACTGAAGTTAAACTCGACTTAAACTGGACTAAGTGAAACTAAACTAGGACACTTGGAGGGACAGTTTTGACACCTAACAAGTGGTTGTAATTAGAATCTCCAACAATAACACCTTAGAGAGATGAGGTTAAGCAAGCTTCCATAATCTCTTTTAATTCAAGATTGTGTGTTAGAACTAGGCTAATCAATTTTGGACATCTCACGGGCATCCCTATTAAGAGCGAAGCGATCGGGATGCTCACTCTCTGCGATTGCTATATAATTTATCTTTTTCTGCCCTTACCAATATAACCGTTACTCTCGTCCCTTTAGGCACCTCGAATTTCGCTCTTTGGTGCAGGAATTCAGGTGCTATAGGTACAACGGTTTTCTGTTACATATTGAGGTGCTGCGGCGTTTAGTGGGCATATGACGACTGAGAAATGTACAATGAAAGCAACCGAACTGAAGAATGTATTGGAAGGGAAAATCAAGTTTAGGATTGGACCTCCCAGCAGCCACCCGCATTTCTCTACGACCCCACCTAATCTGAAGGTGGGCGAATCCGTCAATTCATAACTAGATTTACTGCATTACCCATATAACTCCGATGACTGAGATTCTATCTTATATATGTCATTTCAGATCATGAAAGAGAAAGCTCCCGAAGCGCCTCTCTGTCTCTCCCGCTTGAAAGGCCGTTTTTCCGCGCTTGACCCCTTTAAAAGGCCACTTGCGTGCGTTCTACAGCCACTTCAAAACGCCCAAGCTGGGGACCTAGCGGGGACCCTAATAAATAGCCCAAAAATCGCCATTTTCACGTGGCTCCAAGGATGCGTAAGCAGGCTCGACCATAGGGAGAGGACCCTTTAGGGGGCTCGACTGATAAGGATGTGTAAGTAGGCTTGACTGATAAGGAGAGGACCTTCAGGTGCTCGACCATAAGGATGCGTAAGCAGGCTCGACTGTTAAGGAGAGGACCTTTAGGTGCTCGACTGTTAAGGAGAGGGAGAGGAGAGGATGCGTAAGCAGGCTCGACCATAGGGAGAGGACCCTTTAGGGGGCTCGACTGATAAGGATGCGTAAGCAGACTCGACTGATAAGGAGAGGACCTTTAGGTGCTCGATCATAAGGATGCGTAAGCAGGCTCGACTGTTAAGGAGAGGACCTTTCGGTGCTCGACTGTTAAGGAGAGGGAGAGGAGAGGATGCGTAAGCAGGCTCGACTGTTAAGGCCGCCATCACCTTTAGGTGCTCGACTGATAAGGACCCTTTAGGGGGCTCGACTGTTAAGGAGAGGAGAGGATGCATAAGCAGGCTCGACTGTTAAGGACCCTTTAGGGGGCTCGACTGATAAGGATGCGTAAGCAGGCTCGACTAATAAGGAGGGGACCTTTAGGTGCTCAACCATAAGGATGCGTAAGCAGGCTCGACTGTTAAGGAGAGGACCTTTAGGTGCTCGACTGTTAAGGAGAGGGAGAGGAAAGGAGAGGACAATGAGGAACAACCTTTTCTCTGAACCGACTTAACTGATAAGGCACTAGCGCTAGCTCTCTTTCTCTGAACCTAACTGGATCCACTCCCCGCGCTTTTCTCTCTGAACCAACTTGATCGTTGCGCTGATAAGATTAGGGCAGGGAACCAACTGGATCCACTCCCCGCACTTTTCCCTCTCTGAACCGACTGGTTAGGACCGGCAGGGGCTCGACCATTAGGGAGAGGGCTTCGCGCTTAACCGACTGGATCCACTCCCAAGGTTTCAAGCTCCGTAGCCAAGTAGTAACTGATAAGAATGCGTAAGCAGGCTCGACCATATTCTTTTTGATCAGCTCCCTTGGCGGAGGTTTTGGACATTCTCCCAACTAATTTGGCCGTTTTAGTTTGGCGGAGGTTTTCAAGATTAGGGCGCGGAACCACTCCCTCTCCTCTCCTTATCAGTCGAGCCCCCTAAAGGGTGCATTAGCACACTCGACTGTCAAGGAGAGGGACGGAGTCACTCACTATTCATATGGTGAGGGTTTTAACGCTCACTCATCATATGGGTGAGGGACGGAGTCACTCACTATTCATATGGTGAGGGTCCTCTCGATGGAGACGGAGGACGGATACGGAGGACGGAGATGAGACGGAGGACGGATACGGGTCCACTGATCAGGATCCATTCCCCTTTCTCTCTCTCAGCCTAACTGGATCCACTCCCCGCGCTTTTCTCTGAACCAACTTGATCGATGCGCTGATAAGATTAGGGCGCGGAACCAACTGGATCCACTCCCCGCACTTTTCCCTCTCTGAACCGACTGGTTAGGACCGGCAGGGGCTCGACCATTAGGATGCGTAAGAAGGCTCGACTGTTAAGGACCCTTTAGGGGGCTCGACTGATAAGGAGAGGAGAGGACCTTTAGGTGCTCGACTCTTAAGGACCCTTTAGGGTGCTCAACCATAAGGGAGAGGAGAGGGAGAGGGCTTCGCGCTTAACCGACTGGATCCACTTAGGGTTACGGAAATAGCGTATATAAAGACACGACGTCGAAAGAAAAATTCGTGCGGCTGGTTAGTGACTCAACCGTAAGGGAGAGGTACGTTAGTGACTCAACTAACAGGACCGGAGGCGCTCGACCATAGGACCTTTAGGTACTCGACCATAAGGGAGAGGGAGAGGACCCTCACCATATGAATAGTGAGTGACTCCGTCCCTCACCCATATGATGAGTGAGCGTTAAAACCCTCACCATATGAATAGTGAGTGACTCCGTCCCTCTCCTTGACAGTCGAGTGTGCTAACGCACCCTTTAGGGGGCTCGACTGATAAGGAGAGGAATTTCTTACTTATCTCGCATCGGGCAAGGACCCGACAGGGGGCTCGACTGATAAGGATGCGTAAGTAGGCTCGACTGTTAAGGAGAGGACCTTTAGGGTGCTCGACCATAAGGGAGAGGAGAGGAGAGGTGCTCGACCATAAGGATGCGTAAGCAGGCTCGACTGTTAAGGACCCTTTAGGGGGCTCGACTGATAAGGAGAGGAGAGGACCTTTAGGTGCCTGACTGTTAAGGACCCTTTAGGGTGCTCGACCATAAGGGAGAGGAGAGGGAGAGGGAGAGGTGGGCTGGTCGATTAACCGAGCGAGGGCCGGTCAACCAAAGCGTAATGAAATCTCATATCGGTTTCTGAATGAGGGAGATTCCGAGCATATATTATATATGTCATTATGCATTCATTCGTTGCTCAATATTCAAAAACCTCCGCCAAGCTAAAATGGCCAAATTAGTAGGGAGAATGTCCAAAACCTCCGCCAAGGGAGCTGATCAAAAGTAAGTCAAATGAACCCGCTTGCTTGACGTTAGGAGGGTGAGCCTGTCGAACTCTTTTTTAGTTACTTATTTGAGACTTGTTTGGCAGAGACGTAATATTGCAACAAAAAAGGAAGAGCCTCCTACAATTATTGCAAGTCTCGATGTCAGGGGAAAGGGCGTCGATGTTGGAGAAATGATGAGCTTCCATGCATACAAAATTTTCCTCCGTCTTTGCCACATAAATTTCCATGTTGCACGCAACATCATCATGAAATCCAAATGTAAAGCCCCAATAACTAGATCCACCAACTGCTCGCAACTGGAATAAGGAATGATCTGCAAGTAACTTTACGTAGTTCTGTGCAATATCCATTAAGGTGTCCACATATTTTCTCTTTACTATACCTTCTGCGATCCACATGTGCGATATAATGTGCACCGGAGTGTAGCAGTCCTCTGGAACAACCACACAATATAGAAAATAGGTTTTCAAATGAGCATGGGGTAAACTATCGTAGCTCAATCTCAATCGTTGATATAGATCTCGATCAATTCGAGGATGAGTAATTGGAAAATTTGAATCCACTATCTGAATTTGCCTTAAAACAAGGTTCCACTCATTTACAGCCCTGTTGCCAACCATTGTTGAGGCTATGACATTTATAGCCGAGGGAAACCCTTTACATTCCTCCGCGACGACTTTGGAAATATGCTCTATCTCCTCAGGCACATACTCGTCTTTGAAATCTATTTTGCAAAACAATTCCCAGGCTTCCTCTCTCGACAATGGTTGTATTTGCATGGACTAATTTGCATTCATTTATGGAAGTAAGCCTCTATTTTGAGTAGAGAATACAACGTTTCCCCCTTTCTTCTCACCAAATTCCACGGGCAATTCTTTTGCAGTGACTGTGCTCCACAAATCGTCTAAAATTAGGAAAAAATTCTGTCTTGAGATGTGTAGACAACTCCATCTTCCATGAATCAACATCATCATAAGAATAGGTACTAAGGTCTAAATTGATTGCGCAAGCCATACGTCTCTACAACTCAAATGGAAAATTGACCAACTACAACCCAAATCACATGATAAAAAACACCACTTACCTTGTAGTTGTTGTAGACTTTTTTTAGCAATGTTGTTTTTCCAATGCCACCCATCCCATATACAACAAATATTCGATCATGGGGAGCCTCTGTAAGCCACCTCTCAAGTCGTATCTCAGCAGGTCTAATTTCCAACCCTACGAGTCTGGTGTCTGGTTCGTCATGAAGCAATAGATTTGTCTTCATCAAAAGTTGTGTTCCAATTTTGGCTTTTTGTAGAAAGTTCAGGCTTGCAAAGGAGGCAATTGATATACTATTGCTGTCTTCGAGAGAAATTGATCAACAATCTTTCTCTTCGAACTGCGTCATGCATCCTTAGCATATAATTTTGTAGAGATTGAGGGGGGGCATATTTTACCGATCTTGAAATTGATAGCTAACATCAGAGTAAGAGAGTCTTCATACGATTTAAATGCCCTTCTAGAAGCCGATGTTTCTTATCCAACCAAACAACATCGTCTATTTGTGTGATGAGTGCAGAAAAAGCGCTACTCACGGTATTGGCTGCCACTCCAGTGATAATAACAATCATTTCCATTTATTTTGGCTTCGCACATGGGTTTGAAGGGGCTAGAGACAATCATATATAAATCTAGACATACAATGAGATATAAGGCAATGGATACAGAGTCATCAGTCATTATTAAAAATCCAAGCTAACTTGACTTATTATGGTTATATATAAATCATATATAAATATAAACATACAGAGGATTGATATATGAGTAAAATCAAGATTGATATATTAGTAAAATCAACAATGGGATACACAAATGTCATTTCTTGTTAAATATCCTTCCCAATCATCGAACATCATTTCTGGCTAAATATCCTTCGATCCTTTCCTGAAATATGGAAATTGGATTTATAGATTTTCATCTCACAAATGTAAGAAAGGTATAGCATACCTTATATTAAATTTGAAAATAAATCATTAATAATAACAATTTAATACAAATAAAAACTTAATAGAAATATTTAATTTTTAAAATTTTAATAATTGTGTAATCTAATTTTTTTTCAAGTATGTAACAATTTTTTTTTATAAATATTAAATTGAAATATTATATATTTATATGTATAGTTTTTTAACTTATATGAGTCTTGAGATGATTAACATGTTTAATTTCGTTATGAGTAGCCATTATTGAGGGACCTTTAAGTTGTCAAAATCATGAGGGGCCCTCTCCACATCATCCCTTAGCGTGATTGGATGTTTATCCACTGAGTTTCCAACTAGAACCTTTACATCAAAAAGTACCTTAACAAAACACCTTATCATGAATGGAAATATTAACATTTATTTTTTTGAATTTTAATTTTAAAAACTTATAATTTAATTAAATTAAAATATTTTGAAGATAACAAAATTTACATTCTAAAACATATTGGAAGTAGCTGAAATTTTAAAGTTTGTTTTTTTTAAATCATAAAAGAATTAATAATATAAGTGTGTTAATGAGGAGCTCATTAATTTAATCAAGTTTTCACAAAATTATTAATGATATTTTTACATTTTCATATATATAAATTTTAAATTAAATTTACATATAACTACTATTACAATATTCAATTATTATATTAAATATTATCCATTTTCACCTATTTATTAATGTTTATATTATATTCTAATCAAATCAAATTAGGGTAGAAAATAGTACTACCCTTCATTTCTCTTACATCCTTGTTATATATATATCTATATATATATATATATATATATATATATATAGATATATGTCATTTTAACATTGTAATCTACCCCGGATGCGGGTGTATTTAACGCATGAACGGCAGGTGGCTTGTCACATGGGCAGCTGGCAGGCCGGACAAGCCACCATATATCAACATGTCGAGGTATTAACTGCGAAGGAGGGTGAAGCCATAGGGAGGCTCAGTTCGGCTCAAGCGACATTGATTGCGGAGGGGATTTTTCTTGGGATGTCCATTCCGGTTCAGGCGCCATTCAATGCGCAACTACGGACAAGGAAAATGGCGATCCATAAGTTCGGAACCCATGCTGTATTCTTGCATTCTTCCAAGCGGCTTCAGCAACTTCTGGAAGCGACAGAACATACTCTGGCAAGGTGTAAGCTTTCTTCGAGGAATTTGGTTAAGGAAGGCAGTCGCAGGATGCCAATTGAGAGACTCAGGATGGGCAGTCGACGCGGCGGAACAAGGGGTCGCCCTGCTACTCAGAGGCCCGCTACTTCACCCTCCGCCTCTGTGGACAATCCTTCTGGGCAGAACAGAAGCCTGAGCGGCACAGTTAGCCGTAGCATTGAACGAGATAGGGGTGAAATCCTGGATTGCGGTCACAGGGAGCATCCGGCAGTCAGATATCGCATCCCCTGCACGCTGGAGAATAATACGCTCATTGTTTCAGTCACTGTGGAGCATTGCAGCGACCTCCGGAGGCCTGGGGACAACCTGACAGTGCCAAGGGTGGATATGCAGGTTCCCAGAGTGGATATGAGGCGACCCACGCAAGCAGAAGAGGCCGGACCCAGTGAGTCGGCTCTGAGAATGTCGCGCCAAGATGCGGAGGATGAAAAGAAGCTCAAGGGCTTGGCGACGGATGAGCCTTACCTCACTGATGAGGATTAGCTCAGAAGCCTCTGTCCTCATGGCCAGGAACGCTACTCTCAGTCCATCTCCTTCTGTTTTCTTGGTATGTTTGTTTGTCATAGGGTCAATGTCCGCCGCGAAGGTTTACGTGTCTACTATGTTAGTCTACGTGTCAACTGTGTCAAGTTATGGGTCCATCGTGTCAAGTCATATGTCTGCTGTGTTGGCTCAAAAGCCTGTTCTGTCGATTACATGCTGGTTATGTCGGAGGAAAGAAACTGGTCCCTTTTTGCATGTTGCTTAGAATGGCTAATCATGGGAAATTCTCTTCGGAGATGCGAGGCTTCGGCCCTTTTGTAAATTTGGATGTATTTTTGTTTTTTGTAATATAAATTAGTGCAGTTTTACGGAGAAAAAAAAAAAAAACATTGTAATCTATTTTAGTTTATTTTATATTTTAATAAAAATAATATTTTTTATATAAACATATTTATTTCAATACGTATAGGCTTGGTCCACGAGGTTTTGGATAGACGGTGATCGGTGCTCTGTTAATGCACTACTTGATGCGAAATCATTGGTTCAATTCCCCACCCAGATCGAGGTGAAAATATTGGACATGATGAAGATGTAGTCCTACGAAGCTTAAAAAAGAAAAAATATAGTATAGACTTGCAAATAACTATAAGTAGATAAATATTAGGATTTAGGATTAAAAAAGTTTCTCTTTGAAACTCTAGTCACTATTGGTATTTTATATGGATGTATATCCAAAGACTTGTGGAGGAAGATTGAAGAAATCCAAAAAAAGTTTATAACCTACAACCTTAAGATTAAAGGAAAAACTAATCCCTATATGTGCTAGATTTTCTCCATGATCTGGGTGGCTCCAGACACATGCAAAAGTCCCAGAGGACTTAGAAAGGGTCAAAATTCAAAGTGGCCAGGTTGCTCCCAAACCAGCACCAAATCGAAGTGTGTGTCACCCTGATTCCAACGGTGTGAACAACACTGAAATCCGAGCTCATATGAGGGAGAAAGAGCCAGTCAAAGTTGGGTAGTGGGTCAGGTTTAAGTGTCCTACAAATTCACCATCAACCAACGTGGAAACCTAGCTCCCGAAAGTGGGCGAATTTGTTGGATACTTAATTTGTCTAATATCCCTTATATTAGACAAAATAAAAAATGACTGTTATATTTTAAAAATCAAAAAAATATATAAAATAGGGGTGGTGGGCCACCACCCCTGCCACCCCCACCAGTTGGTTTAAATATATTAAAAAAACAAATTGTTAATTAAAAATGGCCAACGGGCCATGACCCCCGCTAGCCCCTACTCCATTACACAATGGAACATTAAATATAGGCGGTGGGCGGGCCACCTCCGGTGGACCCGGCCCATGCCCCCACCAAAATACAACGTATATAAATATGGGCTGGCAGGAATCGAACCCGCCTGGCCACGTGGCCGACCCGCTCCACGGGCAGCCCAACCCAAAACATCCAACACATAACCATTGTTTAAAAACCAACCCAACGTGCCATATTTAAATGCCACGATTCCAACCATATTAATTCAAAAAAATGAAAATCCAAAAATATGGAACGAAAGGGCGGGGGGTTTGACCTTGTGACCTCCACTCGCCAAACATAGCATGCCACCGTTGAGCCACGAGGGCTAGTGTTGATAGATCCGCCCACGAAAAATATTTAAACATTGTTGAACAATGCGATGGGAGACTGAGGACTGAACAGTGGAACAGAGTCGAAACGGGGGCCAAGGAAGAGAGTGAAGTTTGAGACAATTTTTTAATTAATTGCAGGTGGAACCATGAGCATGGAGTAGTGGTAGGCGGAACCATGATGGAGCCCAACTTTCAGGAGGGTGAATTTTTTCCAATGTCCAAATTGGAAAAACTTTATGTCGATCCTACACCTCTCAGTGACACGAATCTGATGGTGCAGACAGAATTTTGATCTGAGAATCAGATCTTTAGATGACCCAGAGGAGGGAATCCTTGAGGAATCTAGGGGGAATATAAAAGATTCTTGTAGCCCCAGATTTTCACTTTGTCATAATTCAGAAATTTGACATCCAATTTTACATTATTCGACACCACAAATCTGATGGTGTAATCATATTTTCCATTTGATCATTCCATTTTTTGGCCACATTTCAAAGTGGAGTGTAGGTGTCAGCATTCAATGTGCGAGCAATCATTTTCATGATATTCGATACCACGAGATTTATGGTACAGCCAGATCTAGCATTTTATCATCCTCTTCTTTAGATAACTCCTTGATGTGAGGTATATGCAATGTGATCATGTACTTCTTTGTCTCTTTGCTTGAGATGCATTGTGCTGTATAGATCCATGTTTGATGTTTGATGTGGGATCTTGTTTTCTTCTTGATGTGAGATGTACTTATTGTCATGTTTTGATTGAGATCCCTTTGTCGCCATGTTGCTAGGATACTCATGTGTTTCTATGTATGTTTGGATTGAGATCCCTTTGATGCCATGTTGGCGGGATGCTCATTATTCTCATACATGAAATTATGTCATGCTGATAGGAGTCCTTTTGTGAATGAGAGTTCCTACAGTGAAACATCTCATGGAGCCACTCCTGCATGAGGGAATATTCCTTGCATGATAGAGAAAACACATTCATGTACATCATCACTCTTTCCAACACTTAATGTAACATCCTACACCATCTTGACACCGGGGCCCAGAGACGTAGTCCCTCTGAGACGAACTCTGTTATCAACATCTCATGTCTATGATTTGTTGACTATCATTATGTTTCCATTTGTTTAAGCATGCATATATGTTCATTTATGCTCTTATAAATGCAATTCTCATAACATCATGGAAGTAAAAGATCTTGGTTAAATCGGGAGTTGAGTCAACTCGGATCACTCCACCTCTTATTAGTCCCTTCCAAGACAAGACTATCAATCAATTTGTTGTTGAGCACTATTAGTTTAGCATTGATCAATGCAAGTTATAATGTTTAACTTTTAAAAACAAATATTTATTTTTCAATATTATTGAAGAAATTATTTTTCAAGCATTTGATTGCACCATAAATTGAAGGTCTTATTGTAGCCTTTGTATAATAAAATGACATGTGGATAACTGCCTCATATTATTTTTCCATAATTTTTAAATGCAGTTGCAATATTTATGCCATGATGTTTAGATATTTGTGCAATAAATTTTCATTGTTAATCTTGATAGGAAAACCATATAAAATTAAATTCTTCGAAAATAGCTCATACTCACATAAATAACATATTTACCATCAAGTATTTGTATAAAATATAGATAGGAACAAGATGTAAATAAATATACTTACCAAGAGAAACTTCCCACCCTTATTTATGTGTCCTTCAACACTTTAACAAGTAGGAGTAGAAATGTAAATGTTGACACTTGTGGTTACTACCTACCAAAAATTTATCCAAGTTCTTTTCCCTTTGTATAAAATTATTTTTTCCACTTCATATATTAATTTTCAAATGTTCTAAAAGCATAATTTCCACTTGAGTGATAGGGACTACCCTGCCCTTCAACGCTTTCTCTTACATAGACTTTCTAGAATATGCATGCAATATTACACTATTACAATATTCATAATATCATCCATTAAAAATTAAAATAGGTGTTATTTTTTTATGTCTCCTCTTTAACGAGCCTTCTTCATTAAATTAGTCCTTTCTCATTCTTTGCCTTTGTTATCCTTTGTCTTCATATTTAATAGTTATTTGGTCTTCTTCTTTCTTTATCTTCTCTGTTATCATCTTGTACCTACATAAATATTAGTTGAATTCTGTATGAAAGAATTACCATCTACTAAAAAAATTGGGTTGTTAGTCACTATATCCACTAGTTCTCAAGGAAACTTCTTCTCGTACATGCTTCATCAACCATTCTTCCATTAAAATTTTGCATAGATATCCCTATTACTCTATATCACCACTATCATTTTCACCATCCTCAATCTCCTGGGCTCCTCACTCAATTGTAACCTTGATGGCGATGCTCGTAGATCATACTCCTGAGGAACAAAAACTCTTCATGGACAGATATCCATGGGTCCTCTATCGCTTGCAAACTTTTTCGTCATAGATATCTCTTCTTTTTGATATCCTCAATGATAATTTTATTCCTACACAAGCCCTTTTTTCATGACTTGAAATCTACCTCACTGCCTTCTCACTAAGATTGATGACTTTATTAGGTGTAGAATACCTCAAATCGGTGGTTCTATCCACATAGAGTTTCTCTCTTAAACATCTGACATCCTATTTTGGTTTATGCTTACCACAATAATACACATTAAAAAATATTTTACATTAGTGGTTTTTTACCACGAACTTTATTGACTAAAGTACACAATTTCAAAAGTCTTTAGTCTCTAACCAATATCATTATTAAATGACATTATCCAATGACTATTTATTAGGGATGTATTCCTTAAAGGATTTATTGTATATAGTTCTCAAACCCACAACAAAATACTTTTATTTATAACTCATTTTGTTTTCTTTTTCATCGTTAACCGTGCTTCTATTTAATTTTTTTTTTTCCATCTTTAACTGCTTCGTCCTTTTGATTTTCTTCATCGATATCCAATTTTCTTGCCTATTGTTGCATATGTGATTTGTAAATATTTTTTGACATTCCACTTGACAGATCATCACAACAAATATGATAAATTTTACTTAAAAATCTGAAATCTACATCACAATGGTTTATTTCTCTTTACATTTCTAGATATGTAAGCTACTCATTATTGTGTATGCATGTTGATTATAATTATGCAAAAAAATTATAGCATTGAAATAAAAACTCACAAACTACGGTTGACACAAGATATATCTTGGGAAACCCTTTCACGAGAAAACCCAGTTGGAAGATGAGGTCGCTTTGCTCTCTTTATTTGAATAGAAAATGGATGAAAGTACAAAGAAGGCATGCAATTCATGGGTTACCACAATTCAAAAATACTCTATTTTTTTTCTATCCCTATCCCTCTTAGTTACTTTATTTTTCTATGCAACAAAATGCACTTGAAAAGAATGGAACCTCTTCTCCTCCTACTGGCCCATTTATAGCACAACCTGATAGCCAACTATTAGTTAGATTTGACTCCCTTAATTCTTAACCAGTGTTACAATATGGACTATTCTAGAGTATTCTTCATCATCATCACGTGTCTAGCCCATTTTCCATGAATAATGGGGGTTGACATGGAATCCCTTCGAATTATGGTGACGAAAACAAGAAGGTCAACTTCCGAGTGGAATAAATTTTCCATAGGGACTCCAACGAAGTTGATTCTTGCATTGTTGGAAGATATTTGTATGCAGAATAGGAGAAAATAGTGTAGCACTAAAGTGTCAAATTTTACCCCTTAAAAAACATTCTTTGATGCCTCAAAATCCTCACAAAATATTTTAGGCCCTAATTTTCCAAATTGGATCTCACCAATAAAAATGGTCCTATGAGCTGATGCCTCCTCCTTTTCCACCCTAAAAGAATTGAGGTGGATGAAAAACAATATAATTATCAAATATGAATCACTCCCCATTTTTGCGTACTTTTAGTCCTAAAATTCTTTCACTAAATGATGTGAGGAATTTTTTCCTCCACCTTCTCTCAGGTGTGCCATTTAGCTTTATCTAGAAGTTTTCATTTCAACTCAATCTATCAAAGTTCATGTTGTCCCTATCTTTTAGTTCTAAAACTCTTCTAAAAAACTATATCTTATGTCATCTATAGCTTACTTTGGGCCTGCAAGTGCTGTAGTGGCTGGTGATATATGTGGATCATTATCTCCTTTCCCATTAGATAATTCTTCCACTTATTCACAGATTATGCCATGGCATAAACTTCCTTATCATATGTAGGGTAGTTAACAACTGGCCAATGAAATAATTTAAAATGGTAAAATACAAGCTTTCCTCCCCACATCAGGATAGCTCCCATAACATACTCACCAGCGTCTATCTCCACTTGAAAGGGCTTATCCAAGTTTGGTAGTGCGAGAACTAGTGTTTAACTGATCTTCTTATTTAACTCATCAAAGACATTTTGTTGACCCTTTCCCCACTTGAAACTCTCATCACTTGTTGTTATGGCATGAAGTGATGTTGCTACCACTAAAAATGATGCTATGAATTTCCTCAGGTATTGTGTCACCCCAACAAAACTCCTAACCTCAGAAACATTGGTAGGCACCGACCATTTCATGATGGTTTCCATCTTAGCAAGATCTATCTTTATCTCTCCTCCACCTATCACATACCTTAGATACACTAGAGACTACTGTAAAAAATCACACTTCTTGATATTTTCTTGAAATTGGTTCTTCTTTTATGTCTCCAACACCTACGTAAAATGTGAGATGTGCTCCTCCTAGGTAGAACTATATACCAATATATAATCCAAACAGAACATAACGAATGAATCTATAAAATGGTGGAATATATCATTTATTAACCTCATAAACATAATTGGTACATTGCATAGGAAAAATGGCTTGACTACCCACTCATACAAACCTTTCCTAGTTTTGAAGGTGGTATTCCAAGTATCTTATTCTCTGACTCAAAACTGGTGATATTTAGACTTTAAGTCCACCTTGGTGAAGTATTTCCCTTGCTGCAACTAGTTCAAAAAATCATCAATCTTGGGTAGGGAGTACATATTCTTGAGTGTGATTTTCTTCAGTGCCATGTAATTAATACACATCCACCAAGTCCCATTCTTCTTGGCATTATGATGATGGTTGACCCACATGGTGGTGTACTCATTCGAATGACACCCCATTCCAATAGTTGTTACAATTTTTTCTTCACCTCACTTGCTTATATAACAAACTAACTGTACAACCAATTGTTTAGCGAGGGAGTCCTGAAATATTTGGATCTTATGCTCCACTTCCCTCTTTGGTGGTATCCCTTTAGGTTCCTAGAACACATCCCTGTAAGCCCATAGAAAATCTTCTAGTTTTTTTTATGTTTCTTAGTACATCCCTCCAAAGATTCCTTTTGTCTTACCGACTCTTCTACAAGATGATCCTCTGTTAAAAACAATAAAACAAACTTTTTGCCATAACTGATCATTTTCTTGGCTTGGTTAGCATTTACTGGTGAGATTTTTAACTTTACTTTGTGCATATTGATGGTGTACGATTTTCCATCATTGTCGAGCTGATATTGGTTGGCTCTGCACATGAATATTGCATATTACATGTACATGTAGGGACATCCAAACACCACTCCACATACATCGAATGGAACTACATTTAATTCTACTTCATCAATAAAATTAACTATCCTTCTTTATTTACCAATCCTAATTAGTATAAGCTTGGATGATCACGAACTTCCAATGCAAATTTTTTTACTAGCTTTACTGAAATGAGATTTGCATGTGATCATAAGTCAATGAGAGCATTAATATGTATCTTCCTTACTTGTATCTTTATGTGGAAGAGTTTGGTCATTTGTTTATCTTCCTATTGCTAAAGGCTATTGACTTTGCTATAATTCAAAAATGAGTCCTCTACATACACTCAAACAAGAAGTTAATACACTTACATTCTAAAAGCATAGATGGATCATCTTAATGCACTACAACATCAAATTAATAAGATTACATGCTAGGAAATAGGCTCTTTAGGTGAACACTATGATGAATTCTCTTCCAAGCAGTATGTCCAACCCCACAATAATTGTCAAAAAAAAAGGGGTTTACAACAACAATATTCACTTTCCAATGGTTTAAAGCATGTCTTCAACATAGAAAACCAACATTATTCCTGATACTTTCTTGAGTTTTACTAAATTTATATTGTCTACTTTGATTTTGTTTAACTCTCATAAGTCTCCATTCTCTTAAATAACATATTTAAACCAAACACTACTAATATTTTGTATCTTACTATATAAAATTTATATTAAACCATTTTTTTCTACAATATATAGAATTTAAAAGTTTTCAATGATGGTGGATATCCTTTGGCTATATGTATATATATATTATATAAGAAATATAGCTTTATATATATATATATATATATATATATATATATATATATATATATATATATATATATATATATATATAATTTTATTAATATATAATATATAGCATTTTAATATATATATTTATATTTGATTTTTAATATATAGGTGTGTGTGTGCAGATTTTCCTATTAATCAATTCTACGTAGCTTCTTATCTATATATTTCACCTATTCCATAATGTTTTTAGCCCCTTTAGATGCAAGATCCTTTTGTTGCGATAATTGCAGACGACTCTCCCTTTTTGGTAGTGATATTACATCTGTGCCAACAAAGGAGTTGTATATCCAAAACAGGTGACCAACTTTGGTATGCAAATTTGGATTGGAAGTGATTTCAGAAGAATTCTTCCTTAACCTCGTGCCTTTGAGGGTGTTAGATTTAGGTGAAACATAGCTACAATTATTTCCAAGATCATTGTGGCAACCGAAATAATTCAAATTTCAGTCCCTACATTTTCTCGTTGCTAAGGAGAATGAGTAAGGGCTAACCACCACAGGTGCAATTTGTGGAGAATAATTGTTGAGGGAGGGAGGTTCGAGCAATGAACCCTGGCCTACTTGGTCCTCTTCTTCCTGCATCTTGGCCCACCTTTCTTGATTGTTCCCCCGTCTATTTTTTTTTGTCGTTTCCGCCATGTGGAAGCTCTATTTGTGTTGGGGTTCAGGACTTCATTATAGTTCTTCTCAGTGTGTCTTCTGCTACTCGAGGTCACCGTCGCCCTGTTTGTAGTTACTGTCATTGTAGATGGGACGGTGGTGCGGTGAAGCTTGCCTGATCGACTCTCCTGATAGTGCCTCTTGGCCTGCCTTTCTTGACTACACCCCCTTCCTTTACAACTGTCATCGACGTCGCTATGTGGAAGCTCTATTCACATTGGGGTTCAGGACTTTCCTATGGTTTTTCTAATTGTGTCTTCTGTCGGTGAGGGTCATTGTTGCCTTGTTTCTAGTTTTCATCATTATAGATTTCTGCGGTGATGGTTCGTCGATATGATTGTTGGGTCATGGCAGCGAGATTTGTCAGGTCTTGTCACTTGTTTTTTATTATCGTAGCCCTATTCTGGCTTTTTGATCCTACGAGACATTTTATGGGGGCATTATCCCTAGTTTTTCCTCTAGCATTGGTTGTTGTGGTTTGAACATTTTGTATTTGTGGGTTGGCCACCTTTTCACACTGTTTACAGTTTCCACTTGGGATTTATGTGCTCTGCATGCCTTGGGGTTTTATTTGGTCAGGCGTCCATGCTAATTTTTTTTAAATCTCTTTGTGATGTGGTATGGCACTTGTTGACCTAGGGTTTTATACATTGAATCCCCTTTTTCATATCTTATCTGTTGGAGCATCTTTTGGTGATGCTAGAATGGTGTGTGGATGGTCATTGTTGGGGTATATATTGTGCTCCTTTTGGGGTTTCTTTGAGGGGTTTGTGCAACATGTATCTTGTTATCAATCATATGTAACGATGATTATACTGGAACATATCCTATATGCATGATTATGTAAACATTTTTTTATTTAATAGAAATTTGTTGGTTTTTACTTTCTTAAAAAAAAAAAAAAAAACAAACACAAACTCTTGAATTTCTTGGTCTGAATCATGCTAAAATGGATGATGTGCATTGAAGCATTGACACTATTTCAAACAATCAGTTTTTACACCTCAAGGGATGTAAATGGTTAAAATCATTTCCATGTGAAATGAGAGATCTAAAAAACTCATATTTTTGGATCTCAATGGATGTTGTCATTTAGAATCATTGCCATATGAAATCACAAAACTCAATGATCTCAAATATCTAGATTTTCAGGGTTGTTGTAAGTTACAAGTGATTCCTCCTAACATCAAAATGTTTTCAAATTGTCAAATTGTACAACAGAAAAAGAGTGTTTTTGAACTAAGAAATTTTAATATAAAAAGGATTTTATCATATTTTTTGTTAATGGAAATTTATTATATTATAGATATATCTTAATCATAGATTTAACATGTTGCAAGAAGGATAAATCTCTTTGTATGCAAACCGCTTTTAGAATGTAAAATATGAAAGAAGTTACATACTTTTATAGATCCCAATGAATTTGGTTATCTCTCTCTCTCTCTCTCTCTCTATATATATATATATATATATATAATGTGTATTTTTTCATTATTTAAATTGTATTTTTGAATGCTATATTAAACTCATTAGTACAAAGAAAAATTATTGGATTTCACGGAAAATTGGCAAAAATATATATACACCTAAAAAATATGAAAATGTAAAATAGTGAAACTACAAACATTTTACCCATAAAATTTATTTTTGTTGTTTTTTTATAGGACATATACAAAAAAAATAAAATTAAACAATATATAATATATACATAGTTGACATTAAAATATTTTGCATAACATGTGTATTGAGACATTTTATCTATAGACTACATTGTCCACATTAAATTTTTTTGGTTATTAATATATTTTTAAGTCTATGTCAATATTACTTGATCTTAGATATTAAAATATTTTATGAGTAACCCACATTAAATTTGTTTATTATTATGAACATTTTTAAATGTCACATATTATTTTTATATTAAGAATTGAATGAATTACATATCTCCTTATTATTCTTATTAGGAATTATTTGATATTTTTAATTTTATTTTTCAACTTTTAATTACGGACATTGAATATCTTATTTTGTACAGCATTAAAATATTTTCTTTATATATATATATATATATTAAAAAAAATTATTTAAATCCTTGCGAAATATTTTAGAATGTATAAGGATTAAATATTTTATTCACACTTTTTTTTACTTTTAATTATTTTATATCTTTCTAAAGTTGATAAGAAATTATGTTACATCTTATGATTAAGTGTGAGTGAAATAATTTACCACATTGTGTTGTAATATTAACAAAAGGTTGAGCGAGGGTAGTGAGTTTGGGATTATTGATGGGTAAGTGAGGTTAGGATTATTGATGTTTTGTAATGCTTTCAATTAAAACTAACTAAACATGTGTTTTTCTCTTCTATTATAACTAAAATTGCTTTCTTATACACAGAATACTTTATTTTTATTTTAAGTGGAGCACATGTCAACTACAAACTGAGCACAAAATCACATATTACTCATGTAATTCACTTCTTAAGTCTAGAATACTTGAGCTAACCTTTGGGGCAATAGAATTTTGAGCATTTAGTATACTCACTTAACAGCGCAACATAATTACTCTATTCTAGAGTGTCAACATGTTAACTTACAAAATTTAATCTTTAAGACGAATAACAATTATTCCACCTAGTTATTCAAGTTAAACTCAATTTATATTCTATATAAATAAATAAATAATGTAAATATTTTATTAATTTTAAATTGAATATATATAAAAAATAAATTTATTAATGACTATTATTTTGGTTCAAACTTGAATTTATAATTTTTATTAATTTTTTTTTTAATAAAAAATATAAATTCAAGTTTGAACCAAAGTTGTAATTATTTACGGAGACTACAGAGTTTCGGCGGGTCCGACACAAATGTTTCGTCCGCTTATTGGAAGGAAGGATGAGAGGAGGCGTAATTCTTGACGGAGACCGCTGAAGAGTAGCTTTAATTCTCCACGGGTTCTAAAGTTTCCGCGAAGTTTTCTTGGCGTGGTGAAGACGAAGTGGTGTAATTATTCGTCGGCTTCTGTGATGGTTGGAAGGAGTAGGTTTAATTCTCCACGGGTTCCAAAGTTTCTGCGAAGTTTTCTGCGTGGTGAAGAAAACTGTACAGATGTGGCCTAAATGTATCCATTCGTTTCCTATCTTACAATCGGAAGAGGTGTAATTACCACATCTACATTAATAAATCTGATAGCCCATAAAAGTATATCAACCATATATACAACCATATTCATAAATATAATTATGGCAAATATATTAAAAATTATTAAATATCTCATAATAATTAAATATTAACATAATATATAATTATAATAATTAAATATTAATTTATAATTATAATAATTAGATTTTAGTATTATTATATTATATTATAAATAGAATTATAATAAAGTAAATAAAGTCTTTCTGTAGAAATTATATGAGAGAATATTAATATTAGATTTATTAGTATTATATTAATATTATAATATTATATTAATTATAATATGATGATGATGATGATGGTTAACGTCCGGTGAGACCAAATAATGATCTATCGGACCTAAAAAGACAAATTATTTATTTTGATTTAAGATTTTATTCCTATGCTCAAAAAGCTTGGAGAGAAGACTCCCGAGTTCACTATAATTTTGGCATTGTAAAAGGCTAGGAAGGTCTTGTAACAAAGGTTGTGAAATTGAGATCTAATGTGGTTGTATGCAGGGCACTCTAAGAGGAAGTGGTTTTCATCCTCGATGCTCCTATTCTCACAAATATGGCAGATCCTTTCCATCCATGGCGTTTTAGGAACTACCCAGTGGCCAGTTTCACTATGGAGCTCATGAGAATTCATTCTAATCTTTGCTATATTAATTTTCTTTTTTGAGCTAGTTAGAATAGAGAGATACTTTTGATCTTCAAGGGTGGGGTTGATGACCTTCTTATAATAACTTAATTTTCTTTTAGACGCTAAATCTTTCTCACACCACAATTTTTCTTTGAACTTAGAAGTAACAATATCTTTAATGTTATTTATGTTTTGCAAAGCATCATTCTCATTGATCTCCCAATAGTTTAACCAGGCCCTTGTGTCCTTATGCCATCCTCGGTTAAGCCTTAGGTGATTTTGGCTGGAATTTAAAGCTAGCTTAGGAAGTCTATGATTGTCTATGTTATTGAGCTTGTGCTTGTACATCAGAAACCTGAGCATAGCTAGGCTCTCAATAGAAGAAAGACCTGCTTCTATAAGGAGAATAGGATAGGGTGTATTACTTTTAATTTTCAGGTTATAAGTTATAAAACGCTTCTGGATTTGCTCAATCTTCCTCCATGATTCTCTGGAGATGCTGCAGCCCCAAACTTCACAGCCATATAAGATAACAGGAGTGACTAAAGTTTCAAAGAGGAACTTCTTTTTATCCCACATTACGAGGTTTGCTGTTTTACAATTATTTTCAAGACCAAAATAAGCTTTCCATCCCCCATTGATCCTTTTCTCAATGCTATGGTTCCAGTTGAGCTTGTGATGGATATCAATTCCTAGGTACTTGTAAGAATACACTTCCTCCAAGTTATTATTGTCATACGTAAAATTAGCGCAAGTGTCCTTCTTAGATTTGATAATCATAACTTTTGTTTTGTCTGTGTTAACAGTCATACCCATGGTAGAGCAGAAATCCTTAAGAAGCTTGAGTTGCTTATCAAGATAAGAAGGGCACCTTGCCAGAAGAACAATATCGTTAGCATAGAGAAGAAGGATAATGACTATCCCAGCTAAGATTGTGCCACCACATCCTGCTTCTTCTAAATAACCTTCGAGCTTATCGATGTAAATGCCAAATAGAGTAGGGGAGAGGGGGCAACCTTGTTTAACTCCGATGTTACACTTAATATCTTTTGACCACCCCTCATTATTCTTTAGCTTGGCAATTACATTCTCGTGTAGCCTTATAGCAGCAGCTCTTAACTCAAGAGGAACCTTTAGCTCTTCTAACCTATTCCGAAGGTTGTATCTAGGAACCGTATCGAAAGCCTTTCTAAAGTCTACAAAGCAGCAAAATAAATTGGATTTATCATTACGACATTCCTCCGCAATGATCCTTAGCGTAACAAGGTGGTCTGTTGTTGAGTGATGCCTTCTGAAACCTGCTTGGCCTTTAGCTCGCTTACCTTCACTTTCAAGCCATATTCTTAACTTTTTTTCCAGAATACTACCATATAATTTGGCTAAGAGAGGGCTGATCATAATTGTTCGATAATTAGAGGGGTTATTTGTATCTCCACTTTTAAAAATAGGGATAGTGAGGCTCTCAGTCCAAGGTTTAGGGAACCCTTGCTTAACAGCTTGATTGAAAAGCTTGTGGATGTGGGGGATGAGGACAGGGCCTCCAATTTTTAAGATTTCTGCCTGGTAACCTTCAATGTCCTTAGCTTTCCCATTCGCGAGGCGATTAACCCCAAACTTAATGTCTTCTAAAGAGAAGACTTCTTTCGTTGTGAGCAGGGTTTCCAAATTATCCGTGACATTAGGAGATTCATAAAGCTTTTTAAGATAAGAATTCCAATCGTGAAGAGCAATTTTATTATTATCCTTAGTCTTCCTAGTCAGAATCTGCCTCCAAAATTTCTTAGGAGCTACCTTAGAGAGGTGTAAGAGATTCTCCTGTCTTTGACGAACGTACTGCCTCTTTTTCCTTTTAATTAGGGCTTTGTATATTCTTATCTTGTCGATTTTAAGAGAATCATCGACAGCTTCCTTAATTGCTCTCCTCGCATTTTTACAATCTTTGTCATACCAAGGATTGGTTTTGCTATTTCTTTTATTATTTGAGACTTCAATTGAGAACTTTTTAATAGAATATGAGAGGGTTGTAGTAAAATTATGATATAGGTCTTCTATGTTATCTATACTAGATAAAGGAGGAAAATTAGTTTTTAATTCATTTAGAAAGAGGTCCTTTTTATTTTTATCAAATATTAAGTTCTTTTGGTTGTAAGTATTATTTTCTATGGGAACTCTATGCATGACAAAATTGAGGGTTATAAGTAAAGGCCTATGATCGGAGTCAGGCTCGTGGTCGTTTAAGATGTCAAAGTTTATCATTTCGTTGTATAATGGAAGATCGGAAATAACGTAGTCTACCACGCTGCTACCAAGTCCATGGATGCAGGTCATCTTGCTAGAATTGGGCCACTTTTTTAGACCGTTGCAAATTATGAGATCCTGAGCACTACAGAGCTTGACAAGCTCTGACCCAAACAAATTTTCCCCGAGGTCTTCAGAGCTCCTTTTGTACCTACTAGCCAGGGTAGGGTCTTCGTCTAACCAAAGAGGATTAGGGTTGGAACGATTGCTTAAAATAATAGCTTGGTTTCTTGAAGTTCGGGCATTGAAGTCACCTATTAAAAGGATATTACCATCATTCCTTAGGCTAGAAATATCGTTCTCTAAACTATTGTAAGGGTTAGTTTTATCTAGATTCTTCTTCTTATAGAAGTTAGAATTAATGGGGGGAAATAACATATTGCTATGTAGGACTTTTTATTATTAATGTCTCTGATCTCTATCCAACTATATTAATATTAAAATATTAGTATTAGGTTTTATTATTGGGTATTAGTACTTGGTTTTAATATTGGGTTTTAGTATAAGGTTTTAATATTAGATTTTTAATATTGTATTTTAATATTTGAATATTAATATAAGTAAGAATAAGTTAATATTTAACTAAATGCGTAAGCTTCAATTAATATTGAAATCTTAATATTAAACCTAATATTATAAATTGTAATATTACAAACTCAAGATTAAGATTAGAGTTTCAATTACTATTATAAACAATAAGATTAATATTATAAGCCAGTTGCAAGTCCCACTAGCACAACCGGTTGAGGATGACCTTGTTAGCAATGGATAGAACCTTAACCTCATGGACATTGTTGCGCCTGTGCTAGGAGAAGGAGACATGAAAAAATCCACTCAACAATTTAGAGTAAGTAGAATATACTAATAAAATAAACAACCTTATGCTCAACCCCATAGTCCACAAGATCCCTTCTTCCATGGAACCTTTTACATAGAACCAACTAGGAGATCCTTCCAATCCCAACTTAAAAAGCACATGGCTGACACCTACATAATTTTATATCCAAATCCATCATGATCAATTGGGATATCCTTCCAATCCCAATATAAAAAACATGCAAAAATCCACTCAAAAATTTAGAGTAAGTAGAATATACTAATAAAATAAAACAACCTTATGCTCAACCCCATAGTGCACAAGATCCGTTGTTCTATAGAATGTTTTACATAAAACCAACTAGGAGATCCTTCCAATCCCAACTTAAAAAACACATGGCTGACACCTTCATAATTTTATATCCAAATCCACCATGATCAATTGCGATATCCTTCCAATCCCAACTTAAAAAACACATGGCTAACGCCTACATAACTGTATATCCAAATCCACCATTACTGAATACTCCCATAAAACTAAACTCCATATTTGTTTTGATAAGATCTTGGTCTCTGCCCCTTTTCATTCAAACTGAATCATTAGGTAAGCCCTTGAAATCCAAACCACCCTCACAACTTTAATCTAGATAATAAATATCAGTTAAGTCACTCT